>OY759210.1:46176347-46925990 GCA_963662105.1 Meiosimyza platycephala
TCAAAATAATTTCGTGGGTAACGTAGAGTCCCTTAAATTTTTCCCACTACACTATTAATGTGGTCTATACAAGTAAGTTTGGAGTTAAGGATGAAGCCAAGGTTTTTCACTTTATTTACAAATTCAAGCTGATGGGCTCCAATTAATAAAGGTGAAATTTCCGAGAGACAAGTTTTGAATCCTGTATCTTAGATTTTAAGGAATTGACAAGTATCAAGTTTGTGCAATCACATAATTATGTTGCATATTTCGTTTAGCTTATGGTCAATGCACTACGTAGCGTTCATATTATCAGAACTGCTTATTTTTAGTTCTTAAATTTATTGTAACCAGAGCTGATGCATGGTCAATGTACTGCGTAGCGCATTGACCGTACCATAACTGCATACTTTGCAGTTTCACATTTATTTTATTACTTTAAGTCAATGCACCATTCAGTTCTTTAATTTATTAATTTTGCCTAATTCACAGTTTTTATATTTTGCACCTTTTTTGCATGTTACCAATTGCACCTTTTGTTTAATTTGTTTAATTGTTTAATTTCTATTTTGTATTATTTGCACTTTTTATTAAGCACTTTCATTATATAAAGAGAAACCCAATTTAGTGGTTCTAGTTCAAGTACTGGTAACCAATTCATCATTTTCACCTTCTAGTTTATGTACTAGAAGGACTATACAGCCATACAAACCAACAGTTCACCTTCTAGTTTATGTACTAGAAGGGATCTTAAAACATACAAATCAACATTTGGTGACCCCGACGGTCCGAGCCAGGACATATTCCAGCAAGGATCATCATAAAGTGGACGCAGCAGCCACAATAAAGTAACATACAACATTCTGATGCAGGAGCCAGACAACATCATCAGTACAGTAACATACAACATTCTGGTGCAGGAGCCAGATAACATCATCAGTACAGTAACATACAACATTCTGGTACAGGAGCCAGTGTCAACATTTTTAACACAAAACATTTTCGAAAGTTTTCAAACGTCAACATTAATTAAGGTCGGTAGTCAACAATGGAAGCATTAGCAGCTGAGCAAACGTCAATTGGAGGCGAGATTCAAAAGATCATCGCAAACTACAAGAAAGATCCTGCTGAGAGGAAGAAAAACATTACCTATTTTGAAGACCGTAAGCAGCGTTTGCAGAGCGCCTTCCAACGATTTGAAGATACTGATGATCAGATTCGGTCACTGCAAGAGTTCCGAACCATCATGAGTACTTCACAACGGGCTACTATGAAAAAATTTGCGAATTTGCGGATTTGGTTGAATTTAACAATGCCGCTAGGTATGTGTATGGTTTGCAAAAGTTTGATAACATTTCTGAAAGAAGTAAAGGCATCTTAGGCTGTGAGTTATTAAAATATTTAAACATCCGCAACTTGTTATTCCTTCACAAACGAAATCTCATTTACCTTTCAATCTACTAGGTCCTAGAATTTTATTATCGCTAGGTTCTTCCATCTTAATAGCAGTAGATTTTTTTTCGTTAGCACCATAAGACTATGGCATTCATTACCTAACTTCATAAAATCAATTCTTCAAAGGAGTAGCTTCAAACGTACACTTATTTTTCAAACCTTTCTTAAATTTATTATTTTCTTTTATCTTTTTTACTATTTTCTCTATTATTCATCTTCAGTCTCAGATTTTTTCTTGCCTCCTTTTTTGTTTTTTTCATTATATTTGTTCTTTTTTCAACTTTTAATTTAATCTTAATGCTTTATTCTAGGTATTAAGTTTTAAGGTTTTAACTTATTGTATTTAAATTGCAATGATAGACTATAAAGACTTGGTCTTACTGTATAATTATTATTAAATAAATAAATAAAATTTAATTTTCCTGAAAACAGAATTGATTACAGGATACAAGTTTTTTTAATTTAAAGCAGAATACGTAGATAATAATTTTTGTGTATGAATGAATATTTTGGCACTTAAACTTAATCAGAGTCTTCGTCCATATATTCCTCGTCTGATACCTTGAGTTTCAACAAAGTACTTACCTTTCGCTATGATTTTCCGCAGCATTTGTTTTTTTCCAATTTTAAAAATCAATGCACGACATGTTTGAATTGATCTTCAATGTTTCTACTTTTAACAAACATTTTTTTTTTTAAATCTTTTTAAAGATATCCCCAAAAAACTCGATTTTTTGCACTTTTTTAATTTATTTGTACACATTTCATCCAATTTTTTTTCAACCTCCTAAATCAATTGTACACTGTTTAAAAGAAAATTTTGTCTTCTTTCTAATCGGATAAGATTTGATGGATTAACAAGCGTGAAAAAAAATTAATTTTTTGTTTTTATTAAAGGAGTCACAATATTTCAATTTTTTAGATTCAGGATGAAAACCTATTCTTTAACAAATATTTTAAGTATACATTTGCTCAAATCAGACAAAAAATGTAAAAGTTATTCAAAAATCAATGAAAATGGGTAATTTCAATGCATTCCCGTATATATGAAGGCCATTGACTATGTAATTGAATAAGGAAATAATTCGTTAAATGTATTTTACTGTCTTATATAGTATGTTCAATTGTACTCTTAAAAAGATAAATTCAAAAGTGCTATTAAATTTAGGCTTGAACTTTTGAAAACTGTGCATATTTTTCCCTTTTTCATTTTTAATTATTACTCAAAAACTATACATTTTTTGTATGTACTGATCATCAGATTTTTTTGTGGGGAATAAAATTTTCTATCGAAATGGCATTTTATAAAATCAAAAAACTTATGTTTTCAACAAAATCACCTTAAAAAACTATCAGAAAAATTTAATTTATTTTTAGATCATATATACTAATGGTATTCATCTAATCGCGTAGGTTTGCACAGTTGTGCTAATAGGCAAATTTGCGCGATGTATTTCGTGAATGCCCCTTCGAATATTTTGTGCAATTTGTGACAGTTGATGAGCATGTCAACGATTGCACAATTAGCAGCGCAAGTTTTCTGGACAATTCAAAAGTGCACAGCTTGCACAGTCTGCGAGGGTTTTGCGCGTTTAGATGAATACTCCTACTATATCGAAATTTTGAATAAATACCTTCATCATTATCATTGATAAGCTCAAAATAACTTTTTTATTGAATAAAAATTATTTTTGTGTATAAAAATTTAAACTATCATGATCTAATGGTAAAAATTGGTAAAATCATACAAAAGTAGGCAACTTTGAACGACTGTATCTCAGCGAATTTTTACAAAAAATTACAATTGTTGGTCACCATTTTGACGAAAATTACGGCAGTTTTCTTTTTTGTGCAACAAAAAAATCCCTAATTCCACTCAGAAAAAAATTATTCCCAAAAGTTAAAAAAACTTAAATTTGTTTGGTTGTTTTAAAATGTTTTTTTTCCACTTTTCTTTTATTTATTGTATCTGTTTACATTGCAAAGACTACCAATGAGTTGTAAGCTCTTATTTCTAATAAAAACTATTACAAATTAGATACAAATTGATGTATTATAATAAGTAACTAAAAGCTCAGCGGGACTCCAAAAACTTTAGCTGGTCTGGAAGTAGATTTTACCAAACATCACTTGTGTTAATTACTGCAATTGCGGCAGGTGAGAATGGGATAACCGTTGGAGCAGTGGCGTGGCGACACGTTCATGACAACCTATCTATAGTACAGTTGATGATGATTGCGTCTCCTCTGGTCAATTTTCAGCCGAGACGAGCGAGGTCCCGGTCTGTGTTGGCGTGGTAGCAGAGACGAGCAAGTTCCCTGTCTACCACGATGGACGTAACTAGTACCTTGATAACGATTGTGTCGTGATAGCCGAGATGTGCTAGGACCCGGTCTATCACGTTGGGGAGAACTAGTGCCACGAGGACTACTTTGAGGCGGAAGCTTAGATCTCGGTCTAGCACCCAAAAGCGGTCTAAAAGCAAGCTGCTCCAACATTCCTAGTCCACTCAACGGGCTGCGGCCGAGACGAGCTAGGTCTCGGTCCACGCCAAACAGCTGGTGACAATGCGTTGACGAAGTCGATTTTTCTTTATTTTTATTTATTATTACTAGAGGACAGTGCCCGAGATAATCTAGGTCCCGGAACAGAGTCCCCATCTGATTCATCCGATGAACCAGCTGATTTTGTGATGTGATAAGGGGTGATTCATAAGTTTTGAGATTAAATCCTGTACACTGAAAAGTCATTTTCTTTGAAATAATTATATCTATGTAAAAATTTTAAAATTTTCCTTCAATATTTTTAAAATAATCTTTCTTAACACAGAGTTCTCATTATAAACATTAACAATTAGTTTGAGAATATCAGATTTAATAGAAAAAGCAGAAACTTCAGAGTATATTGCTGTATTCCCAACATTGTTTGATGAGTTAGATATATCTTCGAAAATGTTTGGCTGCAATGCATTTTTTTGTAAGACAAAATGTTCTCTTAGAAAATGTTTTTTTAAATGCCATCTCAGAGATTCGATAAATGAGTACTTTCGATTACAGTTTGGGAAAGGGCATAAAAAAACAGAAAGATTATGCTTTCTTAAATCATTAATAAAAATGCTAACTGAGCTTAACTTAATTTGACATATGATACAAGTTATGAGAGACATAATTCTGATAACTTAAAGATTAATTAAATGACTTAATAAGCCAATCAATTCTTGGTAAGGAGATATTTGAAATGTTCAATTCAAATACTACCTTCTCGATAAAAATCCAAATATGTTTAGATTTTTCGGAATATTCTATATCCAAAGTACAAAAAAAAATGAAAGCATGATTCGAATGCCGCCAGCAATTATTGCCGTCAAATTTTCAAAATCGCCAGTTAACAAAAGTCGCGGTAGCTTATATATTTCCTTGTCGAAATCACATGTGGCTTCACACTGTAATTAAGTTGATATTGATGTGTATTTGCTTTTTATTAATTTAAAAGAGTAAATATTTGTAAAGAAGGGCCCATAGGCTGTAATATATTTAGATATGTATGTAATTCTTACTTCAAAATATTGAACGAAGCTCTCCTGGACTTCAAGTTTACTTGGCTTTACTCTGTTTTTAATAACAGTTGTTGGGACAATTGAAGGTAAGATAAGCAGACTTATTACCTCTCGTGATTTTAAACCTGTTAGTAATAATATTATAATAGTTAAAATAAGAAATGAAGCCTTTATTAAAGAATTGCGGTTAAAGTTGAGAACTAGAACTTACTTTTACCAGACAAAATTTCAAGATACTTTTTAACAGCTAAATTTTTGAATTCCTGACCACGTTGTATTATCTTTTCAGCTAAGATACTGAACTTATCTGTATCAAAAGGTTTTATATCTGGATATCTCAGTTTTGTATCAATTGCAACCTTGTTTATAAAAAACACTTATTGATTTACTCATGTATACATATTTATACTTACCAATTCAATAAATCTGGGCTCCATCAAACAATGAAACTTTTGAATGTAGTCTGTGGTGCTAATTACAGTTTTAAGAATTTCTCTTCTGCGTAAATATGTAATTTTCCATTTTTTAATAATAGTACACCATGGTATTACGTTTTTCTCGAGAAATTCAATGCTGGATTCAATACCTAAATTTATCGTTTGATCTTCTTTTTGAAGCTGTGATTCTGAACTTTTATCTTGTTTAACTAATTTTCTTCGCGATATTACACCAGATTTTGATAGCGCTTTTTTCTTGTATAATATGCATTAAAAAGTTTCCCTTTTACTGCTTTTCCATTTTTTGCAGGGCTATAGTAAACGCTTTTACATTCAGTGTCCTTGTTTAAAATTAATACAATTATGTCTGCTATATTAAAAAAAGTCTTCCTTTTTTAATCTGAAAATGGTTCAAGTCAAAATTAAAGAAATAAACCTTAAACTAACTTTTATGTAGAAGCACTTTTTCTAACCAAGCCGCTGTTGGACAATCGTGGTACAATTGAAACTAAACATCTATATCTCGAAAATCAAGCAAGATATTGATATTTTTTATTTCACATTTTCGATTTATTTTGACGTCTTCTATAAAAAACCATCGCTAGAGCGCGCCGCCACGAAAATTGTTATCTCCGCGAAAAAACTTTGTCAAGGCTGCGACGTTCCAATTTACCATTAAGTTAAATTTATGTATATCCATAGTTCTGAAAAAAATAAGTTCTTGCCAATAAAATTAACTTCTTTAAACTTAAGAAAATGTGTGCAATTTATATGATCATGGCTGTACAATGTACAGTGTACATATACATTGCGCACAGCCACCAAATAAACAAAGATGTGAAAAATGTAATGCCACTGGGCATGAAACAAAAAATTGTTTATCACGAAATGCATTTCGGTCTACACAAGTGAATACAGTGCAAGAAAAACAAAGTGACGTCAACGGCGAACCGATTAATGCAGTGATCGGTAAAGTGAGCCTATAATGAAGCAAGTGGTAACTGGTGGCATGCGATTAAATGCATTAATAGACTCTGGTAAAGCGCGATCAATTTTAAAAAAAACAATATCGAATACGTGTGAAGGTACAATAACGCCGTGTAAGGACACTCTCGAAGGTTTTCAACAAATTTAATTATTGACGACAAAAACTATGAGTGCGATCTACTTTTAGTTAAAGATAATGTAATGCGATATGAACTTATTATCGGGACTGATATTTTGTCAAAAGCGCGCGTTATTTTAGAAAACGGAAAGTGTCATGTGTTCGCGATAGATAAAGCAAGACTGGATGTTGGTGAAAATTTTCCAGCAAACGAAATTAACAATTCAATTAACTTGTTGAGTGACTACGAGTGTTGTATAAGCGAATATTTGCACGATATTGGTAAATGCAATCGCGGTAAAATGGAAATTGTGCTGACAACGTCAAAACCAATCATAAAAAAACCATACAATATACCAATACCGAAGCAACAGTCGGTTGAACGAAAAATAATTAAACTATTATACAGGAATCAACATCGTTATACGCGTCACCTATTGTGCTTGTGCGAAAATCGAATGGTGAAGACAGACTATGTGTCGAATACCGCACAAACAACCTTGGTTGATGCCAACCGTGGCGCCGTGATATAATCCCCACAGACATAATCCCCATTTTTGGTATGGGGGTTATGTCCGCAATATTTTCGGACATAATCCCCATAAAACAGCGGACAAAATCCCCAAAGCTGTGGGGATTATGTCCGCATCAGTTTCGGTCATAACCACCATTATGGGGATTATGGTCGAAATTGATGCCGACATAGTCCCCATAACAATAATTTTGTTAAATGGATAATTGTCAGCTTTTTTCATCCTAAATTAAATTTTTTGAACAAAGCCTCCATTGAAATTGTGTCCGTATGTCCAACACCGACATCGCTAGCTGCAGTAATTCTACATAAAAGTTTAGGTAAGAACCACAACCGGTGCCGTGACATAATCCCCACGGACATAACCCCTGTTTCGTAAATGGGGACAATGTCCGTAAAATATACGGACATAGTCCCCATTTTCGGTATGGGGGTTAAGTCCGAAAATTTTTCGGACATTAACCCCAGAAAATAGTGGACATAATCCCCAAAGCTATGGGGATTATGTTTGCATCAGTTTCGGACATTATCCCCATAACAATAATTTTGTTATTGACAACTATAGTAATTCTACATAAATGTTAGGGTAAGTGGGCGGCTTACGGCCGCAGCTCAGGAAATAAAACTCCCAAAAATCCAACACCGGCTTCGCCGCGGATCAGTCTATAATATATCCAACACCTAGTTTGCTAGCCACAGTAATTTTACATAAGAGTAGGGGTAAGTGGGCGGCCTATGGCCGCAGCTCAGGATTTAAAACTACCAAAAATCCAACACCGGCTATGTCTATCCTTAGAAGTTGTCATAATCCCAAAACGAAGTGGGGATTATAACCAACAAAAAAAGACGGACATAAGACCCAAAACCGTTTGCATTAATTATATTTTTCGGACATAACCCCCATACCGAAAATGGGGATTATGTCCGCAAATTATTCGGACATAATCCCCATTTACGAAATGGCTATGGGGGGACTATGTCCGGTAACCATTTATGACGTAACTAAAAAGCATCAAATCCACACTGACGCCAGCAGTACTGGATTGGCTGCTATTTTATTTCAAATAGAAAATGATGGTGATGATGCCGATCGCGTATTACAGTCGGTTATGCAAAAGCTGTGAACGTAATTATCACTGTTACGAGCTTGAGGTTTTGGTAATCGACGAAGCATGCCAACGCTTTCGTATGTATGTTCTTGGAAAACCTTTCGTTATAATCACCGACTCTCAGGCAGTGGTCACCGCAAAAACATCAAAACCGCTTATTCCACGCATCGCATGCTGGTTCCTTAAGCTACTTGAGTATGATTACGAGATCCTGCATCGACCAGGAAATCTGATGCAGCACGTCGACGCACTGAGTCGTGCGCCAATCGAAGCACCTATGGAACCTGATGACGTTAGCTCAAAAATATTAAATATTAACTTATCAAGCGAAGATTGGTTTTCAGCGATGCAGCAACAAGATCCATATATTGTATTAAAACTATAATCTCCGTTATTAAAGCTAATCTGGTATCGGATCAAAAGAAAAGATATGAATCCGAATATCTTTTAAAGGGAAACCGTTTATTTAAGCGTGGTCCAGACAAAAAGTTACTATTGGTGGTGCCAAAGGGTATGCGGTGGCGGATCATTAAGCCGTAAAAAGAGTGTTTCAGCACTTTTGGTTTTCGCGTCTGCGAAATTTTACAAAGAATTACATTAAATCATGCGTGGAGTGCAGTTTTACTCGAAGTCCTATGAAAAAGGAGTGTGAGCTGTACGGCATGTACTGTACTCTTATGAAATTCTGCACATGGACCATTTGGGCCCGTTAATAAAGAGTCGATGAGGCAATGAGTACATATTGGTAATCGTGGATGCGTTAACGCGCTATGTCATAATAGTGCATGTAAGGTCCACGAAGACAAAGCAAGTTATCGACGCGTTAAAGAATTCGATGCTGTATTTTGGGTCACCTCAACTCATAGTTACTGATAGAGGCACCGCCTTCACTTCACATATGTTTGTAGAGTTTTGCGCAATTAATACGATTCAACACGTAAAAGTGGCCGTGCTTACTCCACGTGCTAATGGGTTTGCCGAGAGAGTTAACCAGTCAGTTCTTTCGTTCCTAAAGGCGTCGACAACAGACATTAAGGGCTGGGACGAGAAATTGAGCGATCTACAATGGACGATTAATACAAATATCAACACGACAACGAAACTCTCACCGATCGACCTTTTCTTTGCGAGATACATAAGAATGGAAATAAAATTCTTGCTGCCTTGCATGACGATGATATAGATCTCAACATGAACAAAAAGAGAGACGATGCTATAAAAAACATAGAAGTTGCTAGAACAACCTGGAAACAAAGATTCGATGCAAAACATACTAAGCCACGAGTGTACAACGAAGGTGACTTGGTGCTGGTCGAGTGTCTACCGCCAAGTACAGGCGAATCGCGAAAACTAGAACTTAAATATCGAGGGCCGTACATTATCACGAAGGTCCTGCGTTTTGATCGATACGTGGTAGAGGATATAGATGGAATTCAGCTAAAGCAGAGAAAATTCAGTACAGTGGTCAGTAGTGACAAGATTAAGCCGTGGTGCGAGTTGTTTCCGGAAATCGATCATGACTATGATGACGGTCCAGAAGACGAAACTGGTGATGACCATACTCGGGACGAGTAGGTAGTCAGGAGATGCCGAGCTGTCATCCCTGAATTCTACATTTTTATTTATTTGAAGTATTAAAGTCTGTCAGTGCTGGAATATCTAATTTTATTTTTACTATGTTGGCACTCTTGCTAAACAGTTAGTCTTGGCGTCTATTTTAGAATCGTTAGACACGAAAAGCGAATAAAAGTTTATTTTCATTATTTAAATATAAAAATCGATCTGACTTTTAATCTTGACAATGGTCTGGGTGAATTGATCTCACGTTTTGCTATCAAATACCCCACTGTGCGTCGGCTCGGCTAAGGAACTTTTATTTAATAATTGCTTTTATATTAATTTACAATCCAGGCATTTACTTTGAACATCTCGGATCTTCACATCTAATGACAAATGAATGGAAAATCATAGTATATTATGACTTGAAGCCGATTCGATTAGATCTAAAAACGTTTGCAAATGGCACAATCGCACTTCAGTACCTATGCAATCAGCTACCACAAAAGGCATCATGTAATGTATTAGTAAGGCACTTTCACAACACCAACGATGAGCTACAATCAAGTACTAACTTAATTTCAAGGCATCGAGTTCCACGGGGAGCAATCAACATAATCAGTAATGTGGCACATTCACTATTTGGACTATTGGATTCTGATTATGCAGAAGAAATATCCAGGACGATTGATAAGGTTAATAACAATGAGGCGCATTTACTGACCATGCTAAGAAATCAAACCTCCATCATAGATTCTACGATAAATATAATCAAACACGATGAACTTGATATGAGAGAACAAGTAGCCACTTTTTAAACACAAGTGAATAAAATTATCTCCCGTGTTGGAGAAGAATCCAAAAGGCCAGGATATTTGAAATTTGTACTACACTGACTGTGCAACTATCACTTATTGCATCAAGGGTACAGCGCATTGAACATACTATACTAAAACACCTTAACCGATGCACATTATGGGACCATCAGTCCGTTATTACTGTCACCTACTCAATTAAGAAGGGAAATTGTAAACATCAAAAATCATTTATCATCGTCACAAAGATTACCATTGGAGCAGGACGATTTGCTTCATTTTTACAAAATTCTAACAGCCAAGGGAGGAGCAACTGATGATCACCTCATATTTGAGATCAAATTTCCGCTAATACAACAAGAATCGTTTGATCTGTTTCGTATAATACCTTTCCCTGCGATCATAAATGACACTCTCATCATAATTGACACATCAATTGAAATTATGGCCATAAATAGACACAGGGACCAGTACTTTCCAATTACAACGACAGAAACCTGAGAACATGGTTGACCAGAATACCAGTCAACGCGCGGGAGAATGTGCAATCACATAATTATGTTGCATATTTCGTTTAGCTTATGGTTAATGCACTACGTATCGTTCATATTATCAGAACTGCTTATTTTTAGTTCTTAAATTTATTGTAACCAGAGCTGATGCATGGTCAACGTACTGCGTAGCGCATTGACCGTACCTTAACTGCATACTTTGCAGTTTTACATTTATTTTATTATTTTAAGTCAATGCACCATTCATTTATTTAATTTATTAATTTTGCCTAATTCACAGTTTTTATATTTTGCACCTTTTTAGCATGTTATCAATTGCACCTTTTGTTTAATTGTTTAATTTCTATTTTGTATTATTTGCACTTTTTATTATGCACTTTCATTATATAAAGAGAAACTTAAGTCAATAAAATTCATTCTAGCTAAGAAATTCACGGCTTTTGAATCAATTCCAATTTAGTGGTTCTAGTTCAAGTACTGGTAACCAATTCATCATTTTCACCTTCTAGTTTATGTACTAGAAGGACTATACAGCCATACAAACCAACAGTTCACCTTCTAGTTTATGTACTAGAAGGGATCTTAAACCATACAAATCAACAAAGTTGTTGATAGCCCAGTTTAGTGAAGAAAGGTAAGAATTCAGTCGATAGTCTAGGTCCTCAATAAGTTCGATGGGTCGAGAAAGATAAATTTGTATGTCATCCGCATAAGAATGTGCAGTCGAATACTTACAGACATTAAAAATATCATTAATGAAAATAGAAAATAGAAATGGTCCCAGGATTGAGCCCAGAGGAACTCCAGAATTAATACCTTTAAAAGAAGAAAACCTGTTACCTACTTTAACACACTGACTTCTTCCTCCTAAATAGTTGGATAATAAAGTAACTGCATAAGGACTGAAGTTAAATAGTTTTTTTAGCTTATACACTGTGGTTCATCAGAATAGAACCATCTGAATTTTATGCAAAAATCTTTATAAATTGTTAATGCAGAAACAATAAATACTCCAACTTTTCAGAAATATAAAAGCACTTGTAATGCACTACTTAAAGGCTTTTCTTTAATTGTTTATAATCATGTATGAAATTCTTCCTTTTTTCTTGGTTCAGCAGAATAGAACCACTTTTCAACTGCTCTATAAATAAAACAAAAATAAATTGTTTGTATTAAAAAATTGATTATATTGTAATGTTTTATCTGAATGTTTACTTAAAAATGTGTACTTTTACCGTTATTCGCAATACTGGCTCAAATTAAGTGAAACGGAACACGTTTGTCCCGACTAGTTGGAATGTTGAAAGCAATGTGTTATTTTAATACTACAGGTAATAACTAAATAAGTCCCAGAAAAGTTTTTATAAATAACAATTATTATGATTGTTATAAGCAATTTAAGTTTTAAGCAATAAGCAATTTAAGTTTTAGAACTTTTTTTTGGAAAATCATATCTCGGAAAAAAACATTTTCCGTCAACTTGTTATGATACAATAATGATAAATTGTTAGATAAAAAATATTACACCATGAAACAATTTTTTTTGAAGCAATGGGTCCACTTTGTTATAAACAAATTCGATTTTTCTATGATCCTCAGATGTATATCATAAATGCGATGTATATTATAAATTTTTCCTCTTACACGTAACTAACTGTACATGGATGATTGAATGATGTGTGAAAAACGTGTACTACGGATACTACGCATTTGATACTTTTTACTATGCAATCACACTGAAGTCGCTCGGAAAAACTAATGCCATTTGAACATCTATTGAGGTGACTAAGAAATTTTTTTTTTTTATCTTACGCAGAAAACATTTGCGCATTTATGATATACATCGCACGTCAAAAAAAAGCGGAGGATCATAGAAAAATCAAATTTGTTCATAACAAAGTGGACTCTTTGCTTCAAAAAAAATTGTTTCATTATGTAATATTTTTTATCTAACATTTTATAATGTTCTTATCATTATTGCATCATAACAAGTTGTCGGAAAATTTTTTTTCCGATATGATTTTCCAAAAAAAAGTTCTAAATCTTAAATTGCTTATTGCTTAAAACTTAAATTGCTTATAACAATCATAATAATTGTTATTTATAAAAACTTTTCTGGGACTTATTTAGTTATTACCTGTAGTATTAAAATAACACATTGCTTTCAAAATTCCAAGTAGTCGGGACAAACGTGTTCCGTTTCACTTAATTTGATCCTACTGTGATAACGGGAAGAAATTTTTTCTGCTTATGCAAATAAGGCTATATTTTTTATTTTCACGATTTGCGTAAGCAAGAATAATTTCTGACCCTTTATCACAGTAGAGAGGGCGGCGTTGTGGTATGGGCTGCAGTTTTATACTACGGAACTATTGATCTTATCGTACAAAGAACCCGAATGATCGGAGATCATAACAAAAATCTTTTGGAACAAGTTTTTCCAAAGGTTGATGATATTTTTGGACCACTAGAGTGAATTTATCAACACGGTAGTGTACCAATACACATGGCACGTGGAGTGAAATCATGGATTTCGAAAATATTTAAACCTTAAATTGGCCGCCCTACTCACCCGATCTTAACATTATTGGAAATTTTTGGGGTTTGTTAACCCATTAAGTCTACGCGGAAAATAGTATGAAACTAAGGATGAGCTTATTGAAGGAATAAAAGCTGCATGGACCGATTTTTCTCTTGATTACTTAAAATCTCTATACGAGTCAATGAAATGCAGAATTCACAAAGTTATTGCGAATAACGGTAAATATTCAGATAAAACAATTACAATAAAATAATTTTTTTAATACAAACAATTTATTTTTGTTTTGTTTATAGAGCAGTTGAAAAGTGGTTCTATAATGCTGAACCAAGAAAAAAAGAATTTCATACATGATTATAAACAATTAAAGAAAAGTACCGTTATAATGTATTGGGAATTGATTTTTAGTCTTTAAGTAGTGCATTACAATTGCTTTTATATTTCTGAAAAATTGGAGTATTTATTGTTTCTGCATTTACTATTTATAGAGATTTTTTGCATGAAATTCAGATGGTTCTATCCTGATGAACCACAGTGTAACAGAGTAACCTATGATTAATCGAATCAAGGGCCTTGAAAAAGTCAATAAGGCAAAGGAGAGGCAAAAAGTCTTGATCATAAAAGTCTCTAATGTAATCAACAATTTTTAGAACAGTCGTGGAACAACTGTGACCAGTCCGAAACCCAGACTGTAACGGAGACAACAACTTGTTCAGATCTAAGTAAGTTAGGATTTGATAAGCTAATATCTTTTCAAGAACCTTACTCAGAGCTGGCAGGATGCTTATAGGTCTGAAATTTTTAGGAACAGAGGGAGATGGAGTTTTACTTATACGTGTAACTGTGGCGATCTTCCACAACTCCGGAAACTGAGAGCAGGTTAAACAATGATTGATTACATGAGTGATGGGTGCTAATACAAAAGGTAATGTCAGTTTAATAAATTTACTAGATACACATGGCAACGTCAACTTCAAAAATAGCTTAAAATTGAAATTGTATAAAGGAAAGATTATCTAAATTAATCAGTTCTGCATTAAGGACAGTGTTAGGACAAGAAATAGAACTACTAAGAAAGATATTATTAAGTAGATTAGGATTCAAAGTACAGTCAGAAGATTCTTTACTAAACACTTTAAATTTCTTTATATTATTTTTTAGTTGTTTCGACGTCAAATTAGCATTTAATTTGGAACCAAAAAAATTATTTTTTCTAGAGTAATTAAAAGAGTAGCTTCATTTCGCGCCCTTCTGAAGGTATCCCAATTTAAAGCAGTTCTATTAATGTAATGTAATTTGTTCCTTTTATTTATTGCGAGCAATACGCGATCAGTAAACCATGGACAACTACTATTAACAACTTTTACTGTACGAAACGGTAGATGGCGATTAAAAATCATATTCGAACTGTTCATAATCACTCTACGCTTATCATCTACCGAATCATATAACCAACACTCATGCCAATCCACTCTAGACAAGTCCTCAGGCAAAGCAAAATTATTAATTGATTTGAAATCATAATAAGAAAAACTACTTGATAGAATTCTACCTAGGTGAATTTTGAGATTACAAAAAATTAAATCATGATCAGATAGGAAGGAGATTTGATCAAACTTATTAAGAAAGGAGTATTCAGACACTAAAAAAACATCTAACAGACTAGGCTCATAGTTATTCGCAAAGCGAGTAGGAAATTAAGAATTCAGTAGTTTCAGGCCACACGTAGAGGACAGATGGTGAAAATGGGTTGAAACGGAGTCATTATGAAACAAATTCACATTAAAATCCCCACAAACAATAAAAAAGTCGTAAGAAATTATTTTAACAGAAATGACGTTAAAGAACGATTCAAAACTATGACACCTATGCGGATTATAAACGCACGATACCTATGCGAATTATAAACGCACATTACTTTTACAAACAAATTTTACATTGAGGTTAAACTTACAATAGACCCCTTTTATCACATCTGTCACAACGAAAGAGATTATAACCATTTATATATAGATATATTTAACATAATCAAGTTTAAGTCCATTTAGACTCCTAGCATTGAAATGAACTGTATTCAACCCATCATATTGTTTACTTAAAATAGAAATCAAGATTTTATGATTATCGATAGCACCATTTGTCACTTCATCAGAAAGCATTACAACTTATCACGAAAGAAATAGCTTCGAACTTCACGAAAAATGCCTTATTAAAAAAAGAAAAAGTAATATAAAAGCAAAAGAACGCATATGAAGTACTGAAAAAGAAAGTAGATAGAATTAATGAAAATATATAACAAATAGAAAATAACATTTTTGTAAATAATTATTCAACAAATAAATTAAGTAAGAACCACCCTAATTTAGATTTTCAACGGCGCAGTTAACGCTCTCAACGTCTCTAACAAATAAAGCTTCCCCATTTGATGATACTCTAATACAGCGATTCTTAAACTGTGGTCCGCGGACCCCTGGGGGTCCTGCACTACAAGAGTACGTTGTACCAAATGAGAAGTAAACTCACTTAACCGCGCCTATTTAGTATATTATGCTCATACTAACATTGCCGCTTGTCAAAAACAACAATAAACGGTACCAGCCAGGGCCGTATTAAGGCTATATGCCGCCCGTACGCCAATAAAACTTTGCCGCCCCCAAAATTAGAAAAAATTATAAGTAAATTTTTAGTAGTACAAACGCCTGACAACAAAAGCAACCTTAGGAATTTATTAGTTATATGTCATTGAAGTGAACCCCAAATAACCTCAAGTAACCCCAGTAATCTCAGTAACCTTAAGCTATTTTTTTGAACTTTGAAACTGCAAACGAAAGTAACCGAAACGACCCAGCTCGTGCAATTTTTTCGTTTGTGAATATGCAATCCTAAGTAATCGAATCGACCCAGCTCGTGCATTTTTTTGATCTTTGAGAATGCCATCACAAGTAACCAAAGCGACCCAGCTGAAGCTATTTTCTTGAACTAAAACTGCAAACGAAAGTAACCGAATCGACCCAACTGGTACAATTTTTCAGAGCGAACCGTCTCTTTCAACTTTGAATAAGCAATATTGGATGTTGAAAAATAAAGGTAAAGGTAAAAAATCGTCAGTTTGGCGATAAATCGCCGCGACTAGCAACGCTGTATTTTTACGCCTTATCATAAATAAAACGTAATGCATACACCTTACGAAATGCATACACAATTTATTAAAAAAAAGGAGAGAATATTAATTTTTTTTATAATCAGTTCGTACGTTTTGCAAGTTCAAATTTGAATGTCCAGACCTTTCGTGATGTGCACTGCCGCCAATTATCAAACCAAAACACAAAATTTTCGCGGGTTACCGTTCTACAGATTCGCGATATGCAATTGTCTGCTAACTTTGTGACAGGAGTTACATATACGCTTCACAAGCCATCGAAAGTTTTATCAACCTGAGAACTAAAACTTTTTTTATCGTGAGTTTTTATCTGCTTATAAAAATTTAACCTCAAGATTTAGATGGCTCCCTCACAATTGAATCCGTGCACTTCGCATCTTACTTAAATTCAATAAAAATTGAAAAACCCACAGCTTTAGATTTATCAAAAATAAGAAGAGAATAAATTTCAAAATATCTATCCAAATCTCCATGCGTTATGCATGTATTTATGCATGATGGTATCAAATTGTAGTGGAAAGCGATCTTTTCCAGTTTTGAAGAGGGTAAAAAATTTCTATCGTTCCACTCAACGCAACGAGGGTCTAAACGCACTCACTGTGCTGTGCATTGAGGCTGAGCTGAATAAAAATTTTAACCAGCTTATAGATGAAGTCGGCTTACTGAAAACGAGAAAAGTAGCTCTGTAAATATATTTCTGTTTACTATACGTCAAATAAAAATTCTAAAGAAAATATTTATATAGACTTTCATTTCTTTATCCACTTCATACTTGGATTTAAAAAAAAAAAACTTTTTTCAAAATTTTGCCGCCCCTGTAGCCTTGCCGCCCATACGCCATGGCGTCGGTGGCGTATGCGGTAATACGGCACTGGTACCAGCTGCAAAAGGGAAGTAAAAAACTTTACGGAAACTAATTTATGTGCTCAAAAAATTCGTTAAACTCGAAAATACAAAAATTTGAGTACTGTCCCTAATAATATGGCCACCTATTGTATACTCTTCCACGAAGAGAAAAGACTGCCATGAGTTTTTTGTCGTTTTTTTTTTTGTAATCGTGCAACAAATTCGCACGGTTTTTTTACTCAGGCTCTCATGCATGTAAAATCGTTCATGGCCACCACAGCCGATATCATTGAGTGTAAGGTGTTTCTTGTTCGATTTACAAAAAAAAAAAAAAGGAGACTGCTTTAAAAAATTTATTTCGCTCAAATGCTGACTCAAGCTTCACTATAATAGGAGAGAAATTATTGTTGTTTTTAGTTCCGAACACATTACGTTTAGTTGGCACAGCATAGTTAAAAGCACAACAAATGCGCTCAAATACGACCTGCAAATTTTCACTTGCAGAAGATGGAATACCATAAATGATCATATCAGCTGCTACAGAGTCGTTCTCATGTTTACCGAGTTGTTGTCGTAACTCACCAATTTCTGCATTGAGTGCAGAAATCAGTTATTTTATATTATTTTATTTTTATTTTATTCAAAAAATTGTAATTTTAAAGCCTTTCGGCTAAATTTATAAAAATTACAGGTGTATTAAGATTAGTGCGAGTAATTAATGTTACTAAAAGAATTATAAAAAGAAAAATATATACACAATAATGTTATATGAAACATATCAGATTTTTCCAACGGCAGAACAATTTCATAAAAATAGCAAACATACCGCAACTCCAATAAAAAGTACAGAACATACAATATACTTATACATACATAAGTACATAGTTCACATATTAAAAAGTCTCCTTCTGAAAAGATTGCACGACACAGAGAAATTTCTTTGTGATATGGGCAAGCAATTCCAATATCTAGCAATTCTAACTAAAAAAGAACGTTCATATTGAGATGAACTAATTTTAGGAATAATAATTTGTAGATTTCTTGTGGAGCGGGAGAATCTAAAGAGCTGAGCAATATAGTCCGGTATTTGACACTTAATGATCTTATAAAAAACAAACAAAAATGAATTTTATAAAGAAACGAACAGCCAAGAAATTGGAACACATAATTAGAGATATGATCGCGTGTGCGGATATTGAACAAAAACCGAACAATTCGATTAACAACCAACTGAACTCGGCGAATGTTATACGAGGGTGTGCCCGTATAGACTTCAAGGCCATAAGCTATCTTCGATATTAAAAGAGCATGAACAACACGCAGTTTGACATGTAGGGGCAAAAACAAATTAAGGCTATATAATTTTCTTAAAGTTAAGTTTACAGAAGAAATTAATTTATTAATATGTGGAGCAAAATTTAAATTATCAATAAAAACCCTTAGACACTTAAGTTCATCAACAAAATCAATCGCAAAATTATTAATAGTTATAGAGATATTCAAGGAATGCTTAGCAGGATTAAAAATCATTGCTTTGGTTTTTGAAACATTGATGCACAAACAATTGTCAGACATCCAAGAAGAAATCTTTGATACATTGTACAAAATGGAAGCCTCAAGAACTTCTAGAAACTGGGGCTCACCACAGAAAAGTAGTTGGATGTCATCTGCATATATAAAGGGTGTACATCTTTCTAAACAATCAGTGAAGTCATTGAGGTACAAAATAAAAAGAATAGGCCCCAGGACCGATCCCTGTGGGACACCGCAGGTGACATCCAGATGCTCAGAGACATGGCTATTACAAGCAACAAATTGTTTACGCTCAGACAGATATGACGATATAAGTTCACAAGCTGAAATAGAAAAATAAAAAATTTATCCAACTTCATAATAAGAGAAGGGTGGTGAAGGCTATCAAACGCTTTACTTAAATCGAGAGAAAGAAGAATACAAACCTGATCATCATTATAGGATTTTCTTATGAGATCAGTTAAACCAAGTAGCAGAGAAGTTGTATTATAACCACCACGAAAACCAGATTGACAACTAGAAATTTTATTATTGACTTGAGACATAATTTGATCCTTAATAAGATGCTCCACAACTTTCGATAAAGCCGGTAGCACACTAATAGGTCTTAAATTATCAAAACAATTTGAGCTTCGGCTTTTCTTAATAGGAACAACACGCGCAATCTTCCAACCTTTAGGAAACTGGGATGTAGTTAAGATGGTGTTAACAAAGTGAAGAATATGCTTTTGCGCAGAATAAAAAATTAACTTTAAAAATTTTAGCGGGATGTTATCATATCCAATCGAATTGGATTTAATTCTCATCAGAGCAAAGTACAGTTCATCAAGGCCAACATTAAGGAAAGTAAAATAACTATCATCGCTTTCAGTTATAGCAAAATCGAATTGATTTATGGTAACATTAGACTGGTGAGACAAAAAATTTCTGTTTATATCATTACAATCTGCATTAACTAACGAATCAATAGAATTAATGCACCCATTCATACGAAGTTTTCTCCACATCTGCTTACTGTCAAGCCCATTAAACATTTTTGAATGTTCTCGCTGTCTAGCTTTGCGGATGAGAGTTTTGACACGATTTCTCATTTTGCAAAAAATTCGCCAATTAACACTACAGCGATCCTCAATAAATTCTTTTAAAGCAAGATCACGCATCGATTTAGCATATACAACCTCTTTAGACTTCATAAAGCACTCATTTCGTTGTCTTAGCTTAACCCTAGATCAAGGTACATGTGAATACAGACGCTCAAAACATGAATTTAAGACTTCAAGTTGTATATCCGAATTGTTTGAAGAATAGATATCACTAAAGTCACAAGAATTAAGTTCTAACTTTAACAGTTCATAATCAATCGCGTTATAGTTTCTGTTTGTCGAAGTACTCTTCAGAGCGTGATGGGACAGTTTTTAAGGAAGCATAAATGAAAGCATGACGAGAAATACCGGGGCACTGCATCTGCACTGAAAAAGACAGTAAGTCAAATGAACTCAAAAGAAAATAATCAATTAAGGAAGTTGAGTTATGTTGCAAGTCAAAGTGTGTCGGAATGGAATTATGTAAGTAAGAGAGGTTCAAGCGTTGACAAATGCTACGCAGAGATTGAGATTTGTTCAAATTAAATAAGTTATTATTAAAATCGCCCATAATTATAACATCTGAATACTTGACAAGAAGATCATCAACAGCAGCCTCAAAGGCGGATATATTACCATCTGGAAGATAAACCACCCCAACAAGAACTCATTTAGAGCTATAAATGATTTCAACAAAAATTAACTCACAAATACCGTAGGTAGAATTTTGAAGAACAACATTAAAGTTGAGAGATTGAGATAAGAAAAAACCAACACCACCACCACGAGAATCAGGGCGATCATTTCTTATAAACACATAGCCAGGACAATCAACAGCTTTGGAAGAAACAGATGGCTTACGCCACGTCTCCGTAATGCCAACAACATCCAAAATACGACCCTCCAATATATGTTTCAATTCATCGAGTTTTGTAGATCTTAATGAAGGTTTAATGCTTTGACAATTAATATGTTCAACATTCAAGTTTTGAATGAAATTTGAAAATTTAGATTTCAAAAAAGAGTTGTCGCTACATATTTAGTGTTTTCAAGCTCCAGTTCGAAACAACATCTGCTCGTAATCGTTGGGATAACGATAGTGCAGCAGCAGCGCTAATTGTAGCATTAAAAGGCGCAGCTGCAGAAGTATTGCAAACGGTCCCAGTGGCGGAACAAAAGAATTCCAAGGCGGTTATGGATGCCTTACAGCGAAAATATGGCAGTGACCACATGAAGCAGATTCACAGACTGGAGTCATATCCAGAAATCTGGTGAATCCTTGCAGGAGTATGCTGCGGATATTGAACGATTGGCACACCTTTCCCATCCTGACGTGTTAAGTGTCGTAGCTGAAAAATTCAAAATAGAGGCGTTTATTGACGGCATACGTGACTCAGAGACAAAACGCGAGACAACAAGGAACCCGAAGACTACATTTAATGAAACAGTCACGGTTGCTCTTACTCAAGACACGATTGCGTTGACATGCCACCCATCATTGAAAACTCGTCGGATGGAGGTGGAGGCTGAGAAGAAAAATTCATCGTTCGCCAGCAGTAGCTTCAGCGGAAAATGCTATAACTGTGGCAAGCAGGAACACATGGCACGTGACTGCAAATCACGTCGTAAACGGTCCGCATCACGTTCACCAAGAAGAAAAATTGGAAATAGGGTGAACGATGGCGAAAATGGTAGCGAAGAGCAGTCGTTAAACTAAAGAGAGTCAGTACAGCGGGGCGTGAGCTGACTCTCACTTATGATTGCCCCACAGTCTTAGTTTCGAAGCTCTGCCGAAATTCCAACAGCCTTACCATCGGTGGAAAAATCAACGAAAGACCATGTGAGCTAACTTTGGATACAGGCGCATCGCACTCAATTGTGAGGACAGATTTATTTAATAGACGACGAGTAATGCCATTAAATGGGATCCAATTGAGAACAGCGACAGGAGAAATTGCGCAAATAGTAGGAATGCGAACGGCGTAAGCCAACACAAATTAGAAATTAAAAACTTTCTTTACAACAACGAAATTGATATTTTACTTATTTCTGAAACACATCTTACCCTCATGCACAATTTTAAAATTGAAGGGTATAGATTCTACAAAACCTGTCACCCTGATGGCAAAGCGCGTGGAGGTACAGGTATACTCATTAAGACCCGTATAAAGCACTACGCATTTGAGCAGTATGAGAGGGACTACCTACAAGCTACTTCAATTTGCATAGAATGTTGGAACGATAAAGTAACAGTTTCAGCTGTATATTGTCCTCCAAGATATAAGATCACGACAACCCAGTTCGACCATTTTTTTGATACACTACGATCAAAATTCATAGCTGCAGGTGATTATAATGCGAAGCATAATCACTGGGGCTCTCGACTTGTCAACCCAAAAGGCAAAGCACTATGGCTTTCATTAACCAATCGCCGCAATGGGCTTGATTATGTATCCACTGGTCAGCCAACTTATTGGCCGTCAGACCCTCAAAAGATTCCTGATCTTATGGACTTTGCAATTACAAAAGGAATTAATAAGAGGCAAATTTCAGCAGATTCATGTTTTGACTTGAGCTCTGACCATTCCCCTGTAATTATGAATCTGCATAAATGTATAGAGCTGCTGCATCACCCAATGGGCTTACAACAAATAAAACAAATTGGCTCAAATACAAAAAATATGTCAGTAGCCATCTTTCTGATAATGTAAGCCTTAAAGATTCCGAGGAGCTGGAATCGGCCATACAGCTATTTAACAGCATGTTAGTATCAGCTGCTCTTCATGCAACTCCTGTGCACTCAGTAACAACCCATAAAAGGCAACACCTCAACTCTTCTCACATAGAACGTTTAGTGATGGAAAAAAGACGACTCAGGCGTCAATGGCAAGAAGTTAGGTCACCCACACTTAAACATAAATTAACACTAGCCAAAATTGAATTAAGAAAGGCTCTACGAGAAGAGTCTGAAAGAGGTATAGACGCATATATTAAAAAGCTGAGCCCTTTACAGTCATCCAACTACTCCTTATGGAAGGCCATCAGGGGTATGAAAAAACCCACTGACTTAGATTCCCCTATAAGGCTAAGCAATGGTCACTGGGCTAGAAGCAATGAAGAAAAAGGCCAAGCTTTTTCTCACCACCTTAAGCATGTATTTCAGCCAAATCCTCCGCGCAACAGCTTCAAAATACCGCAAGAATATCAAAATATGAGACAAATTCGGTTGCGCTTCACAACTAAAGACGTTGAATCTTTAATACAAACACAACTTAACAAGAAGAAAGCACCTAGACATGACCTAATGACTGCTAATATGCTTATTGAATTACCTTGCTGTGCAGTCAGACATTTAACCATACTTTTCAATGGTATTACTCGATTGGGCCACTACCCAGAAATGTGGAAGATGTCGCAAATTACAATGATTCCTAAACCTGAGAAAAATCCTACACAAGTTGCATCCTACCGGCCAATTAGCTTGCTGCCCACCACATCAAAACTCTTCGAAAAGCTGCTACTTTCGAAAATTATGCCCCACGTAAACCAAATGAGCATAATACCCCAACACCAATTTGGTTTCCGCAAAAAACATGGAACTATCGAGCAAGTTCACAGGATAGTAGCACAAATTAGAAAGACATACGAAGATAAAAAATATTGCTCTGCAGTGTTCCTTGATGTAGCGCAAGCTTTTGACAAGGTGTGGCACGAAGGACTTTTACACAAAATAAAAAAATTACTCCCTAAAAATACACACGCTTTACTAGGGTCCTACCTTACAGGGCGAAAGTTCCGTGTAAAATGTAAAAATTACATTTCAGATGATGTGGAAATTTTTGCTGGCGTGCCACAAGGTAGTGTTCTTGGCCCAATTCTTTACCTTTTATACACTTATGACTTGCCAACAAACAACTCTATGCTTACATCTACTTTTGCTGATGACACTGCAATTTTGTCTTGTCACGCAGACCCTAATAGTGCGTCACATACCCTCGATGAACATATGCGCCTAGTTGAAACATGGCTTTTAAACTGGCGAATAAATGTAAACGAGCAAAAAAGCACACATGTAACTTTTACACTTAATAAAAAGACTTGCCCCACAGTTCACCTAAACAACACGGAAATACCTCAGAGCACTGAAGTTAAATACTTAGGTATGCACCTCGATAGACGGCTTACTTGGAAAGCTCATATTGAAAAGAAACAAATGCAAATGAAGTTGAAAGCATCAAGCATTAATTGGCTTTTACATAAACATTCAAAACTTAGCCTTGAATATAAAGTTATTTTGTACAAAGCAATTATTATACCTATATGGTCATACGGAATCCAACTGTGGGGCAACGCAAGCTTATCAAATATAGAACTATTGCAGAGGTCTCAGTCAAAAATACTTCGAACTATTTCCGGCGCACCTTGGTATGTCAAAAATATAAACATACACCAAGACCTTTGTATACCTTTTATTAAGCAGATACAGGGAATCAAAAAGCAATCATATCAACTAAAACTGCAGCAACATCCAAACACACTGGCTAGGAACCTACTCCTAACATCGAATTCATCTCGACTGAAGAGACAAGATTTACCACCCCTGTAGCCCCTATGTACACGAATACTGGCAACTCCTTCAACAACTCAAGACTGAGTTTGATATGAAAAAAAAACAACATTTCTAAGCAATGGCTTAGACTCAATGGCTTAGTTCGTTATTTTAGTTTCTTAAGATTTATTCAGTTATTGTTAGTCTCCAAGCGAGTTGGTACAATAAATAAATAAAAAGTTTAAAAAAAAAAAAAAAAATAGTAGGAAAAGTTACAGCAAGTGTTCTTATCGGCAACTAAACTGTGGAACATGATTTTATTGTTGCAAATATCACCGATGAGGTTATCATTGGCGTGGACTTCATGATTCGACACGGGTTCACTTTGGATCTTAAGAAAAAGACGTTAAGATTTGCGAATGTAGAGTTGCCTTTAGACGTTGGCTGTGGACAAAAATTAACAATTGCAAGAGTCTACACAAGTGAGCGCTGTCGAATTGAACCCAACACCGAAGAAATTATTTGGGCTACAACAAGTGAAGACTGTGGGACAAGCCATCTGTGGGTAGTGGAAGCAGATAAGAAATATTTAAAGAAAGACCTGATTATTGGAAAGACCCTAGTAAAAACAAGAGGCGGACAGCAAAATACCAGCACGAATTTTGAATCCAACAAATAAGCCGAAATGGATGCAAAAAGGTGAAGTAATACGGGAATGTGAGAAAGTTACGGCTGTTATAAATTGTGAAAATGACCAGCAGGACACAAAAGGTACAGCTTTGACAAAATCATCGGCCTTGGAAGTATTGACGAAAGAATGGACGAAGGAGTTGTCTGCCCAGAACAAAAATAAAGCAAAAAGGTTTCTGCAAAAGCATTGGCGGATATTCGCGTTCAAAGGAGAAAATAATGGCCGAACATCAGTTGTCAAACATCGCATTGATACAGGTGATATTCAGCCAATTCGTCAACCCCAAGAAGACTAGCACTCGCTAAGAGAGAGGAAGTAACGGGCCTTATAGAGGATATGGCGCGAGAAAAGGTCATTGCACCATCAGAAAGCCCGTGGAGTTCACCGATCGTGCTTGTCAAGAAAAAGGACGGAAGTATGCGATTCTGTGTGGATTACAGAAAATTAAATGACGTCACCAAAAAAGACAGCTACCCGTTACCCAGAATCGATGATACACTGGATACGTTATCTGGAGCAACATGGTTTTCCACCCTGGAAATAGATGACGAAGACAAGGAGAAAACTGGCTTTAGTATTGGGAATGGTCTATGGCAGTTTAACGTCATGCCGTTTGGTCTCTGTAACGCTCTAGCTACGTTTGAGCGGTTAATGGAACGAGTGCTCAAAGGACTACATTGGAAGACCTGTTTAGTGTATCTCGATGACATCATCATCATGGGAAAAGATTTTGATGACCACTTGAAAAATCTGGAGGAAGTGTTTGAGCGCTTGGAGGCAGCTGGACTAAAATTAAGTGCGAAAAAGTGCTCACTTTTCCAGCGTGAAGTCAAGTATCTGGGGCACAAGGTTACGTCAGAAGGAATACACACAGATGAGGATAAAATAAAAGCTGTGAAAAATTGGCCACGACCATCTAATCTTCATGAGTTGCGAAGTTTTCTGGGCCTATGCACTTACTGCAAACGTTTTGTTCCTGGTTTCGCAAATGTCGCAGGCAGTCTACATGAGATGACACAGAAAAATCGGAAATTCGAATGGAGTGGTGCACAGGAAACTGCATTCCAAAAGCTGAAAGAATTATTGTCTACAGCGCCTATACTCGCGTACCCAATACCCGGCGAAAAATTTGTATTGGACACCGATGCGAGTGGCCATGGTATTGGAGGAGTTTTGTCCCAAGTCATCAATGGAGAAGAAAAAGTCGTCGCATATTTCAGCAAAGTTCTGTCGAAGCCTGAGAGGAATTATTGTGTAATTCGGAGAGAGTTACTGGCAGTAATGGAATGCGTTAAACACTTCCATAAGTACTTATATGGACAGCATTTTCTCCTGAGGACAGACCATGCGGCATTAAGGTGGCTTCTTCAATTCAAGGATCCAGAAGGTCAAATTTCACGGTGGATAGAGCGCTCGCAGAGCTATGATTTTACCATAAAACATCGCAAAGAAAGCCAGCATGGAAATTCGGATGCACTTTCCCGTCGTCCATGTAAAATTGAATGCGGTCATTGTTCACGAACGGAAAGTAAAGCTGGAACAATTGATGTGCGCCTTTTGAACGTTTTGCCTGAAGAAAAGTGGACAAAAGAGGAGGTACAACGGGACCAGCGCAGTGATACAGATTTGGCAACTATAATTAAGTATAAAGAGCTGGGTAGGAAACCGGCGTGGCAAGAAATATCAAGTGAAAGCCAAATCTGTAAAGCATACTGGGCGCAATGGCAAAGTTTGGAGTTGCATGATGGTTGCCTCTACCGAATCTGAGAAAGCGAGGATGGTAAAATTCGTTCAAAACTGCTGGTTATTCCAAAGGAAAAATTTAAGGAAATAATCAAGGATTATCACAATGGATCGAGTGGTGGACATCTGAGCGTAACAAAAACCACAGAGAAAATAAAGAAACGGTTTTATTGGGTAGGATGCCAAGAAACAGTTGCTGACTGGATCCGCCGTTGTGACCAATGTGCACTCGGGGAAAAATGCATCAGTATAACGTAGGAGCTCCCTTTGAGAGGATAGCCATGGATATAGCGGGACCTTTTCCAATTAGCAATGCAGGAAATAAATACATTCTTGTGGTAATTGATTACTTCAGTAAGTGGCCAGAAGTATATCCCATTCCCAATCAAGAAGCAAAAACAGTGGCAGACATTTTCATCAAAAATTGGATTTGCCGATATGGAGCTCCACTTGAGTTGCATTCCGACATTTTGAGTCGGCACTTTTTAAGGTTTGTGACGTGTTTGGAATACAGAAGACACGTACCACAGCATTGCATCCTCAGTCCGATGGCATGGTCGAAAGGTTCAACCGTACTCTAGAGGAGCATCTGAAAAAGGTTGTTGACAAAGGACAAAAAGATTGGGATGAGCATCTACCAATATTTCTGATGGCTTATCATTCGTCAACACACGATACCACTACAGTCACGCCAGCAAAAGAAAGTTTTGGTACGGACTTAAGACTTCCAGAAGATTTGAAGTACGGAGTAATCGCTGTCCCAGAAACGACCAATGCTGACGACTACATATCGCAGAAAAGAGAAGAACTAGCAGATATACACGAGCTCATCAGGAGACGTACTCAATTGGCTAGCGACAAGATGAAAGCTCGGTATGATCTGCGAGCAAATACTGAAGGGTTCAAAGAAGGTCAATTAGTGCTGCTACACAACCCACAACGAAAACGAGGCTTGTCTCCTAAATTACAGACTCATTGGGAGGGACCTTACGGATCGTCACAAGGATTAATGATGTTGTGTATCGAATCCAAAAATACCCCGGCAACAAAGGTAAATTAAAGGTAGTCCACATCGAAAGGCTGGCACCTTATACTAGAGATGGAGAGACTCTTGTTCGGGACGAACAAGTTTAAGCGGAGGGCAGTGTAGCGAAATTTGGTTTATGCCAGAAAATTCTCGTAATAATTATTAAACGATATTAGCTAGCATCACTGACCGTAGAAAAATACTTGCATCACTG
This sequence comes from Meiosimyza platycephala, assembly GCA_963662105.1. Taxonomy (NCBI): domain Eukaryota; kingdom Metazoa; phylum Arthropoda; class Insecta; order Diptera; family Lauxaniidae; genus Meiosimyza; species Meiosimyza platycephala. The sequence continues at coordinate 46,204,789 of OY759210.1, forward strand.
ACCGTAGAAAAATACGTGCATCACTGACCGTAAGAAAAATACGTGCATCACTCACCGTAAGAAAATACTTGCATCATTGACCGTAGAAAAATACGTGCATTACTGACCGTAGAAAAATAACACCATCTAGCGACATGTAGCATGTTTTCTGTACTATAAATGATAAAGTGGTACGACATTATCAACGTCGATAATCGCCATCTAGAAGGCACTGGAAACGACATTCTGGATAATGGCGGATGGAACGACATTATCAACGTCGATAATCGCTATCTAGAAGGCACTGGAAACGATATTCTAGACAGCAGCTGATGGTTCGAGAAAATGATGACTTTAGTATAAAAGGCTGTCATATGAGCAGCAGAGGCTCAGTTGATATTGAACAGTGGAACACAGTGGATCTTAAGTGAGAACATTTGAATTTAAGTACTAAAGTGATATAGTGGATTTTAAGTAATAAAGTATAACGTTTGTGTATACAACTTGAATGTAAAGATTAAATAAACAATTGTACTGTGTAAAAACTAATGTTTGTGATTTAAATAAACCATTTTATAATTAAATAAAGATTGCGTTTTGCTTGATTATTACACAATCCAGTGATCGAACTCAGAAAAGTGTAAGAGATTGAAATTATTGTCAAAGGGACAAGAAATTTTGTAACATTATGTTTTTATCACATATTTTGCAAATGTAACTGTCTGTAGGCATTGTTAATAATTATTTATACAAGGTCACCAGAAGCAGCATACAACAAACTGAGCAAATAAACAAATAACGGCTTTTTATTTCTTGTTGTTGTTTTCTTATACCAGTCAAGTAGCAAGTCTTTATTTCAATTTATTTAATTTGGAGTAGGCAATTTATTCAAAATTCATTATTGTAGTTAGATAATTTAAACCGGAAAAACAAAGAAATGAAACGTATTTATTTATTAAGCAAAATAAAATATTAAAACACACTCCTTCTGTTCATCAACTAAAAAACACTACTCGCACATGTCAGTGTTACCAGACCAAAAACTTTTAATATTCTTCATTTCGCCGCATAAAGCTTCTACAGCCGAAACTATCTCGATAATATTTTTTACAGAACTTTTTAAATTAGCGAGCTCAGCAAACATCTCTCCAAGCCTACCCAATATTCGCTCCTTCGAAATTCTGACAGTCTCTCTGAGTCTATCCATCACACTTTCTTCTGAGTCTTTACTATAACCACTCAGCTGTTCAATTAAACTTTCTTTCAGCTCCATAAGCTTACAATTTAGGGCGTTCCCAGTAAGCAGTGCATATTTGGGCGCTGACTCATCTTTGCTAACTGAGCAGAGAGGACTGGATGGATCATCCAGCTCCCTGCGTACGCTCCCAGTGCTTCTTGTTACTATTGAATTTGTATTTGTATTTTTATAATTTTGAGACATTTCAATTTGCGTGCAAATTTCAATATAAATTAAAATGCAAAAATATTTAATTTGACTGTTGAAAACACAAATGTAAAGAACCAGTGTTTATCTTGTATTCATAAAAGTTTCGACCATGTATGAGGTAAATTTTAAGAACTAAAGCGTTTAATAGCGCACTATGAAAAAATACGTCTCCTCTCTTTGACTCATAACTCAAACTTTTTCAAATCCTGTAAAATAAAATGTTTTCTCCAATTTATCCTTTTTTATTTGAAAAATTTATAGCATAGTTAAGTATGCCGAAAGCCATTCCGAAACTTGACAGAAGAGCCTTTGCTGAACAGCCATCTAAAGATGAGCTTCTAATGAAGTTATTTATTTTTAATAAAAAGTATAATTATGCTTTATGTAGATGCCAAAATGTTTTTTATGGACTAAAACTTTTCGGCTTCCACATGGAACCACCTAAAGCGAGAAATGTTAAACACATCTCGCATTGGATGTATTTGTCATTCAGTTGATTTAATGCTACTTTGAAATGTATTCCTGATCAATTATGCAAAAATATTTTTAATTATCTCAAAAGTTACAAAAGGCAAGGGTATTTTTGAGGTGCCAGCCGCCAGTACACAAACTATTAAAGCTATGTGACACAATATAGCTTTCATTCGAATCTGTTACGAAACAAATTGTTCAGAAATGGACTGTTTCGGAATTGGAATTGAAACTTTGAAATGTAATTAATGAGCTCGAAACCTCAAAGCTGAAAGCCAAAGAAAAATCTTTTGCGTTTTACTTAGATTGTTGATCCCAATAAAAACCGAAGTTTGTTATTGTTGGTGTACACAACATCTATGCCGGAGCTTTTAAAAACTTTTCTCAATTTGTTGGTAACACTTGGTGCATATGTTAGTGAGATGCGTTGAGATGATGCTTTTTCTGTTTGACTAATGAGCGTGCTTTTGCTTTGGTTGCGTAGTTTAGTTGAATGTTTTTTAATCTGATGATCAATTATTGATGTTTTAAAACCGTTTATGTTAGCTATGAGTTTGATTTTCATATATTCGTTTGTGTATGCTTCCGCTGTCAAAGGTAAGCGACATAAACGGTAAGCCATGGGTTGAAAAGCAGCTAATTTTTGTTGATATGTGCAAAAAGAGTCTTGGGATATGTATCGATCAGTTAAAGTTGATTTTCTATAAACAGCAAAATTTACTGTCCTATGTAACTGAGACTGTAAGTTTACGACTAGCTATCCCGGCAGACGTTGTTCAGCCCTTCCCGGTAGTTGTTCCGGATGTTATATGAACTCATGCGAATGTATAAGCGAAACTGCCCATTTTTCCAGTGTAACTTATTTGCCAGGACTTTTTATATCAAGCCCCATTCATCTGCGTCCAGTACTCTATGAGATATGATTAATTTGATTTTGGAGGGTGTGTCACTGCCCATTTTTCTAAATTAAACTTTGCAAAAACCTTCCGTAGACCATTAGAAACATTTAAGAAATAATTATGAAATCTTCGTGAAAATTCTATTTAAAAAATACTTTTGTATGTGGGCCACTCTAAGTATGTGCCTCTAAATATAACAGCCCCGTGGTGTAAATTCTATGAGAATCGATTAAGAGGTTCTCGAAAAAATTATATTTTAAAAATATGTTTGTATGAGGGCCATCCTAAATATGCACCCTACATAAAATAGCTTAATATAAAAGGCGTGTGGTGTAAATTCCATGTGAATTAATTCACCGGTCTTCATGAAAATGGGTTAGAATTTATGAAACGTATCACTATTTTTCGACTGTATTTAATTTTTTATAAAAATATGACATATCAGTAGCAATTTACTACCAAAATCACTCCACAAAATTTTGGATCGAAAAAACTTTTATTTTTTGACTTATTGTCATAAATATTTTCAACCTGTTATTTTGTTCTTTATTTAATATCTCACGAACCAAATGACCGATTTACATGAAATTTGTGTACGTTGTATATCAAACATGGTAGTTATTATCTTTTTTTTTTTGTCTTAATTGTACCAATATTTCTTTGTATAATAACTAATTCTTTATAAAAAATCGACATAGAAGTATTTACTCCGTCATGAAAAAATCTGAAAAAAATCAGGAATATTGTTCCAAGTATAAATAAAAACATATCAAAGTTTTGAAGTGTGCGGTTTTTTAGTATAGACTGCGAGCACAAATATATCGGGCAAACGCAAGAAAGAAATTTATAAGTCGATAGCGTTACATGTTTTTAACGAAAACAATATAAACCCACATAAAATCATTTATTTGATGCTAATGTTTCTTTATTAAAAAAGGTTAATAATCCTCATAAATTAGATGCATATGAGTCAGCTTTGATTTCCAAGTCTGATAACCTGATGAATTTGGAACCAGGTCCAATTATTTCACCACTTTTTAATGTTTTAAATAAAAATAAAAAATAACAATAAATGATTATTATTATTTTTGGATTAATGTTTTCTAATTTGTTAGTTTGAATGTTTGGCTTTTTGGTCAAGTTTATTTATGCGAATAAAAACAATTATTCCATATTTTTCCCGACGTTTCGTTGGGTATTTTCCAACTTCTTCAGGGGTTTTTTATTAAATCTATAATTTATTTTAAAAAATCGTTAAAGTGATAATTATCTTATTTTTACTTTAAACTTACACTGCATTTATTTCATAATAATAAAGTTTATTGCAGCATTCCCTAGACAATCACTACATTAAACATAATTAAACGGCAAAAATAAATTCAAAATAAAATTCAAAAGCAAATAATAAATTAGACTTAAAAACTAGAAACACTTAACACTTAAAAAGTAGTCCGAATATTAAATGACTAAAGTGTAATTGGAGTTTAGGTGGTCTCTGTCTTCTTTTGTGTTCATTGTTGTTGATTTTTTTGCTGAATCCTCAAGCTTTCAAGAGTGCATTTACTCTCCTTTCCTTGTCCAGAACTTTTATGTTGTCAAAATCAGCTGTGTGCTTTTTCTCTAGTATGTGCTGAGCTAAGGCCGTTGTTAACTTTTCTTTTCTGATGCCAGTTTTGTGCTCTCCTACTCTCACTGACAAATCTCTTTTAGTCGTCCCTATGTAAACCAGATCGCAAGTTTCATTGTTTTGACCTTTGCATCCGATCTCATATACATCGTGTTGTTGTTGTAATGGCATTTTGTCTTTGGTGTTGGTAAAAATTTTATTGAGAGTTACTAGGTTTGATTTATATGCGAATGTCGTATTATCTCTTTTTATTACTTTGTGTAATATTTTACTTTCCGCTAAATGTGGAATAAACCTAACTCCAAAATATTTTTGAGGGTTGCACCATTTTCATTAGTTGTGTCTGTTTACTCGCGAATAGTTACCTTAAGGCGCTTTTTGTTGCCTAAATCTGCCTTACTCGTATCTGTATACATTCAAATGTAGTTAAATATGAAGGGAAATTGACAAAAAATAAACAGCTGTTTGCACTCTCCCCAAAAAATAGTTAACAAAAATCGATTTCTTTAAAATATAGTGGGTGCGATTTCTTGAAGAAGTATTTATTAGGTTAATTATGGGTGCGATTTCTTGAAGAGGTATTTATTAGGTTAATTATGTTCCAAAGTGGTTTCTACGTTTATTTGTTTAGAAAACTTATAAGAGGGAGAAGAAAGGAGGTGAATTGATAAAAATAATTATAGGTGTGGAAAATCAATGGGGATTGGTAAGAACATTCAACCATTTAGTAGCGCCTTGGAGGGTTGAAAAGAGAAAAGTTTCGTAGGAGTTTCAGTTTTGTGTGGGGAACCCCTTAAGGGGTGGAGATAGGGGGTAAGTATATTTTGAAGAAATGTTGGAAGAATAAACTAATAAGGGTTTGGCATAAGCTTGAATCTCCTAGGGGCACCCTGATAGCATTGTGCACGTCGGTAGTAAATTTCATAAAAACATCACTTTTGTATGAAAAACTCCCAAAGAGGTGGAGAGAGGGGGTAAGTGTGTGTTAAAAAAAAGTTGGGTTGTTTATACAACCTACCGCTCTCAGGGCTACTCCTGAGTATCTATGGGTTGATTTGTCTGAAAATCTCCCAAATTTTTAAACTTCGACCTTATCACACCTCACAAAATAAATGGTCGCAGCGTATCGAAATCGAAAAACCCTCCACTATTACATATAGTAGCTAATAAACATGTGATTCAAAGTACTTAAAATGCTAATAAAATTTACTCAATGGCATGTCTCGTATGTACAGAATAAAATGCTTATAAATGCATCCCTTTAAAACGCTGGTCGGCAGAGCGTAAAAATCAATTTTTTCTTACGCTCAAAAGAGAGGGAAATGAAAAAAGCCGCAATCACTGCTTGCTCGTTTTGCTGTATACGTTTCATATGCTTTCTCATTTCAGGGATTGAATTTTAGGTAAAAAATGCCTTTCTATATGAAATTTATTAACTATACCTAAAACTGCCAAAAAAATTTTCGACAAAAAAGTAATTATTTCAACACTTGATTTTTGCAGTGCATTGACGAAATAACCAGCTCATTTTGTAGTTTGCTTATAGACCAAGAGCAAGCGACGAACAGACCTTCGTTATTTTATAAAACCCGAAAGTTTTTCTGTGTAAGTGCCTAATAGAAGTAACAACGATCCCCGACTATGAAGTTTGGATAACGGTTACTTTGGAAGATGACAGGTGGCAAAGGTGCAAAAAAATGCATTTAACTTTCGTCATTTTATAAAAGCTGAATTTTATATATGGGCATTTCCACCGAGAGGTCCACCGTGACAAAAAAATTAAAAGTTCTTTCACATCTCAATATTGGGCTGCTTTAAAGATACCAGCTCGTCCAGGGCATCCAACAACAATTCTGGGGACGAAGGAGCGCAGAGTACCTGAAAAAATTACAGCAAAAAACCAAATGGAGAACTGTCATCCCAAATTTACAACAAAATGATTTGGTCTCATTGAAAGACGAAGGCACACCTCCGCAGAAAAGACCGATGGGTCGCATTGTAGGAACCGTCTAAGGCTCAGACGGTCAAGTTTGAGTCGTCGCACAGAGGGAAGTTTTTCTATGTTTTTGGACAAAAAGCCGTCTACAATACAATTATTAATGGATTTGAAAAATTTTTTTTTTAATATAATCGTTAGGTATCACTCGATGTCTGAGTACTGCCCACATTTTGAAAAACGTTCAACATAACCTCAAAAAATCTATATACAGTAGTGGTCAAAACATTTGCAACCGAACTAACATTTTAGCTTATCATCATTTTTTCAATTGAAAAACTCTCTTCAGTATTAATATATGTTTTTATTTTTCTTACTCAAAGTTCAGTCAGTAAGCCTTACTAAAATATAAAATACATTCATTGCATATAACGACAAAATAAACGTTTTTTTAAAAAAAGACAAAATTCAAGTGTTCAAAACATTTGCAACTTTTAATAAAACTTAAAAAGGAAACCCGCGAAAAATTTTTTATTCAATATTTTGTTGCATATCCTTTGTTTTTAATGACTTCGGAACATCTATTAGACATTGAGGCTATGAGCTTACTAATATAACCACTTGGAATAGCATTCCACTGCTTTTCTAGTTCTATAAAAAGTTCATTGCCATTTCGGAACACTTTATCTCCGATTTGCCGTTTTACGTACATCCACACGTTCTCAATAGGATTGAGATCGGGAGACTGTGCAGGCCAAGACATAACATTAACTTGCTTTTCCTCCAACCAGGATTTTACAAGCCTCGACGTATGCTTCGGGTCGTTATCATGCTGGAAGGTCCAGGCAAGTGGCATTTCTCACTCAGCAAATGGCAGCATAACTGTGCTTAGAAGGTCTCTATAAACTATGGCCGTCATTGTGCTATTAATGCGATAAATTGGACCAATGCCATTTCCCGAAAAGCACCCCCACACCATAACATTTCCACCTCCGTGTTTCACTGTTGCTGTTGTGTATCTCGGGTTGAACTTCTCATATCGCGGTCGTCGAACATGGAACCTGCCATCAGATCCACGAAGATTAAATTTGGATTCATCTGACCATAATACACCTCTCCACTGTTGTGGAGTCCAATCTTTGTGAGCACGGGCAAAGATGAGGCGAGCTTTTCGGTTTTTTTCAGACACAAAAGGTTTTTTTGTTGTTCTGCAACTTCGAAGGCCACATTCTATGGCTCTTCTTTTTATAGTTGAGCGGCTGACGTTGACCTGAACTTCATTTATAGCTTCTCTAGGAACTGCTTTAGGATATTTCATAAAAAAATTCTTGATTTCCCGATCTTCTCTAGCTGTTGTTAGACGGGGTCTTCCTCCTTTATGAACTGTATGGATGTTTCCACTTTTTATCACGCGACAAATCGTCGATTTATGTATGGAATATTTTAAGGAAATTTCTTTTTGAGAAAGACCACTTCGATAATCGTTTAGAACTTTTAATTTTAAATGGCAATTGTACTTGTTTCCGCCCATTTTTAGCAAAAATTACTTAAAAAAAACCCGATTACAACAAGTGCTTGAAATTCTTTATTCTCAAAAACTATACTGAACCTTTTTAATAAAATGAAAACAAAAGAAGCTCCAAATAATAGAAAAAATGCGTTTACCGTTATATTCTCGAAATTGTGTGAGAGAGAAGTAAAATTATCAAGAAATGATATCAGTTGCAAATGTTGTGATCACTTGAATTTGTTCTATCTATATGTATGTTGCTGCTGTTGTTGTTGTTTCACGCAATAACGGTTTATTTGCATTTGTTTAACAAAAAAATCAAATGAAGTAATGAAATTTTTAAAATGTTAGTACTAAAGTATATTATAAAACAAAAAAAAATATTGAAAAGCGTTAACGCAATTTTAGTTGCAAATGTTTTGACCACTACTGTATATAAAACGAAGTCAAAAAAAGTGTTAGTTACAACATTTATAACTCAAGAAAGGATGGACCGATTTTAATAATTTTTGATTTTTTGGATTCCTTTCCGCCCGGAAAATGTTATAGGCTATAACACTTTAATTAAGGGTGCATATTTAGGGTGGCCCCCATACAAAAGTTTCTTTAAAATTGCATTTTCACAAAGACTCCTTAATCGATTCACATGGAATTTACACCAAATATCTTTTATATTAAGAGGCATAGCTTAGGCTATATACAAAAATTTCTTTAAAATAGCATTTTCACAAAGACTCCTTTATCGATTCACATGCAATTTGCACCAAATGTCTTTTATATTGAGAGGCATAGCTAAGGCTATAAAACTTTTATTTAGAACCCATATTTAGGGTGGCCGTCTTACAAAAATTTCTTTAAGATAGCAGGCCCAAAGCCCGCATATTATAATGTGGAGAAAAAAAATTTAATGAATTTAAATTTTGGTGAGATATTTATTTTTTTTTATTTATAAACTAAATATTTTTTTATTACTTAAATTAACAATTTAATTTCTTTCAAAATAATCAACAGTATGTGAATAGCTATATAATAGCTATTAACATTTCTTGAGAGTAACATTCTTTCACCTCTTTTGATGATTGGGTGCGCCTTAGTTATGTAATAATTGGGTCAGACGAGGCGGCCAGCATGTTAAAAAGGTCCTGGTTTTGTCGCTTTCTTGATATCTTGCACGTGTTGAGATAGCTGTATTTTTTGTAATCTTTGTTTTTGGATTCCTGTGCTTCTTCTGATAGTTCACCAATTGTTAAAGGCTGAAACTCTATTATATTTTTACTATGGGAAAGAATTTTGTGAACCGTAGGTGTAAGTTTTTTTTTTATGCGTCAACTTTTTCCTTGCAGCATAAAACATTTAATATGACTTGTAGCCTTTTAATTATCTCTTTATCAACTCCAGTAATTCGCGCTGTGACTTCATCCTTTTCAAAAAATGTTCTGGAAGTGTTTCCATCATTGGTATTACTTAACCCTTGTTTTGGTTGATCAACTTTCAAACCAATTTCTGCATAAAACGCAGCTTGAATTTTTTTCTTCCTATCAGCTACTTCCTCTTTGATAACAAGAAACTTCTTTAAGTCACTACTATCTTCTGGAATTGTATACGTCAGTTTCAAAATGAATTCCATACACCTTATTCTTGCATGCAGTGGTGAAATTCCATACTCGTAATTATGCTCTTCTTAGCAAAAAATTAAATAAAACTGTATAACTGCCGTTTTACATACCTAAAATTTAGTTTGGTTTTTCTCTACACAAATCGTTTGACAACTTTTTACCTGTTTACCTGTTGTCCTTACGTAAATTTTAAGATTTCAGGAATTTTACCTTCAACAGGATTAGTGCAATCAGAAAAGTTTTTAGTTCGGGTCTTATTGTATATAATAAATTCAAATACAAAAACTATAAGAGGTAGTTTTTGACCAAAACACAATGGTTCGCCCACTATTAAAAAAAGTGAGCGTGGCTGTAGTTTTATTTAAACGGTTTTAATTATGAACTATGACCAATGAAATAGGCATTGCACACCTAGTTAAATGTTTTCTAGTTAAAGGTTTAAGAATTAATATTTCTAATATGCATATGGACTTAGGGTGCTATATCCACAGGTTTGTAGATAAAAATCGCTCTAGCACCCGAACGGGAAAAATTCCGGTGCCTAGTTTGTTCTGGAGATATGTTAAGAAAGAATTAGTGATGATTTGTGTGGAAGCTCAGCTTGAAATTTTGTGAACTCATATTAAAGCTCAAAAACATCGCTAAAAATAGTGTTTCAAAAAAAAAAAAAAAACACAAAAACAAAAAAAAAATTTGGTGGACTAATTTTTTTTTGTTTTATTAAAACCAATACAGTAGGTAACGGATATAAGAAAGTGAAAAAATCCCGGAAATTTCTTTCTTATATCAGTTTTTTCTTATAGAAGTACCACGTATATAAGAAAAAAATTTCCTATATACGTACTACTGATATAAGAAACTTTATTTCTTATATCCTAGTCGCACAAAAATCAGCAGTGAGTAATAAGTGCGTTCAGCAACTGCACTCGTTACACTTGTTCGTTCAATTTTGATCGAAGAATGATGACATAAAGAAGGCGCGTATTTTAAATTTTGACCAAAGAACGAAAATTACGATTAGAAAAAATTTCTTATAAGCGTTATTTATTTCTTAGGATTTTTCACATTGGTGCTTCGAAAAAGCTTTCTTTTATGCGTTTTTTTCTTATAAGAAGTTTCTTATATAAATTGTTTTTTACCTCAAAACATTGGTAAAAAACGCGGTGCTTACCTACTGTAATGCTTTTACAAAAACAAATATTAATTTTTTGCAAACTTCAAAAATGTCTCCACTTTGACTAACTGTAAAAACTAAACTACTTATCCGAGTGGCTTGAAATTTTAAATTTATCACTTCTAGACATTTCACTATTCGATGCGAGTATCAAATTTGTCAAACAGACCCACACTTAAATTGATTTTTGTAACGCTTTTTTGAAAAGCAAGCCACTGTGCGCCGTTACCCCGCAGCTGCACACTTTTTTGCATCACTCCCAACTTCGTTATCGTCATCGTCTTCGCTTATGTCAACATCAAGAAAGTAGAATCACCTCATCGTGCTAGCACAACAAATACCTCAGCACCACCAACACCCACTCATCGTCATCGATTTGATCTTTTCGCATTCTTTGTCACATCAACAACATACAGTCCACTTACGCTACAATCGTATGATGTTGTCTTCGACCGTTCATCAAGAAGTAATGGAAAAGTGCGTACATAAAAAATGCAATTTGGGCACGACTTTTTCGGCACATATTCTCGCAGCTACTCTCTCTCATCTACATATGTACAAGGTGGCGAGCACTTAAACTCAGTTACATTAATTAGTTTTATTTTCAACTTAGAATAAGATAATTTTTGGAATCATTAGATATACGTTTGATTATGTGAACTTAAAATATTTTATTTTCCTTTCAACACCCGGCTAAAAAACGCTTTTAGCTCGACCAGCTTATTTAGTTTTTTTAATAACTACCCAATCAACTCATTAACATCTTTGACTAGAGATAACCTTTTATGCATTCTTGCGGCCATGATCACATTTTAACATTCTGTGCAAAAAGTGGAAAAAATAGCTAACGAAAAACCGGACGAAGGAGAAGACGAAGCATAAAAAAATAACTTAAACATACTACCTATACAAATAACGAAATACAAATTTCCGATCAAGAATTAAACCAGATTTACGCAAAAATAAAAAGAAATAAAACTACATGAATAACATCAATAACACCACCAACAATGACATCAAAAACACCAGCTACAATCTTGACAGCCGTAGCAGTCATCAACATCATTACCAGCCAGAACTGTCGTCACCAACACCGACAAAAATAAAAAAAAAAATCCAAAACCAGAGACCAGACCTATCATATCCAAAGGACTCTGATGTGCTGAATCCGAATCCGAGCTCATAGTTTCTCCTATACGTTAGGTTTTCGAGATATTCTAACCTATATTTTACATCGTGAATAAAATTGTTTTTCCAAAACTTGTTGCGGCATCCTTCAAAACCCATTTTAAATTTTGCCAATATCTCTTTTAATCACCGAAATATCATAAATTTAAATTTTCTATGCACCATGCCATACTAGAATTAATGTAAATCTGTATGTAGGCCTATGTAATAAATTTCAAGTTACGATATTTCGGAGACAAAAAAGTTATCGATGTAATCTAAAAAAGGTTTTGAAGGGTAAGAGTAATACTCTCAGATGCCGGTTAGGTTAGGAATTAACGAAACGAACAATAATAAAATCATTTCTTGTTGAATGCTAATTCAAACTTATGTACATTTCTTTAAAATATAGTGGTTGCGATTTCTTGAAGAAGTATTTATTAGGTTAATTATGGGTGCGATTTCTTGAAGAGGTATTTATTAGGTTAATTATGTTCCAAAGTGGTTTCTACGTTTATTTGTTTAGAAAACTTATAAGAGGGAGAAGAAAGGAGGTGAATTGATAAAAATAATTATAGGTGTGGAAAATCAATGGGGATTGGTAAGAACGTTCAACCATTTAGTAGCGCCTTGGAGGGTTGAAAAGAGAAAAGTTTCGTAGGAGTTTCAGTTTTGTGTGGGGAACCCCTTAAGGGGTGGAGATAGGGGGTAAGTATATTTTGAAGAAATGTTGGAAGAATAAACAAATAAGGGTTTGGCATAAGCTTGAATCTCCTAGGGGCACCCTGATAGCATTGGGCACGTCGGTAGTAAATTTCATAAAAACATCACTTTTGTATGAAAAACTCCCAAAGAGGTGGAGAGAGGGGGTAAGTGTGTGTGAAAAAAAAGTTGGGTCGTTTATACAACCTACCGCTCTCAGGGCTACTCCTGAGTATCTATGGGTTGATTTGTCTGAAAATCTCCCAAATTTTTAAACTTCGACCTTATCACACCTCACAAAATAAATGGTCGCAGCGTATCGAAATCGAAAAACCCTCCACTATTACATATAGTAGCTAATAAACATGTGATTCAAAGTACTTAAAATGCTAATAAAATTTACTCAATGGCATGTCTCGTATGTACAGAATAAAATGCTTATAAATGCATCCCTTTAAAACGCTGGTCGGCAGAGCGTAAAAATCAATTTTTTCTTACGCTCAAAAGAGAGGGAAATGAAAAAAGCCGCAATCACTGCTTGCTCGTTTTGCTGTATACGTTTCATATGCTTTCTCATTTCAGGGATTGAATTTTAGGTAAAAAATGCCTTTCTATATGAAATTTATTAACTATACCTAAAACTGCCAAAAAAATTTTCGACAAAAAGTAATTATTTCAACACTTGATTTTTGCAGTGCATTGACGAAATAACCAGCTCATTTTGTAGTTTGCTTATAGACCAAGAGCAAGCGACGAACAGACCTTCGTTATTTTATAAAACCCGAAAGTTTTTCTGTGTAAGTGCCTAATAGAAGTAACAACGATCCCCGACTATGAAGTTTGGATAACGGTTACTTTGGAAGATAACAGGTGGCAAAGGTGCAAAAAAATGCATTTAACTTTCGTCATTTTATAAAAGCTGAATTTTATATATGGGCATTTCCACCGAGAGGTCCACCGTGACAAAAAAATTAAAAGTTCTTGAAAACACTTTATTCTTCATATTTTCATAGGAAAACACATCAAATTTAACTAATGTCAAAAAATTTTACATCTATTTATAACGCATTTGGAGATATTCGATTGTAAAGTCGTGCAAGCAAAATTTTTCTTATTTCGATATTTTTACTGCACATTTTGTTTTGATAAAATATCGTAAAGAGAGACCTTATGCATTGACTTTTGCTATGTTAAACCTTGCTGAGGGTATAAAGACTCAAAAAAGAAACATAAGAAACTATGCTATTGTAAATAACTGTAAGTTTTTGCTTTGCATTATCGCATATTTCGATGTCCCGTGCGACCTTAAAAAACAATATTTGTTATCAGTGCTTCGAAAGTACATGCAGAAAGCTTATTAAATATCGAGTACAAACAGAGATTTTTTATACAATTAAAATAATAAAAACCTCGCTGAAAAATAAGTAGATTTGTGATCTTGGTTCTTATATAAAGTTGATCCTGTGCGACACCTTAAGTGAGAACTTTAAATATTTGAAACTTATTTTTACATAAATGAAAATGAATAATTCGACATATTCACAGTGGTCTTTAACCAACTTTTAATAAAAGTGGGAGATATCACACAGTAAAATTAGTTGACCAAGTTAAGAGATATTAGACATCGAATTCAGCTGTTTTCGCAAAAATAGAGGTTTTTCCAAACTTTGACCTAACAGTACTCAGCACTCCGACTACCTAGAGAGCTGAAAGGGTGAAGTTTGAGCAAAATCGAAGGTTTTTTAAATTTTATAGTATATGTTGTATATTATGTAGGTTTTGTGAACTTTGTTGTTATTACGTCAAAATAAATACATTGAATACTTCTGCTGGTTTAAAAACATTTTTACATAGCATGTTTATATATTATTTCGTAAAAGAACAACAGAAACAACATAAATATCATGATGGAAAAAAATGTCCCGTGAGACACGTCCCGTGCGACCCAGATTAAAATTAAATTCAAAAAAAACTAGAAATAAGTTTTGGACAAAATCAAAACCATTTTTAAGAGACATCAATGCACAACATTCTAAAATTAGTCTCATTGAAATATTGCCTAAGGTTTCGCTGAAATCGGTGTTTGAATTGTTTGCCTAGAAAACTACTTCTGTTTTTGTCCCGTGCGACCGCCTTGGTTTTTTGCAATTATCTTGAAAACGAAAAATTGCCCAAAATCAACCTTAGCACCAATTATAGAGCTAGTTAAGAGCTATAAGTTAAGCCTATTGTCAAATTAAAAATCAGTTTTATTTTGACTTTTTTTACTTTAAATGTGTACGATGGTCCCGTTCGACACTATGGAAATGCCCATATGTTACTTGAGGAGCTATCAAAAGATGTTTTTTTCAGTTGGCAGACACTTCCGATGGTTACTATAGTCTGCCAGACACCTTAAAGGTCTACATTAGTACAGTATAGTTATATGGTAGAAAGTGTCATAAATACTTCTACAATAAATATCGGATTGAAACTTAGATCATGAGTTCCAGGAGATATGAATATGATATCATGTAAAAATGGGCGTGGTATAACGTCTCCTACGCTCACCTCCCATATAAAAAATTATAAAAAATATGGTATAAGGCTATTAAGGAGTGCGTCATAAGAAATTAGTGCACACGTTTTTGCTTATAACTTCTTTCATAAAAAAAATATAATTATTTTGATCAGGTTAGCTTGAAAAATCATGTCAAATACTATTTCATATCACTTTGCATTGTCATCTATTATTTTGCGAAGACATGAGCAGGAAAATAGAAATGCGTGAACAAAATTTAAAAAATTCAAAAGGATTGCAAGGGATGCTAAAGTTAGCATAAATTCGGTATCTTGGGTAATGAAAAATTTTAAGGCAGACGTTAGTGTGAATCAAGAGCAGGGAACGCGCTGGAAAAAAGGTTGTGGTGATCATAATAACGCAAAAAAAGGTCGTAACCATGTTGAAGAGAGTCCCAACCTTTCAGGAAGAAAAACAGCTCAGCTAACAGATTTCTCCGAGTCATTTGTGCGAAAAGTGAAAAGAGAGTTTAGGCAATTGACAAAATAAAAATTTTCATGTTTTTAAAAATTGTAAATTTATTTGCTTTTACGCTGTAGTCAAAATATTTATTCATTTATTATTATTATTTATTCATTTCCTTAAAAATTGGTACATATTTACTTAACATTATTATTATTATTATTATTAGATTCTACGGGCTTGACGTACCCGCGCACCCTTAGTCAACTTGATGCTTGGATGTGTTTAACTACTGAACATAAGAGTTATTGTGTTCAGTAGGGAAACACTATCGTTAGCATCAAGTAAAATGAAATGATGATAACTTGGATTAGGACATGGATGACGAGCTGATCAATGGAAGGATGACCGTTATTTGCCGCGGCACATTGGGAGTCCTCCGGAAACGGAACCCGTTATTCCTGCGGGTCCCGCTGAAGGAGCTGATGTGAGCTTGCTCTGCCGAGATGACCGCCGCGGTACGTAGCAGAAACCAGCTACTTCGGGCCCTGGTCAGGGAGTGTGTATTGGATGCAGAAGTAGATGTTTGCATTGCTCCGGGCGAGCACTAGTCCGTCCGTGTCTTCCGGGACTAGCAAAGCGCAGGTCAGGCCTCAGGGAACTGGGGTAGGGGTGTCACCCCGAGGGTATACCCGTTCCTGGCTATTGCGGCCCGCCCCCCTACACACGATACCCTGAATTCAAAACCTTATGTCAATCTTAAAGGAAACAACAGAAATGGACGAAAAGACGAACGACTACCCCTTCGACAAGAGATCAAAGCTGAGGAGGTCTCCGGTCGCTTCCACTAGCGCTGCCGCTATCGCTGCTGCCATGGAAGTAGACCTAACAGCACAAAACGATGGAACTCCCAACAGTGGAAACCAACACGGTGCATGTCCCAAGAGACTCACAAACGTGTTGAGAACAACACCTGGCCAAACGACTGCTAGAGGCAGTCAGCCAAAAAAGACGCCGGGACTGCCCAAACAGATTGAAGTAGAAGCAGTCAACACAGAAATTGTGACGTCTTTGCCTGTATCCACATCAGGTAGAACAGAAGAAGAGAAACCCTCTCCGCGCCAGCAACACCTCCGCAAGCTGCGTGAAGATGAGGAGTAGGCACTGGCTAAATGCCGATTGGCTATTGCTAAGATGAAACAGGCCATGCAAAAACAGAGGAACATCAGCATGGATGTAAAAGATAGTGTCACGGAATTGGAGGAACTGTTTGACATTATTACGCATAGCCGAAGAGCTTGGCGAAGATTGGAGGAGGAGAAAAAGAAGACTGCACCTCCGGAGACAAATGCAGCTGTAGCAAATGAAACTTCATCAGCCCGCCCGATAAGGCACGCATCGAGCCCGGCGCAGCCTAGTACAGGCAAAAGACCGAGGGAAAAAGAAAACACCACGGCCCTCCCGCGCCCAAAAAGGACAGCAACAAACGTGGCAAAGTCCGATAAAGGTGAAAAGCCTCAGGAAAATAACTCTGAGAAATGGCAAGAAGTCAAAAGACGAGCAAAACCAAACCCTCTCAGAAGAACGGGCGAAACAAAGAAGGAAAAGGAGAGAGAAGTAAGGAGAGGAGGGAAAACCCCAAAAAAGAGAAGAGAGAGAGGGCAACGGTCGAAACCGGAGGCAGTCCTCACAAAAACCGACAGAAGGACATAGCTATGCGGAGGTGCTCAAAAACCTGCGTAGCAAAATTCAGCCCGAAGAGGTCGCCAATATAAGAGGCATCAGGAAAACGAGGACTGGTGCACTCCTCCTAGAAATGGAAAAAGGAGGAAAGGTGGAACCCGAATTTCTCCAGAAGCTGAAAACCACTGTAAAGGAAGATGCTTCTGTAATGGGGCTGAAACCAGTCGCTACAGTGGAAATAAGAGACCTGGATTCTCTTACTGTCCAACTAGAAGTTGAACAGGCCATCAAAAAGGTGCTAGGAGATCAACTTGAGGAAATGCGCGTCAGGGTAACAGCACCAAACAAGCGTGAGCAAATACGAACGCTTGTAACACTAGCGCAAGAGAAAGCGGAAAAATTGCTCAAAGAAGATGGCATAAAAATCGGTTACGTCAGAGCCAGAGTTAGACTCTGCTCAAGCATCAAACGATGTTTCCGATGTTTCGGAATGAGCCACTTGCAAATGGACTGCAAGGGACCGGATAGGAAAGGTAAAGGTCTATGCATGAGATGCGGAGAGCCAGGACATAAAATAAAGGAGTGCAGCAAGAGACCAAAGTGCTGCCTGTGCACAGAAGCTGGCCGTAGCCGGGTAGATCATATACCTGGCTCAACTAAGTGCCAAGCGACAAAGTGAGAATACTCCAGGCCAACATGCATCGAAGCAGAACGGCTGATGCGCTATTAGAGCAGATGGCAATAGAGAAGAAAGCGGACGCTGTCGTTATAAGCGAACAGTATGGGCGAGTGAATCGAAAAAACTGGTTAGAAGATGCGACCGGTACTGCAGCAATCTGGCTGCCTAGCAACAGCAGGTTTGTCAATACACTTAAAGGTGCAGGGAACTGCTTCGTATACGTGCAAAACACGAGCTTCACTTTGCTCAGCTGTTACCTAACCCGAAGCGATAGCATTGCTGAATTCCAGAAGAAGCTTGAAAGCATTGAAGACGAAGTGCTCGAAATTGGAGGTCCCTTCATCATCGCAGGAGATTTCAACGCTAAAGCTGTCGAATGGGGAACGGCAGCAACAAACTCCAGAGGCAGACGCGTGCTAAACGTGGCCGCTAGGCTGGGCTTAGCCATCGCTAACATTGGCGCAGCTACGACCTTCAGTAGATTAGGGTGCGAGGCCACCACACCAGATATCACTCTAGTGTCAGAGAGCTTAGCTGGAATTCTTAAAGAATGGAGAGTCCTAGAAGATTTTACTGGTAGTGATCACCAGTATATCACTTACCATCTAGACTCAGGAAGTCGCCCCATCCAGGCACCAACAAGAAGAGGCACGCGAAAATGGAATGTAGCGAAACTTAGATCCGAATATTTGCTGGCAAATATCGACGAAAACTCATTGCCAACTGACACAACTAGGGACGCCAGAACTCTCACAAATGCGACTATGCAGCGATTAGCTCAATGCTGCAACGCATCGATGCCTAAAGTTGGCACAAGCCGCAGAAAAGATGCCGTATACTGGTGGACAGATGAAATAGCAGAAATTAGACGGAACTGCCTACGGATGAGGAGGAAACTCACTAGAGCCAGACGATTAGGCGCCGCTACAAATGAAGCCGTAAACTACAAACAAGCCAAGAAACATTTGAAGCTTTTCATAGAGCGTAGCAAAAGAGAAAAATGGGAGGAACTCCGCAACGATCTGAACAACAACCCATGGGGTCTCGGCTATAAGATCGTTATGAAGAAACTGGGCTTTAAAATTCCTGGCCCAAATATGGACGGCGAAACCATGAGCAACATCGTTGATGCCTTATTCCCTAGGCATAACCTGCAGCAGGAAGAACAAGACGCGCTGCCTGTTGGATTAACCCCATTATTTTCTGAAGAAGAATTAAAAGGAGCAGCAAAATCTCTCAAGAGTAGCAAGGCTCCAGGACCTGATGGAATCCCTGCAGAAATACTGAAAATAGTAGCGGAAAATCGCCCAAGTGTTCTACTGTCGATGTATAATGCGTGTCTTAAGGAAGGCTTATTCCCCGAAGTGTATATAAGATTGTATATGATTTGAGGACAAATCAAGGGACCTACCCCGAAGCAATGCTAACGCAGTCCCAGGGTAGGAGGCCTGGAGGTCAAAGGTTGTGGGTTTTAGTGAAGTGACACACTCTGAAGCTATGACGGTAGCTTTAGGATAGTGAATTGCATGGATATTGCAGTACATTTACCACAACCTTCCCCACGAAAAAAAAAAAAAATTAAATTATTATTATTATAATTATTTTTTATTATTATAGTAGAGGAGCCCACGATGCTAAATGTGGAGTTACTCGAGCGTCGCGGGGACCTATTGGATTTTGAAGATTAGGTGGTAGGAAGAAAAAAAGATAATATAATGTTTAACCCTTCACCGGTGGAAGAAGTCACTACAGGCTCTCAAAAATATAAAAAAAAACATGCACATGGATTTACTCGAGCGCGTCAGATATTGATGGAGTAGATGCTGGGACATGCCTCTGATGACGGAGATATATCCTTTTTGTCTTGAACACCCAATTTTACTTAGATTTATCTATATTTTTTTAAAAAAAATCTCATTTTGCCACCTGAAAAACCTTAACAAACTGACATATATTTCACACACATTAAATAACTAATTACAAAATGCACACATTGTGATTATTTAGAAAAAAATGTTATTATCATAAACTGCCCAAATGTACCGAAAATGTACTGAAAATGTCCTGAAAATTATTTAAATGTACTAAAAATTACGATTTTTTAGAACGCACTCGCTGAAGAATGTCGTATGAATAAAAGCCCTTTTGCAATCCTCGAAACGTTTAGAAACAGATGCTCATGAAAACTATTAATCAACCTTCCTATTTTATACTAAAAATAGGTTATTGATAAATTTCAGACATTATCTTATTTTATAGTGGCAAGATAAATTTCGAAATTGGTAATAAGTACATATTGAATTTGTCTTTCCTCCTATGTTCCACATACATTTTGACGCAAACGAAAATAGTACCAAAAAAGATGGGTTTCCGGAAAACCGTACTATGGTATTTTAGCTATGAAAATAGTATCAATTTTGGTACTAAAATACCGTCTGTGCCAACACTGGTGTGGGGACGGTGCGTGAGTGTGAGAGAGATAGGCACGGAGTGGGGAATAAATAAGGTGACCATCCGTTCCGTATTTCCCGGCACAGTGTTGTATTTCAGTGTGATATTTCGGATTTTTTTTTTTTTTTTAAGAAATACGTGAAGTAAAAAAAAAGAAGAATAATGAACAGCTAAAAAGAATAAGGAACAATTAAATTATTTGTATATTAAGTTCCTAAAAACCAAAAAATTTAGTTACACGCGCTAAACTTTAATGACGATTTTTGTTGCTTCGGCTTGTGGAAATGGGCAGATTATATGTTTTCCGTTATCCTTGAATTATTTCCTTCAAAATAAAAAAAAAATTGACCGCGCTCGAGTAACTCCAGGTGACGTTTTTTTTTTGCAAGTTTGTGACCCTGCCACTCCCTTGCGTCACGGTCAAATCGTCAGTTTAGTGAAATGTAGGCTCTTTAGCATGTAATTAACCCACCATGTCTTAATCTGACGCGCTCGAGTAAATCCAGCTATCGATTTTTTTTACTATTCTGACCGGCTCCCCTACACTCGCGGCACTATATAGAAGGCTAATATTCGGTAGATGTACTCAACAAGGTGCAAGGTATCCCCCATATCTTAATCTGACGCTTGGGCTCCTCTACTATTATTTTTTATTTAAAATTATATAAATAAATGTAACATGAAGTAAATAAATAATATATTTAAAATTTATGTATTCATTATTATCTTTTTTGATAATTAAATTAATTTAAAAGTGTAACGTATCCCACGAAGCCTAAAGGGCTTGTCCGCAGGAACGAGCTTAGACTTTTCTGAAAAGTCTTTCTTTAACTATCGGTTTTAGTTTAATGTTTTACCATTATTTTATTTTATTTTAGGAAGGTTATCTATTGATGTAGTGGTTTTTGATCAGTTTCTTCTGTTTATTGGATTATCTATGCTTATGAGATCTATTGGAAGTTCATTGAGTATTCTTGGAATTTTTATGTTGAGTGCGTGTTTACCGTAGTTATTGTATAACTTGGCTATTTTGTATATTCCATCGGTTCTGCGTCGTGTGTTATGTAGGTGATCAATACCAATTCTGAACTGCACTTCGTCGTAAAATTCATTAAGAAGGGTTGATTTATATGCACCTTCTACGTTGATCAACTTTAAATTTTTGGCCGGATTTTCGATGCGTCTTACTGTTAACAACTTTAGTAGACTATCTTGGCTCTGCTGTAGCTGTCCACAATGTGACGATGAACCCCAGTTTTTCTAAGCTGCTTTTGAACTTTTTTTACGTGTTCATTCCATTTGAGATTATGATCAACTAATACACCTGGGTATTTGTATGTTGATACTTGTTCTATTCTAACGTAGCAGGTATGTACAGTGTTGGAAAAAATAATAGGGACAAACGCATCAATTTATTTATTATTGCATAATTTTTTCTGCTAAAATCTGTTTTTAATAGAATTGACTGTAAAGAATCGTTATCTAACAGGACTTAATTTAGCAATATTATTCAAGTATGAATGCGCACTCATTTTCCATGGAACCGCCATTGAATGTTCTTTGGCTGGAAAAAATAATAGGGACAAAAGTTATTATTCAAAAAAATGAATACAGTTTTTTAAATATTGCTTACATAATTTTTATATAGTAACCGGCTTTCAATACTGAATACGAGTATGGAATCAAAAGTTGGGTGGCGCTTCTATTTTCTGAGATATAGCCATCGGAAGTCGGGGATATAGCTTTTAATGAAATCAAATATTATTTAATCGAACTTACAGTCATTAAGCAAAGACCAATATTGTAAATTTTTTACTTATTGATCAATGCCATTTTTCAACAAACATGACAAAGATAACAAATGGAACAATTTTTAACCTGGTAATTGGTGACATGTTTCGGCTGTTACCAATAGCCTCATCAGACCAGTTTGGTTAATTCTGTACATGGATTCGAACCTCTGACCGTTCATGCATTGCAATTGCATATTTTGCGACGGCCGCTCTAACACTTGAGCCACTGAGGTACTTGTCATGAGGTGTACAGAATGCACATATTCCATTTGTCATCTTTTGTCACTTTCTCGCTTGCTGCCATAGCCGTTAGACCGTCGGTCTAAAGTCATGCTATGATTTATTTTTCGAAATTGTGGTGTTGCCAGCCACATATTTTTTGAAAATTCGGCGTGCTCTCCATATGGTTTAAGAAAGTTGATTTTAGCGACTGATTATTTTATAATTAAATATTATTTAATCGAACTTACAGTCATTAAGCAAAGACCAATATTGTAAATTTTTTACTTATTGATCAATGCCATTTTTCAACAAACATGACAAAGATAACAAATGGAACAATTTTTAACCTGGTAATTGGTGACATGTTTCGGCTATTACCAATAGCCTCATCAGACCAGTTTGGTTAATTCTGTACATGGATTCGAACCTCTGACCGTTCCTGCATTGCAATTGCATATTTTGCGACGGCCGCTCTAACACTTGAGCCACTGAGGTACTTGTCATGAGGTGTACAGAATGCACATATTCCATTTGTCATCTTTTGTCACTTTCTCGCTTGCTGCCATAGCCGTTAGACCGTCGGTCTAAATGACTGTGAAGTCATTTAGTCATTCTAAAGCTCGTTACTTTTCCATCCTTAAAAAATCTGGTTGGTCATGAAAAACCAACTCAGAATAGCATACCATTTGAAAGGGCATAAAATGCGCTTTCTTATGTATTAAATAAAATGTTTGTAAAATAAAAATTTTACCAAAAAATAACGGTTTTTTAAGAAAAAGTTGACCTGAAATTTAGATAAATTCTCATATTTCGTAAACTTTCCAAAACTATAGCTGAAATTTAAAATTTTTATGAGCTTATATTATGGTTCATTAAATTATCTTTCATATGACATCCATATTTTGAAAGTCGATTCAGGGGTTCCCAAATTATGACGATTTCATTAAAAGCTATATCCCCGACTTCCGATGGCTATATCTCAGAAAATAGATGCGCCACCCAACTTTTGATTCCATACTCGTATTCAGTATTGAAAGCCGGTTACTGTATAAAAATTATGTAAGCAATATTTAAAAAACTGTATTCATTTTTTTGAATAATAACTTTTGTCCCTATTATTTTTTCCAGCCAAAGGACATTCAATGGCGGTTCCATGGAAAATGAGTGCGCATTCATACTTGAATAATATTGCTAAATTAAGTCCTGTTAGATAACGATACTTTACAGTCAATTCCATTAAAAACAGATTTTAGCAGAAAAAATTATGCAATAATAAATAAATTAATGCGTTTGTCCCTATTATTTTTTCCAACAATGTATATCGTTTGTTTTGTCTGCTCTACTCATATGCAGGCAGTCGTAGTTGTGGTATTTTATTTCAATATCGTGGTATGAAATTTGTGGTTGATTAACATGCATAATTTTTGTTTTATTCGCATTAATTGAGAGTCCATTATCATGGGACCATTTTAAAATAGTATTAAACTAGTCTTACATTATTTTTGTTGCCATTTCCAAATTTTTGTGTGTTACTATTATTGCTGTATCGTCAGCGTACACGCTATTTTTAAGCTGTTTTAGCATATCATTTGTATACAAGATGTATAGTATTGACCCAAGCTTAGATCCTTGTGGGACTCCATGTGTAATATTTACTTCATTGCTCATATCACCAATTTTAACTCTGTACTTTCTAAATTTTAGATAATCTTCGAACCACCTCAGAAAATATCCACGCACACCAGAATTATGAAGCGTTGCAAGAATTTGTTCATTTGATAGAGTATCAAATGCCTTACTTAAGTCTACAAATATCACAAGATTATGAAAATTTTTGCTAAGCTAACTTGCAAAACGACCCAGAAGTATGATTAGATTTTTGCCTCTTTGAAAGCCATATTGATTTTGACAAATTATTTTATATTTCGCAATGAATCTGGTTAACCTTCTAACTACTATTTCTTCCAATACTTTCTCCAAGATTGGTAGGATAGATATTTGTCTTTAATTTTTGTAATCTGATTTTGTACCATTTTTATATATAGGGCGAACTATTGACACTTTTATAGCAGCAGGTATACTACCTTCATCAATGCTCGCGTTAAGAAATTTAGTAATTGCTGGCGCAAGAATGGAGGAATGTTTTTTTAAATCTTTTGGTCGAATTTCATCTACTCCAGCACTTTTATTTACTTTGAGGCCTATTAAAATATTTAATACTTCTATTTCTGTATGAGACCTGCAACCCTTGGATCCAATTCCCTTCGAAGATCGGAGAGATTAAGAAGGAATATAAAAATTGTTCCTTAAATTTTCATTATTGTATTTTTAATATACATTCAATTCATTTGATTAAACAACATACTTTTTCATTATAAAATAATTTTAAATAAACTTTAATAGAAGTCATACAACTTTTTATTAATATTTAAAAATCAACAGTAACATCCACATTTTCTTTAAAATACTTTGCAAACGATTTCGCTATATCAATATTATTACACCTTTTCATGTTTTTGGTTACAATTTCATCTAAATTTTCTCTTTTTCTGCCTAAGGCCTCATTTATTGTTTGCCATGTTTTTCTTATATCCTATCGACATTCAAAAAATTTGCTTTTAAAATATTGGTTTTTTGGATACTCGAATTTTTTATTGACGGAGTTTCTGAACGATTTTTATTCATGTTCTCTTTGTTTATCTTTTGGTTTTGATAACCATCTTTTATACAAAACATATCTTATTTCGCTTAATCTAATGAGCTCTTCAGTTATCCATGAGTTAATTAATCTTTTCTTTTTCTTCTTAGTCCGCTGCGCTGCTTTCAAATAAATGTTCTTAAATGTTTTTTACATCTTATTATGTAACTCTTCAACATTATTTGAATTGCAGATGTTGTTCCAATTAATGTTCGTTATTAATTCATTTACCCTATACTCATTTACACCGTTTTGTTTGCTAATTTCTTTAATGTTGTTGTTATTGTTTTCTCTTGTTATTTTGCATGTGAGAGCATAATGATCTGATATATTGACCTTAACAACAACAGCATTTTTATGACTTTCTTTGTCTCTAATTAAGAGATGATCAATGTTTGTACTTGTGTCTTGATTTATATCTACTCTTGTACATACTTTAAGTATTGTTTATATTTTCCATTCCATGAGAGGATAGCATATCAAGATAACGCACTGTAATACTTTCTGTTTTATGTATATCTATATTCGTGTCACCAACAGTAACTAAGTTTTGTTTTTTATTTATTGTTTTTACTACTTCGTCTAATTCGTGTACGAATTCTATTGTATTACTTGAGGGTGGCCGATATATTGCTATTAAAGCAAGAGCATAATCCTTAGTGACTAGGTTTACTTGCAGCACTTCAAACGAAATCACTTTCGGTAAAGAGATTTCATATGTGATGTTTCCTTTGATCTAATTCGCTATGCCACCGCCTTTACCTTTTTCGCGGTTTAAATAGTCTGCATTGTAACCTTTTATTGTATATAAATGATTTTCATCATTCGTAATGTTGGTCTCTACAAGTACAATTACATCTATATATTGTAGCAAATCATTAATTGCAACTAAAAATGGATTGAAGTTTTTTCTAAGTGATCGAATATTTAAAAAGCATAAAGAAATATTTCGGTTTTGGATATCAGTGCTGCAAATTTCATGAAAACTGGATATTGTTTTTATATTAATGTTATTCATTATTGTGTTAATTTTACTTTTTTTTTATATATGTTTTGAGTGTTTTTGTGAAAAATAATGTAAACGGTTATGAAGTTAAATTTTTGAACCAAGGTGAGTTTCAGTAGACTTGAATTATAATTGAATTTCCGGTTTGTTTTAATAAAATACGTCTTGGGCCCACACATATTTCCATCCACATTATTTTGCTTTATTTTTTGCCAGCCATAACAAACGTCTATTTGCCGCTGTCAGCTGATCGTTTATATAAAGTCTTGTTTTGTTTTGGTTTTCATTTTTATATTTGTCAACAAGAGAGCTTACATTTATTCTTTTAGCGCGCATTTTCCGCATTATCTCGCGCTTTTTCTGTGCAGAAAAAATGTAACAATATTGTTGACCTTAATTTTTAAACGATAAGCGTCTGCTATTTCGTTTTCTGCAATGCGTATATCAAGGTTTGTGCAAGATCTTGTACTATTTCTCTTATGTTTTCGTCATTTATTTTTGGTACATTTTGTGTTTCTATATTTTTTGCAATTGTTTGTTGCTCCAGTGCATTTATTCTTTTTTCCATTTGTTCTATGCGCACTTCTTTCTCAGGCAGATCAGCGACCTGTTTCGTCAGTATTGCCATGGTCTCGTTAACTTTTGAGAGCGCATTGGCCATCTCGTTTTTCATGTCTTCTTGTGCAGCTTCAATTTTGTGGCTCAGCTTTTCTATTATATTTTTTATAAAGTTGGTGGTTACATTAGATTGCATAGAGTTATCG
This sequence comes from Meiosimyza platycephala, assembly GCA_963662105.1. Taxonomy (NCBI): domain Eukaryota; kingdom Metazoa; phylum Arthropoda; class Insecta; order Diptera; family Lauxaniidae; genus Meiosimyza; species Meiosimyza platycephala. The sequence goes on from OY759210.1 coordinate 46,231,575, forward strand.
TCAGTATACACTTCTACCGAATGAGGACCACCGATAGGTCGATGACTTTGCTCTCTGCCTACAATGTTGACATTTCCATACTTGCTTGCGCTCATTACTCATCTTCGTATATGAATGCTCAGAGAGGGTGGTGCATGGGGAATAATGATACTTTGCTCCACAGCTGTAGCAAGAGATAAAGTCGCCTGTCGCCGGTAAAAATTTTTTTGCAATGGAAGCTATTCATTTCACTTACATATATTTAATTTTATGATTTTACGAAATAGTTTTTAATATTTAACAAACAGTTTTTTCACCTGCGACTCCTCCCTTCAGCTTCGATTTTTGCTTAACACGCACTATATTTATTTCAACAGTATTTTTATTTTTATTTTTGGATTTAATGCAGAGCACTTAATAACACGACTGTGACCGATGATAGTCAAATCAAATCTATTGAGATTAAAGAAAAGTTATATAAAACTTTTTTATTCTACGTAAAAATGCAATATATCCGGATCTATTGCACCTTTTGACCCCCACTCGGGCTCATTTTCTTCGTTTTTACGTAAAATAACATAACATAACCGTTATGGGCTATTATGGAAATTGGTTGAAAATAATTATTAATACACTGTAGGGACCTAAAAAAGACACACGAAAACGCCGAGACACCCCAACTTAATTTTTGGTCGTAGAATACGGTGGCATAGTTTTCTTCAATTAGATCAAATTCTCGACATATTCCCGATTGATGTTTTGTCACTTTTAAACCTCTGTTTTAGCTATATTTTTCTTATATACAGTGTTGGAAAAAATAATAGGGACAAACGCATTATTTTATTGATTATTGCAGAGTTTTTTCTGCTAAAATCTGTTTTTAATGGAATCGACTGTAAAGTCACGTTATCTAACGGGACTTAATTTAGCAATATTATTCAAGTATGAAAGCGTACTCATTTTCCATGGAACCGCCATTGTTCGTTTTCTGGCTGGAAATAATAATAGGGACAAAAGTTATTATTCAAATAAATTAATACAGTTTTTTAAATATTGCTTATAAAATTTATATACAGTGGTCGGCTTTCAATACTTAACACGAGTATGGAATCAAAATTTGGGTGGCGCATCTAGTTTCGGAGATATAGCCATCAGAAGTCGAGGATATAGCTTTTAATGAAATCGTCATAATTTGGGGATCCCTGAATCGGCTTTCAAAATATGGATGTCATATGAAAGATAATTCAATGAACTATAATATAAGCTCATAAAAGTTTGAAATTTCAACTATAGTTATTGATAATTTTTGAAATATGACTATTTGTCAAAGTTTCTGATCAACTTTTTTTTAAAAAACCGTTATTTTTTTGGAAAAATTTTTATTAATACATAAGAAAGCGCATTTTATGCCCTTTCAAATGGCATGCTATTCTAAGTTTGTTTTTTATTGGCTACCCGGATTTTTTAAGGAAGGAAAATGAACGAGCTCCAGAAATTTACTTGAAATTTTGAGATTTGTTGAAAAATCAAAAGCAAGAATACCTACAACTACAAAAAGAACAACTACAGCAACAACATTAACAATAACAACAATAAAAGCAATAACATATTTATTTGCGGTGGTATTTTTCACAAAAAGACTAAAAATTTTAATAAAAAATCAAGCTATCCAATATTTCTAGTAAATTTCTAGAGCTCGTTCATTTTCCTTCCTTATAAAATCCGGTTGGCCAATAAAAAACAAACTTAGAATAGCATGCCATTTAAAGAGGCATTAAATGTGCTTTCTTATGTATTAATAAAAATGTTTGTAAAATAAAAATTTTTCCAAAAAAAAACGGTCTTTAAAAAAAAGTTGATCAGAAATTTTGATAAATTGTCATATTTCGAAAACTATCTATAACTATAGCTGAAATTTCAAATTTTTATGAGCTTATATTTTAGTTCATTGAATTATCTTTCATATGACATCCATATTTTGAAAGCCGATTCAGAGGTTCCCAAATTATGACGATTTCATTAAAAGCTATATCCTCGACTTCTGATGGCTATATCTCCGAAACTAGATGCACCACCCAACTTTTGATTCCATACTCGTGTTCAGTGTTGAAAGCCGACCACTGTATAAAAATTTTAAAAGCAATATTTAAAAAACTGTAATAATTTATTTGAATAATAACTTTTGTCCCTATTATTTTTTCCAGCCAGAATACGAACAATGGCGGTTCCATGGAAAATGAGTGCGCTTTCATACTTGAATAATATTGCTAAATTAAGTCCCGTTAGATAACGTAACTTTACAGTCGATTCCATTAAAAATAGATTTTAGCAGAAAAATTTATGCAATAATCAATAAAATAATGCGTTTGTCCCTATTAATTTTTCCAACACTGTGTGTAAATATGTAGAAAAAGACATTGAAATCGAATGAACTTTGGCACATTGTTATTTGAAACTATTTTTCGCAATTTCCTATCACAAGCCCATAATTTAATGCTCAAACATTAAATACGTAACCTAAAATTATTATTAAAAGTAATAAATAAATTTTTCTTTGTAGAAAGCAAATGGTATAAAAATTTATATAAGCCAATTGTTTACGTCTGAAAATTAACGGTTGTCATTGTAGTTATGTTTCGATTAACAAATGATAAATAATTTAATTTCGAAACATATTTCAATGTCGTTTTCTCCGAAACTAAGAAAAATATTGCTAAAAAAGGGTCGAAAATTGACTAAATTTGAATCGCAAATATCTCAAGATTTTGATCTGATTAGGAAAAACTGAGTATGCCACTACATTCTACGACCGAAAAATAAGTTAACGTATTTCGGCGTTTTTGTGTGTCTTTTCAAAAGTTGGAAATTTACCTACAGTGATATTAATGATAATTTATTTTGGTTATGAATAACTTTTATTTTTCAGAGAAATTGCTGTTGCTTTTATTTGTGACGGAAATATTTTTTAGGTTGACTAATAACTGATATTTCCCAAAATCTTTTTTTTTTGGTTACCAATATCAGTCATGGAGAAAAAATTCATTCATTCTCTAATATTTTTTTTATATACAGCTATGGATATATAAATGGCACATTTTTTATATTTTCTTTATAATGCTACAGGATCGTAAATATTATTAACAAACAACAAGTGTTTGGTTTTTTGCAAAGATATATCCTTCATATTTAATAATAATACGAACTTCAGCTATAATCCATTAACAAAAAAAAAAAATATCAAAATGTATAAAAACCGATGAAATAAGCGGGACACATAAATGGCACAATCTGGAGAAAAAGAAAAAATATCGTGTTCAAATTGCATTTGTTGACTTTTTGGTATGCAAAAACATTTAGATCATTGAGATCTTGTGCTGTAGCCTTTGTTTTTTCGCATTTTATTTTGGATGTGACATACTAATCTTTATGTGCGGCAGACCAAATATCGTCCATATTTGTATAATTTTTTTACGATTTCAACCTTGACTTCATTCTACAGGTTCCCTATTGAATTTAAGTCAGAGTTCCGGGCTGGCCAATCCAAAACGTCGATCTTTTCCGCACAAAACCAATTATTTACTACTTTGGAGGAGTGTTTAGTGTCATTATATGGCAAAAATGTCCACTTAATTGGCATGGAATGAATTGCATATAGTTCCATATGGTTTGTCAATGTGTCCAAATATTGAAACTTGTCCATTCTTTCATTTATTTTTAAAAGCGGGCCTACACCTTGCCAAGAAAATACACTGCAGATCATAATGTTTTCACACCAGTGTCTTGCCATCTTCTACCATCTTCTACCAACTACTATCCAGAAGATGGCATCTTGTGCTACAGCACAAGATCTCAATGATCTAAATGTTATTGCATACCAAAAAGTTAACAAATGCAATTTGAGCACGATATTTTTCTTTTTCTCCAGATTGTGCCATTAATGTGTCCCGCTCATTTCATCGGTTTTTATACATTTTGATAATTTTTTTTTTTTTTTTGTTAATGGATTATAGCTGAAGTTCGTATTATTATTAAATATGAAGGATATAGGGTCAGTTCGCCTGTTCGCGTCCACCGCCCAATTCGCGTCCATTTTACGGATCGCCCTTTTAAAATCCTCGAAAATAAGTAAACTAACACACCAATCAAACGAAAAGTCATTACCACTAGTACCTCAATGTATAAGAGGCACGTACATATGGACAAAAGGTCCTTGCGCTAAACCAATCCCGTTTAAAAAAAATATTTAGTCTCGGCTGTTCATAAAGGGGTGCGTACGCGCGGGATATTTAGATAAAAAATAGTGTGCAGTGGCGTGTTCGATGGTAAGTTTTTAATTGTTTTATGTGAATTTTAGGATACATAGCTGTTTCTAGACTTTTATATTGAAAAAAGGAATGATATTAATTATGAATTCGCTTATATTTTTTATATTTAACCAATAAAATAAGGTGGACGCGAATTACTACATCGAATTTACAAAACTTCCACTAAGCGTCCGCAATGGACGCAAACTATACATACAGGGGATAATAATAAACCAAATTGCGTCCACTATTTTCGTTAACCCTTCTTTGCGTGACGGGGTACCCGGGTACCCATTTCATTTTCAACTCAAAATATTTTATGGTTTCACATACTCTACAACTCTGAAACCTTACGAGAACTCCTAATATTATGTTAATAATATATTTTCATATGAATGGTTTCACTTGATCAGTTTGAGAGGGCCTGGCACACCCATTTTCTTTTTACACCTTTAACAGGGTGACGGGGTATTCAGGTACCCTCTCTACGCTTTGTATGGAGTGGCATGAAATTTAGGGTTTTGTTTGATTAAAAAGATAAATATTGCTTTAAATGTATGCAGAAATTCCTCCACAGTTTTATATAGAAAAAAAAAATAATTACATTTGAAAAAAAGGACAGATAAAGTTATGAAAATTCATTGAAAACTTTGCATAAAGATAGAGCATATGGGAAGATGGGTTTGATTGTTCATTACAAACTGGATTGAAGCAACTTGTACAGGATTTCCTAGTTTTTCTGCATTTCTTTCGTAGTTGCTTGCATACGTAACAACTTCCCATAATTGCAATGCGGCCACTTTCATCTCGATTATGGTCGTGGGAATTCTCATTGTTCAATTTGATTACTCGTCCAAGTACGTCCTGTAGTCCTGATCGAGTGGAAGGCTTCGAATATATGATTGGATTTTCAGCACGTCGTTTTATGTTTGCCTTACAAAACTCAAAACCTAGATCTTTCAAAAATTATGAATCTTCGTCAATACATTCATATCCATCTTCGTCATCAGACGGAATAAATCCTTCGTTATTGCTTTCAATTTCACACAATATTTCTTCAATTTCAGCTGCATTGAATCTATTAAACCGTACTCTACACAAATTAGGAGTCATATTTTCCCAGAAACTTTTGGAATGATAGAAAACACTTTACTTTAATGCGATTGCACAAAAGTAAGAATAAAACTCACAAGTTCAAAGTCAACATCAAAGTGCAAAGCGTTACTGTGGGAAGTTATTCTCGAGTAGGGTTGCCAGATGGACTGAATTCGTCGGGATTGTCCAGATTTTTAGTCCCATGTCCAGAGTCCCGACAATCAGAAATATGTCCAGATAAAATTCGAACAATGAAATAAAAGAAAAATTGGACTAGATACAAAAATATCTGCCGTAGGCATTAAAAATGAATTAACATTCGCCACGTCCAAAAGGTACGGACTGCTCGCAAGAAGTTGACATTTTTCAAACAAGAAAAGATGATTTATAAGGATGTCATAAGGTCTTAATCCTCCTGAACGCGACGAACAGCTACGTACCTTTAAATGAAAATAAGTGTGCAACACCATGATTTAACTAACATGGTTACTGCACTGACAAATGGTCCCTCTTTCTCTTTTATTTTCGAGTTCAGCAAATGTCAAACAATACGTAATAATTTTGTCAACCAGAATTGAATTCTTAAAAAGTTGTCTTAACTATTTAGAAACCCGGTATGAATATAGTGACGTTTCAATTAAAAAGTATCGTTATTTTTTCTTAAATATAAATTAATTTCCTGGGATGAACTACAAACAGCAATAGGAGTGATGATGTAAAATGTTATGAAAAGGGAATTCCCGAATATATATTAATGTTTACGAGACATGTGAAAATAAAAGTTTAGCTCAATGTCGTTATTTTGTACAGTACGAACGAAAATGTTTGAAATTTTCATACAATTTGTATGGGGGTACACAGGTAACTTAATTTTAATCAAGGCTGATCTTTAGCAATAATAATATACCTTGTAATTTTAGAGTAAAATTAACAGAACTGATTACTGTTTATTCTTAAAGGTGTTATCATTATTTCTTACCTAATTTTAAGTTCAGTCAATGTTGAGAAGAATTATTTTTATTTTTTTAAACTGATGTTTTTAATGATAATAATGTTGATATTTAATATTTATATTCTTAAATTAAGAAATTGTTAAAATACAATCTTTTTTTACAAATTCTTAAAAATATCACCCCTATATTCCTTTTCTAAGCTGGTGGACGCTAAATGGGCCACGGGTGGACGCAATTTGGATTTTGTGGACGCGAAGTGGGTAAAACGCCTAATTCTGAAGTTTTTCTATTTAAAAAAAAAAACACAAGATGTTTCGAACCAAACTGAAAGTTAATCTTAAAATAGACTATATAATGAACACATTACATAAATTTTTCATAGAAATTAGTGCTAGGATATTTTTACTATCGCCGTCAAACTTGCCAACTGCACTAAATGGACGCGAACAGGCGAAATGACCCTATCTTTGCAAAAAACCAAACACTTGTTGTTTGTTAATAATATTTACGATCCTGTAGCATTATAAAGAAAATATAAATGTGCCATTTTTATATCTATAGCTGTATGAGCTTTGTTTAGTTTTACAAACATTATGTGCTCCAAATTCTCCTCCGCTAAATTGCATCGTAGGTCACTCAGGACAAGTCTTTGGGCTGAAAAAGCTCGTTCAACGGTTACTTGTGTTGCTGGTACTGCGTGAACAATGCAAGCGAGTTGCGATAACATGGATAACGAATATTTTTGCGTTCTCCAATACTCAATTAGGTCGGCGCACAGTGGATGGGATTGTATGGAACGGCGGTCATAAATAGTAATAATTGCGCCAGCCTCTTGAAATTTGGTACAGACTTTTCTAAGGTGAAATTAACAAAAATCTGTGAATATGAACAAAATAGGTTTACGGACACGTCTACCTCCCATTCAAAGATAGGATGTGGGTAAGACCTTTTCTTCAAAATGGTTATTTCATGGCTGATTTCAAAAATGTTGCTAATTTCACAATATCTTGTTTAGCTCTCAAATTAACAGTAATAAAAGCGCTAGAGTCTTCAAATCTAGCAGACGTTTTTTTGCTTAAAATATCAAAAATTTGTGCAATAGGAAAAGATCGGTCCACGGACACGCCTACCTCACATACAAATGTGGGATGTGGTTGTGTGGGTATCAATTTCCATTGAGTTAGCAGTGCTGATTTCAAAAATGCTAAAACTTGAGTGACATTTTTCACAGTTTGGTAAATTTCGATACAAATAAATTGATAAGAGCATTTCATAAAACTCAATGTATTTTATTCCTTCTAAAACTACATCAGCAAAAACTGAAAAAAAAATTTTATAAAAGCAGTTGAAACTTGTCTTTTAGCTTATCATACTTTCTCACATTACATATAAAAAAATTTCCGAAATCCGGGGATATGTATATTTTTTCTGTAAGTTTGTAAATTTTCCACTTGTATCATTTTCCATTATAATTTTTGAAAATCCGTACAATTCATGTAAAGGCGATAAAAGGAAACTAAATCGATTTTTATAAAGTGGAAACAATGTATGTACTTTCCGCCAATATGCTACACCATTGCATTTTGTTTCAAACAAGTTATCTAGAGCGCACTATCTAACAATTGCTTTTATAGAAAGTTTCATAGAATATTTGTGGTGTACAAAGTTCAACTTTGAGCCCACTGTCTCACTAAACTCAAAACAAATTTGAAACTTTCTTAGTGTCGTTTTATTCCCTAAGTATTCCCTAGCACTTTCATTTTCTTCCTATCTATGGCCACAAAATTTCACTGTGCGGCGTCGTTTTTCTGCGTTTGCTGAAGTCAAAAAATTAGTACAAAAACAAAATGTATGTTGCATTTGATTTTGTTTCAATTTCCTCGATATGTCGTGTTGGTAACAAAAAAAAAAAATATCTGGAAAAAACAGTTATTAGTCAAATTAAAAACAATTTCCGTCACAAATAAAAGTTGAGCGGCAATCCAAAAAAATTTCTCTGAAAAATAAAAGTTATGCATAACGATTACACTTACACATGTATGTCTCAAATTTGCTTTTTGTGCAGTGAAATGTTGAATAACAATTATTTTCGGTCCCTGCTTTTCTTCAATCTCAATAGTATTTTGACTAAGGCATAAAACCAAATAAATTTACAATTTTAAAAAACATGAAAAGTTACACATATTTCTAACTTTATCTTAAAGAATAGCTATGTGAATTTAATTGTTCGACCTTCAATGTTAATTCAAGACAATCTTAGCTTCAAGAAAACCCATAGCTGAAGGATGTACTCCGAAAAAAAAAAAATCAAAGGGTGGCCGGCTAAAATGACAATTTGTGTATGTATAACTAGCAGCGGATTGCGAATAGAACGCAGCTAATTTAACATTAAAATTTTATAGTAAATTTTGCTTTGAGTAGAGAAAAATTTGAAAAAAGTTATAAAAATTTTTTTTCGTTTTAAAATTTTTACTATATTCTTTTCGTAATTTCATCATAATACGTTTATTACTATTCTTCTATAGAGTTATTAAAACCAAGATTCCCAGATATTTGCTACAGAACTTTTCTTTCTCGCGCTTGACACAAATATAATACCGAGAATTTCTTCCTCGGTTTTCGAACGGTCGTTTCCCAATTGGTAAGCGCTCATTTTTATAACATTCAAATCCCTATTTAACTAAAATCATTCAAAATGTCCAAAATAATAAACTTTGATTTCGGATTTAATCAGAATGGTTTGTCGCTGTTAATTTTTTTTGTCAAATAATAATTCTAGTTTTTAGATGTCTTTTCTTATATTACCTTTTTTTGAAAAGAAACCGTTCCCTATTAATGTTTTATATGTGAAAAAAAAATTGGGCATAATTTTACTTTAGGGCCTATAGCCCGAAAACTAAAATTTTAATTTTGTATTTTGGGGCGCTGATCACAATGGTGCTAAAAAAAAATTGTCGGTCTCAAATGGTTTAGAAGATACAACCGTTTAAAGTTTCAAAAATTCACATTTATTTTCACGAAAATTTCCACTTCAAAACGAGTTTATGCATTTTGGGGCCCTTAATGCAATGGCGATAAAAAAAATTTTCTCTCAAATGGTTTAGAAGTTATAGCGGTTCAAAGTTTTGAAAATTCACCTTGCGCTCGAACCCATACGTAAGTATTTACATATTACTGTGGCTAAATGGTGTTGGATATTTATAGACTGATCCGCGTCGAAGACGCCACGAAGCCGGGGCTTAAGTTTACTTTAGCTCACATTCGCAAACCTTTTTAAAACCAAACTTATCTTATGTGCTTTTTAATTCTAAGAAGAAATATGTAATCAAAAGAAGTCGCTCGGATCTGGTTTCAGAGATATAGCCATCGGAAGTTGCGGATATAGCTTTTGGAAAAATCATTATAAGTTCGGAACCGCTGCATGGATATCTAAAATATGGGTATCCAAAGAAAGATAATTTAATGGTTTATAATAATGTTGAGCAAGCCTAAGAAATTTAACCCATAATTTTGGAGATATTACGATTTTTCTGAAATTTTGACCAATTTTTTTTTAAAAAACCGTTATTTTTTCCAAAAAATGTCTGAATGACATATAACTTTTTTAGCTTCTTAAGAAAGCTTAATTTATTCCCCTTAAAATGGTGTATCGTTTGTTAAAATTTTTTTCACATTTACCCTTTTTTACCGAAAAACAAAAAAATTTATTCAATGAATTCTTATGAAAACTATATTTATGGACAAAAACAGTAAAAAACCAACAAGAACAACAGCAACAACAATTATTATAAGACGATTCTCATTATAAAACTTAAAAATTTTTATTAAAAATCGCGCGCGCCTGCGGTGCTTTTTTTTCAATGCGACACATTATAAAACACAAAGATTATTATTAATAATAAAGAATTGTCTTATAAACCGTTGTAATAATCCGTTATAAGACGTGCGCGATTTTTAATAAAAGTTTTTAAGTTTTATAATGAGAATCGTATTATAATTTTTGTTGCTCTTGTTGTTGTTCTTGAGAATCGTCTTATAATAATAATTGTTGTTGTTGGTTTTTTATTGTTTTTGTCCATAAATACAGTTTTCATAAAAATTCATTGAATAAATTTTTTTGTTTTTCGGTCAAAAAGGGGGTAAATATGCAAAAATTTTGAACAAACGATACACCATTTTAAGGGGAATAAATTAAGCTTTCTTAAGAAGCTAAAAAAGTTATATTGCTTTGGATACCCATATTTTTGAAATCCATGCAGCGATTCCGAACTTATTAAGATTTTTCCAAAAGCTCTATCCGCAACTTCCGATGGCTATATCTCCGAAACTAGATGCAAGCGACACTTTTTTTTCATACTTTTTATTTATTTTTAACCCTCTTTTACCCCTAAAAAAAAAAACTTGGAGAATGTGAGCTGAAGTAAACCTGTCCACTGTGGCTACCGAAGCCGATGTTGGATATACTATAGGTTGTAAACATTTTTTAGATCGATATTTCGAAAACCAAACGAGGTATCGATTTTTTCTTATTGAACTTTTTCGATTTATTTTGACGTGTTTTATCAAAAAACAATTAAAATAAATAAAAAATTTTTACACAATTTATTTACACAAGGGGGGCGGGGCGGCATATGAAATTTTCAAACTTTGACCAATGTTATCTCGGAAGCCATAAGGGACCGACATTTTTTTCCAGATTCGGTTTTAGGGGGTAAACTCCTTGTTTCTAAACAAAAAAAATTGAAGCATAGGCCCTAAAGTAAAATGGTTCCAAAAATTGATACAAGTGATACATTATCTTAAAGGAATAGTATTATGCTTTCTTATCAAATTATGTATCAACAAAAATTCGGCCAAGTTTTCAGAAAAATCATGCATACATACATACATGTCAAAAACTGTAGGTTAGACTTTTAAGTACTATTTACCCATATATTGGATGTGATTACAGGGGTCCCCAACTTATATATAAATATATCTTCTAAACTAGATCCGACAATTTTTCATTGCATATTCTGTCTTAGAACTAAAAAGTACGTAAGAAAAAGTAGGTTAAAAAAAAAGACCATTTGAAATTCAAACCCATAAAGCGCCACTTCCTCCGAAAAAAATATTTTTTTTTCATTTAATTTCTTATGACATGGTGCTCTCACCTCAGATTTTAGGAATTTTAGCGTCCGAATTCGGCTCGAATTTGTAAATATTTTCCTTTCCAGAGGTTCAATTTCTGCGACCGATCAACTGTTTGAAATTAGTTTCGGATGTGACTTCGTGCTACCCTCGCCAACGCGAACAGACCAAGAAAATGTCACGTAATTTTAGGTAGTACGATATTTAACGCAGCAACAAAACCGCAGTACACACCTCTTTATTTGATCCAGTACATATGTTATTTATGCTTAGCGATGTCTCATAAAAGTTTTATATTTTACTTTGCATATTTGCTTGTCAGTGTCTACATTAAATTTATTAGCACATGAAAATGGCGACAAGTCTTATGGGACACTACTCTCTCAATTCACCAAACAATTCGTTTTATATTTAAATGCATCTCATAAATTTGGCGAAAAACTGCACCTCAAAAATGTTTTCAGATATAATCTCCGATATTTTTGAAATATTTCTACCAATTGTTAACACAATTTATCAAAAAGACTTGAGCAAGTAACCCTCGTAACTAATTCAATAAACAGTTCTATTTATTCTCAAAAGTACGATAACGAAAAAGTGTAGTACGTACTGACAGCTGATTTTGTAATAGAAGAATAAAGGAATATGTAATCTAAAGCTACATCCAATTTATCGACTTTTAATCGGTCTCCCTAAAACTTTTTCCACACAAAAAAAAATATAAATAAAGGTACACTCACATTACTGGAACCAGCTCATATTAGTGGTATTCACACTAGCCTCGTTAGTTTGATAATTCGTTAGTTGGTAGTTCGAAAAACTCTAAAGCCTTAACCACCTGAACCTGAACGTATGCACTCGTTACGTCTCTTTCGACATTTAACCCAAAATATTACTTCAACAAACGAATTGAAACAAATCAGCTGTTTTGCAATCGCATTGCAAATAAATTAATAAATCCTCACAGCAGCAATTAATTAAAAAACAGTAATTGTAATTATTTAAAGTTGAATTTTACTCTAAAAATATTTTTGTGTACCGGCTGTTTTGCGGCAAAGGTTAATATACCTGCCTATAACGCTAAAATAGTCCTGGCACTTGAACCAGTACTATTTAGGTTGTTTGATTGTTACTGTAGGCACATAAGCCCACAATAACAGTGTTTAATGAAAGCAAGGCCGGGGGTGTCTTGCTATGTTGGCCACTAAATATCAAGAAAACGGCAAAGCCAAGAAAACCTTCAATTTAGAATAAAATAGGTGATGCCTTCTTTTTGTGTTGCTATGTAATGGCAAAGTTTTATTTTTTTTTTTTTTATTTAATTTATGTCTTTAGTTTTACTCATTCAATTATAATCTTTCCCAATGAGTTTCCACAGAAGGAACTTAATCAGTTTAATCCATGAAATGTCTTAAAAAAGCCCCAGGGTGTGATAACATCACACTCAAAATGATTAAGGAATTGCCTTATTCAGGCATTATCTTTTTGACCCGAGTTTTTAATGCTATAATTCAGGGGTTCTTAAACTTATGTAGTCCGAGGACCCCTTATCGAGCTAAATTCGTTCTGCGGACCCCATCCCAACCCTAGATATTTGACGTCGTTCTAAGTATAGTTTCGTAAATGGAGATCATGTACGCAAATTATACGGACATAATCCCCATTTTCAGTATGGGGGTTAAGTCTTAAAATTTTTCAGACATTATCTCCAGAAAATAGTGGACATAATCCCCAAAGCTGATGCGAACATAATCCCCATCACAATAATTTTGTTGTTGACAACTATAGTAATTCTACACAAGTGTTAGGGTAAGTGAGCGGCCTACGGCCGCAGCTCAGGATTTAAAAATCCTAAAAATCTAACATCCGGCTTCGCCGGAATATAACCGAAAAAAAAGATGGACATAAGACCCAAAACAGTTTGCATTAATTAAATTTTTCGGACATAGCCCCCGTGGGGCTACCGAAGATGGGGATTATGTCCGAATAATTTGGTCATATTCCCCATTTACGAAATGGGGATTATGTCCGAGGGGGCTATGTCCGGTAACCGTCAAACTCAACCAGACATAAAATGTCCAGTTATTTGACGAGGTTAAGGAACGAAGTATTTTTATTTTACTTTAATTTTTCCGGTTTTTAGAGGCAAACATTTTTAATTAGGATTTTCATGTAAATACACAAATTCACAAAATGAATAAAAATTGTGGAAATGTAATAGAATTAAAAAAGTTTCAAGTTAAAATATGTACATTAAACTCAGACAAATATTTCTTGGTCAAAATAAAGCTTAGAAAATAAATTGTTTTTTTTTTTCATATCTTTTTTAATAAATAATATAATAATAATAAAGCTTATAATGAAAATTATTTTTTTGGTGACTACTGGTCATTTTATAAGCGAAATTTGATATATTTTCTTCTGTAGAAGTTTTTACTTAATGAGATGGATGATGTTGTTTCCTTGAAACCAAATCCACGATGTCGGGCTCTATATTCGAAAGTTTTATTTTTAGGTCTGTCTCTACATTAAGCTGGTTTCTATACTTCTATTTTATATATAATAGTACCGAAAAAGCCTGTTCAAACAAATACGTCGTACAAAACGGAATCAAGTTTTGGAGGACCTTAGGTGCCGTTCAAGTATTACGTAACGCACTTAGGGGGGGGGGGGTGCGAAAATGCGTTACACTGCGAGTAAAAAATCTCTTGTTTTATTTATTATCATCGCAAACGCGACTAAAACATAACAAAAGTCGCTAAAATGACTTTCCGGTACATTACGCAACATAATTGTGACTTTTAGGTAAACATGGTCACTTGGGTGATACCGTAACGTTAAAGGAAAGTGGGGGAGGGGGGTAAAAATCTTCAAAAATTGCGTTACGAAACACTTATTAGCAAGTGCAGGGTAATCGGATTTTAGGAGTAACTAAAAGTTAGTTAGTTCAATTTTATTGAACTTAAGTGTCAAAGTATCGCAAGAGATGTCCACGAGCATATCTTGCTCTAATGTCGATAATTGCTTAGCATTACTAACATCTATATTGAATGGAACCCTGATCCAGTCGGTGCCAGTATCAAGACAGGGAAAATACTTCAGGAAACTGGTTTTTAGAGGCCTTAAATGTTCGAGAAAAAGCAACCACGTTTCATTAACGATCTCTTTATTAGAAAATTCTTTAAAATCGCTGTGTTGGAAAAGACTCATACACACATTTTTGAGTGCGTTTTGACAATAATTCGATTTTTTTTATAATCGCTTCTATTTTATCTTCAACTTTAAATTTATTTGAAGCTGCACCTTGTAGGCTCATTGAAATTTACAACATTTGATGATGTTGTCAAACAGTGGGAAGAGTGGAAACAGTTAGGTACTGGGCATCCCAGCAATGGCCATGTAGAATTTTTAGTAAATGAGTTATTTGAATATAGCGAAAATTTTGATGATGTAAAATTATTGATGTCAAAATTGTTTCGCGGACCCCTAGAATGGCTTCGCGGACCCCCAACGGTCCGCGGACCACAGTTTAAGAATCGCTGCTATAATTCATTACGGATATTGGCCAAAAGAATGGAAAAACTCTTTGATAACCATGATACCAAAACTTGGGAAAGATCGTACATTACCATAATCGTACATACTCATAAGTCTTTTACCTTGCTTGTCAAAATTATTTGAGAAAAATTTCCGCCTCAAAAATTCGGTTTCCGAAAACAACACGGCACAATCGAACAAGTTAATAGAATCACATATGAAATAAGAAAGGCTTATGAGCGCAGTGAATACTGCACAGCAATATTTCTCGATGTCGCACAGGCGTTCGATAAAGTATGGCACGAAGGTCTTATCAATAAAATTAAACACTTATTGCCTCTCAATGTTCACAAAATACTTACTTCTTACCTCGAAAGCAGGCTCTTTAAAATAAAACACAGAGATTTTATTTCAACTCACTTCAATATAAGAGCAGGTGTCCCTCAAGGTAGCGTACTAGGACCGTTTCTATATGTATTGTATACCTCAGACTTACCAATTAATGCTAACACGACCATCTCAATATTCGCAGATGATACTGCAGTTTTAAGTTGTAACTGTTGCCCATTAGAAGCTTCTCGAAAGCTCCAGCTTCATTTAAAATCAATAGAAGAATGGTTGTCGATATGGCGCATAAAAATAAATGAGCAAAAATGTAAGCAAGTTACTTTCACCCTTAGGCGACTTATATAATTAAAGACGCAACATCAATTTTGAAGAAGAACTTTATTACAGAACGATCACTTAACTACTACTTAAAAATAAAAGCTATCAAAATTGCCTGCTAAAATGACATAGACATAAACATTAAATATGATAAAAAGCAGTCAGCTAAAAGATGCTGACTCTGCGCTTTTGGTCACGTACTGACTGCTTATCATCGACCGTCGCAGACGGTAACGTGATAGCCTCAGTCGGACGGTTGTATATAACTCCTCCCGAGTTACTCTGAGAATTCTCCTGAATTCTTTTATTTAAAATTTTTATTTTTATACTTTTTTGCTTCAGAGTTTTAATTACAATAAACAATGCCATTAGCAGTATTATAAAAAATGTTATGCTTAAACCATACGATACATTTTTGTGGTATTTTAGCTCATTTATTTCTTTTATGTTTTTAAAATTATCTAATACAATTTTTTCAAAATTTACATTGATTTTGTATGTTTGATTCAACATTTTTACTGGGTGTATATATTTATCGATAAATTCAATCTTGTTGTTACTATATTTTTGTTTTGAAATTTCAAGTTTACAATTTGAAAAATTTATAATGTAGTTTTTATTTAGCACAAGATTTCTATTGTCACAATTTTGCATAACTTTTTCGTTATAAGCATTTTTTATTACAAGTGTATCTTCATTAATTTCCTGGATTATAGTTTTGTTACAGTATTTAAAATTACATTCGCTTGTGAATATACAATTTTTGCTTACTCTTAAGTTCTTAAACATAGTGTTTTCTTTATAAACATAACTTTGTGACTTTATAGTTACAACAGTTTCGTCGTTTTCGTCTATTTGCAAATAGTTTTTATTCGGTAGTGGTATTATCAATTTAAGGTCTGCTATAATATAATTTTTTGGGATTTGTATCGCGAATATCATAGAATCGTTTTTATATGAAAGGACTCCCATCTTAACTAGCTTTAGTTTATAAAAATCTATCTTGAAATACTCTATTTCTTCGCTTGTTAACATCCCTGGATGTATTAGATTATGCTTTGCGGCCGCTATGTTGTCTTGAATTTCCTTAATTTTTTCTTCAAGATACCTCAACTTGTTCATTAGGTCATTAAAAATTAACTGCTCTAATAATTCTCTATTTTCAGTCTGCACTTTGTTTATTGAATTTAAAATTTTCTTTCTATCAATTTCAATTGTGGTTTTTAATAAGTTTAACGATTTATTAAAATGTTCGTTAATGGAAATTTGGCTATTTATGTTAGTAATGGCATTATGATTGTTTTCCTCTATGATTTTTAAATGTTCTACTATATCTTGTCTGTCTTCATCGTCCATTAACCCAAACATCCACTTGTACACTGTGCCTCCTACATTTACTAAACCTCTTTTATTTCTTTTAATTATAGAAGGAGTAATCGATTTGATTTTTGTTTTTATGATGTTTACTTGATTAAGGAGAAGTTCTTTACTAATTATGTTTGCGCCGATTATGTTTTTCTCAATTTCATCCACAACACTAATTATATCTCTTGGTCGTATAATGTGTAAGACTGTAATAACTTCATTCGTTATTTCTATTTCCCCCATTTGTATCATAGTATACCCTGCTTCCTCAGTTATTGGAGTCACTTGGAGGTATCCTTGAGTCGAATTCATTGTAGTAAGCAATACAATTATCACAAAAATTGCCTGAAAGTATACTGTCATTAGAATAAGTTTGTTACTTTTATTTTAATAAAATTCAATTGTTACTATCTCCATTCACCGCCCTGATACTAAATCTGTCCTCTTTCTCATTCGATGCCAGCATATTTATATGGTCTTTTTATGTTCGCAGCATGGACATTGAACAATGGGTTTATTCTAAAATATGGCTGATCCTTATGCCTTACTCTTTTGTAGTTTTTTATAGGTCCAGTTGTTCTACATTCAATATATTTCTCTCTGGTTTCATTTCTTTTTTCTATTTTTTGTTGCTTGGCTTGATTGATTCTATCTTGTAAAATGGATGAGTGGATGCTCTCTTTGGCAATTCTAGGAGAGCATTTAATGGTTGAGTGATAGCGATCATTATAGTTACCTATAACGATTTGTATCCTCATTTCCGTTGAGAGGCTCGGGTCATCAATTCCTGTTAGCTTTTCCAACAGGGTTGAGTGAAGCCTCTCAATATCAGCATTGCCTGTATGGCAATTGGGTTTGGTTAAATGGACCTCGATATTTTCTTTATTTAAAAATTCTATTAACTGTTCTGCTCTAAATTCATTATCCATAATTACTTTTTTTGGTTTTCCAAATTTTGCAAAATGTTCAACTATGATTGCTTTTTTTGAACGCCAATTTCTATCTATGATATTGTAGGCAGCTGCAAATTTGGTTAGTTTATCTATTGCTGTTACGAAAGAAAGTTTTTTGAAATAAAAAATGTCTATGTGAATGACTTCATTTTTATCTGTAGGTGTCTCTGTTAACTGAAATTTTGGTTTAATGGGCTTTCTGTCGTATTTTATTTGTTGACACTTACTACAATTGTTAACTATCAACTGAATATGTTCTTTGAGCTTGGGATAAAAGATTTTATCTTTCAGCGAATAATATGTCTCATTTATCCCACTGTGCATTGATTCGTTGTTGTGGTACAATGAAACTTGTTTGTGTAGTTCCTCTTCTTCTTCTATTTCTGTTGCTCTTTTGGTGCACTTAACACATTTTATCATCGGATCATGGGAAAAAAGTGACATCAATATTAGTTGAATTTTATGAAACTCCGATTCTGAAACCTCCGAAAAAATTCCTACACGTCCTTTTTTTATATATCTTTTGAGAATTTCTTCATAGTGTTCTCATCCTGTGTTGGATTGATTTCAATAATTTTTCTTTTATGTAAGGTCTGCATCTCAGTTCTAGGACTATAAGTGATTATGACTTGTATTTTATATTTATTAACTATCTCTTCTTTTATTGGAATGTAGTCCAGTAAATTTTCCTCAGCTGAATGAACAGTAGCCATTGTATGGCTATCATCATCTTTCTCTATTATTGCGTTAAAGTGTTGATTTCCCTTGTTTACTATGTGCACTGTGTTTTTGCAATAGTAATTTGGCTGAGCTTGCACAATTTTATCTCCGTCAACTATAGTGTGAATATATATTTCTTCTCCGTCTACTACATGTTTTTCAATAATATGTATTTTTACTTTTAGTTGTTTGCTTATTATTTTTCCTTCTACTTCTACATCTCCCCAATGTTGGTTATCTATTATATTTGTAAGATAATTTTTGTCTGTTATTTTTATTTGTTTATCTGTTGTTCCACTGTGGGCATATTCGTAACATATCTTTCTTAAATCCATCGCATTCAAAAGGAGATCCATCTTTTCTAATCCTTTACTGATGGAAGAAAAAAAACAGTTTCCATCTCCTGGAACTACTACCTCTTCAAAGTTATTAGGATATGGTACCGATCGATTGGTTGGGTTAGAAGCAATACTATCTATACATTCTGTGTCATTTGAAATAATGAAATTTGAAACGGAATTGTTTGCTAGATTTATTTTTGGCGAATTTTCAATTCGACTTAAAAAATCCGCTACGACATTATCCTTCCCATGCAAGTATTCAATTTCATAGTTATATTCCTGAAGTTTCAGGAGCCACCTCTGATGGCGTTGGGAAAATTCCTTTCCCTTGTATTTGTTATTTAAGTATTTTATTGGGCAGTGGTCTGTCATAATTTTAAATTTTTTGCCGTATATATACGGTCTGAAATATGCGACTGCATATATTATCGCAAGAAACTCTTTGTCAGTTGTTGCGTATTTTTGCTCATGACTATTAAGAGTTCTTGAAATGTAACATACTGGTTGCCCTTGTTGTGACAGTACTGCACCAATTGCGTAATCACTAGCGTCGGTAGTGATTTTGAAATCTTTATCATACTTTGGATATTTTAATATTGGGTGGGACGATATTAATGCTTTTAGATTTTCGAAGCTAGCTATATATTGTGGATCTTTGGTATTTATTTTACAGCCTTTTTTTAGATATTTGATCATAGGATATGCCACCTTCGAATAATTTTTAATAAATTTTCGATAGTA
Organism: Meiosimyza platycephala; assembly: GCA_963662105.1. NCBI lineage: Eukaryota > Metazoa > Arthropoda > Insecta > Diptera > Lauxaniidae > Meiosimyza > Meiosimyza platycephala. Next base: position 46,251,359 of record OY759210.1, read on the forward strand.
TCCAGTGGCTCCTAAAAAACCCTTCAATTGCTTTTCAGTTTTTGGAACCTCCAAATTCTGAATTACTGCAATTTTTTCTGTATTTGGTTGTATACCCTTGTCCGTTAATATATGACCCAAGGATTTTGTTTCCTTTTTCAGAAAACTGCATTTGCTTGCTTGTAATTTCAGATTATGCTCTTGCAATTTTGAGAAAATTTTTTCTAATGAGATTAAATGCTCTTCTAAAGACGTTGAAAAAACAAGAATGTCGTCTAAGTAGACAACGCAAATTTTATTTATGAACTCCCTGAGAATTTCGCTCATTAGGCGTTGAAATGTAGCAGGGGCATTTTTCAGCCCAAAAGGCATTCGGACATACTCGTATAGTCCAGCCGGAGTAACAAAAGCTGTTTTTTCGATATCTTTATCTGCCATTAATATTTGGTGGTATCCTTTAGCTAGATCTATTGTGGTAAAGTACTGTGCTTTACCAAGTTTGTCTAAAATACCATCAATGTTGGGCAGTGGATATTTATCGTCTACAGTCAGTTGATTAAGTCTCCTATAATCCACTACGAGTCTAAATTTTTGAACGCCCGAATCGTCCATTTTCTTCGGTACAATCAAAACAGGTGAACTATATTTACTTCTACTCTTTCTTATAATTCCTTGCCTTTCCATGTCATCTACTTGTTTCCTTACTTCTTCCTCATGTTTAGGTGGCAATCTGTATATTCTAGAATTTATCTGTTGATCTGTTGTTGTTCTAATTTCATGAACGACAGAGTTTGTATTCGTTAGAACATCACCCTCTTTATAAATTAATGAGTTATATTTTTTTAAAAGCTGGCCAACCTTTTCCTTTTCATAATTGCTAAGATGATTTAATTGGATATTTTGCACTTCACTTATTTCCAACACTTCAGCCTGTTCTTGCAGAGTCTTTGTGAGGAATGGAAGGCTCACTCCATTGTACAATTCTATCTCTAGATTTTTAAAATTTATAAATTTGACATTTTTATTGATCCAATCCATACCCAATAATAAATCAAAAGGTTTATCAAAATCTACCATTATCCATTTCATCCTTGCATTTTGCGGGTAGTTAAATTCTGCAGGGCTTGGTGTAATTACAGTTTTACTTGATTTACAAGTTTGCCCAGTTATTGTTCTAAGTGTAGTTTTTTGATTTTTGTTCAGTAGAGGCAAATTAAAATTTAAAAAGCTGCTTTCTTTCAAAATGCTAACAGTTGACCCCGTATCCACTAAAGCAATCCACTGTCTGCCTAAAATTGTTATTTTTAATGATATTCTTGTTTCGTCCGAGGCTAATTTATAAAAAAATTGTTATCGATTATTTGATTTACCTCCTGAGGATTAGTATCCCTATTTAATATATCGACTTCCATCGGTTGAACTGGATGTTGTGAACGATTTTTAGATTGCCCACTATTATTATTATTAAAGTTACCACGACCAAAGTGAGTGGTTTTACTGTTGAAATTATTATTGCCATTGTTTCTACGTTCCTGACCCCCGTTATTGTAATTTCTATTTTGTCCAGAATTGTTATTCCTAGACAGCCCAGAATTGTTACTATAAGAATTGCTATTCCAATTATTTCTTCGTTCCTGACCCCGATTATTATAATTCCCTGTATTGTTATTCTTAAACTGCCCTGAATTGTTATTGTAAGAGTTGCTATTCCAATTAGTGTTTCGAAAACTATTACTATAATTTCTTTGCCGATTATTAAAATTATTATTGTTATGTTTTGGTTTCTCTTGGAAATCTTTTAAATTGAATTGATCCTGGCCAATAAACTTATTTAGAACTACTCTAATTTCACTTAATTGATATAAATTATATATCTCTGCTGCCAACGCACCAGCTGTAATTTCCTTTATCTTTAAAACTAACACACCACTTAGTATATCTAAAATTTGAACTTGTTGTTCGCTAAATATAGCACATTCCGCTATATCATTGACAATATCTCTAACTTTATCCGCTAGTTCAATTACCGAACTTACCCTGATTGATGAAATTTCCTTATTGATCCTCCCCTGATCCTTTGTTGGCCTATACTGCATTTTCAACTTCTGCTTGCATTCTTCCCATGTTGTTGGTGTTGTTGCTTCCAGATAATTTTTCGCTGCACCCAGGATTTTTTCTTCGTAGATCACGGAAAACACCATCTGTTGTTGAGCTTGGTCCCCAGCTCCGACCAGAGTCCTTTCCACCGCTGAGATGAATGTCGGCAATGTCCCTTGCTTCCCATCAAATGTTGGCAGATATTTTATGTTTCTTTCAATCAGCATTCTCGCTGATTGTGGTTGGTTTTGGCGGCTTACGATGTCTGTTAATGCCGCAATACATTGTTCCATAACATTGGCCATGTTTCGATTTTGGTCTCTTAGGATGATTCTTTGACTTCTTCTATCCAGTATTACAAATTTTGTTTTAATTCCAGAGTTTAGTGTTGTTTCTGCGGTAGCCAGTAAATTTTTCTTTGGCTCCTTTGTATCTCACTATATATTTTTTTATTTTTCTGGTTCGTTGCCGTCGACTGCGCCACTTATATAATTAAAGACGCAACATCAATTTTGAAGAAGAACTTTATTACAGAACGATCACTTAACTACTACTTAAAAATAAAAGCTATCAAAATTGCCTGCTAAAATGACATAGACATAAACATTAAATATGATAAAAAGCAGTCAGCTAAAAGATGCTGACTCTGCGCTTTTGGTCACGTACTGACTGCTTATCATCGACCGTCGCAGACGGTAACGTGATAGCCTCAGTCGGACGGTTGTATATAACTGGCGTGGTGAATGCCCTCCAATTGTTCTAAATAATACTTCAGTCCCACAAAGTGAAATTATAACATATTTAAGTATTCAATTTGATCGACGACTAACATGGCGTAGGCATTTTGGAGCCAAAATAACTCAGTTAAAGTTAAAAACCTCCAGTTTTCACTGGCTAATTAATCATAGTTCCCCTTTGAAGCTTGAATATAAAATCCTTCTATACAAAATAATTTTTAAGCCAATTTGGTTATATGGTGTCCAACTTTGGGGTAACGCCAGCTCTTCAAACATAGAACTAATACAAAGGGCTCAGTCCAAAACATTAAAAATAATTACAGGTGCACCATGGTACATAAGGAATGAAAATATTCATCTATGCATCCCTTTGGAAAAAGATGAAATAAATAAAAATAAACAAACTTACGCCATAATGCATTATCCTAACCCATTGGCTCGTAATTTAATAAACATAGAGAATCACTCCAGACTGAAAAAAAAGGATCGTCCTTCTATGGAAGTTGTGCATACTGCACAGCACCGAACCGAACTTATCAGCTCTAACGTCATCGTGCAATCATCGTGAAGCAGATGAGGACCCATCTCATCTCCCGATGAGGACGTGTGAACGAGACCTAGTTCGTCTCAGTCGCTGTCCGATGAATTGGAGAGTGCAGCAACAAGAGACCTAGTTCGTCTCGGCTACCACCACTATACAAAAAGTATAAGTCCCTGCGAACTTTTTGTTTCTGGAGACGAGTTCATTATTAAATTATATATTAATTATACATAATATTAATCTATAATAATGTTACTTAGTATAAGATTTTAAAACTTATTGTTAGTCTCTAAAGAGAAGATTCAATAAAAAGAAATGAAGATAATAAAAAAAAAAAATTTTAATCTCACATACATATTTTACACATATGCAGCCCCTTAAGCATATCATAATGTTTAGTATTGACAAAATGCAAAACATTGCAATTTATTTAAAGTCAATGTTCGCTTTTGCTTTATTGACAAAATGCAAACATTGCAACTTATTTAAATTCAATGTTCGCTTTTGTTTTGTTTATGGTGGCTGCATTTAAGTAGGTCACAATTTTAAATTAATTAAATTATGATTAGGTACATGATTTTTAATTATTGAATAAGTATATAATAGACATAAATTAAATAAAACTTTGCCATTACATAGCAACACAAAAATAAGGCAACACCTATTTTATTCTAAATTAAAGGTTTCTTGGGTTTGCCGTTTTCTTGATATTTAGTGGCCCACATAGCAAGATACCCCCGACCACTGGTAAGGGGCCTTGCTTTCATTAAACACTGTTATTGTGGGTTTATGTGTCAGGACTATTTTAGCGTTATAGGCAGGTAGATTAACCTTTGCCGCAAAACATTGGTGACCCCGACGTGATTCCAGCATAAGGTGGACACAGCAGCCATCTGATCACTCAACAGTCAGCATAAGGTGGACACAGCAGCCACCTGATCATTAAACAGTCAGCATAAGTTGGACACAGTAGCCATCTGATCATTCAACAGTCAGCATAAGGTGGACACAGCAGCCATCTGATCATTCAACAGTCATCAGTAAAACGGTGACACATTTTGGCCAGGATACAGTCTGCATCATGACAAGCCAGCCTAACTAATCAGAAGGTGGACACAGCAGCCATCTAATCATTCAGTAAATATCAAACAGTAAACAACTCTTTTTCATCTATTTATGATAGTGTTCAACGGCTTGGCAAAGATCCAACAATCCCTTGGAGAAGAAATCCAAAGTGTGGTTAGGAACTTTAAAACGGATTCCTCAGAACGGAAAGGGACATCAGACTACTTTCAAGAGCATTTACGGCGAATAAGCCAAGCATGGGAAAAGTTTGAGGAAACAGATACTAAAATCCGCATATTGAACGACCTCCCAATGGAACACGACTACTTTTCAAAGGACTATTACACCCAAATAGCCGAAGTAGTCGAAACTTACACAAAAATCTTCGAGGAAGTAGCTGCAAAGATAGACGCAACTAACTCAGTGAAATCGGTGATTCCACAAAGGTCTGCAGTCAGTCAGCATACAACTACAGCATGCAGTCAGCAACATATGCAGAAAAGTCAAATTGAATCCTCGGCCATCCAAGGTCCAGATAACACACGTACAGATGATGCTGACCAGCAGCAAAGGGGGCTTATTTGAAAATTCGAAGCCCAAATGTCAACATTAAAAAGACACCTGGCCAACGCTGAATCTACACGAACAAACCATTCACGTATCTCCAGTGAGTTGAAATTAAACATGATCAAACAGCTTTGGGGAAAAATAGAACAAATCAACGATGAAATCTGGCAGCAAATGGAAGACCCATCATCCAAAGGATACGACCTGTCCACGTTCATCCAATTGAAAGAAGAGGAAGTACAAAAGATAATCGCTCTAACTACCAAGGGGGCAATCCAGATACAATGCAAGTTAGCACAGCAAGCATGCAGGGAGCTGCCAAAGGTTGTTCTCCCAAAATTTGATGGTGATTAAATGAAGGGGCGTCAATTTTTTGATTTATTTCTTCAAATGATTCACAACCAAGCACTACCAAATGTGCAGAAGATGTGGAATTTGAAGTCAAACGTCACTGGAGAAGCAGAAAAGCTAATTCGACATCTCTCATTGAGTGAGGCGATTTATACAACAGCCTGGACGTTACTTCAAGATCGGTACAGCAACCAAAGAGTACTAACAAACACTCTTATATCAAAATTATTGAAGCAGCCAACCTTATCAGCAGCGTCGTCCAAAACAATCAAGGAGCTGCATGATACAACACAAGAATGGTTGTTAGCATTGGAAAATCTGGGAGTAGGGACGAACTCATGGGATCCGCTCCTACTTCCAGTCTTAATAAAAAAATTGGATCGCGAAACTCATATTTTATATGAGCAAACTATCGCAAACCATAAAGAAATTCCAAAATAAACGAATTTCTTACTTTTTTGGAAGCTCAGTTTCAAATGATGGAGGCTATTGGTACCAAACAAAGACCTATGAGAGTGCTAACGACAACAGTACATCAAAAATGTAAATTTTGTCATGAAAAAGAACACTTTTTGTTTACATGCGACAAGTTTTTGAAGGCTTCAGTTAAAGACAGGATGAATCATGTCATCAAAAATCAACTCTGTACAAACTGTCTCAGAAGTGGACACAGTACCACTAATTGTCCTAGCAGATCATGCACCAGATGTCAGAAAAAACACAATACATTGTTACATCAGGAAAAAGACGGTCAGCACATAACTGCACCATCCCTTAATGAACAGAATTCAAACTCTCCTGTTAGCCTTACAACCTACAACAACACCCAAAAAAAGGCTACGTGCTACTTAGCACAGCTTTAATTTAGGTAAATACAGCCAATGGAAAAATGATAACCTGCAGAGTACTGTTGGACTCTGTTTCCTGATCAACATTATAACTAGCAGGCTTGCAAAACGTCTTAGTGTCTCAGGTCAGATGACCTCAATGTCCATAGAAGGAATTGGAAGGAAAAAACAAGTTTCAACCCAGCGGGCCTACATTAATATTCAGTCCCGTATAAATGGATACCAAAAACCATTGGAAGTATACTTTGTGGCACAAATTACTACATTGCAGCCTTCGCAATCGTTAGATGCATCATCATGGTCAATTTCAAAAATATTGAACTAGCAGACCCTTACTTCAACCAAGCGGCGAATATTGACATCCTTTTGGGAGCAGAATTCTATCATCAATTGCTGACCATTGGACAAATCAAACTATCAAGTGACCTACCTATACTTCAAAATACCGTTTTTCGATGGATTTTTTCAGGAAAAGTAGGCGACTCCTACCTTTCTAACAGGAACGAGTGTACTGCAACGTGTGGCATATGTACAAAAACTGAGGAAGATCTAGACGAAATGATTCAACGATTGTGGCAAAATTCAAAGTTAACTATGGCAGAAGAGTTATGCGAGACATATTTTCAAAACAACACTCAAAGGGACTCATTGGGACGCTTCATGGTAAGGCTACCATTTCAACAAGATCCTTTTCCCTTGAGAAAAGACTATCTAAGGATCAAAACCTCAGAGAACAGTACGTCAAATTTATGAACGTGTATGAGGAATTAGGACATATGGAGCAGATAACCACTAAAAACGATTGAGCATCACATTATGTTATCCCGCATCACTGTGTACTGAAACCAGATAGCAGCAGTACAAAACTTAGAGTAGTGTTTGACGCCTCATGTAAAACTAGTTCTGGCATATCACTGAATGACATTTTATTCACTGGGCCAACAGTGCAGAGTGAACTGTTTTCGATCCTTCTGCGTTTCCGATTACCAAGATTTGTTTTTTGCACCGATATTCAAAAAATGTATCGACAAATTTTAGTGCATCCAGCAGATACGAAATTTCAACCTATTTTTTGGAGGAATCATCCTGGTGAGCTTGTCCGCCATTATCAGTTAAACACAGTGATATATGGTACACTCTAAGAAATAAATTCGAAAATTTACTACAATTATTGCTGGCAACAGATTACCTACAATTATTGTAGTAAAATCTCATAGCACAAAAATTAAAATATTTCACGCTATAAATGCGTGAATCCGCTCTCCATTTTTCTCTTCTGAGTAAGATATGCAGCTAATACAACGTTTTTTCCCACTTTTTCTGCGTGAATGAAGTATGCTAGGGGGTTTTTACGCGGTTTTTAGCGTTACATTTTCATTATTATTGTTGTGAAATATATAATAAAGAGTGCATTTAAACGCGTTTTCAGCGTTAAACTCTCACAATAATAGTAAAATTTGTGCAATTTTTATAATTAAAAAAGTGTTTATTTTCTATTTATGCATTTATTTAAAAAAAGGCTTATCTTTGTATGTACATAGATACATATAATCTTAAAAGAACATTTTTTTACTAAGTTATATAAAAAAATTCAATAAGTACATACATAATTGCACTAACATAGCTGCACTAGTTTTACGGAATACAATATATAAACTTATATTGATATATTGGCTTTCATCATGTGGAGACGAAGCGCCTAAATTAAATGAAGTATTGCTATTTTCAGCTTTTAAGTTTGTGTTTAAAGTCCATTCTTCATCAGGGCTAAGCAACATAAATATGTTTTTTTCATTGGAGTAGAACTCTAAAGCTCTATCATCGCAGATTTCAGCTCCAGTGCATTCTAGCACCAGTGTCGATCCCAGAATACCAAAATGATTCCCTACATTAAAAAAAGTTATTTTAATAATCTATAATTTAAAAAAGTACAACTCAATCAGTAAGCCAGTGAGTGATATAGCCATTCAGTCAACCAGACACTCAGTAAAATAATTAATTAATAATTACCATTTTCAATAACAGCAACTATTAATGCTTCCGCCATAAAAGCTTTCTTTATTTTCACAAACGCTGCACTTAAACATTTTAAAAACTATAGCTATAGCTTAAAATTACGTTAAATTTATTAATATGCCGATACTCCTTCTGTGAACGCTCAGCAGAACAAACTAACAAAAATTGTGTATTCGTTGAATGATACATACAAGCAAGCAGCGTTGCCGTTTTAGCCTTTTTGAGGCTAGATTTAGCCTTTTTAATTTCCATTTAGCCTCGAAAATTTCATCTAGCCTTTTTTCAGATTTTTCTAAAAATTCATCTAGATTTTTTTATCTTTTGGCCTTTTTTATTAAACGGTGAACCGAAAACCCAAAGTCTTAGAAATTTATCCCTTTTGCGCAACTTTCGCGTTCACAAATTATCAAACAGTATTTTTGGCAGTTTGGCATAACTACACGATTATATAAAAGAGATTTTCCTATTACAGAGTGTGTTCTCTTTCATTGGTTTCATAGATGTCAAAATACAATACAAAATGTAAACGAACGAATTTAGTTGAATAATTTTCGTTTGCTTTTGTATTGGGTTTTGACGACTCATTTGCTTACACTTTTTGAGATTTAAGTTATATGATTAGAATGATCATTAAAAGAATAAAAAAGCTTTACATCATCAGCATACATTAAAATATGGGACGAGTCTGTAGCAGAGGGTAGGTCATTTATAAATAGCAAAAATAGTGTGAGGCCAAGATGGCTGCCTTGAGGAACTCCAGATGAAACGGTTGTGTTTAGATAACATGTTGTTAAATAATACTTGCTGCTTTCTATCCGTTAGATACGATTCAATCCACTTTAATAAAGATGAAGGAAAGCCCATTAAATACAGCTTTTTTAGAAGTAGCCGATAACTTACGCTGTCAAAAGCTTTGCTGAAATCCGTGTACATAACATCCGTTTGTTGATTTCGCTTAGATCCGTTTATAACAAGATTAGTGAACTCCAGAAGATTTGTTGATGTAGATCTACCTTTTAGAAAGCCGTGCTGAGATACTGTCATCATGGACGAAACGAAGTTTGATACTTGATCATTAATTATTTTTTCAAAAAGTTTTGGGATTGCACTGAACTTAGATATGCCTCTGTAATTTTCAATAATTTTCACCGAATTTCTTTGAGTTCTAGGCTGATTGGGAAGAACCGGGCCTGACACAGAGAGAGTGACACAAATATCGAATACTTATTATTTTTGACAGCACCTATCCTTCAAAAGGCTACATGTGAAATTTCACCTCTGTGCATCACCTCTGTGTTGTTTTTTTAACTATGGAACAAAGTGAATTTCGCATTTTGATTGCTTTGTGATCGGAAAAAACGAGAAGCGAACATTTAAATGGCTCTAATAACATCACAGCACATCTGCTCCATCGAAAACAACTGTTTACAGATGGTTTGCTGAATTTAAAATGGGTTAAAATGGCCAGCCAAATGAGGCTACCACTTCAGAAAAGATCAAGAAAATCCATCTTATCCTTTTGAAAGACCACAAAGTGAAAGAGAGAGAGAGCTAGCAGACATAATGAAGTTGTCAATCGGTAGTATTTTCAATATTTTACATGATCATTTCGAAATGAAAAAGATGTGCGAGTGATGGGTGCCGCATTTTCTGACAATTGGTCAAAAGCAACATCGTATCGATGATTCAAAGCAATGGCAAAATTAAACGAATTGCAATACGAATTGCTGTCCCACCCACCGTATTCTCCAGACTTGGCTTCCAGCGACTATTATCTTTTTCCAAACTTGAAAAAATGGCTCGCTGGTAAGCGCTTTCACTCGAATGAAGAGGTCATTGCCGAGACGGACGCATATTTTGATGAACTTGAAGGCGACTGCTACAAGAAAGGAATCAAAATGCTCGTGGCCCGCTATACTCGTTGCATTGAGAGAATAAAATCAAATTTTCCGAAAAAAATGTGTTTTTCATTGTTAGTTCCGGGACTTTTCAATCAGCCTAGTAAAAGTTGACTTATCAAAAAATATTACTTTCTATTTCCATAAATCATTTTTTTTAACAGTTATGGTTCCTTACAGTATTTACAAAGAATTCATAAAAAAAAAGACAATATACGTGACTGTTTTTTCTATTTTATACGAAATTTTGTTTAAGATATTACAACATACAGTTAAATCAAAAACTCATGTTGTAAAAAGCGGACCTAATTAGTTATAAAATTATACATTTTCTTGTACATAGGAACTTATAGAGAGGTGCAAATGTATAAAATAGATGCTGTACTTCGCCCATTTTACGTCTGAGAGAAAAACGGCCCGATTTGCGTAATATTTTTACCTATTGATTTTCCCGGATCAAAAATAACATTTTGAGCTCATGGCGAGTTGGGCCGACTTTCTCTTTGAAATGAAATTGACATTTTACACCATTTCATATTTCGATATTAAACAAAGTATGTACATATGTACATTAGAGCGGTTCAAAATAAAAACTTTATGATTTTTTCACGATGTGTCAGTGGATTACAATAGCCCTATATGTCTGGACAAAACAACCCATAAGGATTTTCATCAATTTTGAAAACTGGATTGCCACGGCCTGTTTTAAGTTGTCTACTAATTTTCGAAAATATTGATTTAAAAAATGGTGCAAGTTTAAGAGGTTATCAAATTTTGCAACAAAGTGGGTATGCTTTTCGAACTATTATCGATCGATAAACTCGAATCCGTGATCAGTTTTTCTTCTTCTTCTTTTTTTCTTATGAAAAAATTGAAAATTGCACGGACAAAATTAAAAAAAGCCGATTTTCCACTTTCAAGTTGCAAAATCTGATATAATATTTCACCGCCGTTCTAATGGTACATTATTTTTAATGCACCTTTATTTGCTTAAGAGAAAACCGTAAGCCGCATATCAATATCTTCTTTCAAAACCAAGTTATCTGCATTTTTCTAAATAAATAGACCTGAAATTTTTCGATTCGGTGTTATGTATAATATATACATATTAAGCTGATTCAAAATTTTTTTTGTTCTAAACAGCTATTATCGATCGAGGAACTTGAATCCGTGATTAGTTTTACTCCTTCTTCTTTTTTCTTATAAAAAAATTTAAAATTGACCGAAAAAAAAACAAAAAAATACCGATTTTATGCTTTCAAGTTGCAAAATCGGCCTATATTATTTTACCACCGATCCCGTTATACAATATTTTTAATGTAATTTTATTTGCTTAAAAGAATGCCGTAAGCCACATATTATTATCTTATTTCAAAACCAAGATATCTACATTTTTCTAAATTAACAGATTCAACTATTCTATAGATTTTTCTAGGATTTTCAAAAATCTCAAATTATGCCAGATATGTTAATTTAGAAAAATGTAGATGTCTTGGTTTTGAAAGAAGATATTGATTTGCGGCTTACGGTTTTCTCTTAAGCAAATAAAGGTACATTAAAAATAATGTACCATTAGATCGGCGGTAAAATATTATATAACATTATCCACCGACACATTGTGAAAAAATCAAAAAGTTTTTATTTTGAATGTAATATTCGTAACATTTACTATCTGTATCTAATTTTTTTTCGATATTTTAAGCGAACTATGAGTACACATAATAAAAAAACATATGTTTATAAAAATTTTATTCTAGCTTTTTTTCTAGCTTGAAAAATTTAATTTAGCCCTTTTTAGCCTTTTTTTTTAAGGTGGTCTAGCTTTTTTTTCAAAATAATTGTGGCAACACTGCAAGCAAGAGCAGGATCACGCTGCAATAGTGAAAAATATCACTATTGCAGCGTTTATTTACGCTCCGCGGGAAAACACGCTGAGGTGGCGGCAAAAATACAGCTTTTTTTTCATAAAAACTCAACATTTTTGGCAAAATTGAAAAATCACGCTACGCAGCGAGATTTTCAGGGTTGTTTTTCAAAATCGCCAATAAGTGCGTGAAATTTTACAATATTTATTGCTGTGATTTCTCAACCAGTTCTTAGAGTGTACCAGATCCGCCCCATACTTAGCAACAGCTTGCAGAAGAAAATACAAAAAAATTTGAACTGGGAGCACAAGTCTTAAAAAATAATTTTTACGTAGATGAATTTCTCAGTGGATCCAATAAAATGTCAACAGTATTGGAGATGCAGAATCAACTCAAACGCATATTAGAACCTGTTGGTTTTAAATTTCGGAAATGGTGTGCAAACCACCCGCAAATATTACAAGATATTGATAAGGATGATCAGAAAATCGATTTAGATTTTGACAATGATGATAATACCTCCATAAAACACTTGGGTTAGTCTGGCAACCAAAACAGGATAAATTTTGCATCAGATCTACGCCTCATGCAACAAACAAAATCACGAAACGCACAATCACATCAGAAGTTGCAAAAATATTTGATCCACTAGGGATACTTGGCCCAGTTATAGTAACAGCCAAGATCATCATACAAGACTTATGGCAATTACAACTTTCCTGGGACCAGGCAATACCAATCGAATTACATTCCAAATGGATGACGTTCCGAGACGATTTAAAGCCACTGAACAATTTTAGCTCGAAAGACAAGTTTTTGGATAACATGTAGCATCATCTGATCAACTTCATGCCTTTTGTGATGCATCAGAAAAGGCCTACGGAGCTGCAATTTTCGTGCGTACAACATTAAAAGATGGTCGAACAGTCGTAAGACTACTATGTTCAAAATCCCGGGTGGCACCTCTAAAAAAACAAGCAGTTCCACGCCTGGAGTTATGTGCAGCAGTCCTCAGCACAAAGTTAATAAAAAGGGTGAAGAACGATCTTAATCATAAGGGACAGATACACTTTTGGACGGATTTGGAAATTGGATAAACTCAAAATCATCTGCACTTCAAACGTTTGTCGCAAACAGGATCAGCCAGATCCAAGAATTGACATTAGCAGATGCACTGTCACGAGGATTAAAGCCATCGAAATTGCCAGCCAGTCACTTGTGGTTCTTTGGTCCTTTGTTTTTACATGGAAATGAAAATAAATGGCCAATTAAATTCACCAAGTTAACTTATAACCCACAGTGTCCAGAAATGTAGCAAAAATCTTCCAACGTAACTGAAACAATGCATATCAATAAAGTTGAACAAACAACATCCATCGTTGGGATTGAAAATAACTTTACTGAAGTCAATGAGCGCATTTGACTTCTTGAACAGAATGAATCGAATTGTGTGCTTCTTAAAGCAGAGATCGATATTTTAAAAGCACAGCTTACCAAGCAAGAGAACTCCACTGTTTCCTGTGATCTTCGACTAAATGACATTCCTTATGGTGATGATGAAAACCTCCACAATATTTTTGATAATTTATGTGCCGCAGTGAATATTGCTCCACCTAAAATTAAAAGTATTCTTCGGGTGAAAAATACAAAATCAGCCCATGATAATAGAGACGCACCCATTATTATAAAACTCGAAACACCCTACGAACGTAACTCTGTGCTTAAGTCAATATACGTTTTTCGTCGTACTAATAAAACTCCTCTACGCCCTCTCCATGCTGGATTTCAATCGAATAAACAAATATACGTGAACGAGTGCCTAACCAATTCAAATTACGCAATTTTGCAAGCGGCGCTGCAGTGCAAACGTAAAAAAAAACTCATCGCAGTCTGCACTCTACGTGGCTTTGTTTACGTTAAAATTCGTGATGATGACAATGCTGAACGTGTGGGATCTGTAACGTACGTACACTCTCTAGCCAACAGTAGCAACATAACCGATAATGTTAGTGTTCCACTAACTTCATTTTTTCGTGAATCACATAATTAAAGCTCCTCAAACAATATTGACTGTTTACTATCAGCACACATTTGAAATCATCCATGTTATTTTTAATTTAACAATCAGCAGTCTGCACGCGGTACCTCAAAATATTTGCTTTATTATGAACAGTGTGGGTAATGAAACTTATAGTTCCAGAGACAATGTATTCAATCTTATTCGAGTTCTTTCCAAGCAATGTTATGATTTAAGGATTTGTCACATTAATGAACAAAGCTTAACGAAAAAGATTGATGAATTGCGGTATATCTTCGAAGATTCTGGTATTGACATCATTTGCATTTCCGAAACGTGGTTTCAAATCGGCATGACAGATGCACTCATCAGCCTTAATGGATTTCGCATCTTCCGTGCAGATATATATATTCGCAACTACATAAAATGCAAATTCGTGTACAAGTCATCTGCCGATGAATTGAATTGAATATTTGTTCATCTCAATCACCAATGGCAAGCAGCAAATGCTAGTTGGCAGTGTATACAGACCCCATCAAACTACAGACACTGCGTCACTTATGGAAATAATAGAAAATTTATAATTTATTTATTATTTACCCCATGTTATTATTGCAGGTGATTTTAATAGTGATCTTTTGTTGGAAAACCACTTAAAGGACAATATGTTGTCTTTAGGGCTTTTTTCCGTAAACATTTTAGTGCCTACTCATTTTACTAGATCGAGTAATACTTTACTTGACCTCTTTTTTGTGAACGACGAATCTAAAGTTCTATTGTATGATCAGCTAAGTGTACCTGTCTTCTCTAAACATGATCTTATATTTTTGTGTTTTGACTATGAATTCACTGTTACCTCTACTCTCTATAGTTATCGTGACTTCAAACATATCGATTACTTCCATCTCAGTCAAGAGCATTGATTGGCAGTTAATTTATAGCATGACTGAGGTTGATAACCAGGTAGATTTCTTTCAACACAATTTAAACTACTTATTTAATAAATTCGTGCCTATGAAAACGAAGCATGCTACGAACGACAAAAGCCCTGGTTCAATAGCTCGATTAAAAATCTAATCATTGTACGAAATGGAGCCTATAATCGGTGGAAGCGTTTTAAAACGCCTGAAATTTACACTGAATTCAAACGTCTGAGAAAAGCAGTCAGTAGTGAAATTAATCTGGCAAAAACAAAATTTTATAGTGCAAAATATAAGAGCGCAGTTGAGGCAAAAGGCTATTGAGTGTGATTCGAGAGATTGGTATTGGTTAAAACACTACAGGCAGTTGCAATATTACTGAGGTCAACATCCTCAATGAGAAATTTGTAAACACTTCAACGCCTACGATTGTAAACAATGTTTATGCCAACACTTCAGGTATTCTTCCTAATAACCTCCATTTTTCGCTTCGCTGTATTGACCAATGTGAAGTATTACAGAGTATTATGGCAATAAAATCAAATGCCGTTGGTATGGATGAATCAAATCCAATATTTATAAAAGCTCTTCTTCCTATATTGTTGCCGTTTATTACACACATGTTCAATGCTATAATCACTACATCCACAAATCATTCCTGTACCTAATGCGCACAATGAATTCCGACCTATCGCTATTTTACCATTCCTGTCTAAGGCTCTTGAACTGCTGCTATATCGATAAAGCAACCAATTCATTCGTGAAAATAATCTCTTCACTGACGGGCAGTCCGGTCTTAGGGTACAACGTAGTTGTGTGACCGCACTTATTGATGTAGCTGAGGATATTCGTACTGAACTGGATGAAAACCAGGTCAGCTTTTTAATCCTCTTGATCATTCAAAGGCGTTTGATTCAGTTGATCATAATATCTTGTGGACTTAATTGCTCAATCTATTTAATTTTTCACCCGCTGCAACAAATTTAGTGCAATCCTACTTGCGTAACAGATTACAGTCTGTCTGTGTAGGTGAACGTACAGTTGATTTTCTATCGGTAAGACGAGGAGTCCCTCAGGGCTCTGTCTTAGGGCCACTCATCTTCTCCTTATACATAAATGATTTACCTAATGTTCTCAAAGTTTGTAACACACACATGTATGCCGATGATGTGCAGATGTATGCAAGCTGTAATCGTGAATCCGTGTTAAACTGTACAACTCTAATTAACAATGATTTAAGTCGTATAGCTGAGTGGGCAAGCGATAATGGTCTATGTATCAACCCAAAAAAGTCTAAGTGCATTGTGATATCTAAAAAGCTTGTTGAAACTGAGTATTTTCCTACTATCATGCTAAATGGTTGCCCCATACACTATGTGGAGTCTGCCAAAAATATTGGTATAACCTTTAATAGAACTCTATCGTGGAATACGCATATTCAGAACACAACCGGAAAAGTATTTGGGATGCTCCGCACAGTATGGATCACGCAATCTTTCACACCACTGGGAATCCGTTTGCTTCTTGCAAAAGCGTATCTGCTTCCTACGCTTCTTTCTGTATGGTTGTGAATTATTTGCAAATTGCGATGTCACAAGTAAAGCCAAGCTTAACGTTTTATTTAATAGCATTACCAGATATGTCTTTGGACTGAAATGTAGAGATCATGTATCACAGTACGCTAAAAGAATCTGTATGATGACCTTCGAAGATATTCTCCGATTTCGAACTTTGTTGTTACTGCACAAGGTCATAAACTCTAAAGAGCCTGCATATAGCTGTTTTCAAGATCAAATCGAGCTAACTCTCTAATTCAGGTTAGACATTTCTGTTTGACTTCAGAAAGGCAATTCTTTATCTATGCCATAGCCCTCTGGAACTCCTTACCCCCTGAATTCCGATCCTACCTAACCGCTGTGCAATTCAAAAATAGACTCATGATATGTTTTTCTTAGTTCCATTTTTCGTTTTTTAACAATTTGATTTATATTAATTATTTTTTGTCTTATTTATGTTGTTTTCCTATAATTATGTATGTATGTATTTAAGTCTAGTATAAGTTCAATTATATTTTATATACCGAGTTAATTTCCTTTATTTATCTTTGAGGCTGATGCTATAACCATATCATATCATATCAGATTATATTAAATCTTGTTGTATCAGTTTGTAATCTTTAATAATAAACAAACAATAACTAGCATCAGTGGCAAGAGATTCACAAAGGGATTGGGTTTACAAAATCAATCATGGAAATTTATTCAACACACTTCAACGAATAGTAGGTTACACACTTCGATTTATACGACGCATGAAACGAATAACATGCAATGAGTTGACGCTAAGCACACAGGAACTAAATGACGCTCTTGTTACAATCATCAAGGTCATTCAAAAAATGAGTTGAGCGATGAGCTCAAAGAATTAAAGAAAGAAAGAACGGTAAAGACTAAAAGCCCGTTAGCAGCCTTTTCTCCGTTCCTAGACAAGCAAGGTGTCATTCGTGTTGGAGGAAGACTGGAAGTCTAATCATTAAATTATGACGCCAAGCATCAACTTTTAGTTCCATACAATGACACATTGATGAAGCTTTTAATGGAAAAGGTCCACAAGGAAAATATGCATTGTGGAGCTCAAGCGCTCATATCGTTCACAATACAGAAATTCTGGCCAATCAAAGCAAAAATTATGGCTAGAGCAATCATCCAACGGTGCGTTAAATGTAGCAAGGCGAAGCCAAAGATGTACTCCCAAATAATGGGAAACTTACCTGCTGACAGAATAACACCTAATCGACCATTCATTATTACCTGTGTTGACTACTTTGGACCAGTCTGGATACATTAAAAAATTCGAGGAAAACGTCCTCAAAAGGCTTATGTAGCAGTATTCTGTTGCTTCACCAGAAAGGCTGTCCACTTGGAGCTCGTTAGCGACCTCACAACAGATGCTTTCATAGGAGCTTAAAAAGATTTATTGGTCGAAGAGGTCATTGCCAAACTATAACCAGTGCCAGTAACCAATTGCAGAAATTAAAAAATATTCTTCAATCCCAAAGAGCTAACGAAAAGATAACCACAGAATGCAACAATAGAGGCATTACTTTAAAATTCATACCTCCAAGTTCCTCTCACTTTGGAAGCCTATGGAAAGCAGTTGTTAAATCTGCAAAAGGTTTACTCATATGGCACCATAAACAAAACAAATGAGAGCATTGACTTTAAATAAGTTGCAATGTTTGCATTTTGTCAATAAAGCAAAAGCGAACATTGACTTTAAATAAATAGCAATGTTTTGCATTTTGTCAATACTAAAAGCCCCTTCAGACTATGTTAGAAGTCATATGATTTTTTGTTTTTTCGTATGTCTTATCTGTCAAATCACAAAAGATTTATTTTATTGTGTTCAAATTGATGTGATTGATGTTGAGAGAAGTTGACATTTCTCAAAAATAATTTTGACTGCGGGTAAGTTTTTGTATTTATTTAATGCAAAATAATTGTCTTTCTTTTATTTATCAAATGCAAAATAAAAGCCGTAAGAGAATTTAGGACCTTCCAGGATTTGAATATCGAAGATACTTGATCAGATCGCATCAAATATAAGGTATGACATTATTAATAATGTTTATCATTAATAATGCTTTCTTTTTGCAGATTGCAACTTGTGTAATTGATAATAAAGAAAAAGCACTTATTTTTTGAATGATGCGAAAATTTGTATCGCAGTTGAAGAATTGGAGGAAAAAAGGAAAAAGAAACGAAAATTATGGAGTAGAAAATGGCTGCTTCGAAGAAATAGCGGTAGAGATAACTCCCATTTACTCATGAAAAAGCTTCAGTGGGAGGATGAAATTTATTTCCAAAATTTTACCAGAATGAAAAAGCCAACTTTTGGGAGCCTTTTAAAAAAAGTTGAACCGCTTATAAGCAAGCAAAATACAAATTTACGAGAGGCTATTCCAGCATGTACGAGGTAATAATAAGTAATTAAATAAATGGAGGAACACTTTTATTAAACAATTTATAATTTAAGATTACTTCTAACATTGCGGTTCTTGGCAACAGGTCAAACCTACAGAGCTCTCTCGTATGACTTCCTCGTTTCAGTTCCTGCAATATTTGATATTGTTCCAATAACATTAAATGCAATATGCACAGTGTTGAAGGACGAGTACCTTAAAGTAAGTCAAAACATAAAATCATTCAATACATTAAATGTATGTACATACATATATATAAAATGTAATTATAATAGGTTCCAAATAGCAAAAATGAGTTGATTGAAATTGCGAACGAATTTGAAAATTTCCTTAATTTCCTAGGAGCCTTAGGTAATTTGAAAAATGGGACGTGTGATTGGTTGATCATAATTTTTTTTCAGATGGGAAACACATAGCCTTTAGAGCTAAAAGAGAAGATGATTCCTATTATTTTAACTATAAGGGGTTCCATAGCATCATTCTTCTTTCTTGCGTTGGTTGACGCAAATTATCGTTTTTTATATGTGGATGTAGGATGCAATGGCCGTTCAAATGATGATGGTGTTTATGCCAATTCCGCTTTATGTACTGCAATAAAAGATAACTTGCTGGATTTTCCCGAAGACAATTATATTAATGGATCCACTGAAAAATTTCCATATGTTATTGTAAGCGACGAGGCTTTTAAATTGACAGAAAGAATGATGAGACCGTATGGGCTACGAAAGAAAGAAAACGAAATAATTTTTAATTATCGCTTTAGTAGAGCCCGACGTGGTATGGAAAACGCTTTTGGTATCTTGGCAAATAAATTTCAAATCTTCAAAAAGATATTAATTTAGATGTTGGAAAAGTGGAATTAATAACATTTACATCATGTGTTCTACACAATTATATTCGAATGGAAGATGGATTGCAACATAATGATGGAGTTGACAAGGAAAATACTACTGAAATAACTTTGACTCCTGGGCAGTGGCGTAAGGAAGTATTTGTAACTCCATAAGGCAAAAATGTTGCTAACCGCTCTGGAGGTACAGGGTTAGAAACTCGTAATAAGTTCTGCAAATATTTCAATACAGTTGGCAGTGGGAAGCAATAAAAAAATTTAACTTTTAAACTGGTTTTTTATTATAAAATATTTATGTAGCTTACATCATATTTTTAATTGATACAATGTACTAGAATAATGAAAATGAATGAATAATGAAACTTTTTTTTTTAGTATTTATATGTTAAATTTTATTTACAATTTTCATGATTTTATTGATGTTGAAGGTGATAACGCTGTTGAAAGAAAAATAAGAAACTTGTAGTAAGAATTTGGGACAATAACAAAAATATATTACCTTTTTGATGTGCACTGACCAATGGTGTATTAATTTAATAATCTGTATAGGTTTGAGTTTAGAAAAAAATATACACTTTAAGCACTAGAAACATTTAAAGTGGTCTGGCATCAAAAATCTCATAGGTTGCAGACCCTCGGATAATATTATATACTTACAGAATTTATTAGACGTTGCTTTTTCTTAATGTTAAACATTATTTTGTTAAATTCGAACTTGGCTTCATCGCGAAGCTCTTCATCCGTTATTTTACACATTTTGGCTTTGATGTGCTCACCGAATGCCTCTATATCTTTCGGATGACTCCGCTCAGCCACAGATGACGACAATGAACGGATGGCAGACGTCTCTTGAGTGATTTTGACGTTGAAGCCTTTATTGGTTCTGCCACAGCTGGGGAATTCAGAGATGAGTCCAATGATAGCTCTGAACTATATTGGCAATCAATCGTAAGGTCCTCTGCATCTGTAATACTCTTCGATAATCAAAAAAGTAAATAAGTATTATAGGGCTAATTAAGGCTTAAGTTTACTTTAGCTGATATTCTCGGAGATATAGCCATCGGAAGTTCCGGATGTAGATTTTTTAAAAACGATTATAAGTTGGGAGCCCCTGCATGGATATCAGAAATATGGGTGTCATAAGGAAGATAATTTAATGTCCCACAATATTGGTGAGGAAAGTTTTTAAATTCAATCTATAATTTTGGAGATATGACGATTCCTCTGAAATTATGACCAATTTTTTTAAAAAATTACTCTTTTTTCCAAAAAATGTGTTAATGACCTATAACTTTTTTAACACAGCTTAATTTATTCCCTTTAAAATGGTATACAGTTGGTTATAAATTTTAATTATTTACCCCCGTTAAAGTAATTTAATTACCATATATTTTAATACCAAATTTACCAAAGTGATTTTACTTTTTTCGATAAAAATAGGTGAAATAAATAAAAAAAACTATGCAAATGGTACATCATTTTAAAGAATTGAGCTTTCTTGACATGCTATAAAAAGTATATATATATAACACACTTTTTTGAATAAATAACGGTTTAAAAAAAATTTGGTCAAAAGTTCAGAAAAATCGTCATATCTCCAAAATAATTGGTTGAATTTAAAAACTTTCCTCACCGATACTGTGGGACATTAAATTATCTTCCTTATGACACCCATATTTCTGATATCCATGCAGGGGTTCCCAACTTATAATCGTTTTTAGAAAATCTATATCCGGAACTTCAGATGACTATACCTCCGAAACTAGATCCGAGCGACACTTTTTTTTTCATTTTTTTTTTTATTTACTTTTAACACCCTTTTAGCCCTAAAACAATATTGGAGAATATCAGCTAAAGTAAACTTGTTTCCTAATTAAATGTAATACATGTTGTGTGGGTTTCATACCATATCCATATTGCTCACTGACTGCCTTTGCTTTATAAATTGTTTCAAAAAACCCATTTTTGAAAACCAATACAAATTTGGCTCATATATGTATATCAGCTGTGCCAGTACCACTTTTTACAGATTTTTTCATCTTCGCCAGCTCATGATTGTATTGGCTTCTAAAAATCAATCATTAGTTTATTGTATTTGTTGGCGCTAGTATTGCTTCTGCCCTTTTTGAAGTAGTTAGCATCACTTGTATTTTTTGTATTCTACTTTTTTTGTAGTAAGTTAGTAATAAAGAACGATTGTCAAAACGAACACGCGCCTAATAATTTTGTATTAAAACATAGTGGTTAATTTCATTTAATCTGGTCGGAATTCGCTTTTTACGCTGATAGTTTTTTATTACTATCCAAATATTTCAAGTTTTTTCGCTTTCGTTGTTGGTTCAAACCACATTGTCTTCGTTTTTAACCTCAATTTTTGTCAATTGTATTAAGCATCTCCGCAAATCTCCGCGAAATCAAATAGCCAGCACCTTTGTTGAGTGCTTTTCATATAAGAGTTTAATTGATTTCCCCTCGCAAAAAATACTTAAATTATGACAAATTGTGTCAAAACGCGCGACTCTGCTCGGAACTCAATAAAAAGATATTTAAATGCAAGCAAACTTGAAAAAGATTTATCGTCTGATAGTAACCTTGTTCAGAGCTATTTAAAGCTTTTAAATGAACAGTGGGTGCGTTTCAACGAAGCACAAGACGAGGTGGAGGTTTCTTGCGGTCAAGAGACACAGGGTAGCGAGGAGCAGGAACGCGTACAAGCAGAAACATGGTACATAGAAGCGTTAGCTAATTTAAATCGTTTTGCTAATAGTTTTCCGCAACCACCGACACACAACAACAACACGCAAGTGCATATTCCTATCTCGCAAGCATCTGCATCCATTCAACTTCCTAAAATGCAGTTGCCACTATTTGAGAGTGAGCCAACAGAATGGATTTCATTTCATGATGCTTTTGTATCATTGGTCGACGGAAATAACACTTTGTGAGGTGCACAAAAAATGCATTACCTTCGTTGCAGTCTGCGGGGTGAAGCCCCGCGATGCAAATTATGCTGAGGCATGGGGCCTCCTTAAGTCCCGTTACAAAGCGATGCGAGTCATAGTAGAGCATCATTTTCGTTCAATTTATGGGATAGGCCAAGCGTCTAGTGACTCTGCTTATGACATAAAACATGTTTTGGATACAATTTTGCAACATGTTAGAGCGTTAAAGGCATTGAATCGTCCAGTGCAGTTTTGGGATGATTGGCTGGTGCACGTGGTGGTATCAAAATTAGCATTTGAGACTAGAAAACAATGGGAACTATCGCTAACAGATGACGGCTTGCCAACTTTTGAGCAGTTGCAAACATTTTTAGAGACACGCTGTCGCTCTCTATGTATGTTGTTGTCTATTCCTTCCGCTCAATCTAGTATAAAATCCACGCCTAGAAAAGTTCCAAAAGCCTCAAATGTTTTACATGCTAATGCAACGTCCACGGACGTCTTTAACAACATACGCAATCATGAACAATGCTTGTTCTGCAACGATAACCACAAAATTTACGCTTGCAATAAATTTATTAAACTTGACGCATTCGCTAAGGTAAAATTTATTAAGCAAAAAAAAGCATGCTTAAATTGTCTTAACAAAATACATCCCGCATCAAAGTGTCGTAGCGCTTCCACATGTCGAATATGTCGAATGCGCCATCACACTATGTTACACAACGCATTTTCCAACGCAACATCAAACTGTCACTCTCCAAACGCTTCTCTTGAATCTCTGCCGAACAATTCGAATAACGCACCCTTAGCTTCCTCAAACGCAATTATTCCTACGCCCTCAACGCTACCTGCTTCAGCAATCGCAATAATTCCAGCTTGCCACGCATCGCCCGCAACAACCGCTGAAATTAATGGGAGGGTGTCTTCGCCAAGCACCACTGCCGAAGGCGCTATATTACTAGCCACCGCTTTAGCACGCATTCAAGATGCAGCAGGGCGCTGGCAACCCGTACGCGTCTTATTTGACAATGGTTCACACGCTACATTTGTGACTGAATCCTGTTGAACACATCTCCGCTTGCCCCGCTCCTCTTCATCGATGCACATCTCTGGAATTGGATCTTCAACAGGACTTAAAACTCGTGGCGAAGTTACTCTAAATATTTCTTCACGCTACGCAGAGCAGAGCTATACTATAAATGCTCAAATTCTCTCCAAAATTACTAACGAGTTGCCAACCACTAAGTTACAAAAATTCGAATGGCCGCACATACAAGATTTGCCGCTGGCTGACCCACATTTTGACGCACCTGGTCTTATCGAAATTCTTCTTGGCATGGACGAAATGGAAAAGTTTATCTCAAAAAACATACGAAAAGGTACGCCTGGTACACCTATAGCGCAAGAGACTACATTAGGTTGGGTCTTGTTCGGCCGCGCCGGCCATGTAGATAAGACTTCTAGTGTGCAAGTCTTGCATTGCGATATAAAGTTAGTACAATTAGTAAGTAAATTTTGGGAGCTCGAGGAGCTGCCACCAAAGAAGCATTTGACCGCTGAAGAGTCTTATTGTGAGGACCTTTTCAACAGAACGCACAAACGCGCTCCTGATGGTCGTTTTATTGTCCGACTCCCTATTAAGAATGTGACTCTAGGCGAAACAAGGAGTGCCGCGGTACGCAGTCTTCTACGCATGGAAAAGCGACTTGCAGCTGATGATGATTTACGCTCGCAATACAACGCATTTATGAGCGTATTATGCGTCACATGGAGTCAGTATCAAATGTTCCTGAACGCCACTTTTATATGCCCCATCATGCTGTTGTGAAAGAAACGAGCACTACTACAAAGTTGAGGGTAGTATTCAACGCGTCCGCTAAGTCTTCAACAGGAAACTCTCTCAACGACGCATTGATGGTAGGCCCACAGTTGCAACGTGATCTTTTTTCTGTACTTATGCGCTTTAGATCGCATCGATATGCAATGACTGCTGACGTGCAAAAAATGTATCGGCAAGTGTATGTAGCCTCGGATCAAGTCGACTATCAGCGCATTGTATGGCGTGCAAATCCATCTCATCCTGTTCAAGATTACCGAATGCTACGCGTCACTTATGGCGTAGCTTCAGCTTCGCATCTCGCCGTAAAATCATTACAACAAACCGCGTTCACGGATGATGAAACATCAAAAGACGCTGCTTCAGCCATTTTAAATGATTTTTACATGGACGACTTACTGAGTGGTGCATCATCAAAGTCTTTACTCAGTGATCTCCAAAGTAAAATTAACACGCTTTTATCCGGTGGCGGGTTCGAGCTCAGAAAGTGGGCTACAAATTGCAAACAACTTTATGCTAGCCTGCCACACCGCTCGCAAAATATTTCGCAGTTTCTAGCTGCTGATGAAGAAGTTCGTGCATTGGGACTCCGTTGGAATACGGAGCTCGACTATTTAACATTCACGGTATGTATTGAACCTTCACCTACAGTTTTGACAAAAAGAGCGTTCCTATCAGAAGCCAGTAAGCTGTTTGATCCACTGGGTTTTATAGCCCCGTGTACTATAAAATCGAAAAGTTGGTTCCAACAAATCTGGCGTACAAATATTGACTGGGACGAAGCTGTACCACACAACATAGCCAGTGAATGGCTCGCACATCGTGAAGATTTAAAATCGCTGTCTTCTTTGAGGCTCAACCGTTGGCTTGGTATTGGGCAAAAATGTTCGCATGCTGAACTTCATGTCTTCGCCGACGCTTCTGAGCGCGCTTACGCAGCAGTCATCTATGCTCGCACTTTTGATTCGGCTGAAAACGTAAATGTTGCCTTCGTCACTGCAAAGACAAAGGTAGCACCGCTTAAAACAACTTCGCTACCTCGACTTGAGCTATGCGCCGCTCATCTCGCCGCAAAACTCATAAGATCCGTTATTTCTTGTCTAGATAATTCCGCCTTTCAGCTCTACGCTTGGTCCGACTCAATGGTCACTCTTGCCTGGTTGCAGAGTCACCCAAGTCGTTGGTCAACATTTGTCGCTAATCGCGTAGCCGACATCCAAGAAGTGCTACCCGCTGAGTGTTGGAATCACGTTCGCTCTGAGAATAACCCTGCGGATTGTGCATCACGAGGTACGTCTCCTACACAGCTGCTACAACATCAATTATGGTGGCAAGGGCCGAAATGGCTGAGTGACGCTGCCATAGTTTTCAAAAATAACAACTTCAAGCATGTAACCGATTTAGAGCTATCCTCGAAGAATGTGAAAGTTCATGTCGCACGCACTGAAGAATGCTGGAAGCTGTTTCAACGATATTCCTCTTACGGAAAGTTGAAAAGGGTCACTGCTTATCTGCTGCGTTTTATTAACAACATACGTGCAAAGCTCTCAAAAACACCCACCAAAGTTACATCGCTAAATTTTGAGGAGCTATCAGCTGCTGAAATTTCTTTAGTTAAGTATATGCAAAACTTTGCTTTTTCTAATGAAATTACTCTTTGCGGACAAGGTAAATTGCTACCGCTACGAAGTAGTTTACTTCGTCCGCAGCCTTTTTTGGATGAGCACCAGCTGCTCCGCGTGGGTGGTCGCATATCACGCTCTAAGATGTCCATTAACCGAAAACACCCCCTGTT
Source organism: Meiosimyza platycephala (assembly GCA_963662105.1). Classification (NCBI taxonomy): domain Eukaryota; kingdom Metazoa; phylum Arthropoda; class Insecta; order Diptera; family Lauxaniidae; genus Meiosimyza; species Meiosimyza platycephala. Next base: position 46,277,669 of record OY759210.1, read on the forward strand.
GTTGCCAAAAAATTCACCGCTTGCTAGAATAATCATTGCCGAAACTCATCGCATCACTTTGCACGGAGGGCCTCAAGTCATGCAATCTGTACTACAACGGCGGTTTTGGGTCTTAGGTTCTAGAAATCTTGTGAGAAAGATATATCGCAATTGCGTCAAGTGTAAGCTACTAAATCGCACACCATGTCAACAAAATATGGCCGACTTGCCATTGAACCGCACTGTTTATGCTCGATGTGCTGTTGATTTCGCCGGACCGTATGCTTTTAAATTTTCTCCTGGCCGCGGCTCCAAATCGATGAAAGGCTACATTTGTTCATTCATTTGTATGAGCACCGGCGCAATGCACCTCGAATTTATTAGTGGCCTATCAACGAACGCATTCCTTAACGGCTTCAAACGTTTTATCAATCGTCGTGGCTATTGCCGCCACATGCATTCGGACAACGGAACTAATTTCGTTGGGGCTGACAAAGAGCTTCGTCATACACTTCAGCTATGTTTAGCTGATTCTGCAACCCATGAATTTTTCAATGACTCCAGTATAACATGGCATTTTAATCCGCCGAACGCGCCGCACATGGGTGGTTACTGGGAAGTAGGAATCAAACGCGTCAAATATCACTTAAAACGAGCGCTGGGTGAAACTTTGTTCACCTTTGAAGAACTTACGACGTTGTTAACAGAAGTTGAAGCCTGCGTTAATTCGCGTCCGTTGTGCACTGACGCTGCTGCTAGTGCTGGTGATCTAGAGGTTTTGACCCCTGGCCACTTCATCATGGGCGAACCGTTAAAATCGCTCCCTGAGTTTGAAATCAAAGAATTCGAGGGTAATCTACATCAGCGCTGGCAAACTATTTCCTCCATACGACAACATTTTTGGCGACGTTGGCGAGATGAATACCTCGTCAGTCTTCAGAAACGTACGAAATGGTTTCGCGAATCGCCTAATATCTGCGAAGACGATGTCGTAGCCGTAATCGAAGACAACACTCCACCGACAAAATGGAAACTGGCTCGCGTGCTTAAGTGTCATCCTGGCAGTGATGGTCGCGTGAGGGTGGTGACATTAAAAACAGCTGAGGGTCAATACCTACGTCCTATAAGTAAACTGTGTCGTTTGCCAACCAAACAAGATCTATGTATCTAAGTAAATCTTCGCAAATTATTATTTTTCTTATTATTTACATTAGAATAAAATTAATATATAATAATTCTGTATTCCTTGTGAATTACGCTATTTATTTGTATGTATAGAATTCACTTATATTCTTTATATGTTACGCATATTCTTGAATGATAATACATGAATTTAAGTTTACAGTCTCACAGTATATTACATGTATTATACGTTATTATTTGAATTTTTCGTACTATTTACCTGTAAATAATATATGTATCTTTTTCTGTACTGTTTTGAACCTTGTCACCCGGTTCAAGCCGGGCGGTATGTTGGCGCAAGTATTGCTTCTGCCCTTTTTGAAGTAGTTAGCATCACTTGTATTTTTTGTACTCTTCTTTTTTTGTAGTAAGTTAGTAATAAAGAACGATTGTCAAAACGAACACGCGCCTAATAATTTTGTATTAAAACATAGTGGTTAATTTCATTTAATCTGGTCGGAATTCGCTTTTTACGCTGCCAGCACGGCATCAGTATTAATACTAAAATAACAATTTTTACCGCAAATTGGTCAATTTTGTTTTCACATCTTCCACTGTTATGCTTTCGGTTAAAATTGACATTCCACTGGCAATTTTTGATTTTGACAATCCGTGCGTGCTTGTTGTGGTACAATCCATTTTTAGGATCATACATACAAGGATGTTGCTCCCACAACTCAATTAACTAAAGAGTTAAATCCTTGTTCCACTCCATTTTCTACCAAATTAATTTTTATTTGTATAAATAAATTTTTTTAAACAAAGAACAATTATTTACCTTTTTTCAACGACTTTTTTCTCCTATGACTTCTCTTTTGAAATAGACTTGAATCGAATGACAAAAAAGTCATATGCTTTCTCATATAACAAATCACTTGTGTAATACAAACACATTCACACTATGAGATTTGTCATATTTGACAACTCAGAAGACTTTTTATATGACTTCTCACATAGTCTGAAGGGGCTTTAAGCATTTTTATATGCTTAAGGGGCTGCATATCGGTCGTTCTTTTACAAACCGCACAAAATTCAGGAAAAAAAACCTCGACTTCTTCAAATGCGGTGAAAATTTTTTTCCTGCATCTTCTAACAAATTGAGTTGACCTATGTTTTTTGATTTTGCTGAAAAAATTTTTTTTTCGAAAATATCCACATATGAATTTTTGATAATTGGCTGGATTTTGTCAAAACCACTCATACTTGAAGTCTATTATCTCCAGTTCTACTGATCCGATCAATGTCGGATTTTTTTTATTTACTAGTCTATAACGTTAGCTTCTGCAATGAACTAAAAAAATAATTTTACGTTGTCAACAAATAAAAAATAATAAAAATTTAATTGTTTAAATAGTTTTAAGATGATGTCCCCCCAACTAGAATTTATTTTAAAATAAATAACATTTTGTTCCTTATGCTTTTATCTACAAAACCCATTTTACAAAAAAGTGGAGTCTCTGTTAGATCGGAAGTTGTTAAATATTTTCGACCACAAGTCATGAATTCCTGAAGGAATCCAAGAGTGCAGCGTGCGACGAATCAAAATTTAATAACGAGTGTCAAATACTCGTTCTTTTGTTTGGAATTCATGACTTGCGGTCGTAAATATTTAATAACTTCTGATCTAGCAGAGACTCCACTTTTTTGTAAAATGGGTTTTGTAGATAAAAGAATAAGGAACAAAATGTTATTTTTTTAAATGTATTCTAGTTCGGGGGACATCATGTTAAAACTATTTAAGCAATTAAATTGTTATTATTTTTCATTTGTTGAGATTATAAATTTTTTTTTTAATTTATTGCCGAAGCTAACGTTATAGACTATTAAATAAAAAAATCCGACATTGATCGGATCAGTAGAACTGGAGATAGTAGACTTTAAGTATGAGTACATTTGACAAAATCCAGCCAATTATGAAAAATTCATATGTGAATATTTTGGAAAAAAAAAAATTTTTCAGCGAAATCAAAAAACATGGGTCAAGTATGTATATAAGCTGTAAAAAAAATTTCGGGCGATTCTAAAATACCAAGTGCAAAATGCTGTGCGGTTTGGTAAAGAATGACGATATGTGTAAAATATGTATGTGAGATTATAAGATTATAATTGAATGAGTAAAACTAAACATCCTCCCCCCGTTGAATATAATTCAACTGCTGTCGTCCAAATTGATAGCGAAGTCGGGTTTTTGCTGCACAGTCGAACGTGGCTGAGGCGTAGGCTTGGTTGTTGTTGATGTGAATTGTCTTACTATGTGCTTTACAGCGATGAATAATATTATTATGACTGCTAAAATTAATGCTGTGCTGGCAAATGTGGTGTTCCAGGTATTTTGATGTTGTAGTTTATGGGCAGTATAAAATTTTCTGTTGTTAATAGCATATGCAATTCAGTAAGATTTTTTGTTTGGTCATCATAAATCATCATCATCATCTGGTGTGGATAACCTTTAAACACTTCCGAAACCAGTGTAGGAAGTGCGTATTGCGCTGGATATGAGATGGAATCCATCCAGTGTCAAAATGCTGTTTTTGGCAACACACTGGGGTGCAATTGTGAGAATCCCCGAACCTGCCAAAGATACCTGTTGTGAGTTCTGGTCACGCATGATCGTCAACCAAGTAGGAAATTTTAACGCAAATATCCATTGGTTTTGTTGTTCCTTTTGAATCCATGTTGAGTTTTGTTCAATCTTTTCTAAATTGCAGGTGGCATGTGTTTTATTTTGGAGAAGTCCAAGTTCACAGTAACAAACTTGAGATTCCTTGTGATACCTTGGACGAGTGGTGCATACAACTTGATCCTGTTGAATGATAATATAGGATTTAATATCAGCTTGACTTAATGGTATGTACTGATCCATATGTTTGTCAATGGCAATTGTTTCCGCGCAAGGTGCAACAGTTATTAGTGTATTGTTAATTATGGTTGGAATAGGTGTCATTTTCAGTATATCAAATTGTTCTTGGATGGTCAGTGGAAGTGAAATCTGAAATACTGCATTGTCATTCGTTACTCCTCCCTTGACTGTCATGATTTTATATAACTGTATAGCGTCATCATCTTCGACTGGTATATCCAAGTTGGCTGGCATGTGGGCCTTGATGTTTCTTAGCTCCTTGCGAAGTTGATTTACAGATAGTAAAGCGGGACTTATTTTTCCGTGATGTGTGTCGGTCAAAACGTCAAGGAGTGCAGCTTGCACCCGCTGTATATTGGTAATAATAAGTATCAGTTGATCTGATAATGATGTCAAAGTTTGGAATAGAAGGAATTGGTATTCAGACATTTTGATGGATTTTATTGCTTTCGTGAGGAGATTTAATTGACCTTCCACTTGCTCGGATTTCAACTTAGTAGTGTTTCGGTCTACCTTTATTAAGTTAAGAGTGGAGTTTATGATTGATGTTTTGTTTCTTAGCAATCTCAATAGATAATCTTCATTGTCTTTTACTTCCTTTATAGTATGTGACATTTTTTCAGCGTAGTCGGAATCCAGTACTCCAAAAAGTGAATTTGCCACATTTCCTACAAAATTTATAGAACCTTTTTTTACACGACTTGTCGGCAAAAAAGAGTTGTCTAATTGAAGCACATCAGCTATATGTTGAAAATGAGATAAAGTAGTATTACAACTGCATTGTCGATTTGTTATGTCACATATATTATGAAGGAATGAAATAAAATTTTTCAGTGCGATGATGTCAGTTTTTAATGGTTCTAAATCATAGTAGACAATGAGACAGACAATGGCTTGTAGCAAGTTTGAGTCTTCCAATCTCTTCAAAATGTATACCAATATCGGAGTTAAACTTCTGTATTTTAACGCTTTGTGCTAACGCTAGTGGTAACATTAGAAGTGTAATCATTAGAGTGGTCAATACGGTCTTGCTGGTGGCAACTAATGCCTTGCGTGCGCGTTTTTTTTTTTGTAACTCATCTACCTCTTCGGAATTGACGTGTCTAAATTCCTCAGTTGATTCAAACGGCTGTTATGACGAAAAGTGGCGCTTTGAAGTTTGGTTCTTACGGAATAACACGTCTCGTCAAGAAGTTTCGTTCACTTTCGATCAGTTACGTTTGTTCATTTTGTTTTATTTCGTTACCTTGGCAGTAACAGCTTTTGTTCTTTTCATTTTATATGTACTTAGAACTTTTTTTTGGCAACGAACTAACACGGAAAACAAAATCTGAACAGCTGATCGCTATATCACCAACTAACATAAACTATCAGGCATGGAAACTAGATACTTTAATACTCGTTAGTCCGACAGTTCGATAATTTTGCGAAATCAAAATGCACATTGAAAAGTAACAATTGCACAGAGAAGAATTTCGTGGATTATTTTTTACGCGCGATTTCACGAATGAATAAAGATGCGTCCACCAGTGATGGCATTTGGGTTTCAGCTAAATTAATTTATTTTACTAAAAAGAAATGGTAGTTTTTCTGAATAGTTGAAATGTATCGGAAATGTACTGAAAATGCGCCAAATGTACTAAAAATTGACAATGTACCTCATGTACTTGTCGTATGTACTGACAACGATTTTTACGACGCAAATGTACTGAAAGAAGTACAAATGAACCGAATCAATCAATGGCGTCTTTCCTGAGAATTCACGTTGAAAGATCGTAATAAAATGTCAGACGTCTAAATTGGTTATAAGAAAAAAAAGGAACAAGCTTATAAACTTTTGCTAAATATCTATTTGCCTTTCAGAGTGGTTTTGAGTTTTGATTCTTTACTAGTCTTTGCAAAAAGGAAAAGTGAGCTTGGAAATTTTTGAACGACGGCTTGCAAAGCTTAATGATGATTTCGTGTAGCAGCGATTGAATTTAGTACCAGCAGGGCCCATTCCATCTATTTTATGTATTTGCACTTCTAATTATTTTGTGTTTTTACACTTACAGTACTAAACACGAAGCCTAGTAAAAAATAAAATATTAAATAAACCTTTACACTTGCAGATGACTTTACTCAAACTTACTTGCGAAATCATTTATAGCTCTTTCAAAATTCGATTAAACTTAACCGTAACTGACAGATTTTGTATGAGAGTGTGGCGGCTCCACAAAGGATTTCGCGAATAAAGTAAACTTTATTTCATTAATTACGAATTTAGTGCTTTATGGTATAGCCCGCGCATACTAAAATGGCACTCGGTTATTATCTCAATTACGAGCCATACGTTTTCATAAAATGCTGTCGGTGTTTCGTAGTCTTGCCCGCGTGCAAACTAGTAAGTCGCATTTCATCATAAATGTTTATTTTACCGTTTACTTTGTACGCTACGAATGCGCAAGATGAAACACTAAACCTATTGTTGCAACTTTGTTCAAGTCAATTTCGATCTGCCTTTATATTTGGGTCGACACAAATATTTGGGTACGTTGACACTTGACGCTAGCTACATTGTTGTCGCCATAGCTAGGTTCTTCGCCTTTCGTCCGTCCGGTTGTTTATGTGCACAATAAACAATTGCGCGGATATAAGAGCTAGCGCAACGAAATTCGATTTCTGTTTACAGTGAAATCTATAGAACTAAATACAATGTTGCGCTACGCAGCAATAACCATCGCGATCGTTGTTTATTATGAATTGGCTATAGTGGCATTCCTTATGGGATATGCTGCTGTAGCATAAGACTCCTTTACGTTAAGGAGAACGCTGCCCGCGTCGAAGCCAACGTTTCGATTCTGTAAATTAAGGCTTCAACTTAATAAACGGCAGCTTTAGAAATTCAGTCTTTACTTTCTAACTGAGACACAAGCGTCGGTTCGATTAACCTTTTCGACTTAACAATTCAAGCGTTTAACTTTATACGAGTGAAACTTTTTATTAAAACGTTGTAAATATATATATGTAAATATATCAGAATAAATAATCTAAGACTAAATCATCAGTGTTATTCTTCATTTATATATTTGCGATAAGAGTTTATTTCAAACTTCCGTTTCCGTTAAGACTTAACAGCACATTGTGATAACAACTCTTAAAGTCCTTTCAGATTATGTGAGAAGTCTATTTTTTGAATGTTTTTTTGTATGTCTTTACATAGGATCTGTCAAATCTAATAAGATTTATTTTATTGTGTTCATACTGATATCATTGATGTTAAGAGAATTTGACATTACTCAAAATGCAAAATAATTTTATGTTTGTCGTTAAAAATTAAAAGTCGTAAAGGAATTGCCTTTTTTAAAATAGCTAGTCTGAAGAGACTTTTAGAATTTACGTTGCCCTACGATAAGAGCGCCTTGAATTTTTTTGCGAAACCAAGAATGTTAAGTGGGTAGGTATTTGAACTTCTTATGAACTTTTAAGATATCAATAGTAGGACAAGCACATAAAAACCACTAAACAGTAGTGCAATTTTATAGAGATATTGAGTGTTATGAAAGCTCTTTTGACTAAATGTGTCTTTCATGATTGATAACGAAAGACTTAAGATGTATTGTATTCCATATATTTTCGTAGACCCTGGTTATCGTATCCTATTGGCTTTTTCCCGGCTAGCTCAAAATTTTGATATGGTACTCAACCCAGCCAATCGCATCGAGGTCGGACAACAAAGAAATTCCCCAAAGAATTTATTTATTTAAAATTTGAAGCTCGTGCTAACAAGAGTAAATCTTATAATTAAGTACTAAGAACGCAAAGTTTAAGCTTATATAAACAAGAAATAAGAAAATGCAGTTACAATTTTTAAAAAGAAAAAATAACATTATAAATTTAAATTGAAATTAATCTAAATTACATTAAGCAATATACCTATTGCAATTTCTATATTGCGGGGAAAAAGTTTTTGCATTAAAGAAAAATGATAAAATAATAAAATTTTAAAATGAATTGCGTTGCTGGTTTTTTGAATGTTGTGGGGAAGTGAGTTTCAAAGACGTGTAGAATAAATATATAAAAATGGCGCTCAGACGTTAAGCATGAATGCTTCAGTTAAATTAAGCTTTTACCTCCATTTGATCTAAAAAAAAATTATGCTAAATAAATACACTGGCTCTTTTGTAAAAATAATTTTCTGTAGAAGAACAAGCGATCTAAACTTGAGTAGATTGTCACAAGACATATTATAAATTTTCCTTGAAAAGCTCAAGCTTCGTTTGAGGTCGAAAACATACCGCGCAATATTGTTGTATAAAACATTTAATTTTTGTCTGCTAATGGAGCCGCAGTTTGAATAGATTTTGCATCCGTATATACTAAGAAAAGAGTATGCTTCCTTTAAATAAATATATTTGGTTGATAGATTTTTAAAATATTTGTTAACTATCAACAAATTTTGGTAGTTATTACCATGTACTTAATTGAAATTTAAATGGTTGCTTATTGGGCCAAAAGTTATATTAGTTTGAATCGATTGAAAAAATTTGTTTGGGTTGAATATAATTTGTTAATCCTATTTCTATTTGATTTCACTTTTTATTAACATGAAAACTTTGCAATTCACAACATATTCAAGTAAAACACTACTGCTTGGTACGCAATTTAAGTTATTTATGATTGTATAAATACCAACGACATCCTGTATAAAGATGTATACGAAATTTTGGTCATCGATTTTTAGCACAAATCGATATGAATGAATGTATACGTTTGCAAAAAAAAACAATTTTTTTAGTCAAATACATGATTTAGTGATTATAGAAAATAATTGATTGCTACAAAAAATAATATTTGTTTCAACCAAAATATAATTTCGTAATTATTATCAAATATATAATTGATCCAATAATATTATTCAATTCACTGTAGTATGTAACATTTTAGCATATATCAAATATTTAATTCGCCTATATCAAATATACTATTTGTTAATTATTACCAAATTTACATGGACGACTTACTGAGTGGTGCATCATCAAAGTCTTTACTCAGTGATCTCCAAAGTAAAATTAACACGCTTTTATCCGGTGGCGGGTTCGAGCTCAGAAAGTGGGCTACAAATTGCAAACAACTTTATGCTAGCCTGCCACACCGCTCGCAAAATATTTCGCAGTTTCTAGCTGCTGATGAAGAAGTTCGTGCATTGGGACTCCTTTGGAATACGGAGCTCGACTATTTAACATTCACGGTATGTATTGAACCTTCACCTACAGTTTTGACAAAAAGAGCGTTCCTATCAGAAGCCAGTAAGCTGTTTGATCCGCTGGGTTTTATAGCCCCGTGTACTATAAAATCGAAAAGTTGGTTCCAACAAATCTGGCGTACAAATATTGACTGGGACGAAGCTGTACCACACAACATAGCCAGTGAATGGCTCGCACATCGTGAAGATTTAAAATCGCTGTCTTCTTTGAGGCTCAACCGTTGGCTTGGTATTGGGCAAAAATGTTCGCATGCTGAACTTCATGTCTTCGCCGACGCTTCTGAGCGCGCTTACGCAGCAGTCATCTATGCTCGCACTTTTGATTCGGCTGAAAACGTAAATGTTGCCTTCGTCACTGCAAAGACAAAGGTAGCACCGCTTAAAACAACTTCGCTACCTCGACTTGAGCTATGCGCCGCTCATCTCGCCGCAAAACTCATAAGATCCGTTATTTCTTGTCTAGATAATTCCGCCTTTCAGCTCTACGCTTGGTCCGACTCAATGGTCACTCTTGCCTGGTTGCAGAGTCACCCAAGTCGTTGGTCAACATTTGTCGCTAATCGCGTAGCCGACATCCAAGAAGTGCTACCCGCTGAGTGTTGGAATCACGTTCGCTCTGAGAATAACCCTGCGGATTGTGCATCACGAGGTACGTCTCCTACACAGCTGCTACAACATCAATTATGGTGGCAAGGGCCGAAATGGCTGAGTGACGCTGCCATAGTTTTCAAAAATAACAACTTCAAGCATGTAACCGATTTAGAGCTATCCTCGAAGAATGTGAAAGTTCATGTCGCACGCACTGAAGAATGCTGGAAGCTGTTTCAACGATATTCCTCTTACGGAAAGTTGAAAAGGGTCACTGCTTATCTGCTGCGTTTTATTAACAACATACGTGCAAAGCTCTCAAAAACACCCACCAAAGTTACATCGCTAAATTTTGAGGAGCTATCAGCTGCTGAAATTTCTTTAGTTAAGTATATGCAAAACTTTGCTTTTTCTAATGAAATTACTCTTTGCGGACAAGGTAAATTGCTACCGCTACGAAGTAGTTTACTTCGTCCGCAGCCTTTTTTGGATGAGCACCAGCTGCTCCGCGTGGGTGGTCGCATATCACGCTCTAAGATGTCCATTGACCGAAAACACCCCCTGTTGTTGCCAAAAAATTCACCGCTTGCTAGAATAATCATTGCCGAAATTCATCGCATCACTTTGCACGGTTTTGGGTCTTAGGTTCTAGAAATCTTGTGAGAAAGATATATCGCAATTGCGTCAAGTGTAAGCTACTAAATCGCACACCATGTCAAGAAAATATGGCCGACTTGCCATTGAACCGCACTGTTTATGCTCGATGTGCTGTTGATTTCGCCGGACCGTATGCTTTTAAATTTTCTCCTGGCCGCGGCTCCAAATCGATGAAAGGCTACATTTGTTCATTCATTTGTATGAGCACCGGCGCAATGCACCTCGAATTTATTAGTGGCCTATCAACGAACGCATTCCTTAACGGCTTCAAACGTTTTATCAATCGTCGTGGCTATTGCCGCCACATGCATTCGGACAACGGAACTAATTTCGTTGGGGCTGACAAAGAGCTTCGTCATACACTTCAGCTATGTTTAGCTGATTCTGCAACCCATGAATTTTTCAATGACTCCAGTATAACATGGCATTTTAATCCGCCGAACGCGCCGCACATGGGTGGTTACTGGGAAGTAGGAATCAAACGCGTCAAATATCACTTAAAACGAGCGCTGGGTGAAACTTTGTTCACCTTTGAAGAACTTACGACGTTGTTAACAGAAGTTGAAGCCTGCGTTAATTCGCGTCCGTTGTGCACTGACGCTGCTGCTAGTGCTGGTGATCTAGAGGTTTTGACCCCTGGCCACTTCATCATGGGCGAACCGTTAAAATCGCTCCCTGAGTTTGAAATCAAAGAATTCGAGGGTAATCTACATCAGCGCTGGCAAACTATTTCCTCCATACGACAACATTTTTGGCGACGTTGGCGAGATGAATACCTCGTCAGTCTTCAGAAACGTACGAAATGGTTTCGCGAATCGCCTAATATCTGCGAAGACGATGTCGTAGCCGTAATCGAAGACAACACTCCACCGACAAAATGGAAACTGGCTCGCGTGCTTAAGTGTCATCCTGGCAGTGATGGTCGCGTGAGGGTGGTGACATTAAAAACAGCTGAGGGTCAATACCTACGTCCTATAAGTAAACTGTGTCGTTTGCCAACCAAACAAGATCTATGTATCTAAGTAAATCTTCGCAAATTATTATTTTTCTTATTATTTACATTAGAATAAAATTAATATATAATAATTCTGTATTCCTTGTGAATTACGCTATTTATTTGTATGTATAGAATTCACTTATATTCTTTATATGTTACGCATATTCTTGAATGATAATACATGAATTTAAGTTTACAGTCTCACAGTATATTACATGTATTATACGTTATTATTTGAATTTTTCGTACTATTTACCTGTAAATAATATATGTTTCTGTACTGTTTTGAACCTTGTCACCCGGTTCAAGCCGGGCGGTATGTTGGCGCAAGTATTGCTTCTGCCCTTTTTGAAGTAGTTAGCATCACTTGTATTTTTTGTACTCTTCTTTTTTTGTAGTAAGTTAGTAATAAAGAACGATTGTCAAAACGAACACGCGCCTAATAATTTTGTATTAAAACATAGTGGTTAATTTCATTTAATCTGGTCGGAATTCGCTTTTTACGCTGCCAGCACGGCATCAGTATTAATACTAAAATAACAATTTTTACCGCAAATTGGTCAATTTTGTTTTCACATCTTCCACTGTTATGCTTTCGGTTAAAATTGACATTCCACTGGCAATTTTTGATTTTGACAATCCGTGCGTGCTTGTTGTGGTACAATCCATTTTTAGGATCATACATACAAGGATGTTGCTCCCACAACTCAATTAACTAAAGAGTTAAATCCTTGTTCCACTCCATTTTCTACCAAATTAATTTTTATTTGTATAAATAAATTTTTTTAAACAAAGAACAATTATTTACCTTTTTTCAACGACTTTTTTCTCCTATGACTTCTCTTTTGAAATAGACTTGAATCGAATGACAAAAAAGTCATATGCTTTCTCATATAACAAATCACTTGTGTAATACAAACACATTCACACTATGAGATTTGTCATATTTGACAACTCAGAAGACTTTTTATATGACTTCTCACATAGTCTGAAGGGGCTTTAAGCATTTTGATATGCTTAAGGGGCTGCATATCGGTCGTTCTTTTACAAACCGCACAAAATTCAGGAAAAAAAACCTCGACTTCTTCAAATGCGGTGAAAATTTTTTTCCTGCATCTTCTAACAAATTGAGTTGACCTATGTTTTTTGATTTTGCTGAAAAAATTTTTTTTTCGAAAATATCCACATATGAATTTTTGATAATTGGCTGGATTTTGTCAAAACCACTCATACTTGAAGTCTATTATCTCCAGTTCTACTGATCCGATCAATGTCGGATTTTTTTTATTTACTAGTCTATAACGTTAGCTTCTGCAATGAACTAAAAAAATAATTTTACGTTGTCAACAAATAAAAAATAATAAAAATTTAATTGTTTAAATAGTTTTAAGATGATGTCCCCCCAACTAGAATTTATTTTAAAATAAATAACATTTTGTTCCTTATGCTTTTATCTACAAAACCCATTTTACAAAAAAGTGGAGTCTCTGTTAGATCGGAAGTTGTTAAATATTTTCGACCACAAGTCATGAATTCCTGAAGGAATCCAAGAGTGCAGCGTGCGACGAATCAAAATTTAATAACGAGTGTCAAATACTCGTTCTTTTGTTTGGAATTCATGACTTGCGGTCGTAAATATTTAATAACTTCTGATCTAGCAGAGACTCCACTTTTTTGTAAAATGGGTTTTGTAGATAAAAGAATAAGGAACAAAATGTTATTTTTTTAAATGTATTCTAGTTCGGGGGACATCATGTTAAAACTATTTAAGCAATTAAATTGTTATTATTTTTCATTTGTTGAGATTATAAATTTTTTTTTTAATTTATTGCCGAAGCTAACGTTATAGACTATTAAATAAAAAAATCCGACATTGATCGGATCAGTAGAACTGGAGATAGTAGACTTTAAGTATGAGTACATTTGACAAAATCCAGCCAATTATGAAAAATTCATATGTGAATATTTTGGAAAAAAAAAAATTTTTCAGCGAAATCAAAAAACATGGGTCAAGTATGTATATAAGCTGTAAAAAAAATTTCGGGCGATTCTAAAATACCAAGTGCAAAATGCTGTGCGGTTTGGTAAAGAATGACGATATGTGTAAAATATGTATGTGAGATTATAAGATTATAATTGAATGAGTAAAACTAAACATCCTCCCCCCGTTGAATATAATTCAACTGCTGTCGTCCAAATTGATAGCGAAGTCGGGTTTTTGCTGCACAGTCGAACGTGGCTGAGGCGTAGGCTTGGTTGTTGTTGATGTGAATTGTCTTACTATGTGCTTTACAGCGATGAATAATATTATTATGACTGCTAAAATTAATGCTGTGCTGGCAAATGTGGTGTTCCAGGTATTTTGATGTTGTAGTTTATGGGCAGTATAAAATTTTCTGTTGTTAATAGCATATGCAATTCAGTAAGATTTTTTGTTTGGTCATCATAAATCATCATCATCATCTGGTGTGGATAACCTTTAAACACTTCCGAAACCAGTGTAGGAAGTGCGTATTGCGCTGGATATGAGATGGAATCCATCCAGTGTCAAAATGCTGTTTTTGGCAACACACTGGGGTGCAATTGTGAGAATCCCCGAACCTGCCAAAGATACCTGTTGTGAGTTCTGGTCACGCATGATCGTCAACCAAGTAGGAAATTTTAACGCAAATATCCATTGGTTTTGTTGTTCCTTTTGAATCCATGTTGAGTTTTGTTCAATCTTTTCTAAATTGCAGGTGGCATGTGTTTTATTTTGGAGAAGTCCAAGTTCACAGTAACAAACTTGAGATTCCTTGTGATACCTTGGACGAGTGGTGCATACAACTTGATCCTGTTGAATGATAATATAGGATTTAATATCAGCTTGACTTAATGGTATGTACTGATCCATATGTTTGTCAATGGCAATTGTTTCCGCGCAAGGTGCAACAGTTATTAGTGTATTGTTAATTATGGTTGGAATAGGTGTCATTTTCAGTATATCAAATTGTTCTTGGATGGTCAGTGGAAGTGAAATCTGAAATACTGCATTGTCATTCGTTACTCCTCCCTTGACTGTCATGATTTTATATAACTGTATAGCGTCATCATCTTCGACTGGTATATCCAAGTTGGCTGGCATGTGGGCCTTGATGTTTCTTAGCTCCTTGCGAAGTTGATTTACAGATAGTAAAGCGGGACTTATTTTTCCGTGATGTGTGTCGGTCAAAACGTCAAGGAGTGCAGCTTGCACCCGCTGTATATTGGTAATAATAAGTATCAGTTGATCTGATAATGATGTCAAAGTTTGGAATAGAAGGAATTGGTATTCAGACATTTTGATGGATTTTATTGCTTTCGTGAGGAGATTTAATTGACCTTCCACTTGCTCGGATTTCAACTTAGTAGTGTTTCGGTCTACCTTTATTAAGTTAAGAGTGGAGTTTATGATTGATGTTTTGTTTCTTAGCAATCTCAATAGATAATCTTCATTGTCTTTTACTTCCTTTATAGTATGTGACATTTTTTCAGCGTAGTCGGAATCCAGTACTCCAAAAAGTGAATTTGCCACATTTCCTACAAAATTTATAGAACCTTTTTTTACACGACTTGTCGGCAAAAAAGAGTTGTCTAATTGAAGCACATCAGCTATATGTTGAAAATGAGATAAAGTAGTATTACAACTACATTGTCGATTTGTTATGTCACATATATTATGAAGGAATGAAATACCATTTTTCAGTGCGATGATGTCAGTTTTTAATGGTTCTAAATCATAGTAGACAATGAGACAGACAATGGCTTGTAGCAAGTTTGAGTCTTCCAATCTCTTCAAAATGTATACCAATATCGGAGTTAAACTTCTGTATTTTAACGCTTTGTGCTAACGCTAGTGGTAACATTAGAAGTGTAATCATTAGAGTGGTCAATACGGTCTTGCTGGTGGCAACTAATGCCTTGCGTGCGCGTTTTTTTTTTTGTAACTCATCTACCTCTTCGGAATTGACCTGTCTAAATTCCTCAGTTGATTCAAACGGCTGTTATGACGAAAAGTGGCGCTTTGAAGTTTGGTTCTTACGGAATAACACGTCTCGTCAAGAAGTTTCGTTCACTTTCGATCAGTTACGTTTGTTCATTTTGTTTTATTTCGTTACCTTGGCAGTAACAGCTTTTGTTCTTTTCATTTTATATGTACTTAGAACTTTTTTTTGGCAACGAACTAACACGGAAAACAAAATCTGAACAGCTGATCGCTATATCACCAACTAACATAAACTATCAGGCATGGAAACTAGATACTTTAATACTCGTTAGTCCGACAGTTCGATAATTTTGCGAAATCAAAATGCACATTGAAAAGTAACAATTGCACAGAGAAGAATTTCGTGGATTATTTTTTACGCGCGATTTCACGAATGAATAAAGATGCGTCCACCAGTGATGGCATTTGGGTTTCAGCTAAATTAATTTATTTTACTAAAAAGAAATGGTAGTTTTTCTGAATAGTTGAAATGTATCGGAAATGTACTGAAAATGCGCCAAATGTACTAAAAATTGACAATGTACCTCATGTACTTGTCGTATGTACTGACAACGATTTTTACGACGCAAATGTACTGAAAGAAGTACAAATGAACCGAATCAATCAATGGCGTCTTTCCTGAGAATTCACGTTGAAAGATCGTAATAAAATGTCAGACGTCTAAATTGGTTATAAGAAAAAAAAGGAACAAGCTTATAAACTTTTGCTAAATATCTATTTGCCTTTCAGAGTGGTTTTGAGTTTTGATTCTTTACTAGTCTTTGCAAAAAGGAAAAGTGAGCTTGGAAATTTTTGAACGACGGCTTGCAAAGCTTAATGATGATTTCGTGTAGCAGCGATTGAATTTAGTACCAGCAGGGCCCATTCCATCTATTTTATGTATTTGCACTTCTAATTATTTTGTGTTTTTACACTTACAGTACTAAACACGAAGCCTAGTAAAAAATAAAATATTAAATAAACCTTTACACTTGCAGATGACTTTACTCAAACTTACTTGCGAAATCATTTATAGCTCTTTCAAAATCCGATTAAACTTAACCGTAACTGACAGATTTTGTATGAGAGTGTGGCGGCTCCACAAAGGATTTCGCGAATAAAGTAAACTTTATTTCATTAATTACGAATTTAGTGCTTTATGGTATAGCCCGCGCATACTAAAATGGCACTCGGTTATTATCTCAATTACGAGCCATACGTTTTCATAAAATGCTGTCGGTGTTTCGTAGTCTTGCCCGCGTGCAAACTAGTAAGTCGCATTTCATCATAAATGTTTATTTTACCGTTTACTTTGTACGCTACGAATGCGCAAGATGAAACACTAAACCTATTGTTGCAACTTTGTTCAAGTCAATTTCGATCTGCCTTTATATTTGGGTCGACACAAATATTTGGGTACGTTGACACTTGACGCTAGCTACATTGTTGTCGCCATAGCTAGGTTCTTCGCCTTTCGTCCGTCCGGTTGTTTATGTGCACAATAAACAATTGCGCGGATATAAGAGCTAGCGCAACGAAATTCGATTTCTGTTTACAGTGAAATCTATAGAACTAAATACAATGTTGCGCTACGCAGCAATAACCATCGCGATCGTTGTTTATTATGAATTGGCTATAGTGGCATTCCTTATGGGATATGCTGCTGTAGCATAAGACTCCTTTACGTTAAGGAGAACGCTGCCCGCGTCGAAGCCAACGTTTCGATTCTGTAAATTAAGGCTTCAACTTAATAAACGGCAGCTTTAGAAATTCAGTCTTTACTTTCTAACTGAGACACAAGCGTCGGTTCGATTAACCTTTTCGACTTAACAATTCAAGCGTTTAACTTTATACGAGTGAAACTTTTTATTAAAACGTTGTAAATATATATATGTAAATATATCAGAATAAATAATCTAAGACTAAATCATCAGTGTTATTCTTCATTTATATATTTGCGATAAGAGTTTATTTCAAACTTCCGTTTCCGTTAAGACTTAACAGCACATTGTGATAACAACTCTTAAAGTCCTTTCAGATTATGTGAGAAGTCTATTTTTTGAATGTTTTTTTGTATGTCTTTACATAGGATCTGTCAAATCTAATAAGATTTATTTTATTGTGTTCATACTGATATCATTGATGTTAAGAGAATTTGACATTACTCAAAATGCAAAATAATTTTATGTTTGTCGTTAAAAATTAAAAGTCGTAAAGGAATTGCCTTTTTTAAAATAGCTAGTCTGAAGAGACTTTTAGAATTTACGTTGCCCTACGATAAGAGCGCCTTGAATTTTTTTGCGAAACCAAGAATGTTAAGTGGGTAGGTATTTGAACTTCTTATGAACTTTTAAGATATCAATAGTAGGACAAGCACATAAAAACCACTAAACAGTAGTGCAATTTTATAGAGATATTGAGTGTTATGAAAGCTCTTTTGACTAAATGTGTCTTTCATGATTGATAACGAAAGACTTAAGATGTATTGTATTCCATATATTTTCGTAGACCCTGGTTATCGTATCCTATTGGCTTTTTCCCGGCTAGCTCAAAATTTTGATATGGTACTCAACCCAGCCAATCGCATCGAGGTCGGACAACAAAGAAATTCCCCAAAGAATTTATTTATTTAAAATTTGAAGCTCGTGCTAACAAGAGTAAATCTTGTAATTAAGTACTAAGAACGCAAAGTTTAAGCTTATATAAACAAGAAATAAGAAAATGCAGTTACAATTTTTAAAAAGAAAAAATAACATTATAAATTTAAATTGAAATTAATCTAAATTACATTAAGCAATATACCTATTGCAATTTCTATATTGCGGGGAAAAAGTTTTTGCATTAAAGAAAAATGATAAAATAATAAAATTTTAAAATGAATTGCGTTGCTGGTTTTTTGAATGTTGTGGGGAAGTGAGTTTCAAAGACGTGTAGAATAAATATATAAAAATGGCGCTCAGACGTTAAGCATGAATGCTTCAGTTAAATTAAGCTTTTACCTCCATTTGATCTAAAAAAAAATTATGCTAAATAAATACACTGGCTCTTTTGTAAAAATAATTTTCTGTAGAAGAACAAGCGATCTAAACTTGAGTAGATTGTCACAAGACATATTATAAATTTTCCTTGAAAAGCTCAAGCTTCGTTTGAGGTCGAAAACATACCGCGCAATATTGTTGTATAAAACATTTAATTTTTGTCTGCTAATGGAGCCGCAGTTTGAATAGATTTTGCATCCGTATATACTAAGAAAAGAGTATGCTTCCTTTAAATAAATATATTTGGTTGATAGATTTTTAAAATATTTGTTAACTATCAACAAATTTTGGTAGTTATTACCATGTACTTAATTGAAATTTAAATGGTTGCTTATTGGGCCAAAAGTTATATTAGTTTGAATCGATTGAAAAAATTTGTTTGGGTTGAATATAATTTGTTAATCCTATTTCTATTTGATTTCACTTTTTATTAACATGAAAACTTTGCAATTCACAACATATTCAAGTAAAACACTACTGCTTGGTACGCAATTTAAGTTATTTATGATTGTATAAATACCAACGACATCCTGTATAAAGATGTATACGAAATTTTGGTCATCGATTTTTAGCACAAATCGATATGAATGAATGTATACGTTTGCAAAAAAAAACAATTTTTTTAGTCAAATACATGATTTAGTGATTATAGAAAATAATTGATTGCTACAAAAAATAATATTTGTTTCAACCAAAATATAATTTCGTAATTATTATCAAATATATAATTGATCCAATAATATTATTCAATTCACTGTAGTATGTAACATTTTAGCATATATCAAATATTTAATTCGCCTATATCAAATATACTATTTGTTAATTATTACCAAATTTTGGTGTATATAATTAAATTGCTTTCTCAGTGTAGTAAAGTTGGAACGAGATAAGTCTTTGCCAATAGCATACGTATCTTCAGAGGACTAAAGTGCTGCGTATACCACAAATTTCGAAGCATTCCATAGACTTTTCCTATGGTTATGATTATATGATTGCTCCAGGTTTAAATTTTTTTACTATTTCAATTGGATCATAATTGAGAAGTATCGTAACGTCAGTTGGGACGGAGTTTGGTTTTTTACGTATAATTATGCATTTTGATTTTTTTGGGTTAAGACACAGGCCATTGCGAGTTGCCCACTCATTTATTTTTTCAAGGTTTCCATTTAGGTCATTTATACATCTATCCATAAGATTAACATCACAGCTAGTGTAAATTTGAACGTCATCAGCGTACATTTGAATATTAAAACTGGTCAAAACGCTAGGTAGATCATTTATATAAATGGAAAAAGTAAAGGTCCCAGAATTGAACCTTGGGGTACACCCCTAGAGACAGAAATAAATTCAGAGAGAACATTTTTAAATGAAACTGCTTGTGATCGGCCACTTAAGTAAGAGTTCAGTAGCTTTACTGCTGTAGTTGAAAAATTGAAAGAGTCAATAGTTTAACACATAATTTATTGTGGTCTACTGTGTTGAAGGCTTTGGAATGGTTCAATAAGACCAAGAATCAAACCTTGTTGAAATCCAAATTTTCTTCGGATACATCAATCAAAGGGGTGATACAACTGCGTTTTGGCCTAAAACCTGATTGTCTTTCCGTAAAAAGTGAGTTTTTAAATAGATACTCTGTTACTTGCTTGTGTAAAATAGTTTAAAAAATCTTTGAACAATAAGGCAGAATTGCAATAGGCTGAAAATCGTTTCCAGATTTAGGAATTGGTATTATTTTAGCCTTTTTCCAGTTCTTCGCGTATGCGGACTTAGTTAAAATTTGTTACGCGCGGCTATATTTTAAAGAACAGAAATACTGACGTATTCCTTCAGTGCCAAGCACTCAGAGTTTCCCAGCTATGGTCCTGGTTTCCCTACGCCGCTTCTGTTGGTATGCCTAGAAAAAGAATTTAAAATTTAAAAGAAAAAATTTTCATGATAAAAAAAAATTACCAAACGGGGAGCAGAAAAACCCCAGGTCCTGTTCTCTAAATCCTTCACGATGACATCACGGATCCCCTACCCCGGCATTCCCCCCTACACTGACCTCCTAGCAAATATTCATCCCTTTTTCCTTTGTTTTGATTAAGAAGAAGTAACTTTTTCCAATTTTATTTTAATTTTTAATTAATTATCTTTCTTTAAAATTTAATAACATTTATCAATTTAAGGAAATCTTATGACTATTTGAGCGTAATCTAAGATTAATATTCACGTCTGCAGAAATAAAGTATGAAAAAAAAAATGTTTACTTAATCGTAGCTATTAAGTAATTTTATATGTATATATAAAAAAAAACCAAGTTTTCTTGAATATAATACCTATGTATACGATAAAATTAAAATATAAAAGCAAATATGTACATATATACTATAAGTTTAATATTTACGTTGGGATACCCTGCTGTACAGTTGGTTTTGTTTGCTGTTGTTCTTTGTTAAATATTGTTTTTTTCTTGTTCCCTTTATGGTACTTGTCGTAGCTGGTGTTTTGTTGTTGTCACTTTTTGGTTTTATATTTTATAAGTCTATTCAATTTTAATACTTTAATTTAATCGTTTTTCGAATAGGTGTTCAATTTTATTTTTAATTCAATTTACAGTACACTCACTGTCCACTTGAACATTGTTTTATTGTTTCTTCATTACTTGTGAAGACTTTGCTGAAGTCTTCTAGCGTCGCTAGCGCTAACGTCGCTGTTTACGTAAACTTTAAAAAATTAGACAAAAGTAAAGTTTAATTAAATGCTTTTGCACGCAATTGATTCACTGGTTTTTTTTATCGTATATTGGAGGTTTCAATTAAAATTTGTACACCAGTTTTCACTGTACCTTTACAAGACGAAATCCCTTCGATTCTTGGTTTGCGTTAATTTCTCAACATTTCGAAGTAAAAATTCCCTTTGTGCAAGGCTACCGCCCGCGTTGAATACTTTTGTCTGTCTCGACAACTGCACGCATTGGTTACTTTTACAAATTTTTGCGACCGTACGCGATGAGAAAATTTCCGCAACTGACTACGCGCCTGATGCCGCTTGCCAGCCGTCCGTCCGCTACCAACGCTACACATATGTACATGCATACCAAAAAAATATGAACGGCAGCCTTGGCCCATTACTGACAACTTTTGCCTTTTTGACCTGTCTGACATTTTCTTTATTTGACAGGTTTGACATGCCTAATTTTGTTTTACAAATCTTTCTTATTTTGACATAAAGTTTAATTACAGGGTGTTTGAAATTTAGCATTGCTTTGATTTGAACACCGAGTACTGGTTTACAATATATTTTGAAATAAAATGAAAAATTAGATTGTCCTTTTACAAAATATGTTCAAAAAAAAAGAAAAAAGGTGTTAATAGGGACGCCGTAATTGCATTTCTATTGGAGAAAAGTCAAAAGAGGTGTCAAATTGCAAGTGGGCGATTTTATCGGTTGATTTTTAAACATTTTCATATCTCAATTGAAGTTTCTACTGTAGCCGACAGGTAGCTGAAATTAAAATTTGACATTTGCACTTCAATTTAGGTATGTTGCCGTATCTTTTAACAAATTGAAACCACGTTGACAACTTCTTAACGTGCGTGAAAAATGGAAGTAATTTTGGCTGTAATACTTTTAAAAAAATTGGGTCCAATTCATTTATTCCAACTGCATTTGATTTAAATGACAGAAAACTTTGCAAAACGATTTCTTGGCTGACACAGGAAAAACTAAAATTATTAATACTTGTTAAGTCATTTAATGCTGTATGACTTGTTATTTAAGATTTATTTTAATTCTTTAATTAATGACTATTTTAGTCAATGAATTTCATTTAATTTACTTATTTTTAAAACCACCTTTGGTGTAGGTTTAAGGAGAATTAAATTACGCTCGTTTTAGAACGCGGCATCAAAGCCTAGTTATAAGAACTTAATATAAAATGAATTTAGTATTAGTAAAAGCCTGAAGTGTTGTCCTGGGAAAACACTTAGTACTGTTTTGAAAGCTGTATCTGAAAAAAGACAAAGTAAAGGGGTTAATGATATGCGGATACTCACCTTCTAGCTACTACTTTTGAAAATAATAACTCCAACTTGTTGTACCTTTTAATTCAGAACTAACTCTGTTTTTAATGTTTCATTTCATTTTCCTTAACACCTATGATATAGATAATTACAATAACAAATTACATGCTAAAATAATTACTTAGGAAGACAATAACAAAAACTTATTCTACTTTACCAAATCTTGGCCTACAAAATTTTGGCCTACAAATAGTTATTTGACTTATGCAAAAATTGCATAAGTCTTATTTCATTCACTAAGGTAGTGAGGTCGACATATTTCCGGGTTTCACAAGTTGGCTTTTGCTTGCTGTTTTGTTGTTGCATTTAAGTGCTTGGCGTTCTCATTCTTGTTAATTCTTAACAAGCAGAATTTGCACATAGCAACTGAATTTTATCAACAAAACAACAAATACCCAAAAGTGTGCTGCAATTATTATTGGATGATGTTAAGCATCATCCCAAAAATATGCCATAATATGTTATTTGTTTAAATAACATATCATGTATGGTAAAAACCCACAACATTCCTCACCCCTTCGAATAAGAAAAAATTATAGCTAAGAATAATTTTTTCTTAATAACACAATAATTTTTTGTTATGAATGTTAAATTTAAGTGTAAGTATAACTTATATTTTTTTTTTTCGAATAACCCTACCTAATTCATGGTCCTACTTATCTCCATCGCCGCTTGTCCCCCTTGGTTAGAAGCTGCTTGGCTTTATGGCTTTGCTTGACTTAATAGCTTTGCTTGGGTTAATAGCTTTGCTTGACTTAATAGCGTTGCTTGACTTAATAGCGTTGCTTGACTTAATACTCCACAAAATTTACTTCTGATTTTATTCAAGGAGCAATGCTGGTTTTTATTTGCTATCATCATTTCAGAATCATGATGAATAATGTTTTCTCGACAAGGGAGGCGTTACGCTGAAAACTGTCGCCCCCTCCCTTCTTCTGGCTTCGTTGTCACCTCGTAGGGATTGACAACCCTTTACGTAGCTACTAACGCTGGATATTTGATTTATTGTGTGAGAAATATTCTTCAGCTAGCTTTGTGATCATCTGTATTCATCTTAATTTGCTGTTGTATCCGCTACCTTGAATCAAAGAAATGGAGTATTCAAGTCATTTACTGCCTCATCTACTATTTCAACACTGTTCCAGTATAGGACCATGATTATAAAATCAAAAGAATCAAAAGCTTATTGCTTGATTAATTTATTTAATACAATTTAATATGTAATTTAGTGTACCTAAATGTTATATGTGCGTTAGCACATATATATATATGGTATTTATACCGTTTTATTTTCTATATTATGTACATAAATATATATATATGTTTACGGCATTTACTCCGTTTTATTTTATTTACTTTTAAAGTTTATTGGCCTAGTTTACTTAATGTGTAATTTTTTGCAATTAGGCAAAAACATTAAGCTTTACACATTAAGCATGTCAATATACTGACTTATTTTAGCTTACGATGCAAAAATGTGCAACGTAAATCATAAAACTATATATGTATATACATACGTCTTAAGCGTATGAATACAAATATATATGTTGTAATTAAAAACTCTATTAGAACAAAAAGTTTTGTTCTGTTTATTATCTATTGCCCATTTTGTTGGGTTTAGTTTTATATATATTTTTTTTTCGCTATCTATGTGTATACAATCTTGTATACAAATACATATTTCGCATTCAAATTTTCAAGGTTTGAAATATCCGTGTTCCAAAATCAAAATTCGGATTTTTCATTTAAATTTTGGTATATGTGTGTATGCATTTGTTAATGCGTACCAGGCGGAGAGTTCTAATAAATATTGGGGGGGCCAAACTTTAAAAAAATGTTCATGTGATATTTCATGGGAGAGGGGTTGTAGAATCATGATCATCAAAATGTATGAAAATGTAAAAGTAAAACACAACAAACACAAAATGAAAACACATGAAGAGTATACAATTCACAATTGTAATCAAAATTTATTGTTCAACACATTACAAAATTTTTGTTATGACAATGCAAATGTTTTACGTCTAAATTCCCATCGTTCTATGAATTCAAACGCAATCTCCTTTAAATCTACATTCAATGCATCTTCGGAATACATGCAAAATGCATGGCTAAGAAAAGTGAAAGCTTTCGTGTCAAACCTTGCTTTCAAACAATTCACAATATTGTCAATAATTTCATAGTACATATTGACTTCTGAATTTTTTTTCGTGGTTTTGGAAACAATCTTTAGCATATTATTCGAATCATCTAACTTTTTAGGAACATTTCTGTTGCATTTTTCTTGTGGTAGTTGAATGCCTACGAAAACTCTTTCTTTGTCAATTTCACTCCAAATCACTGCGAATTCATCTCTCAAGCTTGCAATAGTTTCGCTTAAATTTTCGATCAGTATTTTAATATTACCAAAATGAAATTGTTTCTTTTGAATGGCAGTGATGGTAGCATCTACGTGAGAAAACATTTTGCTCTCTAATATATTGGGGGGGCGAGGCCCCTCAAAATATTTTTTGAGGGGACAAAAAGTGCTTTGCCCCCCCATAGTCGCCGCCTATGATGCGTACAATCATATATTTTGCAATTTTTATTGTATCGCCCCAGCGATATCTTTAATTTTCCAAAGTTATCTTCAGCTTAAGTTGCTGTTAAATTGTTTCATTGCATTATGCAGAAATAAAGCAATGTTGTTATTTATTAATTAAAGCTGAGCTCAAGTTTTTGCTCAAGTTTGCATTGCTTTATTCATTGCAATGCTTTGTGTTTTTATTATTATTATTTTTATTTTCAAAATTTTTTCCTTTACCTACTATTGAGGTAGGTAAGTTATATGCGACCATGTGCGCTTATTTCGGCACACGTCGTTTCATATTTCTTGTTTACAAACAAGTATTTACGTACATATGTTTGTTTTTACCATTTTTTTTTTTATTTAATTTTGCTGTATCAAATAATATGAGCAAATTATTCTAATTTAAAAGAAAAAGATTGTAATTTTTATATCGGTTCATTAAATAATTTTAATAAATTATTATGTAACTTCTTTTTCTTTCCTTTTATTACAACTTCTGTTGTAACAGGCCCCTTGACATTTGAAACTTCAAATGGGCCTATCCATATGGGAGAAAATTTATTTTTCCGAGTTTGATTTTTCATCAAAACTTTATCCCCTTGTTTAAATATAACGGGGTTTACTGAACCGTCATATTGTTTTTTAGACAATTCTTTTGCCTTTTCCTGGTTTTTTCTCACTAACTCGTGAGTTCTTTGTATTTGAAACTTTAATACTTTTGATTGGTCCTCCGCGTTATAGAGCGGTGAACATTTTCGTTTCAAATTCGTAGGCATTTCGAATTCAAAACCGTACAAAGTTCGGAAAGGAGTTTGCTTAGTAGAAGTATGTATCGTATTGTTATGGACATGCATGGCTGCCGTCAGCCATTGGTCCCAATTCGAACCATCTTCTTTAGCAAAACTTCTCAAGTATTCTGCTAGTGGTCTGTGGCTTCTTTCCAAAGAACCATTAGCCTGCGGATGATATGGCGTTATATGCAATTTCCTAATACCCAACATTTTGCAAGTATCTGAAAATAATTTTGCGATAAAATTTGTACCATTATCAGTAATCAATACTTTCGGGATATTGTATCTGGCAATGATTTCGTCATAAAATTTTTTCGATACTGTACTTGCTTCTGCGTCGGGCATTGCAGCACATGCCATATATTTTGAAAAATCATCCTGAAATGTTAGTATATACTTATTTCCTGATACAGTTTCAGGTAATGGACCGACAATGTCCATATATACTTTATCAAAAGGCCTGCTTGGTGTATCTGTTACCACCATCGGCATTTTTGTAAGTCTTGAGCTCTTGTTGGTCTGACATTTGGTACATTTTTTAATATACTCTTTTATATCTCTTTGCATACCTAGCCATCTATACTGCTTTCTTATCCTTAGAAGTGTTTTGATAGCCCCTTGATGCCCACCTAGTGGTGTACTATGAAAATCCCTTAGTATTATTTTTATTTCTTTAGGATCTTTCAGTATGACCACTGTTTTTTCGGTGTTGTTTTCAACCACCGTGTCTTTATCCACCTCGTTTGAAATGTTGACCTTTTCCTTTTCAGAATGTTTAGATTTTGATCTGGTTTGTACCACTGTTATTTGTATATTTGTTTGTGGTAATCTACTTAAAGCGTCTGCATTTAAGTTTCTTTTCCCAGGCTTGTAAATGATTTCAAAATCAAATTCCGATAGTTTATGTCGGAAGCGCGCCAAGCGTGACGTTTGATCCTTAAGGTTTGATATACCACGTAGTGGTTGATGATCGGTGTAAATTTTAAAATGTCTGCCAAGCAAATATGCTCTAAAATTTTTTGTTGCCCACACTATAGCGAGAAATTCCTTTTCAATGGTCGAATACCTTTTGTCGGTATCGCTTAGTGCTCTACTGGCAAATGCTATTGGATTATCTTTACCGACTTCTCCTTGATAATATTGCACCAATTGCATCATTACTGGCATCCGTAGTTAACAAAAATTGTTGACTAAAATCTGGATATGCCAATTATTGACATTATTGCCTTTTTTAATTCCTCGAATGCATTTTGGCATTCCGTTGACCATACGAACTTTGCGTCTTTTCTCAATAATTTATTTATTGGTAAAGCTAATCTTGCCGTATCTTTAATGAACTTCCGGTAATAGTTTACCAGACCTAAAAATGCTTGAACTTCTTTTTTGTTTTTAGGTACTGGTATGTTTTTTACACATTCTACCTTTTCTGGGTCTGGCGGGGCTCCGTGATCTGAACATTTATGACCTAAATACACAACTTCACGACGCAAAAAATGCCATTTTTTCGTGTTTAATTTCAGATTCTGTTGTCTTAATACCGTGAACACATTACGTAGCCTTTCTTCATGCTCTAGTAAGTTTTTCCCGTATATGACAATGTCATCTAAATAAACAAAATACTCTAGACCCTGTAGTCCTGTGAGTATGTGATTCATGATTCGTTGAAATGTTGCTGGGGCTCCTGTTAGCCCAAACGGCTTTCGGTTGAACTCAAATTGTCCCAACCCTGTACTAAATGCTGTTTTTTCTCTATCATCTTCATTTACCAATACTTGGTGGTATCCACTTGCTAAATCTAGCGTGGAAAAATATCTGCTATGTCCTAATTGATCTAAAATTTCATCAATTCGTGGTATGGGAAAAACTTGCTTGATCGTAGCTTCATTTAATTTTCTGAAGTCTATAACTAATCTCCACTTTTTCTCACCATCTTTACCACTTTCCTTTGGGACAAGCAATAGTGGTGAATTCCAAGGTGAGGTGCTTGGTGAAATAATCCCTTCATCTAACAGTTCTCCTACCTGTTTATTAATTTCCATTCTATGAGAATGGGGTAGTCTATACTGTTTTTGGTTTATTGGTGGTTGACCCACCAAAGTAGGGATATCATGCTTCAATACTGGAGTATATGATAAGCAATCTCCTTCTAACAAAAATATGTCGTGGAAGGATGCAAATATATTTTCCATGGATGCCTTCTCTTCTTTGCTAATGTGAGGATCTAAATTAATAGATCCAAATAGCTTATCTAATCTTTCCCTCACGTTTTGTTCCGATATTATATTTATTGCGGAACTTGAGTTTATTTTGAATTCATTGTAATTTGAAAATTCCGGTTTGAAATTTCCATCAATGATAAATTCGTCTTCTGACGAGTTTAAAATTGGCACATAAACTATGCCATCTTTCACTTTGCTGAGTACTTCTCCTAAGTAAACTCCTTGTGAAAGTTCTTGTTTGTGTATAACAACTTCTTTTAATGTTGTTTTAACACATAAAGGTACTATTTTTACAGTTCGAGTTTCTATTGCTGTTTCTGTATTGTATAGTACTCTGTTAAAGTCATTCATCGGCTTAAGCGTGAATGCTATTACTTTCTGACGTTTTTCATTGAAAAACGTTAATTTTTTATCTATAGCGTTTATGACACACGTCGGTTCCACAAATTGTCCCTACCTACTATTCCATCAGCTGGAACTCCTTGATCTAGTGACACTATGTGTAACTTTAAACTTAGATCTGGGTTCTGCTGGTGTTTAATAGTGGTTGTACCTAATGTGGTAACCTGTCCGCCAAATGCTCCACTTAAATCTTTCTGATTATTTGTATCTAATTCTGGGAAATGCAACATTGCACTTTCTTTGACCAAACTTGTGTCAGCACCGGAATCTACCAACAAAATAAGTTTTCCATATCTGGCCTCTTTACAGGGCACTTCTATGAACACGTCATTTTGATTTGCTTGGTAGAAATTCTCGTTATGCCTGCCATACAAGATGTGTCTCCCAGTTTCAGTATCTTTTGCGTTTGATACGCATTTTATGGGTTTTGCGAGGGACGCCTCAACTACAGTATTCTGTGTATGATTTGTTTTCCCCGCATTACTCAAAACTTTAGAATTTTTGCTTCTAGTAGTTAACGTATCAACTACACTTTGTTGTGGTTGATTTACTGTTACTACTTTGTTAAAATTATTTATGATTTCAGATGTAGTTAACGTATCAACTGCACTTTCTTGTAGCTGATTTACTGTTGCTATTTCATCTAAGATATTTTCTGAAACTTTATTTTTTTCATAATTAGTAGATAACGTACCAACTGCACTTTGTTGTGTTTGGTTTACTGTTACTACTGCATTGAAATTATTTGTAATTTCAGATGTAGTTAACGTATCAACTGCACTTTCTTGTAGCTGATTTACTGTTACTATTTTATCTAAAATATTTTCTGAAGCCTTATTTGTTTCATAATTAGTAGATAACGTACCAACTGCACTTTTTTATGGTTGGTTTACTGTTTCTACTCCTTTTGGCCCTAATTTACTAAGTTTTTTGGGTCCCCAGACTATTGGCCGGTCTTGGGCCCCCTTATTTTCCCTGAGCCTTTTCAAATTTCTTTTTGGCAAAACAATTTTCTATTGCATGCCCAGTTCTATCACACCAACTACATTTACTGGAAGACTGTTGTCCCCCTTGATGCCGCTGTGAATTTGAATTATTATCTTTTACGTTTTTCCCGATATCCGTTGTGAACATTTTATGTTGGTCATGTGTCCATATTCAAAACACTTGTCACAGAAAGGTGTGTTTTTCCTAACATAACAGTCCTCTCTTGTGTGACCCTTTTTATTACAAAATGAGCACTTAATTGGCAGCTTTCTGGCGAAATATTTATTTGTACCCTCTTGCTCTCTCAGTGGAAATATTTCTTTTTCTAAAGAATGTTTCGTAATACTTGATTTCACTGGGAGTGCTTCTTCATTGCCAGCCTGCACTACGTTAACTCCAGATAATAATCCTAAATCTCCTTGTATGACATCTTCTATTTTGATTGTTTCCTGTAACAATTTATCCAAGCTGTTTGTGTCCTCCCTTAACATCAATATCTTAAGCATTTTATTACGTAATCCTAACTTAAATGCTGTAATCACTGACTTATTCAATTCTTCTCTGAATATTACATCAGATAAATCTTTATAAGTTGATTTTATTATTTCTAAGGCTTCGTTTCTTAGCGTATTTATTCGTCTTGCGAATGTACGCAGTTCTTCTTCAGGAAGTTGGCTGGCCATTCTTATTTGTTCTTGAATTAAATCAATAGATTTGGCTTTGATGTATGTTATTTTTAACAATTCATGTAGCTCTTCTAATGACTTTAACTCATGAGATCTGATTAACTCAAATGCATCCCCATTCAAATGAAGCCTAACGCTTGCTATGAGTTCAGGTTCTTCTTCAGCTTTAATAACTTTCCGCACTGCCTCACATCCTTCTATGAACCTATATAGATCCGATTTCAACGTTGGTGAACTAGCCCCTGAAAAATAGGGTACTATATTTTTCACTAACTTCGAGATTTCTAGGAAACCCATTATAGAAATAAATAAAACTTAATTAGTTTTCTGTTATGCTTAAGATTTCCGTTATATGCTTTTGCTCTATAAAGCTTAAAATTTCATCTAAAACTACAACCGCTTTTTCGACCGCTGATAAATTATGGAAATTTTCAACTTTTTCTAGTTGTTCTTTATTGTTAACTGTAATTTCTAAATATTTCCACAATTTATCTGTAAATCTACACAACTCTCCTAACAATTTTTCTTGGGCGTATTTGTCAAACTCTAAATCGTTCATTACCTCATTTAAAACACACAAAAAGCTAAGTCAGCAACTTTAAACGGTTGTTAACTCCAACAAAAAGCAAGCGTTTATTGTTACGTGCTTTTTATTTGTTTCTTTTTGCTGTACATATGCTCAAGGTTTCAAATTTTCATAAGTGAATGAACGACCCACTGTCTTAACAAATTTTTGCCTACAAATGTATATACAGAAGTTTTGTGAATTTACGCGACCTATCCCAATTTTTGTTTAGAATATTAAAAATAAGTTCTACAAGACTTTCAATGGAGAGAAATAAAACAAACAAACAAATAACAAACGTTTTCCCACGAAAATAACGTTTAAGATTTACAAAATTTAAACCGGCTGCGCCAATGTTGTACTGCTACTGCTGTTGTGGTCCTGTAAACCGGCTGCTCTTTGTACTGCTACTGTAGTTCGATCCTACCGGCTGCGCCAATGTTGTATTAGTATTTTTCCCGTCCTGGGAAAACACTTAGTACTGTTTTGAAAGCTGTATCTGAAAAAAGACAAAGTAAAGAGGTTAATGATATGCGGATACTCACCTTCTAGCTACTCCTTTTGAAAATAATAACTCCAACTTGTTGTACCTTTTAATTCAGAACTACTCTGTTTTGAATGTTTCATTTCATTTTGCTTAACACCTATGATACAGATAATTACAATAACAAACTACATGCTAAAATAATTACTTAGGAATACAATAACAAAAACTTATTCTACTTTACCAAATCTTGGCCTACAAAGTTTTGGCCTACAAATAGTTATTTGACTTATGCAAAAATTGCATAAGTCTTATTTAATTCACTAACGTAGTGAGGTCGACATATTTCCGGGTTTCACAAGTTGGCTTTTGCTTGCTGTTTTGTTGTTGCATTTAAGTGCTTGGCGTTCTCATTCTTGTTAATTCTTAAGCAGAATTTGCACACAGCAACTTAAATTTATCAACAAAACAACAAATACCTGCAAATATTATTGGATGATGTTAAGCATCATCCCAAAAATATGCCATAATATGTTATTTGTTTAAATAACATATCATGTGTGGTAAAAACCCACAACAGAAGCTATTAAGACATAAAAAACTCGTTTTACTCATTTTATTCGGAAGTGTAGCCAGGCATTAAATTTCGTTTATTTGGCGACAAGCTAGGCGTCTAACATTTTGGCGCCCCCACAAGGACTCAGACCAGGGGTCGGCAGAGCAATAATATTAAAATAAACCGTTCCTACATACATACTTACGGAGGTTTCATTAACATAAATTTCATTTTCAATCGTTCCAACTTATGTACATACATACAAAAGTTGTCAAACAAAGTTTTTTTATATCGTTGGTCAACGTACATAGCTAGCGCAAAGTGGTTGCAGTTAGCCGTACAAACACACATACATACACATACTCTGTTTAATAAATTGAGTGCTGTTGCTACTCAAGAAAAGTTTGTTACATTTTGTTTTCGTTGTTGTTATCATTGCAAATTAAGAGAATAGGTGCAACCCAATACACTGCAGAAACATTTCGTTTTTGCTATTTCTAGTTTCTGTGGTTGGATTTTGGGGTTAAATATCAATCATTGAGCTCATAAGTTAGGATTCCTCTTAAAATTCATTCTCTTAATTTCAAAGTAAACTACAGCATTTGTAAAATTTGAAGGGACAAATAAGAACCTGCATATTTTTGATTTAGACCGTTTATTCGTTGGCAAAGTAGTTGCAAAAAGCAATCTATAAGCAACAATTAAATTTTTAATTAATTAAAATTACTTTTCGATAAATTTAATTGAATAAACCATAATTTTCGTTGGCAAAGTAGTTGCATATTGCATTATACACGCAACAATTAAGCTTGTAGTTAATTAAAATTACTTTTCAATAAACTTAATTGAATCAAACCCATGATGAGCAAAAATAATGAATCCTCAAACGATACTGTGGTGAGTATCATGGACGATACTGAAGTCCACGATAATCTTCTAAAAAAAGGGGATTAATTATGAGCAATATTTTGCGCATAAAGATATCAATTATTGAGAATAAAATTTTTTCAAATTATGTATTTCGAGCTGAATTGTCGTCTCGATTTTTTAAATAATTAATTGGATCAAGCAATGGCTTGCCAAACTGAAATCAAAAAATTCGATTCTGAGGACTCTTTCAGATGTAATTTGGAAGAGGAATGGGTGGGTACAAAATCATTAATACTGTCTATTATAGACAGGAATAAGCCACAAATTGCTTCGGTGGTTCTTTCCAGTAACTCACAAGAAGCTTACAATAAGCCACAGCAGGATAAAACTGCTTCCAACAAATCTTCATTTTTGTGTTCTAAGCAAGAACTAAGTGTTCTAGAGATGAAGAAAAATAATGCTGCTCTCCTCGCAGTCAAAAATACTTGAAACAAGCTTGTAGAATATATTTCAACTCGTTACTCGAATGCAAAAGTGCTGCGAACTTTCTCTTTTATACTCCGTTTCATTAAGAAACTGCCAGAAGGCGAGGAGTACGCGAAAGATGCACCGACTGCAAAGGAATTGCATTGGGCATTCCTGAAAATTTTAGAAATAATTCAGAAAGCTGAATTTTCAGAGGAAATAGACAAATCGGCAAAGTCAAAAATACTTTCGCCAATTATTAAAAAATCAAGCCCTTTCATTCATAATTATAAGGATGAAAATTGTTCGTTTAATTTACTTCGTATTGGTGGGCGACTTCTCAATACACCAATACCACTTGATGAAAAAATTCCAGTGCTAATGCCAAAAAATTCACATTTTGTGCATATATACTTACGATATTTACACGTTTCAAATTGCCATCCTGGACCGAAAGTATTATTTGGACTACGCCAACAAATTTGGCTAGTATATGCACGTGAAGCATGTAGCAAAATAGTTAGGCTCTGCCACTGTTTTCGATATAAACCTAAAATCTTAACGCAAATTTGTAGTGTCGACTTTTGCGGACCGGTACATACAACGTTAAAAATCCGAGCTGGCTTTGCTGTTGTTACGATTCGTTTGATATTTCCTCATAAATTTTCCATCCGATTAAGGTCCGGAGACTGACCTGGCCATGGCATCACGTCGATTTTTTAAGATACAAACATTCTTAAACTAGTTTACTAGTGTGTTTAGGATCGTTATCCTGTTGAATCGTCCATTTTAAATGCATTTCCCGACTGGCATTCGATAGCATTGCATCCTTCAATAAATTAACGTACACTGCTTTGTCTATAATACCTTTGATCAAATGGATAGGGCCAACGCCAGTCTAGCAAAAGTAAGCCCATACTATAATGGTTAGTCCACCATGTTTAACCGTCTTGGTAGTGTATTTGGGGTGGTATTCTGTGTTTGGTAGACGACGAACATACTGTCTGGAGCCTGTTCCACCAAAAAAAAAAAACTTTGCTCTCATCTGACCATAATACGTTGCGCCACTTTTCGGCATTCCATTTCATATAATCTTTTGCAAATTGTATTCTTGCAACGACGTGCTTCTTCGTCTAAAGGTATACCTTACT
Source organism: Meiosimyza platycephala (assembly GCA_963662105.1). Lineage (NCBI taxonomy): Eukaryota > Metazoa > Arthropoda > Insecta > Diptera > Lauxaniidae > Meiosimyza > Meiosimyza platycephala. The sequence goes on from OY759210.1 coordinate 46,312,027, forward strand.
GGAACTTCTTGTACTCAAATTATTTTCCATTAGTCGACGTCGAATTGTCACAGCACTGATCGACAGATTTGGCTGAGTTTTTATCATTTTTGAGGACGCCGAGGACTTATTCTTGCAATATCGTGCACTTCGTCTGTCGTCTAATAACGAAATCTGGTGGTTACCACCACGATTTTTAGGTGTCTTACAATAGCTAATAGCATTAAATATCAGTCGCAGTGCATCCAACCATATTTTCAGTTTACTTGATGGTCGACCCTAATTTCTTAGCCTAATTATTGATTCTATCATTTCGATTCAGTAATTCCTTCCTCTACCCACTAATCAAAGGAAGAGTACATCGATTGCAATAAATTCATATAAGCAAATTATTAAATTGCTTAATTACACTTACGTATGGCGGTTTTCTAGAATTTTTAATTTTTTTCAACTAATTACGTAAAGCACTACTATTTTAATGAGCAGCAGAATTTTGGTGCAAATATATAAATGGATCACAAACAAGAGAACACGAAACAAAACTAACGGGATTTTTTTGCTTTTCTGTTCTTTTTATTCAGTCCTACGAAAATTTTACTAAGGAGTTCAATTTGTAATGCAAAATATTTTTGAAAAGGGATTTAAAGGTCATGTCCTGCAACACTACTATTTTCATGAACACAACTGTACGTGGTACTTCTATAAGAAAAAACTGATATAAGAATGAAATTTCCGGGATTTTTAGACTTATATCCGTTACCTACTGTATTTACGGAGGTTTCATTTACAAAAATTTCATTTTCAATCGTTCCAACTTATGTACATACAAAAGTTGTCATAAGTTGTGTGTAAACAAAAACAAAGTTTTTTCATATCGTTGGTCTACGTACATAGCTAGCGCAAGGTGGTTGCAGTTAGCCGTACAAACACACATACATACACATACGCTATTTAATAAATTGAGTGCTGTTGCTACTCAAGAAAAGTTTGCTACATTTCGTTTTCGTTGTTGTTATCATTGCAAATTAAGAGAATAGGTGGAACCCAATACATCTTAACACTGCAGAAACATTTCGATTTTGCTATTTCTAGTTTCTGTGGTTGGATTTCGGGGTTAAATATCAATCATTGAGCTCATAAGTTAGGATTTCTCTTGAAATTCATTTTCTTAATTTCAAAGTAAACTACAGCATTTGTAAAATTTGAAGGGACAAATAAGAACCTGCATATTTTTGATTTAGACCGTTTATTCGTTGGCAAAGTAGTTGCAAAAAGCAATCTATAAGCAACAATTAAATTTTTAATTAATTAAAATTACTTTTCGATAAATTTAATTGAATAAACCATAATTTTCGTTGGCAAAGTAGTTACATATTGCATTCTACACGCAACAATTAATTTTGTAATTAATTAATATTACTTTTCGATAAACTTAGTTGACTCAAACCCATGATGGGAAAAAATAGTGAATCCTCAAACGATACTGTGGTGAGTATCATGGACGATACTGAAGTCCACGATAATCTTCTAAAAAAAGGGGACTAATTATGAGTAATATTTTGCGCATAAAAACTTCGTTGATCGAGAAAAAAGTTTCATCAAATTATTTTGAACTGAATTGTTGTCTCGGTATTTTAAATAGTTATTTGGACCAAGCAATGGCTTGCCAAGCTGAAATCGAAAAATTCGATTCTGAGGACTCTTTCAGATCTGATCTGGAAGAGGAATGTGTTATTACAAAATCACTGCTACTGTCTATTATAGACAAGAATAAGTCACAAATGGCTGCAGTGGCTCCTTCCAGTAATCCGCACGAAGCTTCGTTCGTTGTGCATCAACAACAATCACGCCGTCCAAATTTAAAGCTGCCAAAATTTAGTGGCAAGTATTCAGAATATGAAAGTTTTATCGGCGTTTTTGAAAGTTTAGTCAACAGTGACAATAGTCTGACAAATATTCAAAAATTCAATCATTTAACGTCGTGTCTATCTGGAGAAGCATTAGGAACAGTTCGAGCCTTTCAAGTTACTGATGAGAATTATGAGAAGGCACTAGCCAGTTTGCAAAAAGTTTATGATAATAATTGCATTTCTCAACTTTTTGATTTGCCTTTAATCAATAAGCCTTCTGCTGCAGATTTGCGCAATTTAATAGACAGTGTCAGCTATTTATGACTCCCTATTATCAAAAGGCGACGATAAAAAGATTTCAAACGCTATTCTGATTTACTTAACGATGACAAAAGTTGACTCAATAACTAAATTGAAATGGGAAGAGCAACTTAATTATGATCATTTGCCAATGTGGAAGGATTGTGAAACAATGCTTAATAGACGTCTTCAACATATTTCGGCCGATGAGGCATTTAAATCAAAACGTCAGAATCATAATAAGCCACAGCATAATAATACTGCTAACAAAAATTCGTCATTTTTGTGTTCTAAGCAAGTTGAAACTTACAAAAAATGTCTTTTTTGTAAATCATCAGGACATTTTATTAATTTTTGTCCAACATTTTTGGAACAATCTGTTCAACAGCGATTCGATTTTGTAAAGGGAATTTCGGCGTGCATAAATTGTTTAAAACAAGGGCACACAGTTGCAAAGTGTAAATCTGCAAAGTGTAAAATATGCCAGCGGCCGCATAACTCGCTTTTGCATAGGTTCGTTCCCACCCCTCCTCCTGCTGCCAGTTTCAATTGTTCAACCGACAACCAGCCATCAACATCTCGTGCAGCGATAAATCATACTTCGCTTCATGATGACCAATTAATTTTAGCTACAGCTGTAGTACAAATAAGTAACAAATCTGGCGAATATCAGTTGGCAAGGGCATTATTGGACTCTGGGTCGCAAATTAATTGCATGTCGGAAGAACTGGCGCAGCGGTTAAATTTAAGTAGGGAGGACTTTAACTTACAACTAGTGGGTATAGGAAAGACGCAATCTACTGCCAGACATACACTCGCGCTCACAATTAAGTATACGGTTACCATTTTCTAACAAAATTAGGTATATATCGAATTTAAGTAATAAATAAGAGACATTTTTATAATTTTTTTGATGTTAAGATGTTCTGTCATGTATTCTCAGTCAATTCAACGGTTTTTAAAATACATTTTTATACAAATGAGGACAAAATAATGTCTCAAAACCAAATATCAGTTTATATGAAAAAACGTAAAAAAGAAAATGTTCGAAAATAGTTAACTAATTCAATTTTTTTTTAAATTTAGTAATTTGTGTTACCACCTTTAGTATTTATTACCGCCTGCAAACTTTTTAGTATACTTTGCACTAAATTTTTTTTGGCTTTAACGGGTCAATTTTGTCCCACTCGTTCTGAAGCTACGGAAAGAAAGTTGGTAAATGGTACCTTTTACTTCTAGGCTCATTGAAACCCAAAATTGTCCAAAGATGTTCAATAGGATTTCAATCAGAATACTGGAGCGAACATTCAAGTTTTACATTGTTTTCTACTAGAAAATATTGATTTTCAACACGTAAGGTGTGCTTGATGTCATTGTCTTGCTGGTAAACAAAGTCCCTAAGTCCAAATTTCATCGCAGAAGATTTAAATTTTTTTTTTAATTTGAACAGTATCCACCCAGTCATCCTCCATTTGATATGGAAACAAATCTCCTACTCCAGCCCAGCTAAAACATCCTCACATCATAATTTAGGCACCTTCATGCTTAACATTGTGTTGCTGAAATTGCTAATGCAGACCTTAATGCGTCTTTCTCCACACTTTTTTATGTTTTTTTTTTGCCAATCAATTCAAATTTGCTTTCATCTGACCAAATTACCTTCTTCCAAAATTCCAGAGCCATCGAACTATTCTTTTTGCAAAATCTAATCGCTTAATCTTATTTTTCTAACTGATCAGTGGTTTTTTTTCGCCAAATTATTTTTAAATCCAGCATTATTCAAGCGCCGTTTTATTGTGGGCGAAGAAACATTTTAGTCTAATGTTTCCTTAACCCATTTTCTGGCGCGCTGAATGAAAGTTCGAATTTGTAATTAAAAGTGATATTTCTAGACTAATTAGGATCCAAAAAACTCGAATCCGTTGTTCAAAATGTTGTACCATTTTTTTGAAAAAAAAAATTTTTGGCAGAAAATATAATATAATCACATTCGTATTTTGCCAACCCACGAAGTAAAGCAGAATTGTTTCTGAGTGAGAAATCTAACAGATCGCTTACAAACACACATTTTGTTGTGAGCTGTGTTTCCACCAACCGCCATTGTTCGACTTTTCGAACAGTCACTTTTGCGAGTCCGCCAATGCTTCCTAGTAGAAACAGATCTTGTGTAAAGTCACTTTTTTGACTATATTCGACTTTTATCTACAGAAAAAATGTACTTTTGGAAACTAATTATTTTTAATTATATATTACTTAACTCACTAAAAATAGGTCTGCCAATAAGGTATTTTTCAATCATTAGCTGTTGCCCACCATGGAAAAGGGGCGTGGCCAATAAATTTTTTTCCTGAAAGCCAATTTAATTTACTATAATAAGCTGTATACCAATTAGCTTCTTTTATGCCTCGACATAGAACAAAAATTCGGTGAAAATGAGCAAATTTGCTGTTCGAAAACTCGAACAGCGGCAGAAAATGGGTAAATATCGGCTGCTGTTACTGATGGGTTTTTAATAGCTTCTCGTTGCATATCATTAACATTACAGAGTTCGAAAATAATCAGAATGAAATTGGAATGAATATAGAAAATATTCGAGCACTTGTGAAACCAGAAGACGCGTCTTTTTTGACGTTGGAGCATAGTTTCAATCTTTTAAAGTCAAAAATAAATGGTCTGAAAACACATATGCGGAAAGCTAGAGGATTAATGAATATATTAGGTAAAGGACTAAAGGTAATCGCTGGAACAATGGATAGCGAGGACGAAGTTTTCATTAGAAGGCATATCGAGGACTTGGAAAAACAGAATCATGAATTGATAAATGAATCAAATAAACAAATTTCAATAAACTCCCAAATTACAGATCAGATAAGAAATATTTCATTGCACATTAACACTCAGCAGAAACTTATTACCAGTAGATTATACGGATTCACAGAAAAGATTTTAAGCAATACAATGGATCTCAAGAACGACATGGAGATATTCAGAGAAATTTTTCAGCTCAATTTCGACATTACGCTATTCAGAAATCACATCGATGACATACAACAAATAATTTTAGCAAGTCGGTTGAACATTCTGTCGCGGAACATTTTGTCAGAAAAAGAAATGAATTTAATATCGGATATAGAAACATTAAAAGATATTAAAATAAAAGTAGCTTATTATGTTAATCAAATAATAATAATAATATTTATCCCGTCTTATTCAGACAAAGTATTCTATAATATGAATATAGAACCGGTTCCTAATATTAACAATAAATCCATAATTTTATCAGAAGACAAATTTCTAATGGATAACGATGGGAAAATATTTGGAAACAGTATTAGCGGCAATTTAAAATCTGACTTAACCGAAATAGAAGATGATTGTTTGAAACAAATAGCTACGTCAAGAGATGCTGAGTGTCCAATAAGATTTAATATTGAAACAGTGATAAAGGAAATGGAGCAAGGTCTATTGATTGTCAAAAACGCTATAAACTTGGAGCTAACTCACAATTGTAATGAAATAAATTTACGTCTATTTCGAAATAGCTTGATCAAGTTTGAAAATTGCAGAGTGATGATAAATAACACTGCATTTGAGAATAGCGTAATTAAGATTGAAGATCATATACTGTTGCCTATTTACAATATTAAAGTAACAGAAAGAAGAACAACTAAAAGAGAAAAAAATTTTTAGTGTTAAAGTCACTTTCCACATACCAGCCTGACCATACAATTTCAACAAAGGAATGGAATCTACCTGCAAATATTGAGCTCGCTGTCCCATATTTTTATAAAATGTAAAAAATAGATCTGTTACATGGGGCAGAAACATTCTTTGACCTTTTGTCAGTTGGACAAATAAAACATAGTCCAAATTTGCCAACGTTACAAAAAACGTTACTTGGCTGGATAGTCTCAGGTAAATACCAAGCTATCAAAAACACAAATTCGCAAATATGCAACTCAGTAACTGTTACTGAAAATCATGAATCTCTTGATTCGAGAGTTCAAAAGTTCTGGGCATTAGAAGACATGCCACAGGATTCACAATGCAAAGCATACTCTGCTGAGCAGCAGCTCTGTGAAAACCACTTTACTGATAAAGTTTGTCGATTAGCTGCTGGTCGATTTCAGGTCTCACTTCCTTTTAAGTCAAGCCCAAATTCACTTGGCTCATCTTTCGAAACCGCAAAAAGGTGTTTTTTGGCTTTAGAGCGGAGATTATTGAAAAATCTTGAGCTTCATGAAATGTATATGGATTTCATGAAAGATTACCTGAAATTAGGACACATGTCACCAGCAAGCGACGGAATTATGACAATTCCACATTATTTCATTTTGCATCAATGCGTTTTGAGACCAGAAAGTGCGACTACTAAACTTCGCGTAGTTTTCGATGCGTCCAGTCTAGTGCTTCACCGAGAACGAGGCGAGGCGAGATTCGAGTTGTTCTCGCTCTCGCCTCGTTTTATAAATTTGAGTCTCGCCTCGCCTCGTTCTCGGCCGAGAACTTGCCATCACATATCTCTAGTTTTTAAGATATTGATGTATTTTTCTATAAATATATGAAACAAAGTCGGATTAGTTACACTCTATAAAACTCAAGAACGGCTGGACCGATTTTAATGGTCTCAAATTTTTTGGATTTGTCTCCGCCCCGAGAATGACATTGGCTACAAAATTTTTATTTAGGTAAATATTTAGGGTGGCCCTTATACAAAACTTTTTTAAAATGAATGATCTTTAATTTGTTGGATTTGTCTTCGCCCCATGAGTTTAAATGTGGTTTGTCTTTTCCACGTAGAGAAAACACTACTCAGTAGAAATTCATGCATCACTGATGTAAATAAATAAATAAACTGCGGAAGCATTGCATGGCTACACAAAAAATTATTAAGCTCAAAATTCATCAATAAAAACAAAAGGTACTTTTCCGAGAATTAAAACTTTTTCCCAGTGAATATGAGTTCTTTTTACAAGAAAGATGCACACAAGAGCAGTTTTTTTAGTCTCTCATTTTTTTACAAGTCAATAATACATGCGTAAAAAATTGCCTTTTGCAGAAATAATGTCTTTGACCTGAAATTTTCACAACTGGCATCGCGCAACTCATTTGCGCACATTTGTTTTGTTTTGCACGTTTAATTCCTGCTGGGTCTCTTGCATATTTCATTTTTCAAACGAACCAGCGCATAAAAATCAGCAACTGCGCGGCGGGACGAATGATAGCATGTTTCATAGCTCGTGACCGCGGGTGGGTAAATGACCAACCCTAGCCTAAGCTATGCTTCTTGCTTTAAAAGACGCGTGGTGTAAATTTCATGTTCTTCGAATGCGTGGTCCTTGTGAAAATGTTATTTTAAAAATATCTTTGTATGAGGACCACCCTAAATATGTACCTTAAGAAATAGTTTTATAGCTTAAGCTATGCTTTTTGATATAAAAGACACGCGGTGCAAATTCTATGCGAATCGATCACGTGGTCTTTGCGAAAATGCTATTTTAAAATTATTTTTGTATTAAGGCCACCCTAAATATGCACCCTTAATAAAATTTTTATAGCCTTTATTATTTTTGGGGCGAAGACAAATCCAACAAATCAAAGATCTTAATTTTAAAAAAGTTTATTATTTACCCTAAATAAAATTTTTGTAGCCAATGTCATTCTCGGGGCGGAAACAAATCCAAAAAATTTGAGACCATTAAAATCGGTCCAGCCGTTCTTGAGTTACATAGAGTGTAACTAACCCGACTTTGTTTCATATATTTATAGAAAAATACATCAATATCTTAAAAACTAGAGCCAATTCAGTACTTTCATGAATATATTCGTAATCTGAGTACCATTATAGAAATCCGCAGAGACATCCAGTCCAACAAAACCACGGTTGACCAGTGTTATCAACTACTTGACACAGGTGTATAAAACCTTTTTTTATATCTCAGTAACTATATGACGTAGATGGATAAGATTTGATACATATAATTGTCATAGTTTGTAAAAGGTTCGTAGTTTAGATTGATTTGGAAAAAATGGGCAATGCCACGCCGTCCCATATAAGAAAAGAATTAAATTGATCATATCTCACCAATCATCATATAATATTCAATCCACCCAAAAAAAACACATATGTTATTTCATTTCTTGAGGCGTAGCAACGCGTGTCGGGCTTTGCTAGTTGAATGTGCATATGCAGGTCTGATACATGTATGATTTTTTTCATTTTTATAAAAACCTCGCTTTTTACCGAGGCGAGGTTTCGACGAGGCGAGGCGAGGCGAGGTGCCTGTGTGTCTCGCCTCGCCTCGGTCGAGCGAGGCAAATTTATTTTTCCACCTCGCCTCGTTCTCGCCTCGCTCTCGTCTCGTAGAACGAGGCTGCCTCGCAGTCTCGGTGAAGCACTAGTCCTGTCGTACTTCAACTCAACCATCATTGAATGATACACTTATGGTTGGTCCAACAATCAAGGAAGATTTGTACTCAATTCTTCTTCGTTTTCGTTTACATAAATACGCCATGACTGCTGACATTTCTAAAATGTACCGTCAAGTGAAAGTGGACGAGGCAGACCGAAATTTTGAATTGATACTGTGGCGAGAAAATGATACACAACCAATTCAGGTGTACAAACTCAACACAGTTGCATACGGTACTGCTCCAGCCCCATTTCTAGCTATACGATGCTTATTTCACTTGAATGATACACTTATGGTTGGTCCAACAATCCAGGAAGATTTGTACTCAATTCTTCTTCGTTTTCGTTTACATAAATACGCCATGACTGCTGACATTTCTAAAATGTACCGTCAAGTGAAAGTGGACGAGGCAGACCGAAATTTTCAATTGATACTGTGGCGAGAAAATGATACACAACCAATTCAGGTGTACAAACTCAACACAGTTGCATACGGTACTGCTCCAGCCCCATTTCTAGCTATACGATGCTTATTTCACTTGAGCGATTTACACAGCACATCGCACCCAATTGGTGTAAATGTAATACGAAAAGACTTCTACGTTGATGATATGCTCACTGGAGCTGACAACTTCAATGATCTCGAAATAATACGTACGCAAGTCACTCAAATTTTGGATTCTGCTGGATTTCAGTTAACCAAATGGTTTTCGAACCACTCTACTTACCATAATATCGACTTAGCGGAAAAACCGCTTAAGTTTAACGATTCCGATTCTACAAAAACATTAGGCTTACGTTGGGTTCCGAAGAATGATACATTCAAATTTCATTTGGACGAAAATGTTCAAGATCTTCGACCAACAAAACGCAACATCTTGTCAGTTTCGGCAAGACTTTTCGATCCTCTCGAACTTTTATGCCCAATCGTTACCTAAGCAAAAATCTTATTGCAAGAGCTTTGGATTCAAAATTTAGACTGGGACGAGTCAATTCCTATTCGACTCGAAAACAAGTTGGCAAAATTTTAAAGCCAATTTATCGCAATTGGATACCATTGAAATTCCTCGGTACGTGAATACCCATCCGAATGAAAATTGCCAAATTCATGGATTTTTGGATGCTTCAATACGTGCATATGGCTGCTGTATTTACATCAGAAGCGAGACCTCAAATGGTATCCAAACTCAGTTATTGATGGCAAAGTCAAAAATTGCTCCGCTCAAAACTAAATCGTTACCCAGGCCTGAGCTGTGTGCAGCCCACCTGTTATCTAAACTATGGAATAGGGTGAGAGCAATGTTAAATTGTAGAATCGAGAACACATATTTCTGGACTGACTCAGAAATAGTTTTACACTGGACTAAAACATATCTTGCTACACTTAATATTTTTGTAGCAAATAGAGTTGCCGAAATTTAAGAATGGTCGCAAAATGCTACTTGGCGACACATTCCCTCGAAACAAAACCCTGCAGATATACTTTCAAGAGGCTGCAGTGTAGACGAGCTTAACTCCTCAATGTGGTTTACTGGGCCGTCGTTTCTTTTGCAAGATTCTGAATTTTGGCCAAAAAATAGTCACTTTGAATTACCTCTAGAACTAAGTGGTCTGGAGATGAAGAAAAATACCACTATACATCTCACAGTTGAAAAACCTTCAAACGAGCTTATAGAATACATTTCAACTCGTTCTTCGTATGTAAAGGTACTGCGAACTTTCGCTTTCATACTTCGTTTCATTAAGAAACCGCCAGAAGGCGAGGGATACGCGAAAGATGAACCAACTGCAAGGGAATTGCGTTGGTCATTCCTGAAAATTATTGAGTTGATTCAGAAATCTGAATTTTCAGAGGAAATAGACAAATTGGCAAAGTCAAAAATACTTTCGCCAAGTATTCAAAAGTTAAGCCCTTTTATTCATAGTTATAATGATCAAAATTGGTCATTCAAGTTACTTCGTGTTGGTGGGCGACTCCTCAACGCACCAACACCACATGACGCAAAATTTCCATTGCTCATGCCAAAAGACTCACACTTTGTGCAAATATACTTACGATATTTACACGTTTCGAATTGTCATCCTGGGCCGAAAATATTATTTGGACTACTACGCCAACAAATTTGGGTAGTAAATGCACGTGAAGCATATAACAAAATAGTTAGGTGGTGCGTTCACTGTTTCCGATACAAGCCTAAGTTACTAACGCAAATTATGGGAAATCTGCCGTCAGACCGTCTCAGAGCTGTCCGACCATTTCTAATTTGCGGTGTCGACTTTTGCGGACCGGTACGTATAACGTTACAAATCCGAGGTCGACAACCCGTAAAAATGTATGTAGCGGTATTCGTGTGTTTCACTTCGAAAGCAGTACATTTAGAACTTGTTTCCGATTTATCAACTGATTGTTTTATTCTCTGTCTCAAAAGGTTCGTCAGCCGCCGTGGAGTCCCCCAAACGATCCACTGCGACAACGCCACGAATTTCGTGGGCGCAGACATGAAGATGCAGGAGATGACGACAACGTTCCAAGAACAGCCCCAAGACTTGATGTCGTACGCGGCCACAGTAGGAGTAGAATTCCGGTTCATTCCCCCACGAGCGCCGCATTTCGGTGGGCTCTGGGAGGCAGCCGTGAAACAGGCCAAATACCACCTACTCCGCACGCTTGGGTGCGCGATTCCGACCGCAGAAGGGATGGCAACAACGTTGGCAGAAGTGGAAGCGGTACTCAACAGCCGACCATTGGCTCAATTGAGCACCAACCCCAGCGACGGCGAGGCGCTAACTCCAGCTCACCTGCTAATAGGCGAGGCAATGCGTTCGCTGCCGCTCGCATCGCTGCCCGACGACACCGACAAACTGTCTTACTTGAGGAGATGGCGACTGTCATGCGCACTCAAACAGCGGTTCTGGAAGGTATGGTCGAGACTACATCCTGGATCTCGAGCAGCGGAACAAGTGGTGCAAAGGGCAGCCCAATTTGGAAGTCGGCCAAGTCGTGGATGACAGGCGTGGTCATCAACACCGCCAAGGGACGCGACGCTACCATTAAAACCAGGTCAGGCACCTATTGCAGGCCAATTCATAAATTGGCCCCACTACCATTTGTTTAGAAGCGGTTGCTGCCAAGGTGGGCGGTGTTAAATCATTTAATGCTGTATGACTTGTTATTTAAGATTTATTTTAATTCTTTAATTAATGACTATTTTAGTCAATGAATTTCATTTAATTTATTTATTTTTAAAACCACCTTTGGTGTAGGTTTAAGGAGAATTAAATTACGCCCGTTTTAAAACGCGGCATCAAAGCCTAGTTATAAGAACTTAATGTAAAATGAATTTAGTATTAGTAAAAGCCTGAAGATATTAAGACTAAAAAAACTCGTTTTACTCATTTTATTCGGAAGTGTAGCCAGGCATTAAATTTCGTTTTCGTTTATTTGGCGACAAACTAGTTGTCCAACAATACTGCTATGAGAAGTAACGCCACCAATCATGTCCTCAAAGTTTGCATTCAATGTAGGCAAAGATAAATCCACAAATTTTTTGTTAAAGTCATTAACATTATCGATACCAGATACTTGAGCTTTATTTTTCGTCGGTCCAATTTTTTTAATCAAGTTCCACGTTTGTTTACCACCAATAGCGTTTTTGAATATTTTCATAAAAAGTTAATTTGAATGCACGAATTTTTTTTACAACCTCTTTTCTTCAATTTTTGAAAATACTGTATACTAAACAAAAACTGATATTTTAAATCTTTTCCAGCGATTGTAAGCAGTGTTACGCTGATCAATCAAAGTTTTAATGTTTTCACTAAACCATGGTGGTATGTTATTTTTGACTAATTTTGTTTTAAGCGGTAAATATTTATTAAATAACCTGTTTATATGACGTTCTAAACATGACAGTTGATCATTCGGAGAACTCAAAGTAAAAATTCGATCCCATTCTACATGATTTAATTCTATATTTAATAGTGGATAATTAATATTTTTGAAGTCACTGTACTTGATTATATGTACATTTATTATTAATTGAAAATCATACGTGAGGAAAATTAAGTCATGCTTTGAAAACATTGGTACCGAGAGTTGGTCGTAGAGCAGAATATTGTTCTTGTTACTGACAAAAAATAAGTCAAGCAACGTATTTATTGTCTGAGTAAAATGAGTTGGAGTTGTAGTTTTCACCGCGAAAAAACGAAGAGCTTGCATACCCTCCAAAAGGATGTTTTCGACCTTAACATTGCTATTAAAATCTCCCGTAATCACTACTTCAGCGTATGGTAGAGTAAGAGACTCAATTTTTTGGAAAAAGCTAGTAAAACTTTAATAATCTAAATAAACTTTAATAATGATGCAAGCTGTTGCGATAAATGTTTTAAGATTGAGACAGTGAACAATTTCAAATATTTAGGAATTACATTGGATCAAAAGCTAAACTGGAAACATCACACACTGTACTTAAAACAATATACACCTGTCCCCCGTTTTACACGCTACTCGTTTAACACGTTTTCGATCTTACACGGTTTTTAAAATAAAAAAATTCGACTACATACATTTTTTTGTAACCCTTTTTTATTAATTCATTTTCACATATAATATAATATTGCTCAAAATGGACATTTTGGCTTCGCACGCAGATATTTCAAATCAATTTAAATCAATTCCTTTGTGAATAATTATGATATAAATTTGTTTAAAAATAAAACACTTGTACCAGATCTAAAATAAAGAAGATTTCTCTGATTTTCTGTATGCACAAATACATTATTAGGAACATATTGTTACGAAATTTCCTGTCCCTTTGACAGTAATTTCAATCTCTTACACTTTTCTGAGTTCGATCACTGGATTGTGTAATAATCAAGAAAAACGCAATCTTTATTTAATTATAAAATGGTTTATTTAAATCACAAACGTTAGTTTTTACACAGTACAATTGTTTATTTAATCTTTACATTCAAATTGTATACACAAACGTTATACTTTATTACTTAAAATCCACTATATCACTTTAGTACTTAAATTCAAATGTTCTCACTTAAGATCCACTGTATTCCACTATTCAATATCAACTGTGTCTCTGCTGCTTATACCACAGCCTTTTATACTCAAGTCATCATGTTCTAGAACCATCGGCCGTTGTCTAGAATGTCGTTCCAGTGCCTTCTAGATGGCGTTATTTTTCTTACGGTCAGTGATGCACGTATTTTTCTACTGTCAGTGATGCTAGCTAATATCGTTTAATAATTATTACGAGAATTTTCTGGCATATACCAAATTTCGCTACACTGCCCTCCGCTTAAACTTGTTCGTCCCGAACAAGAGTCTCTCCATCTCTAGTATAAGGTACCAGCCTTTCGATGTGGACTACCTTTAATTTACCTTTGTTGCTGGGGTATTTTTGGATTCGATCCACAACATCATTAATTCTTGTGACGATCCGATAAGGTCCCTCCCAATGAGTCTGTAATTTAGGAGACAAGCCTCGTTTTCATTGTGGGTTGCTTAGCAGTACTAATTGACCTTCTTTGAACCCTTCAGTATTTGCTCGCAGATCATACCGAGCTTTCATCTTGTCGCTAGCCAATTGAGTACGTCTCCTGATGAGTTCGTGTATATCTGCTAGTTCTTCTCTTTTCTGTGATATGTAATCGTCAGCATTGGTCGTTTCTGGGACAGCGCTTACTCCGTACTTCAAATCTGCTGGAAGCCTTAAGTCCGTACCAAAAATTGCTTTTGCTGGCGTGACTGTAGTGGTATCGTGTACTGACGAACGATAAGCAATCAGAAATATTGGTAGATGCTCATCCCAATTTTTTTGTCCTTTGTCAACAACCTTTTTCAGATGCTCCTCTAGAGTACGGTTGAACCTTTCGACCATGCCATCGGACTGAGGATGCAATGCTGTGGTACGTGTCTTCTGTATTCCAAGCATGTCACAAACCTCCTTAAAAAGTGCCGACTCAAAATTTCGTCCTTGGTCGGAATGCAACTCAAGTAGAGCTCCATATCGGCAAATCCAATTTTTGATGAAAATGTCTGCCACTGTTCTTGCTTCTTGATTGGGAATGGGATATACTTCTGGCCACTTACTGAAGTAATCAATTACCACAAGGATGTATTTATTTCCTGCATTGCTAATTGGAAAAGGTTCCGCTATATCCATGGCTATCCTCTCAAAGGGAGCTCCAACGTTATACTGATGCATTTTTCCTCGAGTGCGGTGCCTTGGTCCTTTAGCAATTGCACATTGGTCACAACGGCGGATCCAGTCAGCGACTGTTTCTTGGCATCCAACCCAATAAAACCGTTTCTTTATTTTCTCTGTGGTTTTTGTTACGCCCAGATGTCCACCACTTGATCCATTATGATAATCCTTGATTATTTCCTTAAATTTTTCCTTTGGAATAACCAGCAGTTTTGAGCGAATTTTACCATCCTCGCTTTCCCAGATTCGGTAGAGGCAACCATCATGCAACTCCAAACTTTGCCATTGCGCCCAGTATGCTTTACAGATTTGACTTTCACTTGATATTTCTTGCCATGTCGGTTTCCTACCCAGCTCTTTATACTTAATTATAGTTGCCAAATCTGTATCACTGCGTTGGTCCCGTTGTACCTCCTCTTTTGTCCACTTTTCTTCAGGCAAAACGTTCAAAAAGCGCACATCAATTGTTCCAGCTTTACTTTCCATTCGGGAACAATGACCGCATTCAATTTTACATGGACGACGGGAAAGTGCATCCGCATTTCCATGCTGGCTTCCTTTGCGATGTTCTATGGTAAAATCATAGCTCTGCAAGCGCTCTATCCACCGTGCAATTTGACCTTCTGGATCCTTGAATTGAAGTAGCCACCTTAATGCCGCATGGTCTGTCCTCAGGAGGAAGTGCTGTCCATATTTTGATTCATTGTTTGGATCTGCGTCGCGTTCTGACTCAACCTCTGATCAATCTGTAGCGCGTTCTGACTTAAGCTCTGGTCAATTTCTTTCCGAACCTCCTGGATTTGCAGCGCGTTCTGACTTAACTTCTGGTCTATTTGCAGCGCATTTTGATTTATTGTCTGTGTCATCGCCATTAACATTTTCTCGAACTTTGACATATCTACAACTTCGCCACTTGCCGCCGGTCCAGAAGCTTCCTCTATCTTCGCTGTTGATTCTGACACATCACTATAAAATTCATGCTCTTCCAGGTCTACCCCATGAGCCTCAAGAGCCTGCCGTAAGCGTTTCTGTAACTCCAACTTTCCGCCAGATGAGTGCAGATTCAGCTGCTGCAACTCCTTCTTTAGTTGATCCACTTTTAGTTCGTCAAACTTAACCATTTTTTTTTTTTTTTTTTTATATATTTTTTTATTTGATGGTTAATTCTTTTTACACAATCCCACTTCTGACACCAATTGTTACGAAATTTCCTGTCCCTTTGACAGTAATTTCAATCTATTACACTTTTCTGAGTTCGATCACTGGATTGTGTAATAATCAAGAAAAACGCAATCTTTATTTAATTATAAAATGGTTTATTTAAATCACAAACGTTAGTTTTTACACAGTACAATTGTTTATTTAATCTTTACATTCAAATTGTATACACAAACGTTATACTTTATTACTTAAAATCCACTATATCACTTTAGTACTTAAATTCAAATGTTCTCACTTAAGATCCACTGTATTCCACTATTCAATATCAACTGTGTCTCTGCTGCTTATACCACAGCCTTTTATACTCAAGTCATCATGTTCTAGAACCATCGGCCGTTGTCTAGAATGTCGTTTCCAGTGCCTTCTAGATGGCGTTATTTTTCTTACGGTCAGTGATGCACGTATTTTTGTACTGTCAGTGATGCTAGCTAATATCGTTTAATAATTATTACGAGAATTTTCTGGCATAAACCAAATTTCGCTACAATATATTATTATATTTTGTTGTAAAGAAATTTCTTATAGACATTTCGAGTAATTTTTTGGTCAAATAGCTCTTGAGAAAAATGGGTGCCGTGACATAATCCCCACGGACATAACCCCCATTTCGTAAATGGGGATCATTTCCGCAAATTATACGGACATAATCCCTATTTTCGGTATGGGGGTTAAGTCCGAAAATTTTTCAGACATAGTGGACATAATCCCCAAAGCTATGGGGATTATGTTCGCATCAGTTTCGGACATAATCCCCATAACAATAATTTTGTTATTGACAACTATAGTAACTCTACATGTTAGGGTAAGCTCAGGATTTAAAACTCCCAAAAATCCAACACCGGCATGGACATAGCCGGTGTTGGATTTTTGGCTTAGAAGTTGTCATAATCCCAAAACGAAATGGTGATTATAACTGAAAAAAAAAGACGGACATAAGACCCAAAACTGTTTGCATTCATTAAAATTTTCGGTCATAACCCCCATACCGAAAATGGGGATTACGTCCGAATAATTTGCGGACATAATCCCCATTACCGAAATGGAGATTATGTCCATGGGGGCTATGTCCGGTAACCGTTTACTCAATCGTGCGTGGATGCACACTTTGATCTGATGTGCTAGCTATATGCTCGACCGATTTTGAGGCACTGATTTTTAGGTTTTTGCCTAATTCTATTAAAATCAAGCTGATATGTTTGCGAGATAGATCCTTTTGGGCGGCTACTACGGAGCTTATTTTCAATTCTGCTGATCGACTTAAGTCTAATATTTTAAAAATTTAACCACAGGATTAATTTTCTTTTCCAAATTTAACAACGAAACTTCTATTATCACTTGAAATTTCCTTTCGCGGAGTCGTTATATCAATCAAATATCACGTCCAAACCACAACTAAGTATGTACATTATATCAAAGTATGACTCATATTATTGATGGGCGATTTTCATCTAACTGTTACTTTTATGTCCCCTGGTGATGTCAGCCATCTATTCTTATTTTTTTAAATCATTGCTTCCCATATTTCGATATTTTGTTTTTTTTAAATTCATAAAAGGTCTGTTCGAGCCGAAAAAATAGGTAAATATTTATATTCAAGTCTCAATTGTATCTGTCCAATACTTGCCTTATAAAATATTTTTCAGTACTTCAGTTTTTTTAACTTGTTGAAGCTTGTGTTAACAAAAAACTTGAAATCACAACAATTTTTGGTAAATGCTCATTTATTCAATTAAATAGATGAGCGATTTTTGATTGAAAAGGAATCGTAAAGTTGAATGATGACCAGATAATTATTTCTAAAATGTGGTTTATCGATGCGCACAGTTTTAAAATAAGAAATTGAAAATGTAGCTAGATCAAAATTACCCCATTTTTCATTATTTTGTACAATTCCATCGAAAATAAATTTTTGTTTGAACAAAAAAATTTCTCTTCACTAATTAATTGTTAAATTTAACGTAAATTCCTTAAAAAACCCATGAGAAATGAAAAATTTATGCGGTTCACAAGATTTTAACCCTTTTTAACACATTGAGGACGAAGCCGATTTTGCTAATGTTTCCTGGGGGACCACGTTTTTTGCGATTTAAAACACTTTGAATAGCCCAAATTTACGCTTAAAATTTTCATCCAAAATATAAGGCTACTTAGACATGTAATATACCAAAATGTAGGCAAAGCTTTTTACTTCATTCTCTGATATAAAAAAAACATATAGCGTAGCACATAAAGTTGTGATCAAAAAAAAACAAAAAGTAGTAAAGTCGTCTTTTTTATGTGCGATATGGTCCCCCAGGCAAAGTAGGTGTCGCACGCTTTCATGCGACATAGTGTCCTCAGCGTGTTAAAGCAGCGGGAATATTAATTTATACTAAGCAATAGTTTTAAAATGCACTTTATATACTTTAAAAAAATTTTCAAGCAAAAATTGTGGCTCTTATCTACTTTCGAATATATAGTCATCGTCCTATTTATTATTAATATTCTCCAAAAGATTTCACTTAGCTTGCATTCAGAAAGTATTAACCAAACGGTTATGCAACTATGACGCAGGTTTTACTTCCTGAACCCTGCCATTTTTTGTTTACAAAAATATCCACAAATTTTTGACAATCTTCATTTTTTAACAATTTTTCCGTTCGAGCCGAAAATTGTGGTCATAGAAATTTCAGCTTTTACTCTCTCGAAATCGCGATTTGACACTTTTCATTTTTTACCACAAAATCCGGCTCAAACAGACCTAATGAATCTAACCATAAATAGTAGATTGCCTTACTCTCACGCTGGTAATGAACCATAAATGTCCCTACCGTGGCATGTCCCCAACATGAAATTGCCCAGCATTTTCGACAGCCTCGCTCCTCAGTTAATTAAAAAAAAAAATATGTCCACAAAATATTAGCTACATTGTCACTGACAGATCTCGTTTTTGATTTAATTGTTTGCCAATGCACTATCACTCTCTCCACCATCCATATTTGACACGCTCAAAGTAAGACAGCAACTTTTGAATTTTTTTTCTAAGTATGAGATGGGAAATCTTCACTGCAAAGGTGACGCAGATAAATCTACTTTATTTGTTTGACTTTCGCTCGGAGTCTGCACTGTGTCGATTTTGTTGTGTGGATGTGTATACATCGTCTATTTACGAATAAAAAGTTTGTTGCTCTTTTTCGTAAGGTGCGTATAAGTTTACATTTTACTATGAGCGTGTCATTTGTTGTTCCTATTTTAGTATTAGGTGCGTTTTAGAACTTTTTGCGTAAAATCCTGTAAAACTGACACAAAACACCAGAGAATAAAAAAATTGGCTCTGTGAGAGAGGAAAAATGTAAAAAGTACGGGAACTCATAAAACCATTTTTTTAAGCTAAATACAAAATCGGGGCGTGCAATTTATCTTATGTGTCAAATCGCACCAAAAAATAGAATTATCTGCGATAAATGATGCTAGTGTCAATTTTTTACTCACTACAAACGTATAGGAAAAATCTAGACGATGTTGCACGTCCCAATTTTGTTTAGCTCTTTAACCCAAGAAATAAATGTCAACAAACAAAACTTAGCGTCAACAATTTTTTGAACGCAAACATTAAAAATATTTTGTGAAATCTTGAAATTAATTTAAAAAAATGGAAAATGTTAAAGTTGGTGTTACGCGAAGTTACTAATTTTTAAGAGAATTTATTCCTTTTTCTTAAATAAAAAAACGTTTGCTAAAAAATCTTATTCAATTTATATTTATTAAGTATGGGGAAAAAGAAACTTTAAAATTAATTAGTATTCACGTGTTGCGCTTGCGAATTCTTATATCTTACTTCTAATGACAAATCAAAGTTAACGCTAAATGACCTCTAGTGAATATAAGCATAAAGAAAAATATGCAATATCTACATTATTGTAGAAATGAAAAAATCATAACTGCAGCATAAATTATGTTCAGTAAAATTAACAATTTTACTAGCATAGGGTGTTGCGTAAATAAATATTTGTAGTTGTCGGTAACTGTTCTCCCCCTGGTAAGCGGCTTCGGAAAGCTTTCCTCAATTTCTGCCGACATCCAAAACTGCTAACTTTACGGCGGGACGTTCTAGCACTCCAACTGCTGTCTGTACTTTGGCGCGACGGACTTGACCATCAGCTGCTGTTGTTGTTTCAAGCACTCTGCCTTTCAGCCACACGTTACGATTTTGGTTTTCGTCAACAATTACGACAATGTCATCTACAGCGATGGGCTTAACTTTGTGACACCATTTGCAACGCCGGGTAAGTGTTGGTAACATCTCCCGCAGCCATCTTTTCCAGAATAGGTTTGTAAAATCTTGACTTTGGCGAAGATTCATTCTGTAGTCCAAATTTTCAGTGTCGCAAAGGGGTTTAGCGCCTGAAGAGCTACCTAAAAGCCAAGTATTTGGGGTAATGGCTTCTTCGTCTGCATGCTCCAACGACACTAAAGTTAATGGCCGTGAATTGACTGTCATTTCTACTTCCATCAGAGCTGAACGAAGGCTTTCGTCTGTAAATCGTTGTGACGGAGAAATCTTGTATAAAACAGTCCTGGCTGACCGCACTAGCCTTTCCCATGCGCCCCTCCATGTGTGGTGCAGCAGGGGGATTGAATCGCCAAGTAATGCCTTTGAACGCGCACTCTCTGTGTAATTTTGATAAATCGATTCGCCTGATCTCTTCGCGCAGCAATTTATCAGCACCACGAAAATTTGTTGCGTTCATCAAAAAGGAGTCTGTGGTAAGACTGTTCTATTTCTATATGAACTGCTCTTATAGTAAGGCAGGTCACTACTACACCCCATCTCTTATGTGTCTTCCTAGCCTCGATAACTAGCATCGGTCCAAAATAATCGATACCGACGAAACTGATTGGACGGCAAAATGCGCTTAACCGGGCTCGTGGAAGCGGCGCCATTAATGGTGGTTGTGGTGTAGCTTCGATATTTTTGCATACTTAACAGCGGCGCTGTATGACTTTAAATAGAGAACGTAATTTAATAATATAAAAATCGGTTCGGCAGCAAGTACCGTACAAGCAACTTCTCTTGAGAACAATTCTTTTTTTTTAATGTTTCGATACTTCGAAAATCATTTGAGAATATCTTATGATTACAATATGGCACTACGAAAATTGAAAAAAAAAAAAAAAAAATTAACATTAAACATTAATTTATAACCATGTACCTGAAACCCCTCTCAAAAGTAAATTTTATAGAATTCAGAGAACTTTTACAAAAAAAATGACGTCATATTGGGTGCGCCATCTTCAATTTTAAAAAACTGAAAAGATTCGAAATAAGCACCCTCGAAAACCCCTATCTACCCCCTCGATACTTGAAATTATATATGAAATTTATATTGCGTGCATAAAAGTCAGTTTTTTTTGAATAAAAAACGAACCGCTGGACCGATTTTTTCCAGACTCCTTTCAGATCTATGTCATGACGTGGCGTGTCGATTGATATGGTCATCAAAAAATTCTGTCCGGTAGTTATTGAGGAAACGAAAGCCAAAATATGTCTACATACGTACGTACATACATACATACGTACACACACACACACAGACATCACTCTAATAATACTTGTAAACGATTGTCGAGGTCTTGAAACGTAAAGAAAACACAAAATTACCTATTTCGATTTTCGGACCTATTATAATAACTTCTCAAGAGAAGTTAAAAAAGTTGTCTCACCTCGTTAATTGCGGTCTCATGGTTTATATGATGATATGCCGTGTGAAAATGAGTCACAATCAGCGAAGTGGTATAATGATCGGCTGGTAGTACGATGAAATCTGGTTCACTTTAGTACTTAAATTCAAACGTTCTCACTTAAGATCCACTGTTCAATATCAACTGTGTCTCTGCTGCTCATATGAAAGCCTTTTATACTAAAGTCATCATTTTCTCGAACCATCTGCCGTTGTCTAGAATATCGTTTCCAGTGCCTTCTAGATGGCGATTATCGACGTTGATAATGTCGTACCACTTTATCATTTATAGTACAGAAAACATGCTACATGTCACTAGATGGTGTTATTTTTCTACGGTCAGTGATGCACGTATTTTTCTACGGTCAATGATGCAAGTATTTTCTTACGGTCAGTGATGCACGTATTTTTCTTACGGTCAGTGATGCACGTATTTTTCTACGGTCAGTGATGCAAGTATTTTTCTACGGTCAGTGATGCTAGCTAATATCGTTTAATAATTATTACGAGAATTTTCTGGCATAAACCAAATTTCGCTACACTGCCCTCCGCTTAAATTTGTTCGTCCCGAACAAGAGTCTCTCCATCTCTAGTATAAGGTGCCAGCCTTTCGATGTGGACTACCTTTAATTTACCTTTGTTGCTAGGGTATTTTTGGATTCGATACACAACATCATTAATCCTTGTGACGATCCGATAAGGTCCCTCCCAATGAGTCTGTAATTTAGTAGACAAGCTTCGTTTTCGTTGTGGGTTGTGTAGCAGCACTAATTGACCTTCTTTGAACCCTTCAGTATTTGCTCGCAGATCATACCGAGCTTTCATCTGTCGCTAGCCAATTGAGTACGTCATCAGGATGAGCTCGTGAATATCTGCTAGTTCTTCTCTTTTCGTCAGCATTGGTCGTTTCTGGGACAGCGCTTACTCCGTACTTCAAATCTGCTGGAAGCCTTAAGTCCGTACCAAAAATTGCTTTTGCTGGCGTGACTGTAGTGGTATCGTGTATTGACGAACGATAAGCCATCAGAAATATTGGTAGATGCTCATCCCAATCTTTTTGTCCTTTGTCAACAACCTTTTTCAGATGCTCCTCTAGAGTACGGTTGAACCTTTCGACCATGCCATCGGACTCAGGATGCAATGCTGTGGTACGTGTCTTCTGTATTCCAAGCATGTCACAAACCTCCTAAAAAAGTGCCGACTCAAAATTTCGTCCTTGGTCACATTGCGCTATTACTTTACCTTTTTGCATCCATTTCGGCTTATTTGTTGGATTCAAAATTCGTGCTGGTATTTTTCTGTCCGCTCTTGTTTTTACTAGGGTCTTTCCAATTATTAGGTCTTTCTTTAAATATTTCTTATCTGCTTCCACTACCCACAGATGGCTTGTCCCACAGTCTTCACTTGTTGTAGCCCAAATAATTTCTTCGGTGTTGGGTTCAATTCGACAGCGCTCACTTATGTAGACTCTTGCAATTGTTAATTTTTGTCCACAGCCAATGTCTAAAGGCAACTCTAGATTGGCATATCTTAACGTCTTTTTCTTAAGATCCAAAGTGAACCCGTGTCGAATCATGAAGTCCACGCCAATGATAACCTCATCGGTGATGTTTGCAACAATAAAATCATGTTTCACAGTTTTGTTGCCGATAAGAACACTTGCTGTAACTTTTCCCACTATTTGTGCAATTTCTCCTTTCGCTGTTCTCAATTGGATCCCATTTAATGGCATTACTCGTCGTCTATTAAATAAATCTGTCCTCACAATTGAGTGCGATGCGCCTGTATCCAAAGTTAGCTCACATGGTCTTTCGTTGATTTTTCCACCGATGGTAAGGCTGTTGGAATTTCGGCAGAGCTTTGAAACTATGAAACTAAGAATGTGGGGCAATCATAAGTGAGAGTCAGCTCACGCCCCGCTGTACTGACTCTCTTTAGTTTAACGACTGCTCTTCACTACCATTTTCGCCATCGTTCACCTTATTTCCAATTTTTCTTCTTGGTGAACGTGATGCGGAACGTTTACGACGTGATTTGCAGTCACGTGCCATGTGTCCTTACTTGCCACAGTTATAGCAATTTCCGTTGAAGCTACTGCTGGCGAACGACGAATTTTTGTTCTCAGGCTCCACCTCCATCCGACGTGTTTTCAATGATAGGCGGCATGTCAACGCAATCGTCTCTTGAATGAGAGCAACCGTGACTGTTTCATTAAATGTAATCTTCGGGTTCTTCATTGTCTCGCGTTTTGTCTCTGAGTCACGTATGCCGTCAATAAACGCCTCTATTTTGAATTTTTCAGCTACGACACTTTACTCGTCAGGATAGGAAAGGTGAGCCAATCGTTCAATATCCGCAGCATAATCCTGCAAGGACTCACCAGATTTTTGGACACGACTTTTCAACTCCAGTCTGTGAATCTGCTTCATGTGGTCACTGCCATATTTTCGCTGTATGGCATTCATCACCGCCTTGTAATTTTTTTGCTCAACCACTGGGACCGTTTGCAATACTTCTGCAGCTGCGCCTTTTAATGCCACATTTAGCGCTGCTGCTGCGCTATCGTTATCCCAACGATTATGGGCAGATGTTGTTTCGAACTAGAGCTTGAAATCACTAAATGGCGTTGTTCCATCGTGCGTGGGTGCCTGAAGCCTCTCTGCGCTAATTTCTCTTAACACTTGAGTGGTTGGTCCGCTTATTTCCAACTGTTGAATCCTTTCATTAACGTCTTCAAAATTATTTTGAACTTTTTCAAGATTACTTTGAACTTTTTCCTTGAATGATTCAACGTCGTCTCGTAACTCAATCACTCTTGCATCGAGGCCATTTACCATTTTGGCAACCACCGTTCGAACAGCCTCCATATTTTGATTCATTGTTTGGATCTGCGTCGCGTTCTGACTCAAGCTCTGATCAATTTCTTCCCGAACCTCCTGGATTTGCAGCGCGTTCTGACTTAACTTCTGGTCTATCTGCAATGCATTTTGATTTAAGCTCTGACCAATTCCTTCCCGAACGGCCTGGATATTGTTATTCATCTGCAGCGCGTTCTGACTTAACTTCTGGCCAATTTCTTCCCGAACGGCCTGGATATTGTTATTCATCGGTAGATTTGTTTGCGTCAGTGCCATTAACATTTTCTCGAACTTTGACATATCTACAACTTCACCACTTGCCGCCGGTCCAGAAGCTTCTTCTATTTTCGCTGTTGATTCTGAGACATCACTATAAAATTCATGCTCTTCCAGGTTTACCCCTTGAGCCTCAAGAGCCTCCCGAAAGCGTTTCTGTAACTCCAACTTTCCGCCAGATGATTGCAGATTCAGCTGCTGCAACTCCTTCTTTAGTTGATCCACTTTTAGTTCATCAAACTTAACCATTTTTTATTTTTTTTATTTGATTGTTAATTCTTTTTACACAATCCCACTTCTGACACCAATTGTTACGAAATTTCCTTTCCCTTTGACAATAATTTCGATCTCTTACACTTTTCTGAGTTCGATCACTGGATTGTGTAATAATCAAGACAAACGCAATCTTTATTTAATTATAAAATGGTTTATTTAAATCACAAACGTTAGTTTTTACACAGTACAATTGTTTATATAATCTTTACATTCAAGTTGTATACACAAACGTTATACTTTATTACTTAAAATCCACTATATCACTTTAGTACTTAAATTCAAACGTTCTCACTTAAGATCCACTGTGTTCCACTGTTCAATATTAACTGTGCCTCTGCTGCTCATATGACAGCCTTTTATACTAAAGTCATCATTTTCTCGAACCATCTGCCGTTGTCTAGAATATCGTTTCCAGTGCCTTCTAGATAGCGATTATCGACGTTGATAATGTCGTACCACTTTATCATTTATAGTACAGAAAACATGCTACATGTCGCTAGATGGTGTTATTTTTCTACGGTCAGTGATGCACGTATTTTTCTACGGTCAATGATGCAAGTATTTTCTTACGGTCAGTGATGCACGTGTTTTTCTTACGGTCAGTGATGCAAGTATTTTTCTACGGTCAGTGATGCTAGCTAATATCGTTTAATAATTATTACGAGAATTTTCTGGCATAAACCAAATTTCGCTACAATACGTTTAAATTTCTGAGCGAGCTGTGTCTTCGTATAGTCTTACCGGATTTCAGCGTGGCAATTTTGTCTGCATATGTATCCATTTAAGCTTGCTTGCGAATTTCAAATTTTGCTTTTTCGATATGTTTTGCGGTGATATACGGCGGCAGAGGCTCACCTTTAGATTTAGCGTAGCATTTTTCGATGTATAAAACCCAATAGCTGACATACTTTTGCAGCTTTGACCACTGTGAAAAATATTCAAAATTAATTTTACGAATCGGGTCCTTTTGAATATACAAAAGGTGCGCTTGCAATTCTGATTTGTTGTTGCAGGCTGTTGTATCATCACTTGGCCAGTCACTTTCGGTGTTGGTTAAAAATTCTGGTCCTATGAACCAATCCTCAAACGATTCGACGGTCATTTTTGTTGCGATATCTGCCACGTTTAATTTGCTCGGCACCCATCGCCATTCGGAGACATAGGTCAGCTGCTGCACTTCGGCGAGAATCGTTGCGTAGCCAATTAAGTACCGTTTTAGAATCTGTCCATAAAACCTTCTTTTCAAGCGCTATGTTGTGACCATCGATTATTGTTTTTGTCAACCTGGACCCAATGACAGCTGCTTGTAACTCCATACGCGGAATCGATAGCGGTTGTAATGGCGCTACCTTTGATTTTGCGGCAACAATTTTAATTTTGACGTTAACACCATCGTAAATTCTAAAATAGCTTACTGCTGCATACGCTAACTTGCTCGCATCTACAAATGTATGGAGTTGAATTTTGTAGTTGTCAAGGCTCGTACCAGTAAAATAAAATCGTGGTATCGATACGTATGTGATTGCCGTTAGATGTGATAGCCATTTTTGC
This sequence comes from Meiosimyza platycephala, assembly GCA_963662105.1. Taxonomy (NCBI): domain Eukaryota; kingdom Metazoa; phylum Arthropoda; class Insecta; order Diptera; family Lauxaniidae; genus Meiosimyza; species Meiosimyza platycephala. The sequence goes on from OY759210.1 coordinate 46,338,691, forward strand.
CATCTCTCAAATAAATTTTTCGGAATCGGCTGATCCCAATCAACGCCTGACCTCCAGACATCTTGAAGAATAATTTTCAAACATGACAATAAACAACTCACCATACCTAGGGGGTCATATATTGACATTAGAGTTTGCAAAAGTTCTCTTTTGGTGGGTACCACATTTTCATCAAAGACGTCGCGTCGAGCCCGAACAAATTTTGGCGAATACTTGTAAACATCTTGTTTTGGATCCCAGTATAAACCTAAAACTTTTGCATACTGGGACGTATTTTCGATTTTGTTGAACGTTTTGCTTTCTTGTGAACTTAACTCTTCAAGTGCATCGAGAACCTCTTTTGAGTTAGATATCCAATTTCGTATGTGAAATCCTCCTTGAGCGTGGATGCTGCGTACCTCTTTTGCTAATCGAATAGCTTCGGAAACTGTTTGCATGGAGTCGATGTAATCATCCACATAGTGATGCTGGGTTACAGTGTTGACTGCTTCTGGATATTCATTGCTGAATCTTAATGCGTTTTTGTCACGAATGAAGTGTGCCGTGCATGGCGAGCATGATGCGCCGAACGTAAGTACATTTAATTTATAAACGACGATCGCCTGTCTGGAGGTGTCCCACCAAAGGAATCTTTGAGCGTTAGTGTCTTCTTCTCTTTCACCGATGCGATGAAACATTTCCTCAATATCTCCTGACACTGCTATCGCATTTGATCTGCATTTGAATAAAATATGCAGGAGCGGACGGAGTAGATCAGGGCCTTTCATTAGGAAATCGTTTAGGGCGCATCCCAAAGTCTTAGCCACAGCATCTCAAGTGCAGTATTTCAAGTGCACGCAGTTCTTGCTTCGACAAAAAAAATCTTTTGGTGGCGTAACCACATAGCAGTCATCAGCAAAATACTTTTTAACGATTTCGTGCAGCTCTTTGTCGCCGCCACAATTGCACTCATGCAGAAATAGACTGCCACCTGCAGGCGAAGAGACTTCACCACCAAGCAGCGCCCACCCTAAACGGGTTTTTGTTGCAATTGGTTGATGCCAGCTGCCTTCTTTAACCTTTAAACAGCAAATTAAATTAGCGTTATTGATCCCAATTATGATCTTTGGAACGATACTTACGTATGATTACAATGGAATGTCTCTTAGATAACCGTACTTCACTTTAACCTTGCTTACAATCATTGTTTCTGGTGACAACTTTAAATTTCGAACGGTGTGTACGCTATGAAGTGGATAAACAGCTGCGTTTGTTGTTGTGGCCGATATTTTGAGGTCAATTTTTCGCGATTCTTCTGTACGTGCTACGTCTCCAGTCCACTTGATACATAGAGGTTCTGGTTTACCTTCTTCCTCGAGTTCGTTGGCTAAACTTTCATCCATTAGAGTTAACGTTGAGCCGTCATCCATAAGTGCGTAAGTTTTGATTTTTTTTGATCTGCCATACAATGTGACAGGCAAAATACGAAAAAACGAAACGTCATTACACGAAAAACTGTGATTGTTTAAAACTGTAGTCGTAGCTGTTGTTGTTTGCGTCGGCTGCTCTTCTTCTTATGCAGTAATCTATAATGTTTTCTCGTGCAACCGTTTTTTCCGCATGTTTTATTCACCCAGCATCGACGTGTATGCTTTTTAAGCAAGTACGGCAGAGCTCATTGGATTTAACTAAATTCCATTTTTCAGAAAGTGGTAAATTCTGAAAATCTTCACATTCGTGTAATTTATGTGTCGATTCACATATTATGCACTCAGTTTGTAAATTTGCCGAATCGTCCGTCATTGAGGCGTTTGTGTGTACGTAAACAGCTTTGTTGTTGTAACGCGTTGCCTTTCGATCCTCTGTTAACGTAATCGTTGGAGTTGTTCGGTGATGATATGTGGCCAATCCGAAAATTGCTGAAGATTTGGATTTTCAATATTTCTCGAATGCATTGCCCAATTTAATGTCATATCAGGCGTTGGATTGTTTAGGTCAGTGATGGCGAACCTTTTAGAGCTTGCGTGTCATAAATTTTTCTTTATATATAATAATATGACGCGTGCCGTGAAAATAAAATAAAAACAAGGCCTAATACATATGTTCATGTAAATAAATTTAAGAACCATAATAATAAACAAATGTTTTTGTGTTAAAAAATTAATGTTTAAAAACTAATAAAAATTTAAATAAAATATAGTTGAAATCAAATAAAAAAAATCAAAATTTTAATATAATAAAATAAAGAATAACACTAGTTTACACTCGAGATGTTCCGTTGATAAGAAGTTACTTTTCTAATGTACTTTTTCCTGCTAAATTCGGAAATGAAATTAAAAATTTTTTTAATGGTACAGTTTTCGAGTTAATTTCGTTTATACATCTGTCCCCCGTTATACACGGGAGATAGGTTCCTCAGAAAACCGTGTAAATCGAAATTGAAAATATTTGTATGAAAAACCGTGTAAAACGAAAAAAGCCTCAAATGTACTTATTCAGTCATTTATTCAGCATAAACTAAAAGCAACGCACTTAGAAAAACATAAAATCACTATTTAATTCATAGAAAAACATACATTTAACCTCGAAAGTTATATTCATAATTATGTCTACTAACATTTTTTGCCGATTTAAAGATAATTGCTTAGCTCCAGTATTACAGATTTCAAAAGTTTTGTTTACCTTGAATTTTAAATCAGTGTTAAAATTATTTATCTACAATATTTTTCCAATTAAACGAGAATAGTCTTAGCAATGTTTTGAGGATAAGCTTTAAGATTTTAGACAGTGAAACTAAATTTAAAATATGTTTTCTGTAGTTCAGAAATTTAACTAAAAATAAAAATCACAATCACAGTCTATCACTTTGATAGCATTTTTCTTAAGAGCTATTTGATCAAAAAATTATTCGAAATGTCTTTGTATTTGCTATATAACATACTATAAAAAATTACTTTACAACAAAATATAATGATATACATCAGAGAAATCTTCTTTATTTTAGATCTGGTATAAGTGTTTTATTTTTAAACAAATGTATATCATAATTATTCACAAAAGAATTGATTTAAATTGATTTGAAATAAGTGCGTGCGAAGTCAAGATGTACATTTTGAGCAATATTATATTATATGAGAATATGAATTAATAAAAAAAAGATACAAAAAAAATTTTTGTAGTCAAATTTTTGATTTTAAAAACCGTGTATGATCGAAAACGTGTTAAACGAGTAGCGTGTAAAACGGGGGACAGGTGTATTTGTAATTCTTTAACAGCGCAAATCTTTAAAAATCTTTTTTTTTTGAAGAAATGTTGGTTTTTAAGTTTAATATGTATTCAGCTACTATTAAGATAAAATGTATTAACAGGAAATGTTTATTTCGTGTGTAATAAGGTCCATTTATTTGTAAAATATGTGTATATAATTTGATTAAGTAAATTTTTTTTTGGTTTGAATGTTTGATTTTATTTGCAATAACTCTACCAGCAGTTACACAGGCTGAATAAATTAAATAAAGTAAGAGAACTGAAACAACTTTGTGATTTATTTTTACAATTCTTATTTACCTAGTCTAGTTCGATGCGACTTTCTAAAAATAAGCTTCCAGTATGAATTTTAGATTCTTTCATCTTATCATACGATTTTAATAAATCTTCCATTGATATGGTTAAAATTCTTAAAGAATTTGCCACCGTAGATGTTGTTGCACCAATTTCTACTTCATTTTCACGCATAAATTGACGCATGCGAACTACTGAAGCGTTTCTACACATTTCACGTAAGTCAGAACCTGAAAATCCATTAGTTAATTTTGCTAAACGATGAAAGTCAACGGTTTTTCCAACTTGTTCCGTTTCAAGAATAAGTTTAAGAATCTGAACACGTTGTATTTCACTAGGTAATCCAATGTGAAGTTGTGCTGGCATTCGGCGCATTATCGCCTTGTCCAAATCTTGTGGACGATTGGTTGCTCCCATAACAATAACAGTGGAATCTGAATTAGTACTTAATCCATCCCACAGCATCATAAATTGAGTTTTCATCATTGCTGTCGCTTCATGGTCATTTGAATTTCGACTTCGCAAAAATGAATCAATTTCATCTATAAATATAATGCATGGCTGAATTTTCAAAGCTAATGAAAACACGGCTGATGCTAATTTTTGAGATTCTCCATACCATTTGTCGGTCAAAATAGAAACATCTAAATTAATAAAACGCATACCGGCTTCTTTTGCCGTAGCTTTTGCAATTAATGTCTTTCCACACCCTGGTGGTCCATGTAATAAGACGCCTTTTGGTGCTTGCCACAATTTCGATTGATTGAAGAGATCCTTATGACGAATAGGAAGCACAATTGATTCACGAAGTTCTTGAATGACTGTATCCAAGCCGGCAATGTCTTCCCAACTAACAGCAATATCTGAAGGCACGACCAAGTGCGATGCAATCATCAGCTCATAGTCGTTAAAGTTTTGAGGGTTTACTTTAAAGCCGCTATGGTCTCCCAGTCTGAAATAAAAAAGTTTTAAGCAAGTCGGTACTATTACTCGTAAATATAACTGGAAATGGAAGACATATACTATGTAGGTGCGTGCTTACGCACCTTAATTTTTATTTGTGCGCTAACTTAAGCATAAGCTCTGATGAGCCTTGAAGTATCCATTATGCAGAAAAAGTTATCAACAAAACTCATTAAAAAAGTTCGCATCAGAACATTTCGAGGGTAAGAAATATCCTGTTTGAAGTTTTGTATGAAAGTAACTAGATGGAAGTAATGAAATTGACAAAGTTTCAAAAATAGTGTACTAGTATCATTGTTTTTTATTCGCAAATAATTGTTTGTGTTTATACATATACTAATAGAAAAATTATGTTTTGAAAATAATGGCACTCAGACAGAGCATAACATGACCTTGTATTTGAAAATAATCTTGTTGACTAACTTACCGATGGATACTTCACTCCCATCATACCTTACATTTAAGTTGGTGCACATTAGACATGTTCAAAATGATCTCATGATCTAGAATTCGTCGCCAACGCGAACATACCTCAATTGAAGTTAAAATGTCAATTTTACTTTCTGTCATCTATTGGCTGCAGAAGAAACTTCAAAATGTTGAACTGGTAAACAGTTCAACCAATAAGAACGCGCACTCAGGCATTTCTCTTCTTCTTCTATTTTTAAAATTTGTAAAACATTTTCCTTAAATTTTCATTCCGATCCAAATTACATACGGCTACCCGGTATTTAAATTAAATCATGCCCAATAAAAAAAAAACTTAACAAAAAAAAAAAAGTTTATCCTAGCTGTAAAACTAAAAATTCAATCAGGCCAAAAACAAAAAGTAGACATTAAAGAGCTAAGACACAATGCCAGTTATATTTTTTGTATATATGCACCGAAAAAAAAGACCGTACTAAATTTGAAGAACTGCCTTCCTCCGGTTTAGTGTAAAAATTTTCCTTAATCTAAGTTATTTTTCCTCATATTGATGAAAATATCGTTTCATTTAGTAATTGAGTCCTTTGAAATGAGTTCATGTTTCATTAAAGCAAGTCAAAGCTCTTCCTCAAATATAGAGTTTGTGGTTTTAGTAAAATTTTCCTTTGAAATAGTAAATTTTTCTTTGGGAAGAATTTTCGAGGACAACTTGTTCCTCATTTGAGTAAAAATTTCCTCAATCTAATGGAATGTTTTGTTTAAGGAAAATCGTACTCAGTTTTAGTTAGTTTCTTTAGTTTCTTCTTTACTATAACGTAGGAAAATTTTCCTTAATAAATGAGTGGCAACACTCGCTGCTTTACTCGCTGAAATTAATATCTATTCTTCTCGTAAGTATTCTGTTTTTGTCTATACATTTATAGTTCTTTACTTGTTTTTTAATTAAAAATGCTGTCGGTGGCTGAGTTGGGTAAGATGAGCATCTTTGAACAATGGCAATGGCGCAGAACACAGGTTCAATTCCCTGATCGGGTGACAGGTAAAAAAAAAATAAATTCTCCTTTGAAGTTTTAAAAACGTATTACAATTAAAATAAGAATGACTGACAAATAAGTAACCACCAACAAATAAGAAAATAGAGGAAATAGAAAATTAACAAATTTTTGTTGAAATCAACGTATTTATTTTAAATAAATTTCCTTCATTTAAGGATACCTTCATCCTCAGAAAAAGTTAAATTTTCCTCAGTTTTATAACCTTGTCCTCACATTGAGTAAACTTTTCCATATTTCAAAGCAGCAACATTTACTTGTACTAAGGAATCCAACTTACTTATTTTGAGGAACCCATGGCTTTAGCTCGTATTGAAGGACATTTTTTCCTTACATTTAGGCATTTTTCCTTAAACGGAGTAAATTTTTTTTTCGGTGTGGTGGGAGCAGCGGACAAGCGGTTGTCAAGCGAGGGTACGCGGAAAAGTTACGTACTTGCGACGAGAGAAAAAAGAATTCAGTCTTTAATTTGTTGTGCAAAATGAGATTTTTTGCCTTAAAAATTGCAAATTACTTACTGACTCTACGCACCTAAACTTAGTTAATAATAAGGAATTTATTAAGTGCAAAAAAAAATACCCAAAACATGCGGTAGTCGGCAGGACAAGAACCCTTAACTACTTTCGTTAAAATCTATAAAAATTTAAATACAAAAAATTAACAAAAGGTATAAATCTTAAATAATACCACCGATGTGTTGAAACGACTTGTAAATTAAAAAGTTGAATACGTTGAGTATTACAGTCGGGTCTGGATATAGTGAACTAATTTTTGCAAGGCCTGTCAACAGTATTCAGGTTGTTCACTATATAGAGGTTGACATTTTTTGTTCAAAAAGCCGCTTTATTTGCTCAAAATACACATTTGCATATGTAAATGAGTTAATTAGAATAAATTTGTAGGGAAATAAAAATGTACATACGTTTATTGAAAGAAGTCGCATATAGGTGTGTTTCTTGCGTTCAGAAATTGACTTTTGGACCGCTTTTTCGAGTAAAAGTAAAAATTTTGGTGTTCACTATATCAAGGTGCTCAATATAGGGTGTTCACTATATCCAGACACTATATATTAATATTCAATATACTGTTGTGAGTTTTTACCACACATGATATGTTATTTAAACAAATAACATATTATGGCATATTTTTGGGATGATGTTAAGCAATAATAATTGCAGCACACTTTTGGGTATTTGTTGTTTTGTTGATAAATTTAAGTTGCTATGTGCAAGTTCTGCTTGTTAAGAATTAACAAGAATGAGAACGCCAAGCACTTAAATGCAACAACAAAACAGCAAGCAAAAGCCAGGTGTGAAACCCGGAAATATGTCGACCTCACTACTTTGGTGAGTTAAATAAGCATATGTAAAAAAAATTTGTAGGCCAAATATTTGTGGGCCAAGATTTGGTAAAGTAGAACAAGTTTTTGTTATTGTATTTCTAAGTAATTATTTTAGCATGTAATTTGTTATTGTAATTATCTCTATCATAGGTGTTAAGTAAAATGAAATTAAAGATTAAAAACAGAATTAGTTCTGCAATAAACTGAAGTTAACGAGTTTTAAATTATTCCAGCAAGTTAAAGTATATACTGGTAAGTATACTTTAAAGGATAACCATTTTTCTCTTCTCTTTATAGATACAATTCTCACTAAAGATTACTAAGTGTTTTCCCAGGACGGGAAAAATACTAGTACAACAATACATACATATATACAGTGGTGTGCGCAATAACAAGGACACTTACATTGAAAGAGTTCAAACACACCTATGCTTCTGTTTGAATAAATTGAGATAAAATTTTACATCACATTACTTGCTGGGATATCAATGCAGTAAAGAACCGTTATCAGAGTAAAAATATTTTCGTCGTTTCGAAGTAGTTGATCGAATTGTGAAGTGAGCTCAGTTTTAGCCTGTGCGAAATAATAAGGACACGAATATAAAGTAAGTTATATTTTTGAAACTTTGTGGTTTTTAAACATTTATATGTTATAACGGTATTGTATATGAGACGATCTAAAATTATAATTTGAAAAAATAACCAAATAATGTAATTTAGTGATTCAGAATGGGGAGAGGTCGACATTGCACCGTCCAGCTTCGTAGAGACATAAAAGACCTTCACTTTAACGGATTTTTATTACGAAAAATATCCAGAACGTTGAATTGCTCAAAGAGAATGGTAGAAAATGCAATAAAATATACTCCACAGAAGGAAGCGAGTGGACGAAAGTCAAAAATCGCCAATTCTTGAGAGGACTATGTTGAGATTTGAGACAGAACCCTTTTGCATCTTCTAATGAAGTAAAACTAAAGGTTTCCATGGATGTCAGCACTTCGACTATTCGGGAAAGGCTAATTAATAATAATTTAAAAGCAAAGAGATCCAAAAAAGTATCTTTCCTGTCCAGACAGGACGTCCGTAAAAGGTTACTTTTAGCTGAGGAGCATGGCATTTGGCCAGTGAAGAAATGGTGCAATATCCTGTGGTCGGATGAGACCAAATTTTACCCTGACTGTGGTACTCAACGTGTGCAGGTAAAAAATATTAGATTTGGTCTCATCCGACCACAGGATATTGCACCATTTCTTCACTGGCCAAATGCCATGCTCCTCAGCGAAAAGTAACCTTTTACTGACGTCCTGTTTGGACAGGAAAGATACTTTTTTGGATCTCTTTGCTTTTAAATTATTATTAATTAGCCTTTCCCGAATAGTCGAAGTGCTGACATCCATGGAAACCTTTAGTTTTACTTCATTACCCACATTTGGGACGGGATTCGGCAAGGCAACCCTATATATTTTATTATAGATCATCAAGGTCTATCATTTGACACACATTTCTAGCTGCAATCTCAAACCATAAACATTTTTCTGAAAAAAATTGGGCCAAAAAAAAGGTGGCAACCCACATTTGGGATGGGATTCGGCAAGGCAACCCTATATATTTTATTATAGATCATCAAAGTCTATCATTTGGCATACATTTCAAGCTACTGTCTTAAACCATAAACTTTTTTCCAAAAAAAGTTTGCCCAATATTTTTTTTTAGACTCATCAAGATCTATTATTTGACATGCATATCGAGCTGAAATCTTGAACTATAAACATTTTTCTGAAAAATCTTGGCCAAAAAAACAGGTGGCAACCCATGTTTGGGACTGGATTTGGCAAAGCAACCTTATATATTATATTTAGGCTCTACAAGCTCTATCATTTGACACACATTTTAAGCTGGAATCTTAAACCATAAACTTTTTTCTAAAAAATGTTGGCCCGAAAAACGGGTGGCAACCCATATTTAGGACAGGCTTTGGCAAGGCAACCCTATATATTGTGTTTAGGCTCGTAGAGCTCTATCATTTGACACACATTTCATGCTGTAATCTTATACACTTTTTATTAAAAAAAATGGCCCAAAAAACGGGTGGCAACCCATATTTAGGACAGGCTTTGGCAAGGCAACCCTATATATTGTGTTTAAGCTCATCGAGCTCTATCATTTGATATACATTTCATGCTGTAATCTTATACACTTTTTATTAAAAAAAAATGGCTCAAAAAACGGGTGGCCACCCATATTTAGGACAGGCTTTGGCAAGGCAACCCTATATATTGTGTTTAAGCTCATCGATCTCTATCATTTGACACATATTTCATGCTGTAATCTTATACACTCGACTTTTCTACAGCCGGCTCTTGGGCTATAAGTAAAAATAATAGAAACTAAAATTTTTTTTATTTCAATTCTATTAATTAAATACAAATTTTCAATCTGAAGTACATCTAAAAATTAAATAAAATACAAATTATCAATATGAATTGCATTGATAACCATTAAATTTAATTTCTATGCAGCATACGAAATGAAAACAAATAGCGAAACAGCATATAAATAATACAAAAAACAAACGATCGAAAATAAAAGCGAGAGATCAAAACAAACAGCGAAACAGCGTATAAAAAATACAAAGTCCAAACGAAAGAAAATAAAGGCGAACGAGTTCGTACTTCCCCTATTTCAGTGTTGATGAAACGAGAGAATTGAATCTATTCAGGGCTATATACAAATTGAAAATTACACATGATTTTCTGCAACATTTTGTTTAGACACATCCATGGGATCTCTTTATATTATTTATCCTCTTTGCTGGGATCTCTTTATATTATTTATCCTCTTTGCTGAATGTGTTGCTCAATATAATAGTGGTGTAACTCCAAATTTAAAAAAAAACATTTTTTTGCATAATACTATCACATTTGGTCATATATTTTATTCTAAAAGTGAAGTTAATCCAATAATTGCACTGAGATCAAGGATGCGCAGCCCATAGTTCGTTTGGCTCTTCCAGCTCTTACAACAATAACAAAAAATATTCAGCTCACTTCGAGCTCACGCCGTTATTTGAGCTAAATCATTTTGGTCTGCAATCACCGCGTTTGTTCCTGTAATTTTTTCTTCAACTCATCGACACGTTCAGCTCATGCCGTTACTCAAGTTAAATAATTTCGGTTCGCTTTCGTTGCATGGTTTTTGTTTTTGTAGTTTTGTCTTCAACGCACTTTATTGTTTGTGTGATTTTGTTTTCAATTCATTTGTTGCTTGAGATTTTTGTTTTTGTTTCCATGCAATTAGCTTGCCGCAGCTATTTAAAAATTTTCATAAGTACTAGGAATTTTTTCGCAAAATATTTTTCAACACTACGAATTTTTTTCCAAAATATTTTTGAGTTTTTTCACCAGAATTGATGTTGTTGTAACCAGCTCGCAAAAAATTTTTGTGCGCATCTCTGCCATAGATGTCATTACTTGTTTACTCAAGTCCATACGTTTACTCTACATAGGCCCAGCTAGCATTTAGAAGATAATTTTTTAAAAATCACCTATACGAGTCATTTTTGACTCTCATTTATGACCAAAAAGTGATTATAAGCAATAACTGAAAAAAAAAAAAATATGTTATCACTTTTTGATCTACTTGATGACTGGAATGTGATTTGAATTATTAATTGTGTTCTTTTTTGTAGTTCACAACAAGTTTACGATAAATAAATAATATATAAGTAGTTTTACAACTATGCATATAGTACAAATGATGAAAAGAACAAGGACACGCGATGGTATGTGAATCAAAATTGAGTTATATTTGACTCTGCAGTATGATTGAAAACAGTCGAATATGCACTAATTTTTCGATCAAATATGACTCTGTTGTTGGGAAAAAACGGTACCCTAAATGTGACTCCACATGAAGAGTCTTTTGTGAGACTAAAATATGTCTCAAAAAATACTCTTAAATGATTAGAGATATAAATTTAATATGACTCGAAAAAGACTTGAAAACGATTAGAATTACGTCTTAAATATGACTCGAAGAAGACTCGAAAATGAGACGAAAGTGATCAGAAAAACGGGTAATAAACGACTCTTCAAGAAGAGTCGCAGCTAGGGTACCATTTTCTCCCGACAAAAGTATCATTTATGATCAGAAAATGAGCGCATTTACGATTGTTTTAATCAGACAGACGACTCGAAAAAGACTTAAATATGATCAAAAATTTCATAAAATGCTGGCTGGGATGTTATAAAAACGGAGTTATTTCAAAATTCAATTTTAAGGAGATACTTCACAACACATATAAAGAAATAGAAGACAAATTCTCATTCCTGACTAAAATACTCGATGTCGATAAAATTATGTGCCCCGATCAAACATCAGAATACAGTCAATATTTTAGAAATTTAGTAGACGCATATCCACAAGACCTTAATACCGATTTAGAAACCGAAATTCAGCAGTTTCATTCATATGTATATCATAAATAAGATAAGTTCCAGTGAGTTACCTCGAACAAGCTCACGCACAATTGTACAAAAGAATACACGATGATGAAATTGAATCACCGTTCCCTAATGTGGACACAGCCTTGTGTATATTTGTATGCCTGATGATATCGAACAGCACAATGGAACAATCTTTTTCGAAATTGAAAATAGTAAAAAAAGAGAAAAGAACGACGATCCTACAGGAAAGGCTCGATGCTTTATCAATATTATATATAAAGGTAGATATGCTAAAAACGTTGAACTTAGAAGCTATTATACGTGAATTTAATGCTTGTAAAAGTCGCTTTTCAATCAATAAAAATTTATGCTTTGGTTTTTATTGTAGATAATACCTATTCCACGTATCTCTTTCGTTTTTCGTACATACTCTAAGATACGTAATGATCTATGTCGTTATAATAAATACGTTAAAAAATTTTTAAGGACCGATGATAGTTTTCTAGTGGATAGGGGGAGCTCACAAACGTGGATTGCTTAGGGCACCGAGTATTCTTAATCCGGCACTGATGCCCAGGTATCTAACACTTTCACTTTTAGGAATATTTGCGCCATTAAACACTATACTTGGACAGTCACCTCTACGAAGTAAGAATGTAACATGAGTTGATTTTTCAGTGTTGATTTTTATGTTCCATTTGTTTAGCTACGAAGTCATGGTGGTAATTTGGTTTTGCACGGTTTGAGTGGCATTGGTAAGCTTTCGCTTGAAGCAATGACCGCGGTGTTATCAGCGTATGTACCAATTGTGACATTTTCTTACATAGGCATATCAGATGTATATATAGTAGAAAGCACGGAGCTTAGGACACTGCCTTGAGGTATTCCTGCTTTTATGTTAAACATGTGTATTTTGGCATAAAATATTCTATTCGTTAGGTATGATTTGAATAGTATGTAGAGTTGAGCCGGTAATATCTTCTTAATTTTAAATAAGAGTTCATTATGCCAGACCTTATCAAAAGCCTTTTGTATGTCAAGGAAAACACTTGAGCAGTACTTTTTGTTTTCTAGGCTGCTAATTATTTCGTTTATGACACGATGGCATTGTTCAATAGTACCGTTACCTCTTGTAAAACTAAATTGACAATCACGAAAGTAGCTGAGCCGTAACATCGCATTATAAATTAGAGTTATGAACCATATAGATTTATTACTAAGTGCTTCAATAGTTTTTTAGTAAAGAAATTTCTTCTTTAACCTCTGTTGTAGAAAAATGTTTAATAGACAAGTCCATTTGGCATGCAACATTTAAGAAGTCATTTATTTCTGTATTATCTATGTCAGTAATCATAGAGAATGGTTGGATTATGTATCTTAAATGCACTACAAAAGCCTCTGCCATTAATTTTTCTGATCAGCACCATTCGTAATTACTATCTTTAATTGGAATTTTTATTTGTGGTGGTCGTTTTAGATACCGTGTTGCTCGCCCAAGGCTTTGGTTATCATTCTTTAGAACTCTAAAATTTTTAAGGTACACACCGATGGATTTATTTCTTTCTTCAATTAATTTTTATTTTAGATCTGCTGCTGGCTTTGTTGAATATTCTTTTGTCTGACAGATTTCTGCTGTTTTGCCAGACTCGTCTGAGTCTTCTCTTCATTCGAATTAAACTGAACATTTATAATATTTCTGATTTTGTGTCCATGATTTTTAATATCTAACTTGATCTCATCAATTGGTGTAGAATGGTGCAAATTTTTAACTATAACCAGGCCCGGATTTGCCTTAGAGGCACACTAGGTAAGTGCCTAGGGCGGCACGATTTTAGGGGCGGCAGATATTGGGAACTTTGAAATTTTTTTTTGTAATTTTTAAATTTATTTACACAGGGGGAAAAAAGTGTAAATACTGGGATTGTGTGCACTAAATTACCTAAAAATGTTAACAAGTAAAAAAAAAAGTCCTCACTTTTGTTATTACAAAATTTTTTTTCTAAATTTACTAGTGAAGAGGGGCGGCAATTTCTGACTAGCCTAAGGGCGGCAGATTTCTAAATCCGGGCCTGACTATAGCTCTATATGCTCTTGCTTTTTTAATTTGATAAGTGTGGAAAATTTATCAATAATCTATAAGAGTTAATGTCTTTGATCATTAATCTAATTTGGCCGTCGTTCATTATCCAATAATTAAAATTTTTGTTTGTTATGGCTTCAGAGATCTACGAAATCATATGTTTAATGTCTTTTACATTGGGTATAATTATTGGTGGGGGTTTAATTGTTGTTGTTGGTTGATCTGCGATATCATTACGATCATAGTTTACATTATCACTAAGCGGCATGTACTGGTTTTCAGTGTTAATAGCTAGTTTTTTATTTTCATATATTAACGGGGATTTAGCCTGTCCTTTCTTGTATGCTATTGTTTACCAGACAACTTCACTGTTGAGGAAGCTAGCAACCTCGCTATCGAGGCTGCTAGCTTGACTCATTTTGTTTTTATTTTTATATCCAGTGGCTCACAGCTTATTTTATGTAGTGCATACTTTTAACTTCAACACTCTATAACAGCGAAGGGCAAACACAGGCACTTTCTGCCCTCGGTGCCCTTTCTGTTATTCGACGCACAAGCAAGCAACCAAAAGTTCGCAGAATTTCAACGCTATCGGCGCACAGCGTTGAGTTGAGTTCTAATGAAAACAAAAACAACACACACAGGCATTAGCGACGGCGCACAGTGGCGTCTTTTGCGATTTCGCGTTGCTAAAAGCAGAACTTTTGAACGGGTAAAGATATTTGAGTAAAGTTTTTTGATTTTGGTTGGTAATTTCTGTAGCTATGACATATATAAGATTCAGGCTTAGCTATAAATACTTTTAAAAAGAGGTGAAAGTCCAAATTTCGAAATTTTTGGTTTTTAGTGGTATGAATTCATAAAAAAAAAAATTTTTTATAAATTTTAGTGCGCTTTATTCAATTAATGAACTTTTAATAATTTTTTAAATACTTTTTTACAAAAAAAATTTTTTAATTTTTACTTTTACTGCTTTTACTGCTCAAAATTCGCTTAGCGGTATGATCTAGTAAGTCTTGGAGTCTAACTTCAGCTGATGTTTCTGTCGCCGTACAGTTACCAGGAACCGCTTCCTTTTTGGCTTCTGACACAATTTTGTAGCTGGGAAACACATCTACGTTGTGGCTTCTTAATAAATTTCTCAAGTTGTTATATTTTTCCTTTGAAAGCCCCAAATTTAGGAAAAGCGCTAAAGCACTGGAACCGTCATATTTTATGGGATCACATTGTGGAGTAGGAATACTTTTTTTGATTCGATCGACTCTTGTTGGGCTTGCCAATAAAACTCTTTTCGTTATTTCTGCCTTTTTCATTTCATGATCTTTGTTGTACTTCATACTGAGCGCATCTGCTAAGTTCTCTTTTGAAATGTTTACTTTATGACACCCAACATCTCTTTGTGTTGCAGTAAAAGTTTTTTAACTTCTGTGTATGCTCATCCTTATTATGTTTCGGGTATTTGTCTTTTACCGCAACCACAAATGAATCTCCATTTTCGCTGTTTGCAAATATTTCAAACAAATTTTCATAAGATATACTCATTTTCATTGGAAACTTGCGTAGCTCACACTTTAAATAGTCAGAAAAGACTGAGTTATTGAGGCTTAAAAGTTGACTTTTATACAAATACAGGTACAAAATATTGTGTTACAAACCTCAAACATAATACTTGTTCAGCGAAAAAATATAACTACCTAATAAGTTAAATTCCTTGTATGATATCTACCGTAATAAAACAGGTGTCTATAAAGTTGGCCTGCACTAGAGTTCACTGTTATCAGTAGTGTATATCCTGTATTCTATACAAAAAATACAGCTTTATTCTATTTGACATTACTAGATATTTTTAAATTGCATTAAAAACTTAGGTATAAATATCTGAGGCAAGTATTACTATTTCGCTATACAAAAGCGAATTTTCTTAAAAAGAGTGAAATGATTTGGAAAAAGTGACAAATCAAGCGTTTTGGAGGTGGAGCAAAGCCCATATTATAGGGACAGAAATTTTCTAGGTACTCTTTACATATGCATCTATTTGCGTTAAATAGTTTTGGAAATAGGAAGAATAAATTAAGAAAGGGGCGTGGTAACGTCCATATTTACAATTTTTAATTTATTTTGAGTGATGTCTATTTTTGCTGCAAACATTCTATCAAATTCAGATTAACAATTTCCAAGTCAAAATATCATAGACTGAAAATCGTCATCACACAACAAATTCAGTTTTATGCATATCATGTCACATAAGTAGCTATAACTTCTAAATGGTTGATGATTTTTGTTGGCAGATATGTCAACTATAATCTCCCATTCACCAATCCTTGATTGACATGTATTTGTGGAATATAGGCCAAGGTAAATTTTGAAAAACTATGCTAAAAACGACCTTTTTAAAAAATTTATGAAAATTACTAACTAAAATCTTTTATCTACATCTTGTGGAAATTATTTATTTTAAAATACCATAAATTCAGAGAGCATACTTCAAATTCCCATGTTTTTTCAAACTTTTGAAATTTTCCATTTTTAATATTGCAAAAAATGTAAAAAAGTGCTATTTTAATGAACGATAAAAAGTTATCCAACTTTGAGCACCCATAAAAACCAAAATACTTGTCATAAATCAAAAAAGTTTTCGGTTTTAGAACCTTTGGTCAATTATCTGTCAAATAAAAAAAAAAAGTTTCGAAAATCAGAAATCGAAAATTTGATTTTAGCAATCACTTTTTGAAAAAGGAGCCACTGTGCGGCGCCGCATTGTGTTTCGGCAAATGTAGCAATTGTTTTTGTTTATTGTGCAATTTGGTTTTTTTGTGCTGTTGGCGAATTTGGAAATGAAAGCAAAAAAAACTTTAAAATTTAGTTTGTTGTTGCTTTATGTTGGCGTTGTGCCCTTTTGCTAGATTTTCGTGCGCACCACTGCTCTATAATTTTGAAACTAACTGGAATATAAAAAAATGTTTCATATCACTTGGAAGAGCACAAATTCTAGTTTAAAAAAAATGTTTATTTTTTGTTAAAAAGTGTTATTTGGAATTTAAAAAATTAAAAATCAAAACCTACTACTAAATTTCATGTCACAGCTTATTTTATGCAGATGTGTATAAACCAATGCATGTCACAAATGTCGCGCGATATTTACGACGTTTACGACCTACAGTAGTAAACGTCGTAAACCTTCGAGCCTTTGTGACAAACATTGAGTTTACGACAAATAAACGGAATTTTTTGCATTTGAATTTTCAATGACATTTCACGATTACCTGTCAAACATGTTCAAGTTTTATAGTATATTGTTTTGTTGGTCAAATTGTTTAACAAACAATTTCAGTGTTGTGAAATCGAGGTTGATCTGGAGTTTGCGACATTTGTGACATTTACGACAGTTCACGACGTGTGACTGTCACGTTCTGTTCACGACGTGTGACTGTCGTAAACCTAAAAATCCATGTCACATGCCAACACTCGTATAAACTGTAAAAACACTGTCAAAAGTAATAATTTTGTAATTTTTAATATTTAGTGTATTAGTCTCTCTGGTCAACTTCGGCTTAAAGGCGGTTTATTATATATTATATATTATTGGCGGAATATTACGATACTCAATTATAAATGCCTCTTTTTGGTCGTTTTAGGTTGAAATATTGTAAGTTCGGAGTTTTTTTCCAAAATCGCCCATAAATTTACAACGACATTAAGGCGTGGCGACTATGCTGGCGATGCCATCGAATCCGGGCACTTGTATATTTACCAGGATTGAACTACGCCCGTTTTGTGTTTTTGGTCTTTATCTTGGTATAACCGAAAATTTGTCTGTATGAACAGATTTTCGGAACTCTGCAACAAATTTTCCTTGAAAATCTGAAGAAACATATCCATACTCATGATATTTCTAATAAAATCCAAATTTCCGGTACCAGCAGCTGACATGCAAGCCCAAACCGAAAATGATTTTATCTAGCGAGTTGTTCGCAAAAATCCGGTCATTAGTCAAAGTGCGATTAACCGTTTGATTTTTACCAAAGAACTTGTTTTAAAGACCCCTGAGTACTGGAATTCAGTAATATTCTTGGATGAATTAAAATCAACTTATTTGACTCAGATGGCATGTTGGAAAGCCGAATACAAAAAACAACAGGGCGAACCTACATGCGATATAAAACATGTTGGCGGCAGTGCCATATGGTTTGGGATTGCATGTCAGCTGCTGGTGCCTGAAATTTGGATTTTATAGGAAATATCATGAGTATGAATATGTGTCTTCAGATTTTCAAGGACAATTTGTAGAAGAGTGCCGGAAATCTGTTCATACAGACAAAGGGTCTAGCCGTGTTAGCATGGTGAATGTGCCCCCAGAAGGTTTGGTATTGTTACCTATACCAGCATGTAGGGCATGTGACTGGTAGTCTATATAAGTATATATTTTGTGTCAATGATGGCGCATTCTTAAGATCTATGGAAAAAACTGTCCGTAACGGACCTTTTTCTGAACTCGTATATTTTCTAAACTACTAAGGCTAGGAACATAAAATTAAATTAGCTGTAAGGAAACATTCTAGAGTTTATAACAATATTTATTTGATAATTTTATCCGTTGTATATAAGCATTAAAATTCTCAATAAAAATTTTATTTTATATTTTCTGTAACTTGCTTTTGAGTTACCACTTCAGAAAAAATACTAAATGTTACTCTATATGTCCTTTAGTAGTGTGCCAAGTTTCATTAAAATCGAAATGGTGCAACATATACACAAAAAATTTTATATCGAACGACCTACGAAAAAATCCCATGCGCGCCATACAAATAAGTTTTAAAAAATAAAATACAAAGGAAGTGCGAACATTTTGTGTGTTTGCAATTTTGCAAAAGCAGTTGCATATTTTATGTTCAAATGCATGGCGCGCATGGGATTTTGACGCAGGTCGTTCGATATAAAAACTCTTTTTTATATGTTACACCCTTCCGATTTTAATAAAACTTGGCACACTACTAAAAGAAATATAGAGCAACATTTAGTATTTTTTCTGAAGTGGTAACTCAAAAGCAAGTTACAAAAAATTCTACGTATGTTAAATATATTTTGTATTCAGTTATAACGTACAAAAAAGCATACAATATTTACATTAGTCATTATCGCTATTATCGTCGATTACAACGTGAACATTATTTTTAGAAAATATATTCGTTAATATTTCTGCGGGACGAATTATAAGAGATTAATACCTCGCATTTCCCAAATAATATATTAAGGAGGCCACATGCGAGCAGCATCCAATAGTTCGATTTTCATTAAAGACGACTTAATAATTGGTGATCGCAGCTTCAGAGATGCTGAAACGTATATATCTGAAATAGGCTATAAATTACTTATGCCTGCCCTTAAAGGAAATCGCCCCCAAATTACTACTAAAGAAGCTATCGAATCTCGGAAAATAACAAAGATACGATGGGTGGTCGAATCAGTTCATGGCTCCATTTCACAAAAGTTTAAACTTTTACACACTTTAGATATTTACAAAATACTTTTGGAAAACGTCTCAATTCAGACAAAGAATTATATGACAAAATAATACTGAATATTAATAACAGAATGCATATAGAGAACACACTGCCTGAGGAAGTCTCGAAACAGAATTGGAAGCATCGCAAAAAAGCTTTTAAGAAGTTGTTGGCTTCAGATATCGCCGATTTCTCCCAGCTTTCAGACGATGAACTCTTTACTGGGTCTTATCAAATTTCTCAATCTGTTTCCTATTTAGCGGAACTTATGGGAAAAGAAAATGATTTTCACGTTTTAATCGACGAAAATAGCGGTAATGACTAATGTAAATATTGTATGCTTTTTTGTACGTTATAACTGAATACAAAATATCTTTAACATACGTAGAATTTTTTGTAACTTGCTTTTGAGTTACTACTTCAGAAAAAATACTAAATGTTGCTCTATATGTCCTTTAGTAGTGTGCCAAGTTTTATTAAAATCGGAAGGGTACAGCATATAAAAAAAGGTTTTTATATCGAACGACCTGCGACAAAATCCCATGCTAAAAATTCGGGCATCGGGACAGGCTTTGCCAAGGCAATCCTGGTTGGCTAGTGATGCCGTAATGCTGATTTATTTTTCATTTATATAATAGCCTTATACCATATTTTTAATAATTTTTTATATGGGAGGTGGACGTAGGAGACGTCATACCACACCCATGGTCTGGTAATAACTTAATGTTTATTTCGAGCTTTTTCTGGCATACCAAAGTCACCACTTTCTCGAAATATCCACCACCATCCAGAATGCGATTTCCGGTACCTTCTAGATACTACACTGATCCATCCAGAATGCGATTTCCGGTACCTTCTAGATACTACACTGATCCATCCACAATGCGATTTCCGGTACCTTCGTAACAATATGTATTGTTAAAACATTAAACATGGGTTGCCACTCATTTAAAAAAAAACACCAACCACCGATGGATTTCATGGTGCTATTAAACCATTCACCACTTTTAAATCGACAGAAAACGTGCCAACAAAAAAACGACCTTGTAAAACAACAGAAAGAACGGATGCAAAAATTTCTTGAACGGCTATATTAGACCCAAAAATAGCACTTAGGGGCATTAAACCCCAAATTTTGGATCAAACTGATACTATTATATCCACTCTTACTGTAAGGAGGCGTTTGGTTGAATCTGGGCTACATGGAAGAGTTTCACGCATGAAGAAAATACACAAACAAAAAGATGGATTGAATTTGCAAAGGTTTACCTTGCAAACTTAATCCATCTTTATTACATTATTTTCGACTTCTTCAACCTTTTCAACGTCTTTTTAACATTTATTTGGAAAGTATTTTCAGTGCAGTGTAGGGTATGTGAGTTTCGGTCTGGCTGAAGATAACACCTTTACTTGTGTCTGTTCTCTTTATGTATTTTAAAGTCGCTAGACTATTGTTTTTATACCCTACACAGAGGGTATATTCACTTTGTCATTCCGTTTGTAACACATAGAAGGGGGCGTGGCAGGTATAGAAAAGTATATATATTATTGATCAACGTCACTACCTGAGTCGATATAGCTACAGTGGGAAGCAAAACTGTCCGGATGTTTTTCATTTTTAGATTAATAGCTTCGTAACGAAAACGGTTGAAAGTTAAAAATTTTTTTTGTGTTTTTGTATGCTCTATACCTTATTTCAAAAATTATTAGGTGCGCAACTAAGTTCCCGCTGTTTGTCAATAGATGGCTCCAGCAGTAAGTGCTAGTCGATTTTGACATATCCAAAACGTCATAAGCCAAGCTTAAACATATGGCAAATAAACCGTTTTGACACATTAGTGATTTTGTTTTGGCGTCATATATTTTTGGTTATGTATGTATGTCTGATTTTGTGCCAAATAATCGTCATTTGCGGGAAGTGTTGATTTTTTTCTTTTATTCGAAGAAAATGGCAACTGAAGCGCTTCAAAAAGCTTGCGAAAATACTGCTGTAAGTGAAACAACGTGCAGTGATTGCTTCCGTCGCTTCCAAGTCGGTGATTTTGATCTTGACGACCGTCCGCGTCAAGAAAGCCCCAAAACCTTCGAAAACGCTGAATTGGAAAGTTTTATTTATTATGAGCGGTTGAAACCGAACGTAAACATCACCGGGGAACGGTACCGACAACAATTCATGCGATGGAGCCGAGCACTGCTGTAATCGCTCAAGCGACTGGTGCTTGGAACGCGGACAACATGACCAGCGGCAGCACGAGCTAGTTTGCCGATGCCAGCAGTTCGGGATGTTGGGGTGGGTAGCTGCTGCTCATGGTGTGCCTGCACCTTACAAATATAATTTTCTCGTGCTTAAGTTGCTGGGCTCTGAAATCTCAAAATTCAAAATCAAATATCAAAAAAAAATTGTACGTGACCACAATTATGTATTACAAAAAAAAACAGAAATTGTGGAACTCCCTAAATTTTGAACCATGGCTGATTGGCGAGCACTGGTGTTAGGCTCGGGTCCCTACTTAACCCACCCTTCCTTGTGGACCTTTGGGACGAAGGTTATGGTCCACCCTATCTAAATGCTGCTCTACATAGGACCTGCCTTTACACTTGTTAATCTCTCATGATTCTAATTTGTTTCCATCAAAAATGAAAAAAACCTCGTTTCATTTTAATGAAATTTTCTTTTGTTTTTATTATACTTTTGTTTTTCAAATTAAGGTTCTTTTTACATTTCTATTGTTTTTTTTTTCTTTGATTTTTATCTCATTATTAATAATAAGGAAAATTTTCACTTTTACATTGTTTTGGTGCTACATTTCAAATTTGTTTTTGTTTTTCTTTCATTTAGAAGTTAAATTTTAAGGGGTATTTTTATAAGTAAACTAAAAAAAAACCAAAATATTATATATATATATATACATATTATATATATAAAGAATATTATTCAAAAACAAGAATACTTTTTGTTTTTTTTTTTTTATATATATATAATCATCTTATTGGTTTTAAAATAAGTAATCTTAAATAATAAGTAAATAAGTATAAAGTATTTATAGCTCACGTAGGGGTTGTGTATGTTATAGTGGTGTAGTGTAGTTGTTGTTATAGTTGTTTTTAAAGTTGTTATTTTTAAAGTTGTTGTTTTTAAAGTTGTTAGTGCTAAAGTTGGTGTTTTTAAAGTTGATCTGCTGCTGTTGAACAGACTATTTGTACTATTGTGGTTACAGTTGTTGGCTTTTTGTATTGTATAATCGGCTGAATTCTTTTTTTTTTTGAGAGCAACTTCAGTGCTCTTAATCTTTCGTTGTTTGTATCGGGTGTTGAGATTGTAACGCAAAACTGGAATTTGTTGACTTATTGCCTGTTAGTTGGTGCTTGTGTTGGTGAATGACAGATTTTTAATGCCAAATGTTTTATATCAGTATCCGATTTTGTGTATTTTTAAATGTCATCTTCTATTTTTTTCTAGATTTACTACGTCTTGTCCGGAGTGATACATTTTTTTTTATTGGTTTTTAATGAATATATTTCTGTCCGTCTTTCCTATGTCTTTATGTCTTTATTTTCACTTATTCTTCCTTTACTTGTGTTATTGTTTTTTTTCTTAGTGTGGAGCGCCAGCGCTTCGCTACTCACAACTCCGCGAACGCGTTACGACGTAGTTTTATTTTAGGTTATATTTTTTTTTTGTTTTTTTTTTTACATTTTTGCAAAACGTAAATTGACAATTTTCATATTTATTATTATTGTAGGTTTTATCATTTTTAATATTAAGAAAAAAAAAAAAAAGAGAATTATACACTAACATACTTTTAACTGAATCATAGTTTTTCTTTTTGCCATTTTTTAATAAGCGTTGTTTATTTTTGTTTAACAATATGTATAATGGCTGGATCTTAAATCGTTTCGGTTGGGTTGTATCATAAAATTAACTTTATTTATTCTGGCCGCAACTAATCTAAAAAAATGACCACGACCGCACAATCGTCCTCTACCGGAAACTAAAACTCAACTCCACGTTCTCTCGAATCAAAAGAAAAATGGCCCCCGCAATTGCGAAATGACGCGTTGTTCAGCCATTCTTCATTCAACCGAACGCACGTACGCAAATTTCGCCTGACAGACCAGAAATGTCATTCCGACATTCTGACATCTCTGGTATGACTTTCGAAATTCCAATGCCAGTGTACATCAGATTACACTCTGCCGTTACAAAACAGTTTTTCGAAATCTGCTGTGGTTGGTTACAAAAACTGAAGGCACTACTTTCTAATATCCTTCGCGTGAAAAATGCCAAGTCGTTTATTGTTCATGTCTGCTAGCTCATAATAAGCCGTACCCATTCTCTTAATCACCTGAGCCTTCTCGAAAACATTTGCCAATTTTGCATTAAAGTGATCGGAAGCTTTGCTTTGAGCAAAATTCCTACGATACACAATTTGACCGATTTCGAAACGAACTGGACGTGAACGCATATTATAATTTTTAGCATTTGTGTCATATGCCTTTTTCAAACTCTCCCGCACCCTTTCGCGAATCAACTCAGTTTTCTCCTCGTGTCTGATGTCAGCGGTCGGATCTTCAATAAGTTTTAGTTTTCGCAAAACTTCAAAAGAAGTTGCGTGGCAGATCATATTTTGACCGAAGACAACAAAGTATGGAGAGAAACCCGAGGACGAGTGCACTGAGCTTCTGAGAGCAACGCTAATAGCAAATAATTTTTCATCCCAATCTTTCTGATTTGGGTTAATGTAGGCTCTAACAGCAGCAATGACTGAACGATTGACTCGTTCAACGGCATTAGATTGCGGAGAATAGTTGGCAGTACAATTATGCGTCACACCATATTTCTTTAAAAGGTCTTTGAAAATTTTAGATCTGAATTGAACACCATTGTCAGAGGTGATGACTTCAGGAACACCAAAAATGGCAAAAATTCTCTTTTCAAGAAAATCAACAATTTTGTTGGCAGTGAAACTCCTGATGGGCTCTAAGAAATGAAACTTGGAAAGATGGTCGAGAACAATCACCATACCCACGTTTCCTGATCGTGATCTTGGATAAGGTCCAAGAAGGTCTACGTAGAGTTTTTGAAAAATTCGGACAGACGTAGCCTGCTTACCCATAGGAGGACGAAGTATGTGATTTGGGGCTTTGGTTTGCTTGCAAATTTCACACGATAGAACGTGATCTCGCACTTGTTTAGACATACGTGGCCAGAAATAAAAGGTTTTAAGTTTGGTTAACGTTTTCCCAATTCCACCATGAGAACTCATCGGATGATCATGTGCTCTTAGAATGAGATTTTGTCTCATTTCCAAAGGAACCCATACCTTCCATGATTGCTCTTCCTGAATCGGATCACCGCTAGCAAATTCGCAACGCTTATAAATTATCCCATCTATAACTTGTATATCTGGTTGCTTACTTGGCTCTTTCTGAAATTCCTCAATCATCTTTAAATAAAATTCGGTTTTAAAAAATTCCGAATTAAAATCAATTTCGAAAAATGGGTCTGTTTCTGACGCAGTCAGAGACGAAATGTGGAGGCTTTCCTGAGAATAAGTTCTCGATAAAGTATCAGGAACCACGTTTTGGCTGCCTTTCCGATGAAGAATGGTAAATTTGAAGCCCTGCAACTTCAGTGCCCAGCGCGCAAGTCTGCCATGCAAATCGGTTTGGCTCATGAGCCATTTTAACGAAGCATGATCGGTTATAACTTCGAATTCATGTCTTTCGACATAAGCTCGAAATTTTTTTATGGCCATAACCGCCGCAAGACATTCTTGTTCGGAAACAGTATAGTTTCTTTGCGCTTGGTTGAACTTATGGGACATGTATGCAATGGGAACTTCATCACCTTCATCGGTACGTTGTGCCAAAACCGCTCCAACGCCAAATTGACTAGCATCACATTGAATAGAAAATGGACGAGAAAAATCAGGACTGTGTAGTACTGGTGCACTACTTAAACTATTTTTGAGGGAGTCGAAAGCAGCAATTGCGTCTTCGGTCCAAACAAATTTACGAGCCTTTTGTAACATGTTTGTCAAAGGGGTAGAAATTGAAGCATAATTTTGCACAAACCTTCGGTACCATCCACAGACACCTAGAAAGCGACGAAGTTGTCTAACTGTTTTTGGACGAGGAAATTCTTTTATCGCTTTTACCTTGTCCGGATCGGTACTTATTGTTCCATGTCCAATGACATGACCAAGATAGTGAATTTGTTTGAGCAAAAATTTGCTTTTCTCTATATTAATTGTAAGGCCAGCACGTTTAATGCAAAATGCTACTTCTTGCAGAAGCGAAATATGGTCATCGAAAGTTTCGGTTATTAACAACAAATCGTCTAAGTATACAAATACTTTAGTTCGCAAATGGGCAGGGATTACCTTGTCCATGAGACGGGTCATGGTCTGCGGCGCATTACATAAGCCAAATGGCATTGTAACAAATTGGTATAGAGGTCGGTTGGGGACAGTGAAGGCTGTCTTATCCCTTGACGCTTCATCCAACGGAATTTGCCAGAAGGCATCCTTCAGGTCTAAGCTTGAAATAAACTGTGCCTTCGGGAGCCTGCTGAGAATTCCGTCGATGAGCGGCAAAGGATAAGCATCCTTCACTGTGACCTCATTGACTTTTCGTGCATCGAGACACATACGAACTTTACTCGGTTTAACGATTAGTGCGACAGGAGATGACCATGCGCTTTGAGATTCTTCGATAACGCCAAGAGAAAGCATTCTATCGATCTCCGCAAAAAGAAGTTTTTCAACGCCTGGTGAAACAGAAAAATGCCTTTGTTTTATAGGCTTCGCTTGACCTACATCAATGACGTGGCTTATAAAATTTGTTCTGCCTAACCCTTTTTCAGAAAAAGAAGGAATTAATAAAATGGTTGCATTTAAATTTGCTTGCTGTCGAGCATTTAATACATGATGATTGGAGTCCAACTCCGCAATGTTCAAATTAACAGAAATCGGAATATCCTCATGAAAAAGATCACTTGCCAAACCGAAAGTCTTCACAAAATCAACGCCCAAATATAAGTCTTGAGAAAGAGTTGGAATTATCAGAAATTTGAGAGGTTTGGTTATTCCTCTAAAAGTAATAAAAGTTTCAACAAAACCCAATGCAAAATGATTTGTTCCATCTGCAGTTTTAAGGTTAGTCTTGACTTTGTGCCAAGGGTGTTGGTTATCTTCTAAAAACCTTTTAGCTAGATTGTTGGCTAAACAACTGACAGAGGCACCAGTATCGACTAGTCCTTCAATTTTTTTTTTAAAGATTAAAATTTGAGCATAGGGACGTAAATCATCTTTAGGTTTATCAGAAACCACTGAAGAACAAATAAATTTTTTCTTCGCCTTTAAATTTTTCCAAAATTTTCTCAATCTTAAAGTAGAACGTTTCTTATGCGTTGACCCCGGTGAAGCAATGACTTCATCAGAAAAAATTCGCTTACGGGCGGCTTTATATTCCTGCCAACGAATGTGCAGAGGTTTAAAATGTCGAATAGGTAAAACTGTAGAGGGTGGTTTAATTTCAGGTTTATTTTCAAATTGCAAAGTAGGATTAACTGTTTTCAAAATAACTGTTGTGGTTTGGCATGCCGCATCACTTTTTAAGGTGGTGGTGGTGCGGTTGGCAACTCTAAAAAATGGTTATTTGGGAGATCTTCTGTGTTAACGTTTACTTCCGATACGTTGCGTGCAGCTTGGAAGTTTCTGGTCGACCTGCCGTACTCTTCATCCAACAACTCGCGTTTTTGAACAAATGTTCGAAGCTGTTTAATATTTTCTATGGAGACATAGAGAAGACTGCGTCTAACGTCGAGACGTAAGTTTCGTTGAATGATTTCCAACAAAGTTGCTGGTTCAAGAGGACGTTGCAATTTATCGCAGAGCTGAAGAACAGATTCATAAAATTCATCGAATTTTTCATCATATTTTTGTTTCCTTTGACGAATCAAATCCATTATGTCTAAATCTGTTCTCCGATCTCGAAATTGACCACGAAGTTCTGTGCACAGAGTTTCCCAATCTATTTGAGTCACACCACGGTGATAGCGCCAAAACCACTCCAACGCTTTCCCAGCAAACAAAATGTGTGCATGATTGCACAAGGCGTCAAAATCACCTCGCAAACTTTGAACGGTCAGAGAATGTACTCGGTATATAAATTTATCGACGGACAAAGCGTCTTCTTTGCCACTAAAAGTGACTTTCCAGTTGGAAATAAGATTTGAGACTTTCTCTGAAGCCATAAAAGGTGGAACTGACCTATGGAGAGTTGAAGTGCCTTGAGCAAAATTGCTGTGGGTTGCTTGTTGGTGATGGTTTTGATGGACAACGGGTGGAGGAGGAAGCTGAGGGTTATATGGAGGAAGTCCAAGTGAAAATGGAGAATTGTTGATCAAATTTCTAGGAGCCTGGTGTATGTCAGAAGAACGACCAAAAGTCACAGGTGGATTTGGATCTCGATTCAGATCAAGAGGTGCATTACTGACGGCGTTTAAATTCATTTTAGCCAGTTGAGCTTTCACAGCTTCGTCAATCAACTTTTGCAACTGTGCGTCTGAAAACTGAGAAACATTAGTTTGCGCACTTGCGTGATTGGACAAGTCTGTGGATAATGGATGCACTCCTGACATGTTGAGATTATGTGCAGGTGTCACTGAAATATTTTGATCCATTAAGTTTTTGTAACTTCGGGTTACGGGCCGACTATTTTTAGTGATCGTACCTGTGTGGGTAGTAGCTGGTGTAATTGTAAAAGACTCCAATCCCAAATTAGGAATGGGCTTGTATGGCTTAACTTTTTTAGTACTGCACAACGCCTGACAGAAAGGGCAGTTGCGAGTCTCCTGCAACCAATTGGAAATGCATTCCGTATGGAAAATGTGGAAGCAGGGAGTTATACTGAAATTTTCGCCATCTAGCATTTGTTGCTTGCACACCACACAGGGATTGTCAGGGATTTCACCCAGAATGGACAAATTCTCATTACTACGATGCAGAGGCATTTTTCACGTAAAACTCAAAAACCGAATCCGCGACCGAGATGAAAGGTATCGAACAACCGAAAGTTAAAAATTTGTAATAAAAAAAAATTGCCGAAAGTTAAATTTATGAATACCCCGTGGAACTACCACTAAATTTTCCAAATATCAAATTCTAATTAATTACATCGTTTTTTAAATTTTTAGCAAAAATCTACATTTGCGCAAAAAAAAAATTTTTCAAATGTCAAATCTTTAACGTTTTAAATTTTTAGCATAGCTACATTATGCCAAAAAAATTTTATCAAATATTTTATCAAAAAAAATCTTTATCAAAAATTTATATTTTTGTTATAAATTTTTACCATTTCAAAAAAAAAATTTTCAAATTTGTCAAAATTTCTCTTGTTAAACTTTTTCTGTTATTTTCTTTTTCTGAAAAACAATCAAGTTACAGTATAAATTAGCATCAAAAAAAAATTTACTAACAACAATTTCTCAAATTTTTCAAAAAAAATTTATGTTATATTTTTGCTTTCTATTTTTTTGAAGCAAAATTTCTTCGTTTTCGTAATAATAATTTCCAATAAAAATTTCAAATCTTCTTTACGAAATTTTAATCATTAATGACAGCTTGGTCCTATGTAGAACTTTTTTCAAAATTTTATTATTCATTTGTTTGGTCAGCCACGACGAAAAATCCAGGGAGGAAGAAACTGAATCTATAAAATTTAAATCTCAATTCAAACATGAAATTGAATTACACTCATGCAAATCTCAGTAAAGCGGTCGAAAAGCGCAGTGAATTGCAACTTAATCGCAAAATCCAGCAGTTACCTTGACTTGCAGCCGCAATTCGCATTCAAGCTAAAAGAGTGAATCAAAATATCAAAAAGTGAATGAAATTTACTTCAGTCAAAACAAATTATGCAAAAAATTTAGTCTTCTATTACAGGGTGATTTTCACAAAAAGGAATAAATAGGGTCAAAAGCGTCTGAGCGGATCAGAACGGAATCCTCCCGGACTGATAAATCCAGCTTCAGGCTTTGAGTATTAGATTCTTGAATTTAAAATTCAAATGAAGACAAAAACAAAAATTTTCCTGTAACAGGTTAAGTTAAATAAAAATTTTCAAAAATCCAGAGCACAGCGAGGGTAAATCGGATGGAACCGAGTGAAATCGAAGGCAAAATACTAAAAAAAAATTTTTAAGGGGCATAATTGTCCACTGATTTACAGTTTTCTTTTAACCTTCAACCTCAAACGGCCCCACGTTGGGCGCCAAAATTTGTAATCGCTCAAGCGACTGGTTCAAACTTCAAACGGCCCCACGTTGGGCTCCAAAATTTGTAATCGCGCAAGCGACTGGTTCAAACTTCAAACGGCCCCACGTTGGGCGCCAAAATTTGTAATCGCTCAAGCGACTGGTGCTTGGAACGCGGACAACATGACCAGCGGCAGCACGAGCTAGTTTGCCGATGCCAGCAGTTCGGGATGTTGGGGTGGGTAGCTGCTGCTCATGGTGTGCCTGCACCTTACAAATATAATTTTCTCGTGCTTAAGTTGCTGGGCTCTGAAATCTCAAAATTCAAAATCAAATATCAAAAAAAAATTGTACGTGACCACAATTATGTATTACAAAAAAAAACAGAAATTGTGGAACTCCCTAAATTTTGAACCATGGCTGATTGGCGAGCACTGGTGTTAGGCTCGGGTCCCTACTTAACCCACCCTTCCTTGTGGACCTTTGGGACGAAGGTTATGGTCCACCCTATCTAAATGCTGCTCTACATAGGACCTGCCTTTACACTTGTTAATCTCTCATGATTCTAATTTGTTTCCATCAAAAATGAAAAAAACCTCGTTTCATTTTAATGAAATTTTCTTTTGTTTTTATTATACTTTTGTTTTTCAAATTAAGGTTCTTTTTACATTTCTATTGTTTTTTTTTTCTTTGATTTTTATCTCATTATTAATAATAAGGAAAATTTTCACTTTTACATTGTTTTGGTGCTACATTTCAAATTTGTTTTTGTTTTTCTTTCATTTAGAAGTTAAATTTTAAGGGGTATTTTTATAAGTAAACTAAAAAAAAACCAAAATATTATATATATATATATACATATTATATATATAAAGAATATTATTCAAAAACAAGAATACTTTTTGTTTTTTTTTTTTTATATATATATAATCATCTTATTGGTTTTAAAATAAGTAATCTTAAATAATAAGTAAATAAGTATAAAGTATTTATAGCTCACGTAGGGGTTGTGTATGTTATAGTGGTGTAGTGTAGTTGTTGTTATAGTTGTTTTTAAAGTTGTTATTTTTAAAGTTGTTGTTTTTAAAGTTGTTAGTGCTAAAGTTGGTGTTTTTAAAGTTGATCTGCTGCTGTTGAACAGACTATTTGTACTATTGTGGTTACAGTTGTTGGCTTTTTGTATTGTATAATCGGCTGAATTCTTTTTTTTTTTGAGAGCAACTTCAGTGCTCTTAATCTTTCGTTGTTTGTATCGGGTGTTGAGATTGTAACGCAAAACTGGAATTTGTTGACTTATTGCCTGTTAGTTGGTGCTTGTGTTGGTGAATGACAGATTTTTAATGCCAAATGTTTTATATCAGTATCCGATTTTGTGTATTTTTAAATGTCATCTTCTATTTTTTTCTAGATTTACTACGTCTTGTCCGGAGTGATACATTTTTTTTTATTGGTTTTTAATGAATATATTTCTGTCCGTCTTTCCTATGTCTTTATGTCTTTATTTTCACTTATTCTTCCTTTACTTGTGTTATTGTTTTTTTTCTTAGTGTGGAGCGCCAGCGCTTCGCTACTCACAACTCCGCGAACGCGTTACGACGTAGTTTTATTTTAGGTTATATTTTTTTTTTGTTTTTTTTTTTACATTTTTGCAAAACGTAAATTGACAATTTTCATATTTATTATTATTGTAGGTTTTATCATTTTTAATATTAAGAAAAAAAAAAAAAAGAGAATTATACACTAACATACTTTTAACTGAATCATAGTTTTTCTTTTTGCCATTTTTTAATAAGCGTTGTTTATTTTTGTTTAACAATATGTATAATGGCTGGATCTTAAATCGTTTCGGTTGGGTTGTATCATAAAATTAACTTTATTTATTCTGGCCGCAACTAATCTAAAAAAATGACCACGACCGCACAATCGTCCTCTACCGGAAACTAAAACTCAACTCCACGTTCTCTCGAATCAAAAGAAAAATGGCCCCCGCAATTGCGAAATGACGCGTTGTTCAGCCATTCTTCATTCAACCGAACGCACGTACGCAAATTTCGCCTGACAGACCAGAAATGTCATTCCGACATTCTGACATCTCTGGTATGACTTTCGAAATTCCAATGCCAGTGTACATCAGATTACACTCTGCCGTTACACTGCACAAAAAACGAACACAATACCAGCAGAGGCACGAAAAAGTGATTCTACAGCATGACAACGCTCGGCCTCACGTTGTCAAAAACGTTAAAACCGACCTGGAAACGCTCAAATGGGAAGTCCTACCCCACCCGCTATATTCTCCAGATATTGCTCCGTCTGATTACTACTTGTTTCGTTCGATGGCACATGGTCTGACTGGTCAGCAGTTCCACTCATATGAAGACATCACAAAATGGCTTGATTCGTGGATAGCCTCAAAAGACGAACACTTCTTCCGTGAAGGTATTCGAGATCTGTCAGGAAGATGGGGAAGAGTCGTAGCTAACGATGGGCAATAATTCGAATGATTCATTTGTAACCATTTCTTGACAATAAAGTTGCATTTTTATGAAAAAAACAGCGAGAACTTAGTTGCGCACCTAATACATAAAAAAAAATTAATTCTAAATTCCATAGAAAAAAAAACTCAAAATATAATTCATAGTCCATGCGGACAGTTTTGCTGTCATATGATTTGAGCGAGACTTAGTACCACTACTTGTTCCATTATTAATTTGAATATTTTTGGCTACCTGATTTTTTTTTTCATATGCATTGAAAAATTAGTTGGACTTAAAATTTTAAACTTTGGTGAGCCTACGTTGTTGTAGAGTATACATTATTAATACTTTGTAAAGATTATTTCTACAATAACTCATTATGTGGAATTGATATAACGTTTGACATAATGTAAGAATAAATATGACACGGCCTTCTTGGATTAACTCTCAACTGAGTAAGACGTGATTGTTTGCTTATAAGTACACCACAAATTGGTGAACAATTGAAGAACAAAAAAATTAAATAAACAAATAGATTTTTTTTTTGAGTACGTTTTGAGGTTAAATCACTCAAACAGCGTGCAAATTAACACTGGATATAAAAATGGCCAACGAAAGCAAAATTATACAAATTGCACAAGCATCAAGTATGCCTGAATGTGATGTAGATCAGAGATTTTTTTTTCTTTTTTTTAAACTTTTTATTTATTTATTGTACCAACTCGCTTGGAGACTAACAATAACTGAATAAATCTTAAGAAACTAAAATAACGTTGAACTTTTCTAAGCCACTGCTTAGAAATGTTGTTTTTTTTCATATCAAACTCAGTCTTGAGTTGTTGAAGGAGTTACCAGTATTCGTGTACATAGTGGCTACAGGGGTGGTAAATCTTGTCTCTTCAGTCGAGATGAATTCGATGTTACGAGTAGATTCCTAGCCAGTGTGTTTGGATGTTGCTGCAGTTTTAGTTGATATGATTGCTTTTTGATTTCCTGTATCTGCTTAATAAAAGGTATACCAAGGTCTTGGTGTATGTTTATATTTTTGACATACCAAGGTGCGCCGCAAATAGTTCGAAGTATTTTGGACTGAGACCTCTGCAATAGTTCTATATTTGATAAGCTTGCGTTGCCCCACAGTTGGATTCCGTATGACCATATAGGTATAATAATTGCTTTGTACAAAATAACTTTATATTCAAGGCTAAGTTTTGAATGTTTATGTAAAAGCCAATTAATGCTTGATGCTTTCAACTTCATTTGCATTTGTTTCTTTTCAATATGAGCTTTCCAAGTAAGCCGTCTATCGAGGTGCATACCTAAGTATTTAACTTCAGTGCTCTGAGGTATTTCCGTGTTGTTTAGGTGAACTGTGGGGCAAGTCTTTTTATTAAGTGTAAAAGTTACATGTGTGCTTTTTTGCTCGTTTACATTTATTCGCCAGTTTAAAAGCCATGTTTCAACTAGGCGCATATGTTCATCGAGGGTATGTGACGCACTATTAGGGTCTGCGTGACAAGACAAAATTGCAGTGTCATCAGCCAAAGTAGCTGTATGCATAGAGTTGTTTGTTGGCAAGTCATAAGTGTATAAAAGGTAAAGAATTGGGCCAAGAACACTACCTTGTGGCACGCCAGCAAAAATTTCCTCATCATCTGAAATGTAATTTTTACATTTTACACGGAAATTTAGCCCTGTAAGGTAGGACCCTAGTAAAGCGTGTGTATTTTTAGGGAGTAATTTTTTTATTTTGTGTAAAAGTCCTTCGTGCACACCTTGTCAAAAGCATGCGCTACATCAAGGAACACTGCAGAGCAATATTTTTTATCTTCGTATGTCTTTCTAATTTGTGCTACTATCCTGTGAACTTGCTCGATAGTTCCATGTTTTTTGCGGAAGCCAAATTGGTGTTGGGGTATTATGCTCATTTGGTTTACGTGGGGCATAATTTTCGAAAGTAGCAGCTTTTCGAAGAGTTTTGATGTGGTGGGCAGCAAGCTAATTGGCCGGTAGGATGGAATTTGTGTGGGATTTTTCCCAGGTTTAGGAATCATTGTAATTTGCGACATCTTCCACATTTCTGGGTAGTGGCCCAATCGAGTAATACCATTGAAAAGTATGGAAAATGTCTGACTGCACAGCAAGGTAATTCAATAAGCATATTAGCAGTCATTAGGTCATGACAAGGTGCTTTCTTCTTGTTAAGTTGTGTTTGTATTAAAGATTCAACGTCTTTAATTGTGAAGCGCAACCGAATTTGTCTCATATTTTGATATTCTTGCGGTATGTTGAAGCTGTTGCGCGGAGGATTTGGCTGAAATACATGCTTAAGGTGGTGAGCAAAAGCTTGGCCTTTTTCTTCATTGCTTCTAGCCCAGTGACCATTGCTTAGTCTTATAGGGGAATCTAAGTCAGTGGGTTTTTTCATACCTCTGATGGCCTTCCATAAGGAGTAGTTGGATGACTGTAAAGGGCTCAGCTTTTTAATATATGTGTTTATACCTCATTCAGACTCTTCTCGTAGAGCCTTTCTTAATTCAATTTTGGCTAGTGTTAGTTTATGTTTAAGTGTTGGTGACCTAACCTCTTGCCATTGACGCCTGAGTCGTCTTTTTTCCATCACTAAACGTTCTATATGAGAAGAGTTGAGGTGTTGCCTTTTATGGGTTGTTACTGAGTGCACAGGAGTTGCATGAAGAGCAGCTGATACTAACATGCTGTTAAATAGCTGTATGGCCGATTCCAGCTCCTCGGAATCTTTAAGGCTTACATTATCAGAAAGATGGCTACTGACATATTTTTTGTATTTGAGCCAATTTGTTTTATTTGTTGTAAGCCCATTGGGTGACTGCAGCAGCTCTACACATTTATGCGGATTCATAATTACAGGGGAATGGTCAGAGCTCAAGTCAAAACATGAATCTGCTGAAATTTGCCTCTTATTAATTCCTTTTGTAATTGCAAAGTCCATAAGATCAGGAATCTTTTGAGGGTCTGACGGCCAATAAGTTGGCTGACCAGTGGATACATAATCAAGCCCATTGCGGCGATTGGTTAATGAAAGCCATAGTGCTTTGCCTTTTGGGTTGATAAGTCGAGAGTCCCAGTGATTATGCTTCGCATTATAATCACCTGCAGCTATGAATTTTGATCCTAGTGTATTAAAAAAATGGTCGAACTGGGTTGTCGTGATCTTATATCTTGGAGGACGATATACAGCTGAAACTGTTACTTTATCGTTCCAACATTCTATGCAAACTGAAGTAGCTTGTAGGTAGTCCCTCTCATACTGCTTAAATGCAAGTGCTTTATACGGGTCTTAATGAGTATACCTGTACCTCCACGCGCTTTGCCATCAGGGTGACAGGTTTTGTAGAATCTATACCCTTCAATTTTAAAATTGTGCATGAGGGTAAGATGTGTTTCAGAAATAAGTAAAATATCAATTTCGTTGTTGTAAAGAAAGTTTTTAATTTCTAATTTGTGTTGTCTTACGCCGTTCGCATTCCAATGACAGATTTTAAGGGTATTCATTTGTTTCCAATCAAAACTTTCATAAGTTGATTTTGATTGTTCATCATTTCGTGCATCATTGTCTGCATTGTTATCATGAACTGAGTCATGCATTGAGTGAGCGTCATAAGCATGGTTTCTAAATTTTGAGAGTTACTTGTGGTATTTGCAGGTTTATCTTGGCTAGATTTAAGCACGTTAGCATAGGTCTGGGCCGATATATTGGGCAAGTTGGTAGGTACAATGCTATTGGTAAAAGTCTGTATGACTTGGGTAGGTGGACTTCGAACTATTTCCCTACGTAAGCGCATTTTGTTTTTTAATTCAGCGTATACTGGGCACCCCCTGTAGTTAGCTGTATGGTTACCGCCGCAGTTATTGCATTTTTTTGTATTAGCGTCTTTTTTGTCGGTAGAACATGCGGCTGAAGAGTGAAAGTCGCCACAAGCAACACAAATTGTACGAAGAGTACAATATGATTTGGTGTGGCCAAACTCCTGGCAGTTTGTGCACTGCACAGGTCCCATTCGCTTATGGGGTTCCTCAACGGATATTCTGCGATTTATTAGGTAGCGCAAATTATAAATAGGATGTACCTCATTTTTTTGCAATTTTCGGGCATCTGGTTCAAGCTCTACACGAAAAAGCGGATGTGGGACTTTATTTTTGTTCCTTATGTTGAAAATTGATTTAGGATTAAATCCGGCATGAGTAAGAGCTTCTTTTATTTCATTATGTTCCACGTCGGGTTCTATGCCCTTTAATATGACTGTTAGACCTTTGCTACTTTTAAGTTGGTAGGTGTAAAAACTTTTTTGATTTTTATTAAGGTAAGTCGCAATTGTTCTATAATTTTTTTCTGTGTAAATTTGTATTTTGGTTTCGGAAACATTGCCTTTCATTAGAGGAATTATATGAAAGGCATCTTTTCCACTAAGTGAAACCAAGTTGCACACAAGTGAATTAGAACTGCGTTCACGCAAGTATATGGGGGTAGGTTTAAGTGTTTTATTGCTTGATTCACTCATGTTGTCGTTATTGAGTACGGATGGGTCGTTATCAAGCAAAGCGTAACGATTTTCGCCAAGTGGGTTGTTAGAAATTTGCTCGCTCTCATTTACTTTATACATCTTTCTTGAATTATTTGCATTACCCTTTGATGGACTTAGCTTTCGCTTGATATTAATATAGCGCTCCATTCCAGTCTGGATTGCTGAAGTTTCCACTTTGTTGGAGTTAGTAACGATGTTATAGGTTCTTTTTTGGCTAAAAGTATTAGAAATTTTAGGAAATTT
Organism: Meiosimyza platycephala; assembly: GCA_963662105.1. Taxonomy (NCBI): domain Eukaryota; kingdom Metazoa; phylum Arthropoda; class Insecta; order Diptera; family Lauxaniidae; genus Meiosimyza; species Meiosimyza platycephala. Next base: position 46,375,585 of record OY759210.1, read on the forward strand.
TATACTTGCGGTTTTCGCATCATTTTCCTGATGGGGAGTTAAATTTGTCATAGTTGGCATATTTTCCCGCTGGGGTATCAAATGAGAGCTGCATTGTACACTCCATGGTGGAGTAGCAGTGAGAGTACCCGCTTGATTAGATGGAGTTGGTTCTTGGGTGCATTTTAGTAATTGTTGGTGTGTGTGTGCATGGAGTGTATGCTTTTGCGCGAGAGCGATCGGTTGAATGTTGGAGGGCGACACATTGGTATTGGTACGCGCACTTGTTTGCATATTAGCATTTTGTCTATCCGTTTTACTGGGAGAGCCACTTTTTTTATTTTTTTCGTTCTCACTATTTTTTTCAGACTCTGCACTGAGTCTTTTTTTTCGGTTGGAGGTGAGCGCTCAATCGGCATTTTTTTTCACTTGTTTATTATGTGAAATAAACAATTAATTTTTTATTTATTTCTTTTTTTTTTGCCACTTAGGGCACAAAATCTGCCGACTGAAAATTAAAGATCAGAGATGCGCACAAAAATTTTTTCGCGAGCTGGTTACAACATCAATTCTGGTGAAAAAACTCCAAAATATTTTGGAAAAAAATTCGTAGTATTGAAAAATATTTTGCAAAAAAATTCCTAGTATTTATGAAAATTTTTAAATAGCTGCGGCAAGCTAATTGCATGGAAACAAAAATCTCAAGCTCAAGTAGCAAATGAATTGAAAACAAAATCACACAAACAATAAATTGCGTTGAAAACAAAACTACAAAAACAAAAACCATGCAACGATAGCGAAGCGAAATTATTTAACTTGAGTAACGGCATGAGGTGAACGATTCGATGAGTTGAAGAAAAAATTACACGAACAAAATGCATGCGGTGATTGCAGACCAAAATGATTTAGCTCAAATAACGGAGTGAGCTCGAAGTAAGCTGAATATTTTTTGTTATTGTTGTAAGAGCTGGAAGAGCCAAACGAGATATGGGCTGCGCATCCTTGATGTAGATGACAATTGGAAATTGTGGCATGAACGTTTGGAGCTGCATTTATTAGAAATTGGAATTAAAGAAGACAATGTGAAGGTTTCTATACTTTTGAAAATGATTGGTTCACGTGCATATGAAACGCTACATAGCATATGCAGTCCAGCGCTACCCAGCACAAATTCCATACATGGAATTCTGCGAATTAATGGTCAAGTATTTCACACCACCAATTATTGTGTTTCACGAGCGGAAAAATTTCCACTACGCAAAAATGACAGATGGAGAAACGGTAGTTGCATGGTATACAAGACTAAAGAAGTTATAGCTAAACTGTAAATTTGGTAATATGTTGGATCAATTTGTGTTGGACAAATTTATCATTGACATGCCGCCGAGAATTTATGAAAAATTATGCGAAGATCACAATAGATATTGCACTCAAAAAGGCGATGCTACATGAGCAAAAATTTGCGCAGAAATCCAAGAATGAAGTCAACTATATCAAACCACGAGGAAAATACAGCAACAACAGCCATGGCAAAGCAAAGATAAACAACAATAAGAGGAGCAACGGCAGCAATCAGATAAAGAAGGTAGTGTGCAACCATTGTGGCATGAAAAATCATGGATCAAAAGAATGCTATCACAAAAACAGTTCATGTAATTTGTGTGGTAAAATTGGACACATATTTGGTATCAGGTTCAATTAAATAAAGCTTTTTATTTTTGATTAATAAATTTTCGTAGTTTATATTTTGAAGATTTTTTTAATAATGAATTTTTAATTTCTTACAAATAAAACAAAATTTTCAATTCTTAAAAATTTTCAATAATAACTTAAACATTATTATAAGTTGTTTTTATGTATAGTGTCTCTTGTGTGTTGTTGTTTATTTATGTTGGTGTTAAGTCACCACAAATATCTACAATTTGCAGGGGTCCTGATAAACAAATTCAATATATTTCTAAAAATATTTCTGATGAAAAATCTAATGATTATTTAACCCTGGAAGGATAAGCATATTTTAAATACGTTACGGCTAATCTTCGTCGAAACGACGAAGTACTTTCACAAGCCTCATTTATGCAATATATAAATAAATTTTGAATAAAAAGTTGATTTAAATTGAATCAAAATAAAATGCCAACTTCGGTGTAGTTTAAATTAATTTAGATTAAAATGAGCTTAACAACTGCAGCGTGTGAGTAGAAAAATTGAAGAGAGCGATAAGTGTTCGTCGATTCGATGAAGATTATCCATCCAGGGTTAAATTCTATTAACAGCATTGAAGATAGACGTGATTTGGATTGCAGCGTGTGTATTGAGAATCAATACACATTTGTGTGTTGAAATTAACAACATTGAGATACTGGTGCGCCTTGCTCACTGATGCCTGTTCATGTTTACAACAAATTTTTCGATCGTTCAAAATTAAGACCGTGTATGATTCCATATTCTGGTTACGGTGGGGAAGTAATCAACATTTTAGGTGAGTTCTCTGCAATTGTAAATTACAAGGACCAAAAAAATCAAGGTTATTTTGTAGTAACAAAATCAAATAGTCCAATTTTATTGGGTAGAAATTTCTTACGTAGTTTCGGTTTTGTTCTAACTAATGAAAGTGAGGTTAAATTATCTACATTAAGGCAAACTCACGTTAATTTTGTTGAATATACAAAGAAATGATTGAGTCAATTAAAAGTGAATTTGCTGAAGTTTTTAAGAGCGGCTTAGGCACATGTAATATTACTACGGTAAAATTACCGATTTCTAGGGAAGCAATCCCAATCTTTTGCAAACCAAGGCCTGTACCTTTAGCATGGCGTGAACGTATTGAAAAGCAAATCGAAGATTTGGTTAAAAGTGGTATGTTAATACCAATAGACAATTCGGACTGGGGTATACGACTTGTTCCTTTATTAAAACCAAATGGTGAATTGAGAATTTGTGGTGATTACAAAACCACAGTAAATAAACATCTATTAGATTTTAAATATCCATTGCCACGCATTGACCAAATTTTTGCTTCCATGCAAGGTGGAATCTTGTTTACTAAACTTGATGTATCGAACCCATACAATCAGTTAATCATTGATGATGATGCACAAACATTGTGTACATGGAGTACACATAAAGAAGTATTTAAAATGACACGACTAACATTTGGCATTGAAACAGCCGCAGCTATTTTTCAAAAAACAATGGAAAATCTCCTTAGTGAATTCACTAACGTTTTTTGTTATCAAGACGATATTGTCGTCAGGGGAAAAAATTTTTCTCAACATTTAAAAACGCTAAAACAAGTATTGTTAAAAATTCAAACGGCTGGAATGCGACTTAACGTCAATAAATGCGAATTTTTTAAAGAGATAATATCTTATTTGGGATTTAATATTGATAAAAATTTACTTTCAAGGAATAAAGAACGCATCAAAAGTCTGCTCAACGCACCAAAACCAACAAATGTTTCGGAACTACGAGCGTTTATTGGCATGGTAAATTACCATTTTAGTTTCATTGTCAATTTTGCCGAATTAATGTCTCCTTTGCATCGTTTATTACAAAAAGATTCGAATTTAGATAGTGTGTTGAGTGTCAAAAAGTATTCGATTGATTATATGAAAGCAGAAATTTGTTCAGATCGGCTTTTAGTCTATTTCAATCCCAAAATGCCAACAATATTGACAACTGATACAAGCAATTCTGCGAGTGTATGTGTTAGCTCATAAATTTGAGGATGGGTCTGAGCGACCGATTGCTTATGTATCACGCGCTTTAAATAAATTATAGCGCCATTGAAAAGGAGGCCTTGGGCATTCGTTTCAAATTATTAACTCATCATAGACCATTGATAGCTTTGTTTGGTGAGTTCAAGGGAATTCCTATAATGGCAGCTGCACGTATGCAGCGTTGGGCATTCACATTGTCCGGATTTAATTATACAATAGAATATGTCAAAGGTTTAAATAATTCCGCAGATGCATTATTACGTATTGCAAAGTCTAAATTATCTGCACAAGACGAAGATGCAACATACATCAACTATGTTGATTGTGAAAACCCATTGTAATTGGATTATAAAGACATAGCGAAATACACTCGTCGAGACCCAATTCTCTCAAAAGTTCATGATTGCATCCAAAATGGCACTGTTGACAAACTTGTTGGTGATGAATTTGCTAGTTTCCGTTCAAAGGCTTTAGAAATGACTGTAGAGTTAAGTTGCATTATGTGGGGTTATCCAAATTAAGAGAAACAGTGTTACAAGATCTACACACATCCCATATGGGAATAGTGAAAACGAAATCGTTAGCTCGATCATTTGTCTACTGGCCCAAAATTGACAAAGATATTGAAAGACTCATTAGAGGGTGTCACGCATGTAATTTAGCTCAAGCGAGCCCAGAGAAAGTGCATTAATTCCATGGTTTCCTGCCAAAGCAGCATGGAAACGCATTCACATTGATTATGCTTCTATTGATAAAGCAAATTTTTTCATAATAGTTGTTTCATTTTCGAAATGGATTGAAGTATTCAAAACTAAAGATACTACCACAGCATTTTCAATCAGCAAATTAAGAGAATTGTTCTGCAGATTTGGCATACCTGAAATTGTTGTTAGCGGCAATGGCACGCAACTTACTTCTGTTGAATTTCGTGAATTTTTACTCAAAAATGGTATTCCGCACAAACTCATTGCGCCTGGTAATCCTTCAACCAATGGTCAGGCTGAAAATTCAGTTAAAATCATAAAAAAATCTCTTATTGCTTCTTTGAAAAATTGAAAAACAAGTGACATTGACTTATTGTTAGTAAGATTTTTATTTGATTATCGCATAACAAAACACTGCACAACAAATGAGACACCAGCAAAAATTATGCTTGGACATGAAATAAAATCACGCTTTAGTTTGTTGAAACCACCAACTACGCAAGAAGTTATTAAAATAAAGCAATAAATTACTATTAAAAATTTTAAAGGAAAACGCAATGTAAAATTTACTAAAGGACAAACTGTCTATGTAAGGAATTACACAAATCCTAATAAAGACAGTTGGTCGAAAGCAAAAATAAAAAAAGTAATTGGTCCTCGTAACTACACTTGCTATTTGCTACGTGAGAACCGTGAGATAAAAAGGCATGTTGAACAAATACGCGACACATTTCAAGAAACAAAAAGTCAGGGGATAGAAGATGATAATTGTGTAAATGATGGATTGACTGATGTTAAGGCTCACGTCGTATCCAGTGAGTCATCAAAATCTAGTGATTAAGGACTCAATAGGTACAATTGAACCTGTTGATGAAATGATGGAAAGGCCGTCAATTCGCTCAATTGCAGTAGTAGCTAAAAACATGATTACAAAGACGTATCAAAATTGGAGTCGAAAACAGTGACGTAATCCAGATTTCGTCCTCTGAATTGAAGCAATTGATTAGAATCATTTAGCTTACAAACAAATATGTATTCATAACTCATCTTAATTAATTTAAAATTTGTAATATTAATCTTATTACTTTGTAAAGATTATTTCTACAATAACTCATTATGTTGAATTGACATAACGTTTGACATAATGTAAGAACAAATATGAAATGGCCTTCTTGGCTTAACACTCAACTAAGTATGACATGTTTGTTTGCTTATAAGTACACCACAGTTGTAAAAATTTCTGAATCAATAAAAAATTGAGAAGGTCCGGTTGATATTGAAAAAAACCTCATAAATCTAATTGAAAAATTACTTTCAAGCCGTGAAATAGCAGAAAAACTTAGCATTTGCAAAACTACGATAAATTCAATTAGAATAAGCAGAAAATTCAATTAATCAAGGAAGTCAGAAGGACGGCTAAGAATGCTTTCCAATGGCAACGCGCGTTTCATGGAACATTTAATGCGTTCTAAAAATGTCGGAATACTAGAAAAAGTTGGAAATGCTATTACATAAGCTGTAAGTAGATTACAAGACGAGCATTGAAAAAAATAGGTCTGATCGCACTTGATAAGAAAAAAGAACCAGCTTTGTCAGATAAAAATGTCAGTAGCCACCTAAAGTTGTGCAACTGAATCCAGGAACATTACAAACACGTAACCTGGAGTGACGAAACGAACTTTAGGTGGCTATGCCAATATGATATTAGACAATGACGTTGACGAGAATTTTTTTCGAAACCCGGATTGGTAATTTGACAATATATTATTGTTTTCAATGTATTCTACGAGCTGCTATTTTACTACTTGTTATAATATTTTTTCAAGAGTTAATCGGTCGAAATTCTTCACATTTACAAGTATTTGCAACCTTCTCGACTGGTGTAATTAAAGACCCATGACGCTGGGAAATCTCCAGTCTTTAAAGACGTATTTATAATTTGTAATAATGATGCGCCCAATTGTGTTTAAAGTGGGTGAAATTGGAAAATATTATTATTATTCTTACACTTTACTTTAATACTGTAATCACAGCGCGCACACGTCTTACTCCATCAACGGTTCGATGACAACCAAATAAAACTTAAAATCAACTTTAAAGAAAAAGTATTCCACGCGTAGTAGAATTTTCTTATAAAAAAAAAACAATATGCGTTTTGCTGCGTTAAAGTTAAGAAAACTTAATCAAAATAATCACAATCAAAATAATTTAATAAGGTTGATTTTAGCGACTGATTATTTTTATAATTAAACATTATTTAATCGAACTTACAGTCATTAAGCAAAGGCCAATATTGTAAAATTTTTTACTTATTGATCAATGCTATTTTTCAACAAACATGGTCTGGTGAGGCTATTGGTAATAGCCGAAACATGTCACCAATTACCAGGTTAAAATTGTTCCATTTGTTATCTTTGTCGTGTTCGATTAAATAATGTTTAAAATAATTTAGAGATTAAAGTTTTTCGATTTTAAATTTTAATCAACTTTAAGGGAAAATTACACCTACAGTAAAATTTTCCATTACGGACAGCCCCTATAACCGGACAGCTCCTATAACCGGACATATTTCGGCGACACTCACTTTTCATTAACTTTTCCATACAAAATCAATTCCGATAGCCGGACGCTCCAATAACCGGACACGGACACTATATTCTGTGTTATTTTGATCAAAATATCTATTTTAAACGGACAGAATTAAATAAGAATTCTATTAAATTTTCATTAATTTCTTCACATTAAGTGGGTAAAATATATCACCACTATTTTATAAGCCTATATGTACATAAGGAAAAAATCTATTATCTCTGCGCAAGTAGAGCTTTTGTGTTTCTTGCTTAAGAGCTCAAATATTTTGCTATTTGTACCTTACAATACACAATAATTTAAAATTGTCAATTCCACTACATGAATATCGCTTCAAAAAATTAACGAAAACAAAAAATAAATTTAAGTTTTGGCCCAAAAATTATTTAAATATTTTATAAACTAGTAATTACAATATTTTATATCAATAATTAGCCACTCTTAACAACAGATCAATGTATTACTTCCAAAAAAATAAAAATAATTTTCATAATTTTTAAATCAAAAATTAAGTTTTTATTTTCTATCATTTATTCTTTTAATGGATATTCATATTCACATTGACAATTTCAAATAATGGTGAGTTAAGGTGAATATGTATAGTGAAAACTTATTTCGAAAAATGTAAATTTTACAATTCTGGCAGAAACCGTAGGTTTTTCTCTTTTTTGATTGAGGATAACTCTAAAATTAGCAAATTTTTGAATTTTAAGCGTTTCCGAAGAATTCTAGAACGTGAAGATATTTTGAACATGTCTAGTGCACATTCGACACTTTTAATGGTACGCATCATTTTCCAGATATGGTTAAGTTATTCTATGCAAAGCAATGTACTAAGGAGTGCGTCATAGAAATTAGTGCATTGAAAAATAAATATTTCTCAATAACCACCGATTCAAAAAGATTACATTTTTTTAACGCAAATTTAATTCAAATGCAGAAAATAATAGTAAAAAAAATATTAATTTTGAAGCGTAAAATTTTTTACTTTCGCTGGAACACCTCTTATTAGTGAATTGATGGTATTGTTTTTGGATTTATTGGCTTGACGCGCACCACTTGCGCAAAAAATGAGTTATGTCCTTGCATGTCCCTTTTGTTGCCTTTAATTGCCTCTTCACTAGAACCCAATATCTCTCCTTTGGCAGGAGTTCAGGACAATTGGGTGGGTTCGCTTCTCTAGGAACGAAAGTAATGTTAATTTACTGGTACCACTCAAGAAGCCGCTTTACTGTAGTGACATGAAGCAAGATGAGGCTAATAAAAGGAAAGTACCTAATGATTTCTTACAAATTGTCGAAACCTCTTTTGAAACATTCCATGATGTTGATATCGATGTTGATTGTGCCTGTGGTCACGAAACGTTGGCTTCTTTTACCACAATTGCAAATTACACGCCAAACAAGAAATTTTCTGGGAAATTTTTTATTTTTTTTTTTGTATTTTAATTTTTAGGGACATGTCCCCTAGCTTTCGCAATACAAAGTTCTTGGCCAGGAAGCTGAGAAATGTCGGAAAGGACGTACGTTTCGTCATCCATTTGAGACGTTCTTTTACATTCCGAGCACTTTCTGACCGACACATCTTGGAATCGCTCAAAATTTTTTTTACATATTCTATGCATTATATTAGTGGACACGAAAATCAGGAATAGATTTGTTATCGAATATATCGAAAGATATCGAGTTGGTCAAAGGTTTTACGTTTTTTGGTGTTTTATGCTCATATTCAAATTGTTATATCTCCGGTAAATTTTAATTATTTTTTTATATCGTTTTAAAGCTAAAGAGATCAGCTTTCTTGTAAAATTTTTTCCTTGGGCATTTAATGAAAAATTAATATTTTTTATAACAAATCAATTATTTAAACTTATTTTTTAGAATGATTACCATTCTAAAAAAAAACTAAAAAAGTACCACCGAATGCCTCGTTAAATTTCCTTTAAAAACTAATTTTTTCAGAGTGGTCATCGAATACGGACTTTCTCTAATAAATTAATTCTTCCGCGCACCTCTGAAAATACTGCGCGCCGCGGCACTGTTGTCCCGAATCGAGTTTTGGTTCAAATATTGCTGGACACCGCAAATCTTGTCGGAAATGAACAATTCTTTTTTGAAATTAAAGCTAACCAAAATGCCAATAAATCGTAGGAGCCCGAATTTCGAAAAAAAATAAATTTTTTTATTATTTTAAGTTAAATGCCGAAAAAATTTTTTTTTTTTAAATTTTTTTTTTTTTCAAAAATGGCTAGACAGCGCAAATCTTGTCAGAAATTAACAATTTTAGCTTATCAAAATTCCAACAAATTTCTAGAGCCAGAATTTCGAAATAAAAATATGCTTTTTCGACAAATGCCAAACAAACATTATTTTTAAATATTTTTTGTTTCAAAAATTGCTTGAGACCGGAAATTTTATCGGAAACGAAAAATTTTTGTTTTTAGCTGAAAGCTAATTTAAATGCCAACAAATCACCAGACCCCAATTTTGAAAAAAAAAGTTTCGTTTTTTGTAATTTTAAGTTAAATGAAAAAAAAATTTTTTTCAATATTTTTTGGTTCAAAAATTCCTAGCGTCCGGAAATTTTATCGTAAATGAACACTTGGGTTTTTAAATAAAAGCCAAACAAAATGCCAATAAGTCGCCGCAGCCTGAATTTTGAAAAAATGTTTTCGTTTTATATAATTTTAAGGTAAATGCCAAATAAATGTTTTTTTTTGGTTTTAACTTTAAATAATATTAGATGGAAAGTTTTTTTTCAATATTCGGGCTCTGACGATTTATTGGCATTTTCGTAAGTTTTTATTTAAAAAAAACTTTTTTCATTTCCGACAAAATTTCCGGACGCTAGGAATTTTTGAACCAAAAAATATTAAAAAAAAAATTTTGTAATGGCTTTTTCCAAAATACGATACCTTTTTTCAAAATTTGAACTTCGAAGATTTTTCTGAATTTCGGTAAGCTTTAATTAAAAGAAAATATCGTTGATTTCTGACAGGATTTGCGCTATCTAACCATTTTTGAATTAAAACATATTTAAAAAAAAACATATTTTTGGCATTTAACTTATACTTATTGGCCATCAGACCCTCAAAAGATTCCAGATCTTATGGACTTCGCAATTACAAAAGGAATTAGTAAGAGGCAAATTTCAGCAGATTCAAGTTTTGACTTGAGCTCTGACCATTCCCCTGTTATTATGAACTTACATAAATGTGTAGAGCTGCTGCAGTCACCCAAAGGGCTTACAACAAATAAAACAAATTGGCTCAAATACAAAAAATATGTCAGTAGCCATCTTTCTGATAATGTAAGCCTTAAAGATTCCGAGGAGCTGGAATCGGCCATACAGCTATTTAACAGCATGTTAGTATCAGCTGCTCTTCATGCAACTCCTGTGCACTCAGTAACAACCCATAAAAGGCAACACCTCAACTCTTCTCATATAGAACGTTTAGTGATGGAAAAAAGACGACTCAGGCGTCAATGGCAAGAGGTTAGGTCACCAACACTTAAACATAAACTAACACTAGCCAAAATTTAATTAAGAAAGGCTCTACGAGAAGAGTCTGAATGAGGTATAGACACATATATTAAAAAGCTGAGCCCTTTACAGTCATCCAACTACTCCTTATGGAAGGCCATCAGAGGTATGAAAAAACCCACTGATTTAGATTCCCCTATAAGACTAAGCAATGGTCACTGGGCTAGAAGCAATGAAGAAAAAGGCCAAGCTTTTGCTCACCACCTTAAGCATGTATTTCAGCCAAATCCTCCGCGCAACAGCTTCAACATACCGCAAGAATATCAAAATATGAGACAAATTCGGTTGCGCTTCACAATTAAAGACGTTGAATCTTTAATACAAACACAACTTAACAAGAAGAAAGCACCTTGTCATGACCTAATGACTGCTAATATGCTTATTGAATTACCTTGCTGTGCAGTCAGACATTTACCATACTTTTCAATGGTATTACTCGATTGGGCCACTACCCAGAAATGTGGAAGATGTCGCAAATTACAATGATTCCTAAACCTGGGAAAAATCCCACACAAGTTTCATCCTACCGGCCAATTAGCTTGCTGCCCACCACATCAAAACTCTTCGAAAAGCTGCTACTTTCGAAAATTATGCCCCACGTAAACCAAATGAGCATAATACCCCAACACCAATTTGGCTTCCGCAAAAAACATGGAACTATCGAGCAAGTTCACAGGATAGTAGCACAAATTAGAAAGACATACGAAGATAAAAAATATTGCTCTGCAGTGTTCCTTGATGTAGCGCAAGTTTTTGACAAGGTGTGGCTCGAAGGACTTTCACACAAAATAAAAAAATTACTCCCTAAAAATACACACGTTTTACTAGGGTCCTAACTTACAGGGCTAAAGTTCCGTGTAAAATGTAAAAATTACATTTCAGATGATGTGGAAATTTTTGCTGGCGTGCCACTAGGTAGTGTTCTTGGCCCAATTCTTTACCTTTTATACACTTATGACTTGCCAACAAACAACAATTTTGCAATTTTGTCTTGTCACGCAGACCCTAATAGTGCGTCACATACCCTCGATGAATATATGCGCCTAGTTGAAACATGGCTTTTAAACTGGCGAATAAATGTAAACGAGCAAAAAAGCACACATGTAACTTTTACACTTAATAAAAAGATTGCCCCACAGTTCACCTAAACAACACGGAAATACCTCAGAGCACTGAAGTTAAATACTTAGGTATGCACCTCGATAGACGGCTTACTTGGAAAGCTCATATTGAAAAGAAACAAATGCAAATGAAGTTGAAAGCATCAAGCATTAATTGGCTTTTACATAAACATTCAAAACTTAGCCTTGAATATAAAGTTATTTTGTGCAAAGCAATTATTATACCTATATGGTCATACGAAATCCAACTGTGGGGCAACGCAAGCTTATCAAATATAGAACTATTGCAGAGGTCTCAGTCAAAAATACTTCGAACTATTTCCGGCGCACCTTGGTATGTCAAAAATATAAACATACACCAAGACCTTGGTATACCTTTTATTAAGCAGATACAGGAAATCAAAAAGTAATCATATCAACTAAAACTGCAGCAACATCCAAACACACTGGCTAGGAATCTACTCCTAACATCGAATTCATCACGACTGAAGAGACAAGATTTACCACCCCTGTAGCCACTATGTACACGAATACTGGCAACTCCTTCAACTCAAGACTGAGTTTGATATGAAAAAAAAAAACAAAATTTCTAAGCAATGGCTTAGAAAAGTTCAACGTTTCTTAAGATTTATACAGTTATTGTTAGTCTCCAAGCGAGTTGGTACAATAAATAAATAAAAAGTTTAAAAAAAAAAATTTAACATAAAATAATATAAAACGAAAACTTTTTTTCGAAATTCAGGCTGCGACGATTTATTGGCATTTTGATTGGCTTTTATTTAAAAAGCTAATTGTTCATTTCCGATTAAATTTCCGGACGCTAGGAATTTTTGAACAAAAAAATATTAGAAAAAAAATTGTTTTTTTCATTTAACTTAAAATTACAAAATGCGAAACTTTTTTTTTCAAAATTGGGGTCTGACGATTTATTTGTTGGCATTTAAATTAGCCTTCAGTTAAAAACAAAAATTGTTCGTTTCCTATAAAATTTCCGGTCACAAGCAATTTTTGAAACAAAAAATATTTAAAAATAATGTTTTTGGGCTTTTTCCAAAAAAACATATTTTTATTTCGAAATTCTGGCTCTGGAAATTTGTTGAAATTTTGATAAGCTTTAATTAAAAGAAAAAATTGTTAATTTCTGACAAGATTTGCGCTGTCTAGCCATTTTTGAACAACAAAAAATATTAAAAAAAACATTTTTTCGGCATTTAACTTAAAATAATAAAAAAATTAATTTTTTTTCGAAATTCGGGCTCCTACGATTTATTGGCATTTTGGTTAGCTTTAATTTCAAAAAAGAATTGTTCATTTCCGACAAGATTTGCGGTGTCCAGCAATATTTGAACCAAAACTCGATTCGGGACAACAGTGCCGCGGCGCGCACGTATTTGATTACCACTCTGAAAAAATTAGTTTTTAAAGGAAATTTGACGAGGAATTCCGTGGTATTTTTTTTAGATTTTTTTAGAATGGTAATCATTCTAAAAAATAAGTTTAAATAATTGATTTGTTATAAAAAATATTAATTTTTCATTTAATGCCCAAGGAAACAATTTTACAAGAAAGCTAATCTCTTTAGCTTTAAAACGATATAAAAAAATAATTAAAATTTACCGGAGATATAACTATTTGAATATGAGAGTAAAACACCAAAAAACGTAAAACCTTTGACCTTCGCAACTCGATATCTGTCGATATAATCGATAACAAATCTATTCCTGATTTTCGTGTCCACTAATATAATGCCTAGAATATGTAAAAAAAATTTGGAGCGATTCCAAGATGTGTCGGTCAGAAAGTGTTCGGAATATAAAAGAACGTCTCATATGCAACATTCGAATTTGAACACAAAATCTTTACTCAGTTTTTCAGAGCGAATTTTTGGTTCGCAATTCTTTTGAGCATTCCAATCCGGCACTTTCTGAACATTGCAGGTCTTCAGCCTAGCCTCTCATTTCACTCTTTGCACAAATGATTCGGAGGAATCTGCTAGCTGAGCGGTTTTCCTTCCTGAAAGGTTGGGACTTTTCTTCAGCATGGTTACGACCTTCTTTGCGTTTTACGGTTACCACAACCTATTTTTCCAGCGCGTTCCCTACTTTTAATTCATGCTTACGTCTCCTTTAAATTTTTATTTCCCGGGATACAGAATTGTTGCTAACTTTAACATCCCTTGCAATCCTATTGAAGGTATATTGCAATTATTTAAAAAAATTTTATTATTTTTTTCACGCATTTCTATTTTACCAAAGTGATATGAAATAGTATATGACATGATTTTCTAAGCTTTTTTTTATTTTATTTTTTTTATGAAAGAAGTTATAAGCAAAAACGTATGCACTAATTAACGTATCCCACTCCTTAAGGGGGCAGGTCCAGTCATGATTTTTGAGAAATCGAATTTTTTTTTTTGGCATTTTCTTAAAGTATACTATCCTAAAAATATATCCTGAAAATTTGAAGTCAATCCGATAATTACTTTTGGAGTTATTAGGCAGTAACCAAAGGGCTCTCGGTGGTAAGAGTACCGAGCGTAAAACTTTAAATGCATTTGTAACTCGAAAACCGCTCGATAGATTTCAATGAAATTTATACAGTTTATAAAAATCTAGTGCTTGATCGAAGTATTTTTTTTTTTTTTTTTAAAATCGATTTTTTATGAATAATTATTCATAAAAAAACTGTTGGTTTTCGATCAGGCACTAGATTATTTATTTAACTAATTTTTCTTATCCGATGGATTTTAGATGATTTTCCAACGATTTGTGATGGTCGCCGCAAGACACTATCTATGGGACATGGTCCAACACAACCAGCTATAACTTTTTTTGTTTTTAATATTTTTTTTTTAAACTTTCGTCAAATCAAGTTGAAGCATAATGTAATAATTCCACATTATCACTTTTATTAAATAAATTAAATTAATACCAAAAAAAAATTATTGAGCATGCTCTAATTTTCACGGCCATGACTGGACCTGCCCCCTTAAGTCAGCATGAAATAAAAATATAAAAGCCATGTCTCGGAAATCATTCTATCGGAGGAAACAAATATAATTTCCAAAACGAAAATTAGGTTAAAAATTTAACGCATTTAGGTGTCAGATAACTACTAATATACTAAAATATAGTCAGGTACCATAGTAGTATAATTATTGATAATTATATTTCTAATAAATATATAAATAAATAAATTTTAAATTGAGCTACGAATAACAATTTTGGATGTTTTCAAATATAAAATATTTCTTAACGAGTTCCGAAATTAACACATTCGTTTTTCTTCGTGTTTGTTTCTGAACTAAACTTTATTTGATCTTTACTTTTGAGTTCAACTTTAAATTTTGATTTATTTCTTAATTCTATCTATTTCAAGGTTATTTTGTATTTTGCTTTATTTCTTAATTCTATTTCTTTCTTAAATGTAAATACAGTTCACTTATTTCTAATAAGCAACACAGCGCAATGGCAACGCAGGTGTTCCCGTGGGAAGATGTAGAATGCAGAATTAGAGTATGCAACGAAGTTGGGTGGAATGCAAAATATAAATTCTAAGAATTGTACTGAAGTTTGGGACAAAGTTTGGTGGGAAAAATATATTGTTTATGATTACATTTGCGTTGTTTATTCAGGTGCAGTGTTAACAGTGTTAACTTATACAGTGGAAAGCAAAACTGTTCCGATGTTTTTCAGTTTAAGATTAATAGCTTAGTAACAAATACGGGTGAAAGTTTTAAAATTTGTTTTTCTGTATTTGTGTATGCTATATACCTTATTTTTATAAATTACATCAGAAACAAATTAAATTCTAAATTCCATAGAAAAAAAACTCAAAATATAATTCGTAGTCCATGCGGACAGTTTTGCTGTCATATGATTTGAGCGAGACTTACAAGGAGACCACCAGGTTGCGATATCTCCGATTGGGCTAAATTTTTCCAGATGGGTAGTTCACCTG
Source organism: Meiosimyza platycephala (assembly GCA_963662105.1). Lineage (NCBI taxonomy): Eukaryota > Metazoa > Arthropoda > Insecta > Diptera > Lauxaniidae > Meiosimyza > Meiosimyza platycephala. The sequence goes on from OY759210.1 coordinate 46,391,203, forward strand.
AAATAAGAAAAACCATTTTCGCCGTTTTTCACAATGCTCAAGGAAAATCGAGAAAATCGTGTTTAAAGTTTTCCCCTAGTTATCTTATACAAAACAAATTAACATGTTTTCACTTTTCACACTTAAAACGTGTAATTTTAGATTTTTTTTCTGAAATTTCAATTTTACCCTTAAATATTTCCGAGAAAAAAATTTTCAAAAGTTTTAAATTATTTTTTTTACTGTTATATAGCCTAGTACCTATGTGCTTAACTGAAAGAAGCCAGTTATTTTTGACCGTCTTTAAATTGCTTCATTCAAAAGAAAATGTACAAATTGATGATGTTACATATTTTTGATTTTATTTTTACCTACCCTACTAATATGCTATTGATTATGTATTTGAATAAGGATCTAACCCTTTAAAGGTATTTCATTGTCTTATAAGTTCAATTGTACCTTAAAAATGATAAATCCAAAAGTGCAATTAAGCTTCGGCTTGGACTTTTGAGGACGGTGGAAATTTGTCCATTTTTTTTTTAACTATAACTCAAAAACTATAAATTTTTAATGCCTACTCATCACATAACTTTTTGTAGAGAATCAGATTTCCTATCAAAATGGCACTTTATAAAGTCAAAAAACTTATTTTTTAAATAAGTTAAGTCAAAAAGACAATTTAAAAAACCCGAATATTTTCAATTTGTTGTCCTTATTTAAATTTTTGTTTATAACTTTTTTCTGAGTGGATTTAGGTATTGTCATTGGTTCACAGAAAAGAAAGATGACGTAGTTTCCGTCAAAATGGTGATCTACAAAAGAATTTTTGATGAAAATTGGCTGAGATACGGTCGTTCAAAGCTATCTACTATTGTATGACTTTACCAACTTTTCACCTTTTGTTATTTTTAATTTTTACACACAAAAATAATGTTTATTCGATAAAAAAGTTATTTTCAGTCTATTAATGATATTTTATGGAATAAATATTATTTTCGTGTGAAAAAATTAAAACTAAAAAAAGGAAAAAAATTGGTAAAATCATACAATAGTGGATAACTTTGATCGACCGTATCTCAGCCAATTTTCATCAAAAATTCTTTTGTAGATCATCATTTTGACGGAAACTACCTCACCTTTCTTTTTTGTGAACCAATCACTCTACCTTAATCCACACAGAAAAAAAATAAACATAAAAATTTAAATAAGGACAACAAATTGAAAATATTCGGGTTTTTTAAATAGTCTTTTTGACTTACCTTATTTAAAACATAAGCTTTTTGACTTTACAAAGTGCCATTTTGATAGGAAATCTGATTCTCTACAAAAAGTTATATGATGTGTAGGCAATAAAAATATATAGTTTTTGAGTTATAGTTAAAAAAAATAAAAAATGGACAAATTTCCACCGTCCTCAAAAGTCCAAACGGAAGCTTAATTACACTTTTGGATTTATCATTTTTAGGGTACAATTGAACATATAAGACAATTAAATACCTTTAAAGGGTTAGATCCTTATTCAAATACATAATCAGCAGAGCTGTGAAAGAGTGCAATCATTTTCAATTGAAATCCATTGAAGTCACTGCCAAAACATTCTGAATTCAGCTATTTAAAAATGAAGTCGCATGCAGACTTTAATGCCATAATCTGCAGCCTTTTCCATCGTAAAGAATGCAATTATTTTGGTGACGTCATATTTTGGATTGGAATCATGATTGGAAGAGTTTTGATTGCACTAAAGTCACCTCAAATCACTTTGAAGTCGTTAAAGTCACTTGAAATCGTTGAAGTTACTTGAAGTCGTTGAAGTCACTTGAAGTCGTTGAAGTCACTTGAAGTCGTTGAAGTCACTTGAAGTCGTTGAAGTCACTTGAAGTCGTGGAAGTCAATTGAAGTCGTTCAAGTCACTTGAAGTCGCTGAAAACACTTGAAGTCAGCTGCAAAAAAAAATCGTGTAATGCGAAATATGACAAATTTGGGAAAAAAATCGTGTTAGAAGAAAAACTCTAAATATTTTCGTAAAAACCGTGCAAAAAAAGTGATAAAAATGAAATCCATATTATTTATAATGAAATGGCCTATTTTCATATGCTGGTCTTATTAATACTGCGCGACGTGGTTCACTTTGATTGCAATTTTGAAGAATTGCTTTTACTAAAAGTGAGCCAAGCATGCTTAAACATATTTTAAGTTGCTAATTTTAAATATAGGCCATTTCTTTATAAATAATATGGGTTTCATTCTTATCACTTTTTTTGCACGGTTTTTGGTAAATTATTTAGAGTTTTTCTTCTAACACGATTTTTTAAAATTCCCAAATTTGTCATATTTCGCATTACACGATTTTATTTGCAGCTGACTTCAAGTGCTTTTAGCGACTTCAAGTGACTTGAACGACTTCAATTGATTTCAACGACTTCAAGTGACTTCAACGATTTCAAGTGACTTCAAAGTGATTTGAGGTGACTTCAGTGCAATCAAAATTCTTCCAATCACGATTCCAATCCAAAATATGACGCCACCAGAATAATTGCATTCTTTACGATGGAAAAGGCTGCAGACTTATGGCATTGAAATCTACAGGTGACTTCATTTTTAAATAGCTGCACTCTGAATGCGGAATTTCTCATGAATTAAAATCGAAAATGAATGCACTCTTTCACAGCTCTGATAATCAGTAGCATATTAGTAGGGCAAGTAAAAGCAAAATCAAAAATATGTAGCATCATCAATTTGTACATTTTCTTTTGAATGGATCAATTTAAATACGGTCAAAAATAACTGGCTTCTTTCAGTTAAGCAAAAAAGTAGTAGACTATATAACAGTAAAAAAATAATTTAAAAATTTTTGAAAATTTTTTTCTCGGAAATATTTAAGGTTAAAGTTGGAATTTCAGAAAAAAAAAAAATCTAAAATTACACGTTTTAAGTGTTGTAAAATAGAATTGAAACAATTTTAAAAGTTTCTGACCTTAAGAACTGGTTAATTAGAAAAGGTTAGGAAAATTGCATTATTTTTATTTTGAAATATTTTCTAAAATAAAAGTTATTTATGTGTTTCTGAGAGAACCTTTTAAAATTCAGATTAACACCCGAATTCGACCTTCCGGCCAAAAGCGCAATATCTAACAGAAATATTTTTCAATTTTTTTTTTATACAAATCTGATTTAAATTCATAGAGCTTTCAGCTTTTCCATTAAAAAATTCATATTTCGTAAATTTCTGAACAGGTCTAATATACATATATGACTTTTCTCGCATAATTTTTGTGTTTCCAGGTGTTTTTTATTGATTTTGTTGGAGACACCACCATATATTATTGTTAGGAAATAAATGTTTATTTTATGTTTTAAAATAATCGTACCACTTTATTATGCTTCTTTTTATCATTAGCACTATGTGTATACATACTTACATACAAACATACATATAAGTAATTGCATTTAATTGGTTTCTTTACATCTTGTTAGTTGCTAAGCGGTTGTTTCTTTCAAGTTCAACATATATTCTATTTTATTATAAAATGGATGTTAGACCGTAAAAATTTTGAGTTTCCTTCTTGATGAATCGATTCACAGTGAAAAATCCAAAAAACTATTAGCAAGTGCTTTGGTTTTTATGGAGACGTTGTGTGTAGAAAATGATATAAACTCTCAAGAAAAAGCAACGACCATTCCATAAGAAGCAACGCTCATTGGCAAAGAAATTTATGATTTATTGAGTTATTTTAAAACATAAAATAAACATTTATTTTCTAACAATAACATATGGTGGAGTCTCCAACATTATCAATAAAAAACACCTGGGAACAAAAAAATTATGCGAAAAAAGTTATATATGTATGTATATGTAAATAAAGTTTTATACAATAATATAACTAATAAAAAAAGCTAAAAAAAAAGTTAAAAAAAAAATTTAAAAAAAGTTGCTTGAAACGGGGATCGAACCAGCAACCCCCCGGTTTATACGCTAACTCACTTTACACTATACCACGCTGCTGATTGAAAAGGTGTTAACTTTTTTTGAATAACACAACTAGGGGAAAACTTTAAACACGATTTTCTTGCTTTTCCTTGAGCATTGTGAAAAACGGCGAAAATGGTTTTTCTTATTTTAGGTGAACTACCATCTTTTAGCCCAATCGGAGATGTCGCAACCTGGTGGTCTCCTTGTTAGTACCACTACTTGTACCATTATTATTTATTTATTTATTTATTGTAATATATTTTATAAATTAATTTATAAAATATGGAATGGTGCAGGGCAACGTGGCCATGTTGCACCGGTAGTTGACTAAACTTCGTAAAATAGGTTGTGCTTCATCAGTGCCTCTCTAACAAAATCAATAGATTCTTTTTTGCTGCAATCCAGTAAAGTATTTAATTGTTGATTACACTTGGACAAAGGGCAGTTCAACAACACATGCTGAACTGTCATCGTTGAGTTGCAAAATCTGCACTGCATAGGTTCTGATTTCGTGAACATATGTTTTACACTAAATAATGTTTTACCGAGTCTAACCCTGTTTAACGTTATGCATTCTTCGCGTGAAAATTGAATGTTGTAGTTCGGACTCTTCAAGCTCATGTTGTGCGTTCTCAAAAAAGAGCTTGAGGACTCCCAGGCTAGTTCCATTTTTTCTTTTTGAATTGCAGAAAAACAGCTTAAAATCACTGAGTCCAAGCATGGGTTTTCAAAAACAAGTGGCAACGTAAGAGCCGCTTTCGCTGCAGCATCAGCATTTTCATTGCCAGAAATTCCTATATGTCCCGGTATCCACAATATTTTTATGGGGCTGTTACATTCAATGTTTTGAAAAACAAATTTATATGTGCTGCCTTTTCCACTATTTAATGCTTTTAGAACACTTAGGCTATCTGAACATATTAAAGTTTTGCATTGTTTTTTGACTGCATAGTCAACCGCAAATTTTATTGCTGCAAGCTCTTCATTAAAAACTCCAGCGTGCATAGGTAGCAGACTTTGCTTGATTTGTATGTAATTATTATTCAGTTGTCTTAAAACAGCGTAAGAAGTTGTGCCTTCGAAGAAAGATCCGTCAGTGTATAGTGTCATATCCGGTGCAAAATTTGAAATTAAATGGTAAAAAAGTTGTTTAAACAATATCGGGCTGGTATGGCTTTTGCTATATTGACACAATTGAATGTCGATATCAATGTTTATATTACTCTGTTCCCTTGACTGAAAATTGGGTTTTTTAGGTAAAGGCAATTTGTACTCAAGAAAGAGCTTTATTATGTTTTTGATGCTGCAACGATTATTCGTAGAGCAATATTCAGTTTTATCCTCATTCAGTTTTTCCCAAAAGAAATCATGTAAACCTCCACTAACAGATGTTAAAGATTTCGCTGCAAGCTTAATACATCTATTTTTTTGTAGCCACTGAAAGTCTTAGAAACGAGCTTCGATTCTTAAAGCCTCCAAAGGTGTTGGTGTTAGTGCGCCAGATGCTGTTCTGAAGCATTTGTTAAGTGCTGTATCTATTTTTTTTTATATTTTTTGAACTGGTCCAACTATAAATGGTTATACAATGTTGAACTAAACCAACCGCAAGAGATCTGCAAATATTAATAGCCGTGTCTATATGTGGCCCTTTTTTTCTAGAGCAAATGATTTTTAATAGGTTGTTGATTTTACCCAGTTTACTGACTATGTGTGCTATATGTTCGTTCCAAAGTAAAGTTTTGGTAAATATAATTCCAAGAATTCTCATTTTCGTTTTCACTTGGATTTTCTCCTCTCTGAAATCTATCGTATTATTACCGCAGTTGTGCTTTCTGCAGACATGTAAGATTTCAATTTTATTAATTGGTATTGAAGCACCTCGTTCAGTGGCCCATTGAATAATAATGTTGTCAAAGACTTTAATATTTTGACTTACTTCATTAATAGGACCGGACGCTATCGCAAAGATATTATCTGCATAAATACCAATAAAGTCAATGCCTTCAGAATGCCTTAGATTTTGTATTAGAGAATTGACATATACATTGTAAAGAAGAACGGATAGTGGTGACCCTTGGGGTACTCCATTATCAATATAAAACTTTTTGGAATAAAATCCATCTACACGAACTGTTATTTGCCGGTTTGTGAGAAATGAAAGAATTAATTTCAGCATTACTTTGGGGACTCCCCATGAATTTAGTTCCTTAATTATATAAATGGATACAACTCGATCAAATGCTTTTTCAATATCCTCTGAAAGTACTACACTGTGTTTTTTATTTCTTAAATTTTCCTTCAATTCTGTTTCTAATTGATGACACAATGTATGAACACCTCGTTCAGGTAAAAATCCTTGTTGTTCTTTTAGAAACTTATTTTTACAACTAGCCAATAGACGCTTTGACACAATTTTTTCAAGCAGTTTTGATAAAACTGGTAGCAGAGATATTGGACGATGTCCTTCTATGCAATTCATATTTTTGCCTGGTTTCGGAATCGGGGATAACATTGCGTGTTTCCAGGAATGAGGATAAACTCCAGTGCTCAAGATGTTGCTGTAAAGCTTACACACTCGTAATTTTAACTTATTAGAAGCTTTTTTTATCATTGAATAAGTTATTTTGTAAAATCCTGGACTTGTACCTTTGGTGGACTGAAGAATGAAATCAAGTTCGGTTATCGTTACCTCTTGAATAGTAGTGACTAATGACGGTTCAATTTCAATCAGCATATCAACATTAAAAGTGTTTTTTTGGGCCATTATTTCACGACTAACTAAGGGAGTTATTTGAGCCTATCGAACGCCAATAATTAGCAAAGCTTACTGCTATTTCCTTTGGATGGGAAAAAACCATACCGTCAACGAATATTGTAGGAAAGTTTGTTAATTTAGTAGCTCTAATTTTGTTCACTTTGTTCCAAAGAACGCGGATATCCATCATTGGGTTGAGAGTGTTTAAAAAATTCGTCCATGTATTTTTCTTTGCTATTTTGCATTCTCTTTTAACTTTTGCGCATATTTTTCTGTAATTAATACAATTTAATTGACTTCTAATTCTTTTAAACACCTTCCATGTCTGATTTTTTTGTTGAATTAATTTGGCAATATCAGTATTGAACCATATAGGGCTGTTTCTGCAGACTTTCTTATTATTCTCTTTATTTGAGCAGCCTCTTTATTTATATTGTCAGTTTCAATATAATCATCACAAAAGTTAAATGTATTGCTACAATATCGACTCCAATCTGCTTTCTTGTCAATAAAACTGTATTCAAACACTTTAGTGCAAGCAATATCTCGATTGAAAATAATAATAGGAATATGATCACTGACTTCTGGTTGGGGAAGACAGGTCTAAGTGAGAGTTGGAGCTAAGTCAACCGTAGCCATCGAAACATCTACTGCAGTTAGAGTATTTCTAGTGCTCAACAGAGTAGGAGAGCCATCATTTAAAATTGTTAAATTTCGTTCATCCGCAAAGTTTTCCCAAATCACACCACTATTTGATGTGCTTTGAGAGCCCCATAACGTGTTTTGGGAATTTAAATCTCCGATTACAAGATGATGACCAGTGTTAAACTTGGGAATGTCACTAACAAGTTCCGGTGTTAAATAAACATCGCACTCCTTTTATATGTTAGTTATATGTAAGTTCGTGTTTGCTTTTATTGTTACTGTATGAAAAAGTAGATTCTTTTGTGAAACTTTGTGGTGTGTTACATTAATATTTTTCTTAACTAGCATAGCTACACCAGATTTGGCATAAGAAAAATCTTTATTGTGGCAAAAAACGTTGTAGTTTGTAAGATGAAGCAAATGAATATTTTTATTTATTATGTGAGTTTCTTGTATAACAATTACATCAGGTTTGTGTTTTGCAACTAAGCGTTCTAGGGCAAATTTGTTATTTATATACCCTTGTATATTCCATTGCAGTATTTTTATATTTAATTTAAAGTTCATATAATTCTTATAAATAATACGAGTGAGAAAAAATGTTATACTTTTAGTTACTGTTTGTTATTATTTTGAGATGGTAAAGTATTTTTTAATGTGTTAGGTGTTATAATAACATTTAATTCAGGGAAATGTCTGTACATTTGAGAGCACGGTGTAGTTTCTATATTTTTGCTACTCTTAGTACTTGTTCTAGGTGGTGAGTAATCACCGTATAATGTTTCCATTGGTTCTTCATTTGATGTGTTTATGTTTGGTTTTATTGAAGTAGTTGTTAGTTGTTTTTTATTGTTGTTTTTGGGTGATGTCTTTTGGTTGTCTTTTGTATTTTCAATATTTGATGTAATATTGTTTTTGGGTTTTGGAATAACTGTAGATATGGTTACTTGTGTTTCTTTTTGTACTTCTTTTGCTGGTGTAAAACTCGTTATATTGCGAGGTAGATTAGTTGTTAGGGTTTTAGTTATGCTTTTTTGTTGCACAATAGCTGATTCGTTAGTAGTCTGAGTGATTTTTTTTATGACTTCTGAAAATGTAGGTGATGCTGTGTTTTTTTTAAACGGTTGGAGTTTATAAGCAGCAGGGTTATCGTTATAAGTCTTCCATGCTTCTCGTGGTGTGCATCTATTGTCGATTTTAATTTTATTAACAGCTTTATGTTTTAAGAAACTAGGGCATTCTGAATCGTAAGCGGTGTGATTCTCAATATTGCAGTTAATGCAAAACTTTCTTGTACAATTCTCATGGGGCGGCGGAAGAGCGCATTCTTTGCAGAGTTCTACATTACGACATCTGTTCTTAGTATGACCCAGTTTCTGGCAGTTAACACACCTCATAGGGTTAGGGATGTACTCTTGGACATGAACTCTTTCCCAGCCCAATTTAATAGTTTCTGGACGACGAATTAAATCGAAAGTGATAATTGCAGCGCCAGTAGGAACTAGTGTGTCTTTATCTTTTTTCATTATTTTTCTTACGGCAATTACTTTTTGATTTGACAACGATCCAACAAGGTCTTCCTCAGTAATGTCAATTATTTTTCTCGAAAAAATGCGACCTTGTGTTGTATTAAGACTGATATGAGATGTAACTTTAACCGGCACACAGTCGACTAAAGATGCTTTTAGAAATTTTTCAGCTGCTTTCAAGTTCAATGCTTTCACTAAAAGATCTCCTGATCGAAGCTCATTTACTTCCAAGTACTCACGTGTAATGGAGTTCAAGCCTTTTTCGACTTGAAATACATTGTAGGAAGATATCGGACGAACACTCTGTTCACTATTAAGTCCAATAGCAGAAATCACTATATAACGTGGAATATGGTCATCATTTTGCCTTTTTTCAGGAAGGGGTACAAAATCTTCACTATGAAAACGTTTATTTTTATATCTTTTAGGGTTGGGACAAAGATCCGGGTCTAAGTCCCTAAACCTGTTATGGTATGGGGGATCAACCCCGTTCATCTTCAAGCAGTGTCACCAAGAATCAATTTTTTTTATACACGATATTTTGAGTAAACAAATTATATAATATATGGCACTGTTGAAGTATGTATGTATGTTAGAAGAAAACGGTTATGAGATTGATATAGTTGAAGATAAGTAAACAACTAAAGAAAATAGAAAAAACGCAACGAGAGAAGACAGGTCTATACGCGGCGATTGCCTGAACAAGACTGTTGATGTACCATTATTAATTTGAATACATTTGGCTACCTGATTTTTTTTTTTCATATCGGTCATTCTTTTACAAACCGCACAACATTTTGGACTTGGTATTTTAGAATCGCCCGAAATTTTTTTACAGCTTATATACAGCTCCGTGCAACTAATTAGGGACAGTAGTTTTTGATTTATATAAAGACATATGCAATTTGAAATACGTAACAAAATCCGTAGTATCAATACTTTTTTAAAAGTGCATCTTTGGTACTTTAAAAATACAACATTGCCACTAATTTTTTTTACAGTTATTCTTATGAAGTGAAGACATTCGTTATTTCGTTAAGGAGTAGATCGTGCAACTAATTAGGGACAGTGACAAAATTTAACTGTTGTTAATTCAATAAATTAAAAATAGGTTTGTTATATATTGTTTATGGTTACTTGTGATTATAGAAGTTGTTTTTGATAGTTTAAAATGAGTAGAAAAAAACCTTGTGACGTCAGCACACTAAAAATCATAACACAGATGCATCAAGACGGAAGCGCGTTTCGACAAATCGCAGCTGCCTTAAAAGTTTTTAAAACCATTGTAGGCAATATACTACAATATTTAAAAAATAATTCGACTATAGGAAAGATACAACGCAAACAAAGAAGCCGCACAACAACTGCTCGAGAAGATGCTCTTATTATCCGGGAGTCTAAAAAAAATCCGCATAAATCCGCAATCGGAGTTTGGATGGCTATTTATGGCGAAAATAAAGCAGCTTTATCCGTAGATACAATTAAAAGACGTTTGCATGAAGTTTGACTTTTTGGACGGATTTCTCAGAAGAATACCCTATTCTTTGAACCGCAAGAAGAGACTTGAGTTTGCCAAAAAGTATCGTCATTGGAATGCAAAGGAATAGAAATGCGTTGTTTTCAGACGAAACTAAAATAAATAGTGTCACCCGATTGAAAAAAATATGTCTGCCGCCTTAAGTCAAAGGAGTTTGACCCAAAGTACACCCGATCTACACTAAAGAATGGGCGAGGAAGCATTATACTTTGGGGTGCTATCTCAGGGTGTGGTGTTAGCTTACTTCGAAAAATTGAGGGTATTATGGACAAATTTCAATAAATTGGAATCCTAAAGAATGTAATGCTGCCATAATCGGATGAAAATATGCCCGTAACTTGGATATTTCAGCAAAACAATGATCCGAAGCACACTGCTCGGCAAGTTAATCAATGGTTTACTGGTAAACAACTTACTGTATTGGACTGTCCATCTTGCAGTACTGATCACAATCCAATCGAGAACTTATGGCAAGTGGTAAAAGGCAAAGTAAGCTTGCTCAAGATAAGCAACTTTGATAAGCTGTACGCCGAAACTAAGAAATTCTGGGATGCAGTTCTAAGCAGTGTTTGTGAGAATTTATTGGAGTCAATGTCTCGCAAATGTCAAGCAGTAACTGATAACAATGGCTTTGCTACAAAATATTGATAAAACTCCAAAAAAATAACAGAAAACCTTAAATAGATATAAGAACATTGTGTGTCCCTAATTATATGCACGACTCCTTTGGTTATGTATATAAGTTTTTTACATAATTTTAAAAATTTGGGTAAATAATAGAAATATGTTTTTTTAAGAAAGGTAATGAGTTATTCAAGCTAATTCTACACAAATTTCAGTGTTTTTTTATAAATAAAATAATAATATTACCAAAAGTTTCAATGCTTATTTAGTGTCTCTAATTAGTTGCACGGAGCTGTACATAAAATTACTTGACCATGTTTTTTGATTTTGCTGAAAAAACACATATGAATTTTAATAATTGGCTAGATTTTGTCAAATGTACTCATACTTGAAGTCTATTATCTACAGTTCTACTGATCCGATCAATGCCGGATTTTTTTTATTTAATAGTCTATAACGTTAGATTCTGCAATAAATTAAAAAAAAAAATATACTGTCAACAAATGTAAAATAATAACAATTTAATCGCAGAAAACAAAAACAACTTATTGCAGTTTTCACGCTGCGCGGCCTCGTCTTTGTCAAATAGAAAGAAAATGATGCTGCAACACAAATCGACAGCGTTGAACATCTTCACCAGCTGCTGGCTAATAATTGTTTTTTTTCGTACAGAGGCTCTTGAAAACATCAGTGGGAATAGAAATAACTCCAGCGTTATTGCTTTTTAATATTTTTAATATTTGTCTTATATTTTATTATTTAAGTAGAGTAATATTTATGAAATGCTATAATGCGGGAAAACTTATTCCTTCAATTAATTTTTTCTTTTAACTGCGTTGCCTACAAAATTATAAAACTTTTAAAAAATGAGCAATCAAGTTGATTTTCGGGGCGGTTCCAAAGACAACACTCGTACCTTGATATGAGTTTTGGGTAAAGAGAAGAATGGACTTAAAATATGCCATTTCAATGCGAAAGCCTTAACAATAAAACTGACGAATTTCGATTTATATTTGAGAACTCTATGGTTGATATTATTTGTGTATCTGAGACATGGTTTCGACCAAGTGCTCATGATGGCATCTGTAAAGCAAATGGCTATAAAATATTTCGGGCAGATAGAATGTCGCATGCAGGTGGTGTAGCCATTTATGTAAGAGAGGCAATCACATGCTATTTGAATTGTAAATCTGGTGCTTATGATAGTATTGAATACATATTTCAAGATATAGTATTTGGGCCAAGAAAGTTACTTATTGGTTCTGTGTATAGGCCAAATCGCAACATAGATTTTACTAGCTTTTTCCAAAAAATTGAGTCTCTTACTCTACCATATGATGAAGTAGTGATTACGGGAGATTTTAATAGCAATGTTATGGTCGAAAATATCCTTTTGGAGGGTATGCAAGCTCTTGGTTTTTTCGCGATAAGCACTACAACTCCAACGCATTTTACTCAGACAATAAATACGTTGATTGACTTATTTTTTGTCAGTAACAAGAACAATATTCTGCTCTGCGACCAACTCTCGGTACCAATGTATTCAAAGCATGACTTAATTTTTCTCACGTATGATTTTCAATTAACAATAAATGAAGATATAATCACGTACCGTGACTTCAAAAATATTAATTGCCCACTATTAAATATAGAATTAAATCATGTAGAATGGGATCGAATTTTTACTTTGAGTTCTCCGGATGATCAACTGTCATATTTAGAGTGTCGTATAAACAGGTTATTTAATAAATATGTACTGCTTAAAACAAAATTAGTCAAAAATAACATACCACCTTGGTTTAGTGAAAACATTAAAACTTTGATTAATCAGCGTAACACTGCTTACGATCGCTTGAAAAGATTCGATTTATACACCATTTTCAAAAATTTAAGAAAAGAGGTTGTAAAGAAAATATGTGCATCCAAATTAACTTTTTATGAAAATAAGTTCAAAAATGCTATTGCCAAAAATACTTCCATTTTTCACGCATTTGTTTAATACAATTTTGACTAGGTCGGCATACCCGACGAACTGGAAAAAGGCTAAAATAATACCAATTCCTAAATCTGGAAACGATTTTTGGCCTATTGCCATTCTGCCTTATTGTTCAAAAGTTTTTGAAACTATTTTACATAAGCAAGTAACAGAGCATCTATTTAAAAACTCACTTCTTACGGAGAGACAATCAGTTTTTAGGCCTAAACTCAGTTGTATCACCGCTTTGATTGACGTATCCGAAGAAATAAGATCGAATTTGGATTTAAAAAAGGTTTCTTTCTTGGTTTTATTGGACCATTCCAAAGCCTTCAACACAGTAGACCACAATAACTTGTGTGTTAAACTATTGACTCTTTTCAATTTTTCAACTACAGCAGTAAAGCTACTGAACTCTTACTTAAGTGGCCGATCACAAGCTGTTTCATTTAAAAATGTTCTCTCTGAATTTATTTCTGTCTCTAGGGGTGTACCCCAAGGTTCAATTCTGGGACCTTTACTTTTTTCCATTTATATAAATGATCTGCCTAGCGTTTTGACCAGTTGCAATATTCAAATGTACGCTGATGACGTTCAAATTTACACTAGCTGTGATGTTAATCTTATGGATAGATGTATAAATGACCTAAATGGAAATCTTGAAAAAATAAATGAGTGGGCAACTCGCAATGGCCTGTGTCTTAACCAAAAAAAAAATCAAAATGCATAATTATACATAAAAAACCAAACTCCGTCCCAACTGACGTTACGCTACTTCTCAATAATGATCCAATTGAAATAGTAAAAAAAGTTAAAAACCTAGGCATTATTTTTGATCAGTCTTTGACCTGGAGCAATCATATAAGCATAACCATAGGAAAAGTCTATGGAATGCTTCAAAATTGAAGATACGTATGTTGTTGGCAAAGACTTATCTCGTTTCGACTTTGCTATACGGATGTGAAATCTATGGAAACTGCGACTCCATTAGCAGACAAAAATTAAATGTTTTATACAAAAATATTGCGCGGTATGTTTTCGACCTCAAACGAAGGGATCGTATTTCGAGCTTTTCAAGGAAAATTTATAATATGTCTTTTGACAATCTACTGAAGTTTAGATCGCTTGTCCTTCTACAGAAAATTATTTTTACAAAAGATCAAATAGAGGTAAAAGCTTAATTCAACTCAAGCATTCATGCTTAACGTCTGAGCGCCATTTTTATATTTATTCTATACGTCTTTGGAACTCACTTCCCCACAACATTGAAAAAACTAGCAACGCAATTCATTTTAAAAGATTATTATTTAATCATTTTTCTTGAATGTAAAAAGTTTTTCCCCGCAATAAAGTAATTGCAATAGGTATATTGCTTAATGTAATTTAGATTAATTTCAATTTAAGTTTATAGGCGTATATTCATAGTCGTTTTTTTAAGTTGAAACCAACTAAACTCTAACCAAATTCGGTTATGACCAAAAAATTGTTTTCTATTCATAGTCGATTTTTTAGTATTGACTAACTGGCATAAGCTAAGTTAAATAATTTGAGCGAGAAGAGCGCAATTGTTCTCAAAAAGATAAAAAAGTTTCAAATACGAAAATTAAATTATTCGATTTTTCGATTTTCAAAACGAATTTTAATTCGCTACAAACTTTTTATTTTGATTAAGTTTAGCAATTTTATGTTTCTATTTAATTTATTTAATTTTTTTTTTTTTTTTTTTTTATTTAATTTTTTTGATTGACAACTAACAGCTAAACATATTTTTATTTGATTTTTTTTTTTTAAATTCCAGTCAAAATTTTTTACTAACATTTGTTTTTTTGTGTGATAGAAGCAAGCGAAAAGGTAAAATTAAGCAAATGCAGACTTTTTTACATAAATAACTGTTCCAGCGGCTTTGCCTGTTCCCTGACTGTTTTACAACCTCGCTTACATTTTACGCAGTCCTTACTGCAGAGTATTGGTCCTTGCACGAATTTCACAACTTGGTATAAGTACCAAGAATAGTAATTTAAGTGTTTTTGTTGTACGGGAGGTGCCACGCCCCAATTTTCAATCCCGTTTACATTTTACGAGTAGCTTGGCAAAAACAACATATGAATTTTCACAACTGTAACTGTTATAGATGCTCAGATATAGCATTTCAAGTATTTTTGTTGTATTGGAGGTGCCACGCTACGTTGTCGAATCCCGTCCATATTTTGTAAGATCCTTAATATAGACAATATACATCTTAACACTAAATTTAAAAAGTCTTACTATCAAAGGAGCCAAGATACTGCATATTAAATGTTTTTATTTCATGGAATGTGCCACGCCCTTCGTTTTTATCAAAATATAATACAGCCTATATTACTCAGGGATAGTGTAGCTTTCTATTAGTAAAAATTAGTTTAGAATCGGCTTAGTAGTTCCCTCTACATACAAACAAACAAACTTCAACTCTTTATATAGTAGTATAGATATCAATGGTTTTATTTTTTAGAGGGAACGAGGAGCAATTGGACTCAGGACGAAAAAAAATTTCGGGAGTTCATTTCAAATAATGTGGCGGTACTAGACAGTTCGCAAAACGACATGAGCATTTTTGATAAGAAGAAGGAAGCCTGGAGCAATATTAATCGCAATATTAATCGTTTGCAAATTGAAGCAGCAATGGGCACCTTTGTACCTTATCTGTTAAAGGATTTCGTAGAGGTATAAACATAATTGCAGAAGCCAGGTATCCGCCATCGCCAAGTAATACACCCGTATGATGGTGTTTTGTTGCGTCTGTCATCATGTATGGAACCACGATTTCTTGCAATAATATTTAAAATTTTACAATCCGCATCGCAAGCAATCTAATGTAATGCACACCACATTAATTCATGTATTTATTAAAATTTGCATTTCGATTTTTTAACGTTTTTAAACAACGTACCTATACATTTAAAGAATAATATCCTTTCCTGTTTCTAAAGTGACCCGCCATTTATTGTCCTACATTCCCGGCTGGACATTTTGTGCGAATGTGTGTGCAGTCAATAGCGTCTAAAGCACTTGGAAAGTGCGATCTATATACTAATAGCAATAGTAAAGTTTTAATGGCAAAAATAAAATAGTCTTCCTCTTTAACATAAAATCGACCAAAATCTTCAAAACTATCAAAATCGCGTTGAATTTGCTCCATGTTTTATTTTTATTTCTCTTTGATATCGACTTAGATACAACTTCAGCTGAAACTATATTTTTAGTTATAACTAAGCAAAAAAATCGATACCAAATCGACTATGAATGAGTTAGTTATTTCTAAAATAAAGTTCTTGCTTAAGCTGATACCAAATATGACTATGAATATGCGCCATAATGTTATTTTTTCTTTTTTAAAAATCTAACTGCATTTTCTTATTTCTTGTTTATATAAGCTTAAACTTTGCGTTCTTAGTGCTTAATTATAAGATTTACTCTTGTTAGCACGAGCTTCAAATTTTAAATAAATAAAAATAAAAAAAAAATAAATAAATGTATTCTAGTTGGGGGGACATAATGTTAAAACTATTTAAACAATTAAATTATTATTTTTTATTTGTTGACAACATAATTTTTTTTTTAAATTTATTGCAGAAGCTAACGTTATAGACTATAAAATAAAAAACATCCGACATTGATCGGATCAGTAGAACTGGAGATAATAGACTTCAAGTATGAGTACCTTTGACAAAATCCAGCCAATTATCAAATATTCATATGTGGATATTTTAGAAAAAAAAATTTTTTCAGTAAAATCAAAAAACATGGGATAACTGAATTTGTTAGAAGATGCAGGAACAAAATTTTCATCGCATTTGGAGAAGTCGAGGTTTTTTTTCCTGAATTTTGTGCGGTTTGCAAAAGAACGCCCGATATGTATTAATAAATTTGTTGAGCTCATAATTTTAAACTTTGGTGAGCCTTCGTTGTAAAAATCTGTGAATCAATAAAAAATGAGACAAGTTCGGTTGATATTGAGAAAAACGTCGTAAATCTATTTGAAAAATGCCATTTAAGCAGTGAAATAGCAGAAAAATTTAGTTTTTGCAAAACTCAATTTCAATTAGAATAAGCAGAAAAGTCAGTTAATCAAGGAAGTCAAAAGGTCGGCTAAGAATGCTTTCCAATGGCAACGTAACGTTTCATGGAACATTTGATGCGTTCTAAAAATGTCGCAACGCTAGAAAAAGCTGGAAATGCAATTACATAAGCTGTAAGTAAGTGAATTGCAAGACGAGAATTGGAAAAACTAGGTCCAATCGCACTTTATAAGAAAAAAGAACCAGCTTTATCAGATAAAAATGTTAGTAGCCACCGAAAGTTCTGCAATGACCACAAAGTCAGGAAGATTGGAAACACGTAACTAATCAAATGATTTTCCTAAAATAATGCAATTTACATTAGGTTAGTAATTTTAACCCTGAGGAGTCTTTTTTTCTTCAAAAACATGGTTTCTAAAAATATTTTTTATTATTATTATTTGGTTGTTTGTTGGCTTTTTAATAATAGTAACAATTAAATGATAATTGAACTTCAGCCAAATTAGCAGCGATCAACATTCTATAAAATTTTACAACTTGATACAATGCTTTATTTATTAAACAAGCTTTGAGAAAACAAAGGAAAAAAACAACAACTCTAGAATATAGACATAAAAGTAAATTTGACCTTGCCATAACCCCCTAGCGCCCCGTTACTACCCCTAGAAAGCGGTTGAAACTTGAATTTTCATGAAAAAAAAAAAGAAAAAAAAGGGGGGTACTAGGTGGTGATGGGAAGGTCAAATTTACTTTTCGGTTCCAGTGTCCCAAAAAACATAGAAATGCACATCCATCTCAATTTTGCATAAAAATTTAAGTTTCACTCCCTTTCTAGGGATAATAAAGGGGCGCTAGGAGTGATGAAAGGGTCGAACTTATTTTTTCTCATTATTTTCGGCTTTAGCATGCGAAGAAACGTAGAAATGCACATCCATTTCAACTTAGTATGCCAATTTGAATTTCGACCCACAAGGTTGGGTAAGGGGGTAGTAGCAGGAAAACTGGCAATTGAAACCATTTTTGAAGGTAATATTCGGATTCAGCGACGTCGAAAATGTAGGGGTCTACTCTCTGGGTCACGTGATTTTTTTTTTTTTTTTTTTTTTGAGTGCCTGTGTAATTAAATAATTGAACTTCAGCCAAATTAGCAGCGATCAACATTCAAGTAAAATTTTACAAGTTTCATTAGGTCTGCATTAATATAGCGGGTATAATTTCAGTGCTGACGTAGGCGCCAACCAAAATATATACTGATGAGATTTTAAGAATCGAAACATATGTCTATATTCTAGAGTTGTTGTTTTTTTTTTCCTTTGTTATTTCAAAGTATGTTTAGTAAATAAAGCATTGTATGTATGTATCAACTTGTAAAATTTTACTTGAATGTTGATCGCTGCTAATTTGGCTGAAGGTTTACCTGGTAACACCGGAAGCCCAAAGATATTAAAACTATAAAAAGACTCCTTACTGGGCATACCTTTAAGGTATTTTTAAACAACATTCGTGCTGTAGAAAATGATATATGCGACTTTTGCGGTGCTTTTGCGTCAACAAAACACCTTATCTTTAAGTGCACTCAATTCACCAACTTAGGGGACGTCCATTAATTACGTGAGCTAAAATAGGGGGGAGGGGGTCCGACAAAATCTCACCAAATCTCACCATTAAAAATTATAATTTAAATCTCACGGAAGGAGGGGGGGTTCCGCCAGATCTCACCAAATCTCTCCGAGGGCAGGGGGTGTCCGAATTTTGAAAAAATCACCTCACGTAATTAATGGACGACTCCTTACGAAAAAAATTCAGAATTTAGTACATATAGCTGAAGGACCACTTGAGAATTCTAAACTCTAAGAAAGGAATTTCAACTTTATGTTGTAGTTGAGCAACCATCTTATTAACTCATTTGCTTTCGCATAAACATAACACAAAAATAAGTAATACAGTGAGAGAAGAACTAAAAGTACACAAAGAAAACAATTGGGAGTGTACCTTATATAAGTTTTGGATCATATAAGATTAATCCTATTCTGATAAATAGCTCTATGTAGCATATGAAAGTCTAGTGTATATACTTGTTTTAAAGTATTAACCAATTACATCGAGGGATACCCCGGCATTTTCTGAGATTGTTTTTCCGCCAATTTTGAGAATTGTCTTCGACAATCTTTTCGCAGAATTAAAAAAAAGTAAGAAAATGTTGGTTTGGAACAGGTTTACTTTAGCTCACATTCTCCAATTTTTTTTTTTTTTAGGGGTAAAAGGGGGTTAAAAAATAAATAAAAAGTATGAAAAAAAAAGTGTCGCTCGGATCTGGTTCCGGAGATATAGCCATCGGAAGTTGCGGATATAGCTTTTAACGGTTTTTTAAAAAAAATGGTCAAAATTTTAGAAAAATTGTAATATCTCCAAAACTATGGGTTAAATTTCTTCTTCTTCTTTCACCATTATTATAGGCCATTATATTATCTTTCTTTGGACACCCATATTTTTGATATCCATGCAGCGGTACCGAACGTATGATTTTTCCAAAAGCGATATCCGCAACTTCCAATGGCTATATCACCGAAACCAGATCCGAGCGACTTTTTTTGATCACATATTTCTTCATAGAATTAAAAAGCACATAAGTTTGGTTTTAAAAAGGTTTGCGAATGTGAGCTAAAGTAAACTTAAGCCGTTGGTTTAACGAAAAAAAGGATTGTTCCTAAAGTAACCTTAAGACAAATGTTTTAACATGCAACTTACCGTTTTAACTGTTCTTCAGCACGCAATTTGGCTTTTCTTTTACTTTTGCTCGTGGGGTCTAATTGGTTCATCATCCACTTGATGGAATAGAATGTTACAACAGATGCAATTGATACCCTTAACAGCAGCTGTATAATTTCGTTTCGTGATAGCTGAGAACCTCCAAAGTTGAAGTTATCCATAATTTTATTACAAGCCTAGTGAAATTATTTACTTGAATGAAGATTTTTTAGACTGAAATTTTTGGCAAAGCTAGCGTACATATGTGTAAGTCTTTTGTGCTAAAATTGATTGTCAAAAAAAATACGTGAATAGGGGCGTTCACACTATCCTTCATGCTGTACAGCATGGCTTGACAAACCGACTACCTGTACATTTAGTTTTGCGTTCATATTATCATACATGCTTGACAAACATCATTTGCAGAAAATTTTTGAGGCGTACGCATTCCTCGCATTACTCACTTCAATTCTTTGTTTTTTATTTTTCGGAGGTGTAATAATAAAAAAATTGTTTTCAACTCCCTACAACGAGGATGTGTCCCTAAAAAAACCTAAATCAAGCCAAGTCTTTTTATTATTCACGAAACCCACCGATGTGCACTCTATGAAATCTTATTTGAAATGAAGAATTTCGGTAATTGTCAGAGCATCTTTGACTCGTTTTCCGATTGTACAAAGTTTTTTTACAAATATTTATTGTTCATGAAGAACTGCTGCATAAAAATGCATGTTTCGCTTATTTTTTCCGTTTTATTATTCCCAGAATTCTTTTTACATAATTAAAAATGGCCTACAGGTTCTACAGCATGTAAGTATTTCCCGGTAATGTGATAATGTGACCAACTATTGCAATTCCAAACGCACCTTTTCTTCAGGTGTTCGTAAAGCCGCTCGATTCAAGCGTTGTGTAACGCTATTGTTGTTCTTCATGTGTTCGTAAAGTCGCTCGATTCAAGCGTCAAACAACGCTATTGTTGACAATTTTTCGCATTTTTCGCAACTTTAATTGTTTATAACAAATAAACGGTGCATAATTTTCACTTTCCGCAGCCGGAATTATAAGTTTTATAAAAAAGCACGTCATTTGAGTATTTTACTTTTTTTTTTTACCCCCTTTTTCACGTTGTCCGTACTTCTAGACAATTACCAGAATTTCTTGTTGTTGTTGTCGCCAGCAGAGAAATCAAAATATCTTGAAATCCATCAAACATGAGTGTCAAGCAACTGTATCGAACGTTCACATTATCAAACATTGAGGTTTGTCAAGCCATGCTGTACAGCATGAAGGATAGTGTGAACGACCCTAACCGCTAAAAACAATGTTGCCGTATCTTGTGATAAATATTTCTGGTTTATTGCTTACCAGCATTGCTGCCGGAGGTCGGTAAAACCATGGTACCCATCAGACATCTGCAAAGAGTAATTTTTTTGCTACTCAAAGTCACTCGCAAAAAAATGCTTCAAGTGCGTATAAATCGTGGATGAGCAACTGCTCCTACTCAACTCATAGTTGCTAACATTTTATCAAAAGAGTCAGCGTATAAATAAAATTTTTGCCACTTGAGCATAAAGGGCCAACTAAACCAGCGATCCCCAGCGCTTCAATCTCTACACTCTTTTACAACAACTTCGAATTGCTGACAAGCACAGCTGCAACAAAACCATTCAGCCCGTGTGTGTTGTTGCTTTGCTTGTCGTTGTTGGTAAATAAATTTTATTGTATAAACATTTTCTTTTTTCCCCATTTTATATTAATTTAAAAATAAATACATTTTCCATTTTTGGATCCATTGCAAATACATTTTTTTGTATACATACGTAGACAACTGATTCCGTACCGAAAGTGCGATCAGTTTCGCACTTTCTTTAAGGAAATGACATTTGTGGAAATTGTACGAAACTTTTTGTTAGGTACGTTGCATGGTGTAATAACAAAGGTGGAGTATTTATGATACTTCTCTCATAATTTTCTGGGAATCGGCCATTAATAGATTCATATTGTCATTTATCATCAATTCGATTTTATTGTGTTTCGTTATATTTTTGACATAACGTTGTTTTGATTATTGAGCCAGTTCAGAAACTTCAAGATTTTTGAAGAGCTTTAAGCAATTTTTTAGTGAGATATATTTGTGTTAAGTGTTTCAAAGTTCTGATTCGAACAAAAAACTACGCTAGATAGTGCAGCGGGTTTCAATCCGACAGCGATAAGTATTTTTTGTTATGAAATATGTTACGCGCGGCTATATTTTAAAGGACAGGAATACTCACGTATTTCTTCAGTGCCAAGCACTCAGAGTTTCCCGGCTAGGGTCACGGTTTCCCTACGCCGCTTCTGTGCGTACGCATAGAAAATAACATTTAAACTTAAAAAAAAAAAAAATTACAAACGGGGAGCAGAAAAACCCCAGATCCCTTCCCTAAAATTTACCCCGATTGCATCACGTGTCACTCACTCCGGCATCTCCCCCTAACTGACCGCCTAGCAAACCATTTTTAAATTATAAAAGAAAATTTTAATTTTTCAATTCATTATTTAATTTAAAGTTCATCACTTTTTCTTTAAGTTTTTGCTTCTTTTTACAAAATATACATACATATTTCCGTTTACTTAAAATTGAGTAATTGTTATTTAGCAAATTAAAGTTTTAGAGTACTTTACTAAGACTGAAGTAGTCAATTGGAAAAAAAGTCAGCAACTGCAACCTGCAACTTTCAAGTGTTGAAGGATAATAACAAATTCCGATACACTTCTAATCTAATTTGTCAATTGACCTTGATTTAAAACAAAAGGCTTTAACTCAAAATGGAAATAGATTTAAAAAAAAATTAATAATTTTTTTTCTTTTTATCTTTGAAAGTTTCAGGTGAAATTTTGCAAGATGAATTATTGTCAAATTCACTATTTCAAGACTTATTTGAAATTCGTTCTATCTTATTATACATATCACAATTTGAATCTTATTTAGTAATAAAAGAGATAGGTTTTTAAATCTAATTCGAAAAAGAAATCATAAGATATAGTTAAACTATGCTTAGTAATAATTTAAATATATATTTACACATGACGTCGTTTGTAGGTATGGTGGCGTTGTGTATAGCGGTGTAGGCTGTCGTGGTTGACGGCTTGTGCCTCTGCTGCTGACGTTGTTGTTGTTGTTGTTGATGTTGGTTGGTGTTGTTATTGGTGATACATGTTTATTATGTTGTTTTGTTGAAATTTTGTGATTTTATGTTTTTGTTTCTGTAGTTTTATTATGTTGCTTTAAATAAGCTTTTTTTTGTGTTGTTTTATACATTTTTGAGTTTAGTGTAAATGTCTATTTGTTTGCTGTATGTCAGGCCATAGCCTAAACACCTCTTGTTTTTTTTTTTGATTTGCACAAAAGAATTACACAACATGTCACTTTTCGTGAGTTTTCAATTTTCCATTGAAAATATTTCACTTTTGAGACTTTTCTCTTTTAATGTAAATGGTTGGCAGCCTTGCAATTCCTTTTGTTCACGTTTTGGTTAAAATTCTACGTTTAATTTTCTTTTTTTATTGTTAGTTACCGACTGCAGTACGTATGTTGTCAATTGGTTATTTGTGTTCCGTTCCCACTTTGTTAATGTCAGATTTTAAGTTTTTTTTTTCCTGACAGCTTTGTCCTCGACGTTATTTCTGTCTCTTTCTATGTATTATATCTTTACCCTTTTCCTTTCAGGGTGTATGTAAATCGGAGCACTAGCGCTTTGTCACTCACGTTTCCGTGAACACGATGAACATTCATTTTTATTCTTTTTTTTTTTTTTTTGTTAGGTAATTTTACGATCGTTTATAAAAAAAACTTAAATTGGAATTGTAATCGCAAAAGAGGACTTTTTTTATTATTTTAATTATGAAGGAAAAACAAAAAACCGAAACCCTTTTCCATGGTTGTCTCATGCGCTGATGTCTGACACTTAGCAGTCACTGCGCCACATTATTTATTTAATTTTTTATTTATTTAATTTGTTCTTTATTTCACATTAAAATCCTTATATAAGTAGTTTAGAATTTAAACAAGTTTATAATCGAGAAACTAGATTTTAATACAAAATAGTGAGATACACTCAAGTGGCGAATGTACCTGACAAAAGAAAAATATCTTAATACTATTGATGGGGTAAACATGTTTAAAGCCAAAAATAAAAATTAAAAGTATTCATTAAAGGAATACAATACAATTTTAGAAAATTTAAATCAAAAGGAAAATTTAAAACAAATGGAAAAATTTTTAACAGTATTAGACTAATGGATTGAAAATTTGTTCCAAACAAGAATATTCAAGAGAGAAGAGCCATTCCTTGACGGACCTCAGAAATACCTTTTTCACTCTCTCGCATCTGGTACTCAGAGGTAGCGTATTAAACAACCGTGGAGCAGTAACATGATAAAAACGTGAAAAGTGTGATTACCAAATGGATGGAACTGTTGCAACATTTCCTGAGTTCACCCTTAAATTGTAATTTTCTGAATGCCTTACTGCATAAAATCCACAATTTTCAAAGAATATCTTTAAAACTTTGTAGCAGTAAAAGTGCCTTAAAGGAAGAGCATCCAGAGATTTGAATAAATCGAGACTGGGGGTCAAACGATTGACTTTGCAAACAATTCTAATTGCATGTTTTTGCTTAACAAGTAAAGGCTTAATCTTACAAAAATATGCTCCACCCCAGCAGGCCAAGCCATATTGCAACTTGGATTTTAGCAGACCATTATAAACAAGTTTCATGATTGAATTATTGCAGTAGAGACTTAAATGGTACAGTTGTCTCACTACTCTATTCAAATATTGTTTAAGGTAGAGTGTATGGCAGTTGAGATTAGTATCCAATATAATACCTAAATACTTTAAGTTGTTAACGCACTCAATTTTAAAACAATTATCGCTAAAGTCTTGGATAAATAATGAATTTATATAAATTAAAAATAGAATCGGCCAGATCCTTGCGGAACGCCTAGCCTACAGAACTTCACAGAACTGCACCTATTTCTTATTTTTACTATCTGCTTACGATTTTCCGAGTAAGAATTAAATCAGTTAAGTACAAAACCCCTAATTCCAGCATTAAATAATTTATTCAGTAATAAATAGTGATGCACCATATCAAATGCTTTGGTAATATCTATGAAAAGGCAAGCAGGGATATCGGATTCATTCAGGCTGTTGTACAGTTCACCAGCTAATTTCAACAAAGCGCTCTCAGTTGATCGGCCTCTTCTAAAACCAAATTGTGAATCATGAAAATATTTCGTTCTATCAAAAAAGGAAAGCAATCTGAATTTAATACCTCTTTCAAAAATCTTCGAGAAAACTGATAGGAGAGAAATAGGCCGATAATTATTCAATAAAGTTGGATCACCTTTTTTGTGGAGTGGTATTACAACAGCAGTCTTTAGAGACTCAGGAAAAATGCCAGATTGAAAACTAAAATTAAAAATATAACAAAGATCATCTGCAATATGAAAAGAGATATGTTTTAACAGACCGCTAGAAATCTGATCAGATGAAGTGGAATTAGAATTTTTAAGTGAAGATATAATATTATGAATTTCAAGTGCAGTAAATGGTTCAAAAAAGAAACTTATAGATTCAGTATGTTCTTTAATAAGAAACAATCAGTTTGACTTACATTATTAAAATTATCGGATTCTAGATAGCTAATGTTCGAAAAATGGTTATTGAATAAATTGGCAACTTCAACAGGGTCTGATATCGCTAAGTTATTATTATTTAATATAATTTCAACTGCAGAAACATTTTTGTTCAAGATATCGTTAATAACTTGCCATTCTTTTCTAGAGTTACCGACACTCCTGCCCAATCTAGATCTATAATAATTATCTCTGCAAAGAGGAATATCCTTTTTGAGTTCAACACATCATTTTTTATAATAATTTTTAAGTCTCACATTGTTAGGTTGCTTCTTAACTTTCACACATATTATTTTTTTATTTTCAATTTTTTTTTTAATAGTGGAACAGTCATCCATGGTTTGATACATTTCAGATCACGATCTTTCATTCTAACAATATTCGTGCAGTTAGAAATGTGATATTGTAATTTGCTGAGAAACATGTTGAAAGCATCATTTGAGTTTTGAGCAGCATAAACATCTTCCCAGAACTCAAAGCATAGAAACCTTCTAAGAGAAATAAGATCAATTTTATAACGTTCCATATTTATCGGTTCTATTGCTCTAAGAACACTACAATTTAGTTGTATACTTGTTAAGGCATGATCAGACAACTCTAAGTCGTATACAGCAGCATCATAACCAAATCGATTAACTCTGTGCTGTCTTATGTAAATGTGGTCCAAACAAGTAGACAAACGAGTAGGTTCAGACAATAAAGACTCAAAACCAAAAGAGGACATCATTGAAAGCCAATTATCTGCATCAAGTGAGTCAGATAAAATGTTAATATTCAGATCACCTAACAAAATTGTGTTTTTACATATTTGAACTTCTAAAAGACCTGATATCTCTTCAAGGAAGGTAGTAACTGAACATTTATGCAGCCTATAGATGCAAATAAAACTATAGCGAACATCAGCAATTTCACAGTTAACACTTATTATATCAGCACTCATCAAATTATATTTTTTAATCTCATAACCAATTAATTGATTCTTGATAAAAACACCAACACCACCAGCAGTATACGAATTATTGCAACAAGCATCAAAAGTAAAATTAGGAATAGTGAAATTGAAAATTTCATCATCATAAATCCAAATTTCTGAAACAAAAATAATGTCTGGCAAGTGGTCTAAAGATGCGAGATGAGAAGAAAACGTGTCAAAATTGGCTCTCAAACTACGAATGTTTTGATGCACAATAGAGAAACCTGAATATTGGCTGTTAGTTGAATATTTAATACATAAACAATTTGTTATATTATTACCTAAATAATCTAAATTTTGAAGATTACTGTTATTAAAATGTTCATTATTCTGAGGATTTAAGTTAGAAACATTATTTAAATCAGCGTTTAACATTAATAGTGAAGATATCAAATGATCAAGTTTTGAAAAATCCTCTAATGAACTTATTTTTATAACTTTATCACCTTCCTTTTTCCTTACAAGAACAGTAGAATTACTTATCCATACAAATTTATAAATGTTGTTACGTTTTAGCTCAGTTGCCTTATTTAAAAGCATACGCGTATAGCCCGTAAGAGAATCGTTAATGAAAATCTTTTGTTTTCTGTTGCTGTTTATGCTGCCACTAGAACCCGCGACGCTAGAGCCATGCACATTAAAGATATCAGAAGTAAAATTTCCTCTGCCTTCACGCATCTTCTTCATAATATTTTTCTTCAGTACAAGAGAAGCAAATTTGAAACTAACAATTTTCGTGGACTTTCTGTTAGTGCCAGCTTTCGCATTTTTTACATAGCATTGAGCAATGTCATTGTTGCTAAAATCTTCACCTAGTACAGATGATAACAGCTTAACAACCCGCTCTTTAACGTTTGAATTGCTTACTTCAGGAATACCAACAATATCAGCTTCACACTGTTTTTCCTTTTGCTCCACAATGTTTAGCTTAGCTTCCAGTAGCTCCACTCTCTTGTTGAGCGAAGCATTGTTCTCTTCAAGAATTTGTATTTTGGATAATGCATCAGTATTTAATTGCTTAAGCTCAATTATCTTACTATAGAGCATTTGCAGCGTAATGTCATTGCTTTTTATGTTTTGCGCGCGAAGAGAAGCAGGCAACGGAACTGCATTATTGTTGTTGTTCACAGATGTACCAATTTTAGTTGTTGTAGTGGAAGAAGAAGTTGAGCTCTTAGATGAAACACAAGCAATTGGAGTATCTTCCAAAAAAGAATTTCTTCTCTGAGAATTGCACTTGTTGCATTTGTAATTTTGGTTACTTTTATCATAGTACTCAATTTCTCTTCTATCAATTTTGGCGCACTTTGCGTGACAAAATTCTTTGCAATAAAAACACTGGATTTTTAAATCAGCTCTGTCGACTTTTAACAGGCATAAATTACACTTCATTGTATATTTTTTAGTTTAAAATGGATTTAAAACAATTTTTGAAAAAATAAAACTTTCACTGTAAATTAATATTTGCTTTTATTAGTATTTTTTTGCGGAGCAATTTCTGTGCGTGTGTCCCCATCAACAACAAAAATTGTCTCTCATTTAAGGCATGTGCTTTTTTTTTTGAAAATTAGGTTTTTAATTAAAATTTAATTAATTGCTCTTATTTAATGTTAAGAATGTTCGATTACCGAACGATTTGGATCAATCCTTTTCTTTTTCTTTCTAACTTTACACGGAATTAACTTTCTCGATGATCAATTTTAAACGTCACGTATTGAAATAGTTTTAGTCGCGTTTTGTAAAAAAAGTTATTTTTAATTAATACGGACAAAAAAATAGGTCATAATTTTCCACCGCAAATTTCAGTCTGTATTATTTTGTCCTTTTTCGCCTTAAAAATCTTTCGCCAACTGACGCTTTAAAAAAAATAACAGCAACTCGCCTGATGCCGCTTGCCAGCCGTCCGCTACCAACGCTACACACATATACATACTGTTACGAAATTTCCTGTCCCTTTGACAATAATTTCGATCTCTTACACTTTCTGAGTTCGATCACTGGATTGTGTAATAATCAAGAAAAATGCAATTTTTATTTAATTATAAAATGGTTTATTTCAATCACAAACGTTAGTTTTTACACAGTACAATTGTTTATTTAATCTTTACATTCAAATTGTATACACAAACGTTATACTTTATTACTTAAAATCCACTATATCACTTTAGTACTTAAAATCAAATGTTCTCACTTAAGATCCATTGCGTTCCACTGTGCAATATCAACTGTGTCTCTGCTGCTCATATGACAGCCTTTTATACTAAAGTCATCATTTTCTAGAACCATCTGCCGTTGGTAAAATGACGTTTCCGGTACTTTCTAGATGGCGATTATCGACGTTGATAATGTCGTACCATCCGCCATTATCCAGAATGTCTTTTCCAGTGCCTTCTAGATAGCTATTATCGACGTTGATAATGTCGTACCATCCGCCATTATCCAGAATGTCGTTTCCAGTGCCTTCTAGATAGCGATTATCGACGTTTATAATGTCGTACCACTTTATCATTTATGGTACAGAAAACATTTCTTGTCACGCCGGTTTCCTACCCAGCTCTTTATACTTAATTATAGTTGTCAAATCTGTATCACTGCGCTGGTCCCGTTGTACCTCCTCTTATTTCCACTTTTCTTCAGGCAAAACGTTCAAAAGGCGCACATCAATTGTTCCAGCTTTGCTTTCCGTTCGTGAACAATGACCGCATTCAATTTTACATGGACGACGGGAAAGTGTATCCGCATTTCCATGCTGGCTTCCTTTGCGATGTCCTATGGTTAAATCATAGCTCTGCAGGCGTTCTATCCACCGTGCAATTTGACCTTCAGGATCCTTGAATTGAAGTAGCCACCTTAATGCCGCATGGTCTGTCCTCAGGAGAAAATGCTGTCCATATAAGTACTTATGGAAGTGTTTCACGCATTCCATTACTGCCAGTAACTCTCTCCGAGTTACACAATAATTCCTCTCAGGTTTCGACAGAATTTTGCTGAAATATGCGACGACCTTTTCTTGTCCATTGATGACTTGGGACAAAACTCCTCCAATACCATGGCCACTCGCATCGGTGTCCAATATAAATTTTTCGCCGGGTATTGGGTACGCGAGTATAGGCGCTGTAGACAATAATTCTTTCAGCTTTTGGAATGCAGTTTCCTGTTCACCACTCCATTCAAATTTCCGATTTTTCTGTGTTAACTCATGTAGACTGCCTGCGACATTTGCGAAACCAGGAACAAAACGTCTGTAGTAAGTGCATAGGCCCAGAAAACTTCGCAACTCATGAAGATTAGATGGTCGTGGCCAATTTTTCACAGCTTTTATTTTATCCTCATCTGTGTGTATTCCTTCTGACGTAACCTTGTGCCCCAGATACTTGACTTCACGCTGGAAAAGTGAGCACTTTTTCGCACTTAATTTTAGTCCAGCTGCCTCCAAGCGCTCAAACACTTCCTCCAGATTATTCAAGTGGTCATCAAAATCTTTTCCCATGATGATTATGTCATCGAGATACACTAAACAGGTCTTCCAATGTAGTCCTTTGAGCACTCGTTCCATTAACCGCTCAAACGTAGCTGGAGTGTTACAAAGACCAAACGGCATGACGTTAAACTGCCATTGACCATTCCCAATACTAAAGCCAGTTTTCTCCTTGTCTTTGTCATCTATTTCCACCTGCCAATATCCACTTTGTAAGTCCAGAGTGCAAATCATGTTGCTCCAGATAACGTATGCAGTGTATCATCGATTCTGGGTAACGAGTAGCTGTCTTTTTTGGTGACGTCATTTAATTTTCTGTAATCCACACAAAATCGCATACTTCCGTCCTTTTTCTTGACAAGCACGACCGGTGAACTCCACGGGCTTTCTGATGGTGCAATGACCTTTTCTCGCGCCATATCCTCTATTAGGCCCGTTACTTCCTCTCTCTTAGCGAGTGCTAGTCTCCTTGGAGGTTGACGAATTGGCTGAAAATCACCTGTATCAATGCGATGTTTGACAACTGATTTTCGGCCATTATTTTCTCCTTTGAACGCGAATATCCGCCAATGCTTTTGAAGAAACCTTTTTGCTTCATTTTTGTTCTGTTCCTTGTTCCAAGGCCGATGATTTTGTTAAAGCTGTACCTTTTGAGTCCTGCTGGTCAATCTCACAATTTATAACAGCCGTAACTTTCTCACATTGCGCTATTAGTTCACCTTTTTGCATCCATTTTGGCTTATTTGTTGGATTCAAAATTCATACCGGTATTTTGCTGTCCGCTCTTGTTTTTACTAGGGTCTTTCCAATAATCAGGTCTTTCTTAAAATTTTTCCTATCTGCTTCCATTACCCACAGATGGCTTGTCCCACAGTCTTCACTTGTTGTAGCCCAAATAATTTCTTCGGTGTTGGGTTCAATTCGACAGCGGTCACTTATGTAGACTCTTGCAATTGTTAATTTTTGTCCACAGCCAACGTCTAAAGGCAACTCTACATTGGTATATCTTAACGTCTTTTTCTTAAGATCCAAAGTGAACCCGTGTCGAATCATAAAGTCCACGCCAATGATAACCTCATCGGTGATGTTGCGCTAGTCTGCATGATTTAGTGGATTCTATTAAAGCTAATAAATCAATGGCTATAGGGTCTGACAATATTTGTCCAAGATTCTTAAAGCTGATCCTTCCAGTTATACTTCCATATGTGTTAGATATCATCAATTCTTGTATAACTCAGAGTCAGTTCCCCATTATTTGGAAATCAGCTCGGATTGTGCCCTTGCCCAAAAAATCGAATCCAACTTGTCCGTCCGACTATAGGCCTATAAGTATTCTGCCATTTATGTCAAAAATTCTTGAAAAAATTTTGTTTCATCAAATGCAACATTATCTAACACGTAATAATTTGCTTTGTAAATGGCAGTCTGGTTTTCGTGAAAAACACAGCTGTGAATCGTCTGTCATTAAAGTGACTTCAGATGTGAGATTGGCTTTAGATAGTGAAAATCTCTGTATTTTGGTTATGCCTGACTTTTCCAAAGCATTTGATTGCGTTGATCATGCAATTCTCTTGGAAAAACTTCAAAATAGTTTTAACTTTTCCAGATCATCGATACGACTAATTTATAATTATTTACGTGACAGGATGCTCACCATAGTAACACTTCAAGGTTCTTCTAATCCTTTAATAGCTAATTGCGGTGTACCACAGGGCTCCGTTCTTGGGCCCCTTTTATTTTCGATTTTTATTGATGATCTGCCAAGTATAGTAACAAATTGTAGCACACATATGTATGCTGATGATGTGATAATTTATTTCTCTCGACCTATAGGACTAATTGAGGACTGTGTTGCACGAATTAATGAAGATTTAAATAGTATTCATGAGTGGTCAGTTAATAATAAACTTAAGCTTAATCCATCAAAATGTTCAAGTATTGTTTTTGCTCTAAGCAAGCAGTGGTCTCAAATGATTTACCAAACCTCTTTCTTGATGGTAATGTGCTTCAATATGTTGATTGCATTAGGGTATAAAATTAATTGCTCTTTAAATTGCTGTGATGCTACTACCAAAGAGAGCAAATAATAAAAGAGGAATACTCGTTCTCTGGCAACATTAAATATTGCAAAGATTGGGTGCAGAGTTCATTTTCGCCGTCAAATCTTTTCTCCGGAGTTCACCGCTGACGGACGTGTTTTCGATCGCCTCCGTGGTCATTTAATAATTCGAGTGATAAAAAGTAATTTAAAAAATATAAATCTCCTGAAAACGGTTTTGGAAGTGAGTGCCAATAAAATTAATGCACTTTGCATTGATTTCTTGTGCGTTTGCTGTCTTTATTTTCAAAAAGTAAATAGAAAGAACACAGTTCTGCATAAAAAAAAAAAAAAAATAAACAAAGCTAGCAAGACGGTGGGTTATGCCGGTGGAGCGCTCTCCGCCTATGCAGCGACGTCACTCTCTTTCCAATGAGTGCGTTTCTACATTCTCGAGTGCTTCCGACAACAATTCAACAACAACTAATAATATTCTTCCCGCGCATTCTATTCCAAGCGCTCATCCGAGTAATGCGCATGCGTTGTTTTCTCAAAACTCTTCTCTGAGTACATGTAATAATCCAAAGCCGCTAAGTCTGATGTCTGCAGAACAGGTGCTGTCCTCTTCTCTCTCATGGGGAGCTCAATGTTCAACTCCAAACATCTCACCAGCACCTACAAGCGCAACTGTCTCTTTGCCAGCAACAACTCTGGCAACAACTAGTACATGTGCAATTACTACATCGTCATCTGCATCACTTACACCAATAATGTCTGTAGGCACAAATTCATATGTATTGAGCAACAGCTTAGCAACATTAGCTATGCAACATGAATCCAGTGTAGAGCAACAATGTTCGGTATTGCATCAACATCAGCAGCAGCAGCAGCAGAAACCACAACATAAACAGCAGTTGCTATTACAACAACAAAAACAACAATTTCGTCAAATGCAACAAACTCAACAACAACCAAAGTCAAACACACAAAATAAAGGTAAAAATATTTTGTTTCAAAAAAATAGTGAAGTTCAAACTGGGCTAGACCGCTACATCCAAGTAAAAAGAAAACTAAGCCCACAAAAAAATGGAGGCAATGTACAAGCGGCGAAAGTCATTAAATCCACCTCTACAGGTACAATCAACGCCAACAATAATAGATTTGCAATATTAGCAAAAAATGATGATGATGAAGCTGGTGGTAGCGGTAGGCAAAGTATTAAAGATCATAAGCCTCCACCTATTTTCTTGCGTGAGCGTAACTCTAATGCCCTTATAAATTATATTACTAGTCTAATAGGGAAAGACTCATATCATGTAGTTTCACTTACAAGAGGAAATATACATGAAACAAAAATCCAAATTTACGCGGAATGTAATTACCGTACTTTAGCACGTGATCTAGAAGCCAAAAAAAAGAATTATTACACTTACCAGCTGAAAAGCAGTAAAGGTATTTCTGTAGTACTTAAAGGTATTGAATCTGATTTAGACGTAATTGAAATAAAAAATGCTCTCGAAGAAAAAGGTTTCCATGCCAGAGCAGTTATTAACATTGTAAATAAGGATAGGGTTCCTCAACCTATGTTTAAGGTAGATCTACTCCCAGATGCTGCCAAGCTCAAAAAAAATGAAACGCATCCAATATACAAGTTGCAATATTTATTGCACCGAAAAATTTCTGTCGAGGAGCCCCACAAACGTAATGGGCCGGTCCAATGCGTAAACTGCCAAGAGTATGGCCATACAAAAACCTATTGTAATCTCCGTACTGTATGTGTCGCATGCGGTGAACTCCACCACAGCTCCTTATGCTCCAAAAAAGCGGAAAATAGCACAAGCTCAAAAAAATGTAGCAATTGCAATGGAAACCATACTGCTAACTATAGAGGCTGTCCTGTATATCAAAGCCTAAAACAGAGGGTAACTTTACTTAAACAAGCTGCTCGCAATCCAACTAAAAATGTATTTACCTCTGCCGCTTCTGCCCCCCAACAGTTCTCTGCTGCTTCTGCCCCCCAGCAGTTCTCTGCTGCTTCTGCCCCCCAGCAGTCCTCTGCCAACCCTTTTTCACCAGCTATTTCTTATGCTAATGTTGTAAAATCAGGCTCTCAAATGCAACACCTAACACCACAGGAACCAAACAATAACCTTGAGCTAATGATTTCTAATTTTACTCAAAGCCTATCACACTTCATGATAGCCATGCAAAAATCTTTAGATCGTATCGTTGAAATGCAAACCCAATTAATGACTGCTCTCCTAGCCAAGTTATAGGCCTTATAAAGATTTGCGCATGGAATGCAAACGGCGTAAGCCAACATAAACTAGAGATTTCAAACTTCTTGTCTCGGGAAGATGTAGATGTAATGCTTCTATCCGAAACCCACTTAACAAATAAATATAACTTCACTATTCCAGGCTATATATTCCATAAAACCAATCACCCAGACGGAAAAGCCCATGGCGGTACTGGTATACTAATTCGAAGAAGGCTTAAACATTCTTGCTTAGGGGCTTATGCCCAAAACTATTTACAAGCTACTTCAATTATCTTGCAAAGTAATGGCAAAGACCTTTCTTTATCTGCAGTTTACTGTCCTCCCCGCTTTGCAGTATCAGAGGCGCAGTTTATGGACTATTTTAAAACTTTAGGTGATAAATTTGTAGCAGCCGGTGACTATAACGCAAAACACATTTTCTGGGGCTCCCGCATTAATAATCCCAAAGGTAATCAGCTGTATAACGCAATAAATAAAAATAGCAATCTGGATGTTGCTTCCCCCGGAAAACCTACATATTGGCCAGCGGACCGCAACAAAATTCCTGACCTAATCGATTTTGCCGTCACCAAGAGTATTCGCAGAGATTTAATTTCTGTCAGTACAAGTTTTGAGTTATCATCTGATCATTCCCCTGTTATCATACAAATTTTTGAAAAACCCAAGCATAGAGAGGTACCACTTACCCTTACAACTCCTTATACAAACTGGATTAATTACAAAAAATACATAAGCACACATATCCACACAAATTATACAATAGGATGCAAAGAGCATGTTGATGATGCTGTTGAGGTCATAAATTCCATTTTAACTACAGCAGCAAATAACTCTACGCCTAAAAATTCAATTAGTAGAAGAAAAGATAGATTTTCTACTAATGCTGAAATAGAAAAATTAGTTTCGGATAAGAGAAGGCTTAGACGGGAATGGCAGAAATATAGGTCCCCAGCATCAAAAATAAAACTTAGGGAAGCCGAAAAGAAGATAAGAGCTGCTCTTTCTAGAGAACAGAGTAATCACCATTATAGTTTTATTCAAAACCTTTCTCCAAACAAAACTAATAAATCGTCTCTATGGAAGTCTAGCCGCGTATTTAGAAATCCTATTGAGACCGAGCCTCCTATAAGGGATAGTAATAGCGATTGGGCACGAAGTGATGAGGAAAAGGCATATGTTTTTGCACAACATCTAAGCCTAGTGTTTCAACCCAATTGTGTTTCAAACAATACTGATCTGCCTCCGCAAATAAATTACACTCAAAATATTAACATGCATATTACTCCAACTGAAGTCGCTAACGTCATAAACAATAAACTTATTTGTAGAAAAGCACCTGGCCATGACTCCATTACTCCCATAATGCTCAAAAATTTACCCCAAACAGCTGTAGTTTTCATCACCAGGCTCTTCAATGCTATAATTAATTTTGGCCACTATCCCAGTGAGTGGAAAAAATCAATAATTAAAATGATTTCGAAGCCCGGCAAAGATCCCACCTTACCATCTTCATACAGACCTATTAGCTTGCTTCCCTGCCTCTCAAAACTGTTTGAAAAAGTGTTCTTAGAAAAGGTTATGCCTTACCTTCAAGATCATCATCTCATTCCTTCACACCAATTTGGTTTTAGGGAAAAACATGGAACCATTGAGCAAGTGAATAGAATAACAAACGAAATAAGAAATGCTTTTGAACACAGAGAATATTGTTCCGCCATATTTCTTGACGTTAAACAAGCTTTTGATAAAGTATGGCATGATGGCCTAATTTACAAAATCAGACTACTCCTACCACAAAATATCCACGCAGTCCTTGTGTCATATTTGGCAAACAGGTGCTATAGTGTTAAATATCAAAGTTTTAATACAACTTAGTTCTCGATTGGCGCTGGAGTTCCACAGGGTAGTGTTCTTGGCCCGTTTTTATATATCTTATTCACTTCTGATATTCCGACAAATGACCAGCTAGTTACCTCCACTTTTGCGGATGATACGGCTATTTTAAGTCGTCACAAAAATGCTGTGGTTGCCACCAACCGGCTTCAAAATCATCTAGTTCTTATTGAAAATTGGTTATCAAAATGGCATATCAAGGTGAACGAGCAAAAATGCCGAAATGTTACATTTACATTAAATAGAAACCCAACACCAACCATAAAATTAAATGGCATTCGAGTTCCAGAAGCAAATGAAGTAACTTATCTTGGCATTCACATAGATAAACGTTTAACTTGGCGAAGACACATCAAAGCCAAAAAGATGCAAATCAAACTCAAAGCTGCTCGCTTGCACTGGTTAATAAGCAGTCACTCTCCTCTAAAATTGGAATATAAAGTTCTCCTATATAAAATAGTGTTATTAAGCCTATATGGACTTACGGGATACAACTATATGGATTCGCTAGTTCATCAAATTTTGAAATTCTTCAAAGGGCTCAATCAAAGATACTAAGGACAATAACAGGAGCACCGTGGTTCATTAGAAATGAGCGTATCCATAGCGATCTCCATATACCTATGGTAAACGCAGAATTTGAAAGACTGAAAAGAAAATACCTCCTAAAACTGCAAAATCATATCAATCCATTAGCTACTCCACTAGCTAACACTTCAACACATTCGCGTCTAAAAAGGGCTGACCGCCCAGCTACTACAAATAGTTCTGCATAATGAACTCCATATCCATACATATATCCAAATATTATATCCATAATACAATTTTAGACCAGCAAAAAAAAATATTTATTTTTTTTTTTATTTATTTTTGAGTCCCGCAGAGCTTTAAATTACTTATTATAATAAATATATCACTTTATATATAATTTATAATTTGTAATAGTGTTAATTAGAATTAAGAGCTTACAACTTATTGTTAGTCTTTACAATGTAAAGAGATCCAATAAATAAAAAGAATAAAAAAAAAAAAAAAAAATTTGGATTCACATGGGTTTCTTGGCTAAATACTTGAGAAATAAACCATAAACTAAGCGAAAATAAAATTGGCGAATTCAGATTCGTTATTAAGTAAGTGTGTATTAGTTTAAGTTGCTTCATATGCATTGTACCACTATATTGTATTACTATAAATTGAATAAAATATGGAAAATAAAAAAATTTCTTATGAAAAATGAATTCCCTTTTTCTTTTGTTCACCTTTACGTAAAAAAAAACAAAGAAATACCAAAATACGCGTATTTTCAAATATGCAAAAAAAATGAATGAATGGGATTTGAACACAGGTCCATTTGGTTCAAATTGGACTTTTTTTGCATATCTATTAAAAATTCGATATTGCATTTTCTCATATTTTAATATGTATGCTTATGCAAAAAAAAATTAATGTCTTGAGTGGGATTTGAACATAGGTCTATTTTGTTCAAATTGGATTTTCTCGCATTATTAAATGAAAGAGTCAACTTGTGAATATTTAATTCAAATGTTCAAGCAGTGTTGCTTTATGCCTGAGATCATGGTTCTTTACAAACACAACGACGTTGTCGTAAGTTAAAAAAAATTTAAAAATTTTTCATCGCATAACACTATGTATTTGCAGCTCAAGACTTCGTTTTGCCAACACCAATAGCATTTATCAATGCTAACAAAATTCGCTCACCACATACAAAAATCTTTCGCTCAAGTCAACATTATATATTATATTATATATAAAAATCCAAAATGAGATAATTTTTTATATCTCTGCAACTTTTTGACGCAGATGAATGATACTCTGTACATATATAGAAGACAAGGACTTTAACGAAATTAAACTCATTCAAAGGTGCTGATTTCACTCATTCGAATGATTCTCACCAAATCATTTGTTCATTTATGCACCAAAAGGAAAAACCTAAAACCTTTTTATCCACTCGCATTAAGATAAAATTTCAATAAACAAACTTTTTTCTTATTTAGTCCAACTTAAAAAAACACTACATTTCATTTGTTGAGGCGTAGCAACGCTCGCCGGGATTTGCTAGTTATGATATAAAATGAAACTGGAATTTTTTATGTTTTTATAGTTATTTTTCATACTTTTCATAATTAATTCAATTTATGTCTTTCCAAGGAATCGTTTATTAAATAATAACCATTAATATTAATAATATTTGAACTTTTCTTAATTTTTCTTAATGAAAATGTCCGTATATATAAACATTTATGTATATTCTTGATCTCTACATCATACTAAAATTTTAAAAAATCGCAAATTATGTTTTGAATTGTTATAATTTTCATATACATACATATGTATGTACAACCTATTTATATATAAAAAAAAATGTTTTGCCTTGTTCAATTTCGCATAATTTTTTACGAAATTTAAATACCAATTATAGTACATACATACATACTTAATTTAATAATTTAATTATAAAACTTAAAAATTTCCAAAAAAAATTAATAAGTACATAGGTACATAATTAAATTATGTACTGAGCCAAATTAAAAAATAAGAGAAAAATAAACTAAAAAAATCAAGCTAAAATAAAGCAGCAAGCAGCATTTATTCAAAATTTCAAAATTTTCGACTTCTATTGAAAAAAAAATTTAACTTTTTTAAGTCGATTTTGAGTCGTACTTAAAAGATAGATTGATATGAAAACATATTTTTGATGATAATATTGATGCTTGTGGCATTTCTAAAAAAATTCTAATTGAAATTAAAAAACAAATAGCGCACCTAAAGCGCTATATCTTGGTATGGCAGCTACAGTGCTAAGCGCTAAGTGCAAATAAATTTTGTAATTTTTTATTTGAAGAAAATGCCTCTTGTTTACGATATGAACAATATCTTCTACAAAACAAATTATTTTGCACTAATCGCTATTTTTTCATAAAACCCATGAAAAAATGAAGAATTTAAAAAAAAAATATGAAAACCCAAAGAAATGCCGACAATATGAAAAAAGTCCTTTCAGAAATTTTTTTCATATTTTTAATTTTAGCATACAAAGTTGAAATCATGACAAATTTGAAAAATGGGTCTCTTAAAATTGAGCATAGAATGAATGATACCTGTAAATTTTAAACAAATCGATGACATTGATGGGTCTGCCTTAATAAAATAAAATAATTTGCCTTTATAAGAAAAAATGGTTTTTGCATTGATGTTATTAAAATGGTCTAATTACGTAAATTATGACTTCATTATTGTCATATGTCATATGTATGCATGCTTAAAATTTTTAAATGAAATTCTCTATAAGATAGAAGGACTAACTTTTTCTAACCCTTACAATTAATTCCAAATATAGGACTTCAAAGTTGAAATTTGTTTAAAAAAAAAGAAAAACATGGATTTTTTAAACTATTTTCGATCATAACAGCCATATACCTAATACTATTGGCATGTTATAATTTTTATTAGACTCTTATCTACCTATATAGAAAAATTTTAAATTGATTGGCTAACAATTAAAGTTTTTTCAAAACTTTATGTGAAGTATTTGCTCTCAAAAGTGAATTTTTTTGAATTTGGCCATTTATATGGAAAATTGGGACCATCGTTAAAAATCATTAGCATACTCAGATTCTACGGAAAATTTCACTATAGAAAATGTTATCGCCAGTCCCTGTGGTAAAAGTTTTTGTTAATTTGATTTTCATATGAACATTTGTTTTTAATAGAAACTTGAACAAATCAATTTAAAGCATTGTTGCCAAATTTCGACGTAACAATGCAACGTAGCATTCCACTTTATGAATGAAAAGTTGAAATCACTTTATGAATGAAAAATTGTATTATTGTAAAATTTGTAATGATCTACATATTTCTTAACATAAGGTATTATATTGAAATACGCATGTTGATACAGATGAGCGATGTGGTCAAGTAGAATGTGCGCTTGCTTTTGAACCTGGTCAATCCATGTTCGAATCCTGGCTCAGGAAAAGAATTTTTTTTTATATTTGCTGCATAGGTCTTAGCACATGTTTTTATTTGTGGCTTACTTTCCCAGTAATTTCTTTAATAAATACATATTAAAATATGAGAAAATGCAATATCGAATTTTTAATAGATATGCAAAAAAAGTGCAATTTGAACCAAATGGACCTGTGTTCAAATCCCATTCATTAATTTTTTTGCATATTTGTAAATACGCGTATTTTGGTATTTCTTTGTTTTTTTTTTAACGTAAAGGTGAACAAAAGAAAAAGAGAATTAATTTTTCATAAGAAATTTTTATATTTTCATATTTTATTCAATTTATAGTAATACAATATAGTGGTACAATGCATATGAAGTAACTTAAACTAATACACACTTACTTAATAATGAAACTGAATTCGCCAATTTTATTTTCGCTTAGTTTATGGTTTATTTCTCGACTATTTAGCCAAGAAACCCATTTGGATCCAAATTAGTCGGCGAAAATGAACTCTGCACCCAATCTTTGCAACATTTAATGTTGCCAGAGAACGAGTATTCCTCTTTTATTATTTACTCTGCTACTACTGAAAGTATTAGGCCAGGGGTTCTTAAACTTATGTAGTCCGAGGACCCCTTGTCGAGCAAAATTTTTTTTTGCGGACCCCATCCCAACTCTAGATATTTGACATCGTTCTAAACTTAATTTCTGACTCAATAATGACAAAGACACTCAGGCTTGCCAACCGATGTCAAACTCAACCAGACATAAAATGACCGGTTATCTGACCGGTGAAGGAATGAAGAACTTATATTTTGCTTTAATTTTTCCGGTTTTTAAAGGTCTTTTCAACACTATGTATGTTATGTGTGTCCAGTTTTTGAAGATCCAAAAGTTGAAAAGCATGCAGACACTACTTTCTAATAAATATTGATACCTATACCATATATCTCTCTGCATTTTAACAAATCTTGCGCATTTATAGAGGCTAACATTTTTTATTAGGATTTTCATGTAATTGAAATAAAAAATTAATAAAAATTGGGGAAATGTAAAAGAATTAAAACAGTTTCAAATCAAAATATGTACATTAAACTCAGACAAATATTTCTTGGTCAAAATAAAGCCTAGAAAATAATTTGTTTTTTTTCGTATATTTTTTAATAAATAATATAATAATAATAAAGCTTAAAATGAAAATTATTTTTTTGATGACTATTGGTCGTTTTATAAGCGAAATTTGTTATATTTTCTTCTGTAAAAGTTTTTACTTAATGAGAAGGATGAGTTGTTTTCTTGAAACCATATCCACAATGTCGGGCTCTATATTCGGAAGTTTTATTCTCAGGTCTGCTTCTACTTTAAGCTGATTTCTATACTTTTATTGTATATATAATAGTACCGAAAGCCTGTTTATACAAATACGTTGTACAAAACGGAATCAAGTTTTGGATGCCTTTATTTGCAGAGAATTCGGATTTTAGGAGTAACTAAAAGTTGGTTAAATTTCATTGAACTTTAGTTTCAAAGAAGTATCGCAAGAGATAGCCAGGAGTATATCATGCTCTAATGTCGATAATTGCTTAGCAATACCAATACTAACGTCTATGTTGAATGGATCTCTGATCCAGTTGTTGCCAGAAACAGGACAGGGAAAATACTTTCGGAAGCTGCTTTTTAGAGGCATTAAATGTTCGATAAAAAGTAGGTGCGTTTTATTATCGAGCACATAATTAGAAAATTCTATAAAATAGCTAAGTGTTGAAAAAGACTTATACCCATACTTTTGAATGCGCTTTGACCATAATTCGTATTATTGTAATCGCTTCTATTTTAAATAGCTTAACACAGTTGGGACTTGTGATTTAGCTTCTGTGTCAAATCGCACCAAAAAATAGAATTTGTTCTATTTCTCTGCGATAAATTTTCTAGTGTCAATTTTGTACGCACTATTAACGTATAGAAAAAATATGGACGATTTCCAACGTCCCAACTGTGTTTAGCTCTTCACTTCAACGTTAAATTTATTTGAAGCTGCACCTTGTAGGCTCGAATTAAAATTTACAAAAATTGATGATGTTATCTAACAGTGGGAAGAGTGGAAACAGTTAGGTGCTGGGCATCCCGGGTTTACGCAAAAGTAAATGCACACTTTGTTTTTTAAAAATATGTGCAATCATTCAAAAAGCCATGTTCATGTAGAATTTTTAATGAATTTGTTATTTAAATAAAGCTAAAAGTTTGATGATGTAAAATTGATGTAAAAATTGTTTCGCGGACCCCTGGAAAGGCTTCGCGGACCCCCAGGGGTCTGCGGACCACAGTTTAAGAATCGCTGTATTAGGCGAATATACTATGGACTAAGAAGTCTCAGGATATCAGCTTATTCATTGCCCTGTAGTATGAAAATGCACCTCGTTAAAAGTTTATTACTGCCTTTTTTATTTTTAACTGCTCAGTTTATCCATGTATGGATTCAGTTTGCCAGCGTAAAATGAATGTAGCATTCAATGACTGCATACGATTTATATATGGTATACCACGGTTTGTTAGTGTTACTCATCTTAAGAGCTCGGTAGTGGGCTTAGATCTTGATCAATACTATGCTTATAGGAATATAATCAAACTGCATAATATTATCTATAACAATTGCCCGGGTTACTTGTTTGAATTTTTACGTTTCGCGCAGTCTTGTAGGGGTACAAAGATAATCATACCGCGACACAGTTTTTCAGTAATGGAACGCTCTTTTTTTGTTACTGCAATTCGCTTATGAAATAATCTTCCACATGGACTGCAAGTTATAGGATCGTCAACACAATTTCGGAAAAAACTTTTTGATTACATAAAAAATACATGAACAGTTTTACATTAGGATACTTATT
Organism: Meiosimyza platycephala; assembly: GCA_963662105.1. NCBI lineage: Eukaryota > Metazoa > Arthropoda > Insecta > Diptera > Lauxaniidae > Meiosimyza > Meiosimyza platycephala. Next base: position 46,434,229 of record OY759210.1, read on the forward strand.
TATTTATTTATTTATTTAATTAAGTCTATGAACATAAAGATTCTTACAGACTAGAATAACATAATCTACATTAATTCAAAAAAAATTATTTAAAATATGCTTAACTACATTTTTGGTAGCCGAGAAGTCTATATCATTAACAGCATTAACTTCGTTAAACAATTTCATTGCTCTAAAAATAGGCGCATTTTCGGCATAATTTGTGCGAGGAGTTGTAAGATGAAAAGGAATTTGATTTCTTAGTGCTCTTGCTGGAACATTAAAATTAATTAGGCCCAGTAAATCAGGGCAATCCATTGAGTTAGAAACAATATCATGTAAAAATAGTAAAGACAAAATATTTCTTCTACTTTCTAAGGTTTTTAAACCAATCAAAAGGCATCGGGCATTATATGAGGGAGAACCATTTTCAAAGTTTAACGATCGCAACGCAAACTTCGTAAAGGATTTTTGCACCTTTTCAATCCTAAATTTATGTATTTCATAAAAAGGAAACCAAACATTTGACGCATATTCTAACCTTGATCTAACAAGGCTAGTGAACAAAACTTTTAGAGTGTAAGGATCACTAAAAGAGGCACTATTACGCCTTATAAAAGCCAGCATAGCATATGCTTTTGGAATTACAAAGTCCAAATGGGCTCGAAAGGAAAAATTTGAATCAAATACTACTCCGAGATCCTTAAATTCAACAACAGACATAAGTGGAAAACTTGCAATATTATAAGAGGTTGAAAGAAAGATATTAGACTTAGAAAAAGACATATAAACACATTTGTTTAAATTAAGAGGAAGTAAATTATTAATAGACCAAAGATGAAGTTTATTTAAATCACATTGTAGGAGAGCAGAATCAGTCGCGTTTCTAATTTGCAAGAAAAGCTTCAAGTCATCAGCGTACAAAAGGCATTTACAATTCACAAATAGAGACGCAATATCATTGATAAAAATAATGAATAACAATGGCCCTAGAATGCTTCCTTGAGGAACACCAGAAACAGCAAGATAAGCATTAGATTTAGTGTTATCAAAAACTACAACACAAAAGCGATTTTGTAAATATGACTTAAGCCATTTCAAAAAACAGGAATGAAAACCCAAAGCTTCAAATTTTTTAATTAAAAGAGCATGTGATAACTTATCAAAAGCTTTTGAGAAATCAGTATATATCACATCCACCTGACATCCTTGCAAAAACGCCGATATGCAGTATTCACTAAATAAAACTAAATTAGATATAGTTGAGCGGCCACTCATAAAACCATGTTGATAAGGAGAGACTATACTTTTAACAGCAAAGAATAGTTTATCCTTAACAATCGATTCAAAAAGTTTGGAAATTGTAGAGAGCTTGGATATAGGTCTGTAATTGACAATGTTATTTTTACAACCAGATTTATATGTAGGTGTAATAAACGCTACTTTCCAACAATCCAAAAATACACCTGACGACAACGATTTATTAAAAATTACCATCAAAGGGTAAAGTAAATTTAATGCACAATTTTTAAAGAAAAAGCCACAAAAACCATCAGCATCAGGACGTGTGGATGGCTTAAGATTTTGAATACCCTTCCAAATATCATCCTGTGATAGGGACAAGTTACCAAAATCTATCACAGGTTGCACATTATCATTAACTAGAGGGATAGAGTTAATAGGTGGTTCAAAATTGGACTTAAAAAAATCAACAAATAAATTAGCAATGGACAAAGGATCATTAGCAGATTCGGCCCCCAAAAACATTGAAGCAGGTATATTTGAGCAGCCCCTTTTAGATTTCACATAACGCCAAAAGGATTTAGGGTCAGACTTAATGTTGGATTCAAATTTTATAATATATTGCTTGTATAAGTATTTATCCAAAAAATTGAATTCTCTCATATAGTGCCTATATTTTAAAAAGTAACAATTTTGATTGGTAACAATAAATTTTTTGAAGAACTTAGAACGAAGATTTTTTAATTTCTTCAATCCTCGAGTGTGCCAAGGACATTTATAAAAATATGCTTTAACTATCGGAACATAATTAATAAACTCGTTATGAATTAAGGTTAAAAAAATGTTATAGCAAGGCTCAGTTTTTAAAAGGTAAAATTCTTTTTCCCAATCAATTTGATTAAGCGCATTATTTAACAAATGAAAATTACATCTTTTAAAGTTAAAGTGGGAAAATCAAAATTAGATTCAACTGTATTAAACTTATAAAATGATATAGAGATGCATAATGGAACATGATGCATACTAATGGCTGATAACGGAAAAGGGGATTCGTAAACATTCCAATTGATATTACTACTAATAAACACTAAATCTAGTAGCCTATTGAGACAATTAAAACAGCTATTGATTTGCATAAGACCTAGATCTAAAAATTTGTCTACAACATACATTTCAGTAGCACTAGATACTTTAGATGGTGTGAGATAACGATCAGCACGGACATCCGACCAAGTAACACCACAAAGATTGAAGTCACCAGCAACCATCAATTGATTTGCGTCAATAGAAAAATCAGCAACTATTGTAGAGATGTTGTTAAGATGCATTTTGTATAGTTCAACAGAACTATTTGGCGGCAGATAACACACTACTATGTAGAGAGACACCGATGAACCTCTAACTACTACACATAGTTGATCCAGTAACACGTTATTATTTGCAAGTGACACGTTAGAAGACAAAAACTCGCGTTTAACAGCAACTAACACACCACCACCACGATGACGACCAGTTGCAGTCACATCACGATCCTTCCGATACACATTATATATATGTGGATCAAAAAATTCCGCATTATTAAAGTTACAATTTAACCAAGTTTCCGTTAATATGATAACATCAAGTTCGCCATGAGACGTTGCAGCAAAAATATTTCCAGCTTTAGTCCTTATACCAGACACATTCTGATAGTAAACTTTAAGAGTATCATTATTCGGAGAAATATTCAAATCAAGTGCAGTATTCACTACTTTTTCTCTAATTGCTTTGCGGTTTTCTGAAAAAACTGAAAGTCCTTCACCCGTACATCAACAGGCCATAAAGATGGATCCACAATATATTTATAAAGGGATGATGAAACACCTAATTTAAAATTCACCCGTTTCATTGTTTCCAACGGGGTATCTTTTTTTACAAGTTTGTAGCAAGAGAGGCTTTGTTTCAAAATTTTTGTGTGTTTGACAATATACTCAATGATATCAGATTCAGTAACAGATGATTTGAAAGAGCTAAGATGCACCCATCTCTTACGATCAATAACAGCAAGCTCAGTACTTGCATTTTTCCCAATAACAGAAAAACGTTTTTTACGTTTTTTATTTTTAGCTTCTGTCCAGCTATCATTATCACATTCATGCAGAGAGCTAGCATCTACTGTAACAGCAACAGAGGTATCATTGCCAAGCATAGGCGAAATAGCCGCAGCACCACAATACGAAGATATAGCAGCAGAATTGTTATTATTAACATTGGACTGTAAATTAACAGCATCTGAAGAGACACCAGTAGCAGTAACAACAGCAGCAACAGAAGACGGCAAAGCCATACTCAAAGAGCGACGAGAATTAACAGTTTTATTCTTGTTAGTGTTTTTAAAATTTTTAGCATTCGAACTAACTTTTGTCGACGCGCCAGCAGCAGCAGCAGCAACAAAAGAGGGCGCAAGAGGCACACTCAAAGAGCGACGATGCAGAGCAACAGAATCATTTGCATTCAAAAGAGCATTACAAGACAGTGGATCATCAGTATTAGTAAGATTCCCGTTACAGAAACTCTCAGAAAGAGAAACAGTTGGTAAAGAAAAAACTGTTGGAGACAAAGAACTCGCAACAACACTTGAAACACAGTTAGCAGCAGCACCCGCGCCAAAAGCATTATTGCTGCAATATGCGTTTTTAAGAGCCACCAACTCTGCAGAAAAACTTGAGACTTGTAAAGCAAACTCGTTCTCATAACTATTAAATTTTTCAAAAATGCTCTTTTTCATATCCAACAATTGCTCAGTCAAAGCTTTAATTTGCATCTCGACAACATAGGTCAACTTTTCCAACCCCAATTTATGCGCTTCCAAAAACGTTTCATGGCCTTTCACGATTTTTTCTGGAACACCAACACACTCCTTACAGGAATAGCTAAAATTTCGGTTTAATTTTAACAGCTTCAGATCGTACTCAGTGAGCGGACCCTCGCAACAGCTACGATGGAACACCTTTTTGCAATAACCACTACACGGTACCAACTGCGTATCACCTCTAGCAAAGCTCCGGTCACATTTTCCGCAAAAATCATCCATTAGATGACAAAGAAAACCGAGGAAAAACAAAAATAAATGCAAATTTTTCGCGAGTAAACAAAAAACACGTCTACTCTTTACAAGAGAGAAAACTGAACTGAAACATTAATTTTACTGAATAAACATTTTTTAATTTGTCTATACATTTGTATTAAGAATATGTAGTATCATTTTTTTTTCCGTAATATATTTATGCTTACTTTATAAGATAAACTATCTTGAAGCATTTTGTAAAAATGATATAATAATAATAAATGAAATGAAATGTTTGCAACAATAAAATCATGTTCCACAGTTTTGTTGCCGATAAGAACACTTGCTGTAACTTTTCCTACTATTTGCGCAATTTCTCCTGTCGCTGTTCTCAATTGGATCCCATTTAATGGCATTACTCGTCGTCTATTAAATAAATCTGTCCTCACAATTGAGTGCAACGCGCCTGTATCCAAAGTTAGCTCACATGGTCTTTCGTTGTTGGAATTTCGGCAGAGCTTCGAAACTAAGACTGTGGGGCAATCATAAGTGAGAGTTAGCTCACGCCTCGCTGTACTGACTCTCTTTAGTTTAACGACTGCTCTTCGCTACCATTTTCGCCATCGTTCACCCTATTTCCCATTTTTCTTCTTGGTGAATGTGATGCGGATCGTTTACGACGTGATTTGCAGTCACGTGCCATATGTCCCTGCTTGCCACAGTTATAGCAATTTCCGCTGAAGCTACTGCTGGCGAACGATGAATTTTTCTTCTCAGCCTCCACCTCCATTTAACGAGTTTTCAATGATGGGTGGCATGTTAACGCAATCGTCTCTTGAGTGAGGGCAACCGTGACTGTTTCATTAAATGTAGTCTTCGGGTTCCTCATTGTCTCGCGTTTTGTCTCTGAGTCACGTATGCCGTCAATAAACGCCTCTATTTTGAATTTTTCAGCCACGACACTTAGCTCGTCAGGATAGGAAAGGTGTGCCAATCGTTCGATATCTGCAGCATACTCCTGCAAGGATTCACCAGATTTCTGGATACGACTCCAGTCTGTGAATCTGCTTCATGTGGTTACTGCCATATTTTCGCTGTAAGGCATCCATGACCGCCTTACTTCGGTACTTTCTTTTGTTCCGCCGTTTGCAATACTTCTGCAGCTGCGCCTTTAATGCTACAATTAGCGCTGCTGCTGCACTATCGTTATCCCAACGATTATGAGCAGATGTTGTTTCGAACTGGAGCTTTAAAACACTAAATGGCGTCGTTCCATCGTACGTGGGTGCCTTAAGCCCCTCTGCGCTGATTTCTCTTATCACTTGAGTGGTTGGTTCGTTTATTTCTAACTGTTGAATCCTTTTATTAACGTCTTGAACCTTTTCAAGATTATTTTGAACTTTTTCCTTGAACGATTCAACGTCATCTCGTAACTCAATCACTTTTGCATCGAGGCCATTTACCATTTTGGCAACCTCCGTTCGAACAGCCTCCATATTTTGATTCATTGTTTGGATCTGCTTCGCGATCTGACTCAAGATCTGATCAATTTCTTCCCGAACCTCCTGGATTTGCAGCGCGTTCTGACTTAAGCTCTGGTTAATTTCTTTCCGAACCTCCTGAATTTGCAGCGCGTTCTGACTTAACTTCTGGTCTATTTGCAGTGCATTTTGGCTTAACTTCTGGTCTATTTGTAGAGCATTTTGACTTATCTTCTGGTCTATTTGCAGTGCATTTTGATTTATTGTCTGAGTTATCGCCATTAACATTTTCTCGAACTTTGACATATCTACAACGTCACCACTTGCAGCCATTCCAGAAGCTTCCTCCATTTTCGGTGTTGATTCTGAGACATCACTATAAAATTCAAGCTCTTCCAGGTCTACCCCTTGAGTCGATCTCTTACACTTTCTGAGTTCGATCACTGGATTGTGTAATAATCAAGAAAAACGCAATCTTTATTTAATTATAAAATGGTTTATTTCAATCACAAACGTTAGTTTTTACACAGTACAATTGTTTATTTAATCTTTACATTCAAATTGTATACACAAACGTTATACTTTATTACTTTAAATCCACTATATCACTTTAGTACTTAAATTCAAATGTTCTCACTTAAGATCCACTGTGTTCCACTATTCAATATCAACTGTGTCTCTGCTGCTCATATGACAGCCTTTTATACTAAAGTCATCATTTTCTAGAACCATCTGCCGTTGTCTAGAATGACGTTTCCGGTACTTTCTTTATGGCGATTATCGACGTTGATAATGTCGTACCATCCGCCATTATCCAGAATGTCGTTTCCAGTGCCTTCTAGATAGCGATTATCGACGTTGATAATGTCGTACCATCCGCCATTATCCAGAATGTCGTTTCGAGTGCCTTCTAGATAGCGATTATCGACGTTGATAATGTCGTACCACTTTATCATTTATGATACAGAAAACATGCTAAATGTCGCTAGATGGTGTTATTTTTCTACGGTCAGTGATGCAAGTATTTTCTTACGGTCAGTGATGCATGTATTTTTCTACGGTTTCTATCGTTTAATTTTTATTACGAGAATTTTCTGGCATAAAGCAAATTTCGCTACAATACGTACAAAAAAATGAACGGCAGCATTGGCCCATTAGTGCCAACATTAGCTTTTTTGACCTGTCTGACATTTCTTTTATTTGACAGGCGTGATACATATAATTTTTTTTTTTGTTAGAATTCATTTATGGATACAGGGTGGTTACATTTGTTTATCTTTGCGTTAATTTTAGTGGGAATATTTGGAAATAGCGCGCAACATATAGTAAAATTAAAATCAAAACCCTTTAGAAACTTTTTTCCTTCAACAGGAGATTAAGGTGTTAATAGAGACGCCGTAATGTGCGTTTCTATTGGACAAAAGTCAAAAGAGGTGTCAAACTGCAATTGGGCGATTTTATCGGCTGATTTTTAAACATTTTCATATCTCAATTGAAGTTTCTACTGTAGCCGACAGGTGGCTGAAATTAGAATTTGACATTTGCACTTCAATTGAGGTATGTTGCCGTATCTTTTAACAAATTGCAATCGCGTTGACTTCTTAACGTTCTTCTAAAGTTTTCAAAAAGGAAATCCGTAACAAATAACAACAACAACGGCGAAATTTCTCAGAAATAAAGAAGATTGCTACATTTGCAGCAAATCGTTCAGAGAATTTTGAAGAACTGTATGCTGCAAGTCATAACAGCGCTTAACTTTGCTGAACGGACAATTGAAATGTTATGAATATCAAAGTAAAAGCAAATAGGCGATCCACTCTCACGCTCTCAAAATGGCTTCCACTTCAGTACGAATTGCTCTCCTTAAGTACTCCACCTTTATTTTTACACCATGGTACGTTTTAGTTTTGATATACGATTTGTGTGCCATCGCACAGTTGCAGAAGCTGACTGCAGTCAGAGCATGCATGACTTATGCGTTGAAAAGAATTGGGTCGGAGTCGGAAAAGCGGAAGCGGAATTCCGCTGTCAAAAAAAAAAACCGGCGGAAAATCGTTTGATAAACAGAATTACGACGGACGACGGAAAATTCAGCTGTTTAGATAAGAAAAATTTTTGAATTGAAATATTTTTACTTTGACAAAGTGAAAAATTTTTTGGTGATATGAGTTATAATTGAAAAAAAAATGTATACCAATATGTAAATAATAGTGCGTATAGTATAAAATCGGGAGTGAGGCCGTTAAAGTAAATAAATACCATATTTATTTTATTTTATTTATTTATTATTCATTTTCACAATTTCATAACACAATTCACAATTAAACTTATTTCTATAAAAGTATTGATAAAGTGAATAGTAGAATCATTATTTACTTTAAAACAATAAAGTAGTGCTTAATGCCACATCATTAAAACATTTTCCATTAAAGGTAATTAATATTGAAAGTGGGGTGGATACAAATTATTTAACTTAAGCGTAAAAATGTATTTATATAAAAGAAAATAAAAAGAGGGATAAAAGCATACACAAAATAAAAGAAATGGTAAGATAAAAAAAAATGCAATAATTGACATAAGCTATGAAGACATAAGAAAACAAACTTCATATACATACCCAGAGTTTAAAAGAAATCAGTTTTAAAGTGTCTAAGTCACCGCTAGTAGTAACGACTCAATTTCATTAAGATCTTTTTCGAAAAGCCATGATTTCACTCCCCTAAGGAACTTCTGAAGCGATCTCAAAGATTTCAGAGTATCTGGAAGCTTATTAAAAATTCTGCAGGATAATATGGGGTAGCTATTTCGATAATTGATAGTGCGAAATGACGGCACATTGACAACTAAGCCCTGATTAGCCCTTAAATTGTAGTTATCATTATATCTGCTATTAAGGTAGCCACTCCTAGTAAAGAAGATTTTTAAGAATTTAAAATAAAATAGATGCCTCACAGGTAATATTTTAAGGTTTCTGAAAAGCTTCATTGAATGATATAAATAACTTCTATTACATATTCTACGCATGACACACTTTTGTAGAGTGAGTAATTGCTGTATTTTATTTCGATAAGCACTGCAATAGCAGCAAATTCCATATTGTAATTTCGATTGGAAAATCCCATAATAAAACATGAATTGAGCACAACTTCTTTATAGAATAAAAGTAACGAACCGTCGACCGAAAATATTGCTTTAAATATTGGATGTGCTCAGCCCAACTCATGTTATCGTCGATTATGACTCCCAAATATTTAAAATGCCGAACAGCTTCAATAGGAAAACAATTGGCATCACACGGAATATTAATATGGTGACATACACTAATCGATTGCAATATGCAATCATTAAACCGTTCGCAGTTTGAAGAGTGAAACACTAAGTCAATATCTGGCAAAGATTTTACTGTATGACTAGGGAATATTATTTTAGTTTTTTTGCTTATAACCGAATAATGTGCTGTAAACCAATTTCGTAACACGTCAAGATCATTATTTACATCGATAAATAAATTCTATGGAATTGCAGCCGCGTAAGCAATGCCTAGGTCGTCTGCAAATGCAGTTATTTTTCCGTTTATTTTTTGTTTAAATATAGAATTTATATAAATGAGAAATAGGATCGGGTCAAGAACAGATCCTTGGGTAGCTCCTAAGCTAACGCATACAGACTTACTAAGTTTATCTGATACTTTAACTTTTTGGGAACGATTTTTTAAATAACTTTCAAACCACTTATAAATAAAGCCCCTTAAGCCAGATTTAAAAATTTTTTTAAAAGCAATTCATGGTTGACCATATCAAATGCCTTTGTGATATCAACAAATAAGCCTGCGCATATCTCTTTGCTATCAAGTCTTTGGTTGATAGTAGTGCAAAAGTCAAGCAAAGCATCTTCAGTAGACATGCAAATATCTGCTATGTCGTAATTGATCTAAAATTTCATCAATTCGTGGTATGGGAAAAACTTGCTTGATTGTAGCTTCATTTAATTTTCTGAAGTCATAACTAATCTCCACTTTTTCTCGCCATCTTTACCACTTTTCTTTGGGACAAGCAATAATGGTGAATTCCAAGGTGAGGTGCTTGGTGAAATAATCCCTTCATTTAACAGTTCTCCTACCTGTTTATTAATTTCCATTCTATGGGAATGGGGTAGTCTATACTGTTTTTGGTTTATTGGTGGTTGGCCCACCAAAGTAGGGATATCATGTTTTAATACTGGGGTATATGATAGACAATCCCTTTCTAATAAAAATATGTCATGGAATGATGCACATATATTTACCATGGAAGCTTTTTCTTCCTCGCTTATGTGGGGATCTAAATTAATAGCGCCAAATAGCTTGTCTAATCTTTACCTCACGTGTTGTTCCGATATCATATTTATTGCGGAACTTGTAATTATTTTGAATTCAGTGTAATTTGAAAATTCCGGTCTGAAATCTCTATCAATGATAAATTCGTCTTCTGACGAGTTTAAAATTGGCACATAAACCATGCCATCTTTCACTTTGCTGAGTACTTCTCCTAAGTAAACTCCTTGTGAAAGTTCTTGTTTGTGTATAACAACTTCTTTTAATGTTGTTTTGACACACAAAGGTACTATTTTTACAGTTCGAGCTTCTATTGCTGTTTCTGTATTGTATAGTACTCTGTTAAAGTCATTCATCGGCTTAAGCGTGAATGCTGACGTTTTTCATTGAAAAACGTTAATTTTTTATCTATAGCGTTTATGGCAGTTCAGTTCCACAAATTGTCCCTACCTACTATTCCATCAGCTGGAACTCCTTGATCTAGTGACGGTATGTGTAACTTTAAACTTAGATCTGGGTTCTGCTATTGTTGAATAGTGGTGGTACCTAATGTGGTAACCTGTCCGCCAAATGATCCACTTAAATCTTTTCGATTATTTGTATCTAATTCTGGGAAATGCAACATTGCACTTTCTTTGACCAAACTTGTGTCGGCACCGGAATCTACCAACAAAATAAGTTTTCCATATCTGGCCTCTTTATATGGCACTTCTATGAACACGTCATTTTGATTTGCTTGATAGAAATTCTCGTTATGCCTGCCATACAAGATGTGTCTCCCAGTTTCAATATCTTTTGCGTTTTTTACGCATTCTATGGGTTTTGCGAGGGACGCCTCAACTACAGTATTCTGTGTATGATTTGTTTTCCCCGCACTATATTGTTTTAAGTTATTACTCAAAACTTTATAATTTTTACTTTTAGTAGTTAACGTATCAACTGCACTTTGTTGTGGTTGATTTACTGTTACTAATTTGTTAAAATTATTTGTAATTTCAGATGTAGTTAATTATTGGCCGGTCTTGGGCCCCCCTTAGTTTCCCTGAGCCTTTTCAAATTTCTTTTTGGCAAAACAGTTTTCTATTACATGCCCAGTTCTATCACACCAACTATATTTACTGGAAGATTGCTGAGAATTTGAGTTATTATTTTTTACGTTTTTTCCTATATCCGTTGTGTTTTGTGAACATTTTATGTTGGTCATGTGTCCATATTCAAAACACTTGTCACAGAAAGGTGTGTTTTTCCTAACATAACAGTCCTCTCTTGTGTGACCCTTCTTATTACAAAATGAGCACTTAATTGGTAGTTTTCTGGCGAAATATTTATTTGTACCCTCTTGTTCTCTCAGTGGAAATATTTCTTTTTCTAAAGGATGTTTCGTAATACTTGATTTCACTGGGTGAGCTCTTCATTGCCAGACTGCACGACGTTAACTCCAGATAATAATCCTAAATCTCCTTGTATGACATCTTCCATTTTGATTGTTTCCTGTAAGAATTTATCCAAGCTGTTTGTGTCCTCCCTTAACATCAATATCTTAAACATTTTATTACGTAATCCTAACTTAAATGCTGTAATCACTGACAGATAAATCTTTATAAGTTAATTTTATTGTCTCTAAGGCTTCGTTTCTTAGCGTATTTATTCGTCTCGCGAATGTATGCAGTTCTTCTTCAGGAAGTTAACGGGCGTTTCTTATTTGTTCTTGAATTAAATCAATAGATTTGGCTTTGGTGTATGTTATTTTTAACAATTTATGTAGCTCTTCTAATGACTTTAGCTCATGAGATCTGATTAACTCAAATGTATCACCATGCAAATGAAGCCTAACGCTTGCTATGAGTTCAGATTCTACTTCAGCTTTAATAACTTTCCGCACTGCCTCACATCCTTCTATGAACCTATATAGATCCGATTTCAACGTTGGTGAACTAGCCCCTGAAAAATAGGGTACTATATTTTTCACTAACTTCGAGATTTCTAGGAAACCCATTATAGAGATAAATAAAACTTAATTAGTTTTCTGTTATGCTTAAGATTTCCGTTATATGTAAATCTACACAATTCTCCTAACAATATTCCGTGGGCGTATTTATGAAACTCTAAATCGTTCATTACCTCATTTAAACCAAACAAAAAGCGGAGTCAGCAACTTTAAACGGTTGTTAACTCCAACAAAAAGCAAGCGTTTTATGTTACGTGCTTTTTATATGATTCTTTTTGCTTTACATATGCTCAAGGTTTCAAATTTTCATAGGTGAATGAACGACCTACTGTCTAAATAATTTTTTGCCTACAAATTTGTATACAGAAGTTTTGTGAGTTTACGCGACCTATCCCAAATTTTTGTTTAGAAAATTAAAATTTTGTGTATATACCACTCATTAATTAGTGATACGAAATGTAAATTGTTAAACTTTATTTACTCATTATTTGGAATAATTTATACTTAATGGCACACGGACCTCTGCAGAACACGAATCTTTGGAATATTTGAAAGTATTCCTCAGAACCAACAATAAGATTCTGCAAGGTTATATACGATTTGAAGATACCAATATATGGCTGTGTCTGAAAAATGGCTGAGCGCCAAACTTTTGAGAATTTCATGGTTAGTTATATGTTGCAATGATACTCACCAATTTTATTTCCAACGCTGTCGTACAATTCTTTGATGTTGTTGAAATTAATGTCCAATCCTCTAGACTCCTTCTGTGGTTCGGTAAACCGGCTGCGCCAAAGTTGTACTAATATTTTTCCCGTCCTGGGAAAACACTTAGTACTGTGTGTGACAATTGTATCTGGAAGTTAAACAAGTTTAAAGATTATCAGATTAAATATACTTACCAGTATATTTTCCTTTCTGAATATTTAACACCGTAGTCTTCAGTTTAATACCAGAACAAATTATGATTTTACTAAAAAATCTTAAATACCTTAACACCTTGCTTGATAAAAATTACACTAAGAATTCATACAAAAATATTTACACATAATTACAATAACATAACTTATTCTACTTAATTCAACTTTGTTGACCAAATTTAGTGGGCGAAATGTTTTCCGGGTTGCACAAGTTGGCTTTTGCTTTGGGTTTTGTTGTTGCATTTAAGTTCATTGTGTTCTCATTCTTGTTAATTGTTAGCAAGCAGAATTTGCCCATGGTAACATAAATGACCAACAAAACGACAACAGCCCGCAAGTATGCTGCACTTTTGCAACAATAATTTACTATTATTGGATAAATTGCATTATTCAATAATGCAGTTTTAATGTTATAGAATGATGTTAATCATCATCCTAAAAGTATATATAATATGCTATTTATGTTAATAACATATTATATTGTGCGGTAAGAACCCATAACATTCCTCTCCCCTTGGGATAAGAAAAAATTATGGCTAAGAAATTGCAATAATTTTTTCTTAACACATTATTGTATATTATTGATTATACATTATTTTCTTCTCTTATTTTAATTGAAAAATCAAAAATATTAAAAATAAGTCTACCTAACTGATGGTCCTACTCTCCTCCGTTACTGCTTGTCCCCCTTGGTTGGAAGGGCTTCAGCTCAACTTTAACTGGCCTCTTAGGTTGTACTTCAGATTCGATGGCGACGCTACTGATTATTCTGTTTTGCCTTGTGAGACTAGGCACATCATAATTCGGCATCTTGCAGAGTTTCGCTTGGTGAACTTGTGGTTACCGTTATTGGTGAAACGGCTTATGCCACAGTTTTCATTTCATCAAGGGAGGCTTTACGCTTTACTTGTTGCCCCCTCCCTTCCTTCATTTGGTTGTTTCCATATAGGGATTGACAACCATAATTTTTTAGCTATTAATGCTGGATATTTCGGTTATAATTCTTGAAATATTCTTCAGCTTAGCTTTAGTAAAAGATGCCTTTATCTTTTCTTCTCTGTTTGAACCTTTGAATTTATGAAGCGTGGATTGAAGTTTTTCCCCGCTTTTGGGTAAAATATAATAGCCCGTAAGCCCTATCAGGTTCATTAAATTGTCAACGTGGAGTCTATCTAGCCAACTCCGACTCTGCTACTGCTTAACTGCCTCAGTATAGGACCATGATTATAAATGGAAATCAATGTTAATTAAATTAAAAATCTATTTTTCCCTATCACCAAAAATATACTATACTTATATATACTATAAATTTTAATTTTGATATTATTAGAATATTTAAAATATATTTCGTAACTTAATTTATATACGTAATTTAATGTAAATGGTATATATGTGCATGCATTCTTATGTAATGCATACAAATATCTATGTATTTACGGCATTTACTCCGTTTTTGTTTATTAATTTATGTAAGTTTATGTAAATGTTATATATGTGTATGCATTTTTATAATGCATATATATATATATATATATATATATATATACGGCAGTTACTCCGTTTTATTGTTCTTTTGAATCACTCTTATTTTTTTATTTATTTACTTATTGATTGTGTTGGCCTTGTTTACCAATATTTATGACATATTAAATTTTGCAATTAGGCAAAAACATTTAAGTCTTAAAATTTAAACATGTCAACGAACTGACTTGTTTTAGCTTACGATGCAAAAATGTGCAACGTAAATCATAAATCTATATATGTATATAATACATACGTCTTAAGCGTATGAATACAAATATATATTATTATTCTATAGTAACTAATTTCTTGCTTTTATTTTAAAGCTATTTATTTTATCAGAACAAAAAAGTTTTGCTCTGTTTTTTTGTTTGTTTTTAATCAATTCTAATTTCAAAGTACCCAACATTTTTATTTATAGTTCTGTTGGGATTTAATTTTTAAAATTTTAGTTTTTCTTAAATTTGTAACTAAAATTCAAATGTATGTTATATATGTGAATACATCTCTTGAATGTATACAAATACATATTTCGCTGTTTTGAGTTCAAATTTTTATTTTTCCTTATCTTTCCAAGCCTTCTATTTCAAAACAATATAACTTAAAGTTATCTTAATATTCATTTCAGCCAAATGCTGTTATTTATTATTACAAAGCTGAGCTCTAGTTGCATTTGCTTTTTATTATTTGCATTTCGTTCTCTTTGATCGAAATGCATTGCTTTATATTTCTTTTACGTTTTTTATTGTTATTATTTTTTTTCAAATTTTTCCGTTACCTACTGTTGAGGTAGGGAAGTTATATGCGACCACGTGTGCTTATTGCGGCACACGTCATCTCATATTTCTTGTTAACAAGCAAGTATTTATTTACATATGTTTGTTTTTTACCATTTTTTTATTTCTATTTAATTTTGCTGTATCAAATAATATGAGCAAATTATTCTAATTCAAAAGAAAAAGATTGTAATTTTTATTTGAGCTCATTAAATAATTTTAATAAATTATTATGTAACTTCTTTTTCTTTCCTTTTATTACAACTTCTGTTGTAACAGGCACTTTGACAATTGAAACTTCAAATGGGGCTGTCCATATGGGAGGAAATTTATTTTTCCTAAACTGTATCCCCTTGTTTAAATTGGACGGGGTTGATTGTACCGTCATATTGCCTTTTAGACAGTTCCTTTGCCTTTTCTTGATTTCTCTTCACTAATTCGTGAGTCCTCTGAATCTGAAACTTTAGTATTTTTGCTTGGTCATCCGTGTTATAAAGCGGTGAGCACTTTCGTTTCAAATTCGTAGGCATTTCAAAGTCGAAATCATACAAAGTTCGAAATGGAGTTTGCTTAGTAGAGGTGTGTGTTGTGTTGTTATGGACATGCATGGCCGCTGACAGCCATTGGTCCCAATTCGACCCATCCTCTTTGGCAAAACTTCGCAAATATTCTTCTAGTGGTCTGTGGCTTCTTTCCAAAGAACCATTAGCCTGGGGATGATATGGCGTTATGTGCAATTTCTTAATCCCCAGCATCTTGCAGGTATCCGAAAATAATTTTGCAATGAAATTTATTCCATTATCAGTAATCAATATCTTCGGGATATTGTATCTGGCAATGATTTCGTCAAAAAATTTCTTCAAAACCGTACATTCTTCTGCATCTGGCATTGCAACACATGCCATATATTTTGAAAAATCATCCTGAAATGTCAACATATATTTATTTCCTGATGTAGTCTCAGGTAATGGGCCGACCATATCCATGTAAACTTTGTCAAAAGGTTTAAGTGGTGTATCTGTCAAAACCATTGGCATTTTTGTAAGTTTTGAACTCTTATTAGTTTGACATTTGGCACACTTTTTAATGTACTCTTTTACATCTTTTTGCATCCCTGGCCATCTATATTGCTTCCGTATCCTCAGAAGTGTTTTTACAGCACATTGATGCCCGCCTAGTGGTGTGCTATGAAAATCCCTTAGTATTATTTTTATTTCTTTAGGATCTTTCAGTATGACCACTGTTTTTTCGGTGTTGTTTTCAACCACCGTGTCTTTATCCACCTCGTTTGAAATGTTCGCTTTTTCCTTTTCAGAATTTTTAGATTTTGATCTGGTTTGTACTACTGTTATTTGTTTATTTGTTTGTGGTAATCTACTTACTTAAAGCGTCTGCATTTAAGTTTCTTTTCCCAGGCTTGTAAACGATTTCGAAATCATATTCCGATAGTTTATGTCGGAAGCGCGCCAAACGTGACGTTTGATCCTTAAGGTTTGATATACCACGTAGTGGTTGATGATCGGTGTAAATTTTGAAATGTCTGCCCAGCAAATATGCTCTAAAATTTTTGTTGCCCACACTATAGCGAGAAATTCCTTTTCAATGGTCGAATATCTTTTCTCAGTATCACTTAGTGCTCTACTGGCAAATGCTTTGGATTATCTTTACCGACTTCTCCTTGAGATAATATTGCACCAATTGCATCATTACTGGCATCTGTAGTTTACAAAAATTGCTGAGTAAAATCTGGATATGCCAATACAGGTGGTGACATTATCGCCTTTTTTAATTCATCAAATGAATTTTGGCATTCCGTTGACCATACGAACTTTGCGTCTTTTCTCAATAATTTATTTATTGGTAAAGCTAATCTTGCCGTATCTTTAATGAATTTCCGGTAATAATTTACCAGACCTAAAAATGCTTGTACTTCTTTTTTGTTTTTAGGTACTGGTATGTTTTTCACACATTCCACCTTGTCTGGGTCTGGTAGAGCTCCATGTTCTGAACATTTATGTCCTAAATACACAACTTCACGACGCAAAATTTGCATTTTTTCGTGTTTAATTTCAGATTATGTTGTCTTAATACCGTGAACACATTACGTAGCCTTTCTTCATGCTCTCGTAAGTTTTTTCCGTATATGACAATGTCATCTAAATAAACAAAACACTCTAGATATTGTAGTCCTGTGAGTATATGACTCATGATTCGTTGAAATGTTGCTGGGGCTCCTGTTAGACCAAACGGCATTCGGTTGAACTCAAAATGTCCCAACCCTGTACTAAATGCTGTTTTTTCTCTATCATCTTCATTTACCAATACTTGGTGGTATCCACTTGCTAGATCCAGCGTGGAAAAATATCTGCTATGTCGTAATTGATCTAAAATTTCATCAATTCGTGGTATGGGAAAAACTTGCTTGATTGTAGCTTCATTTAATTTTCTGAAGTCATAACTAATCTCCACTTTTTCTCGCCATCTTTACCACTTTTCTTTGGGACAAGCAATAATGGTGAATTCCAAGGTGAGGTGCTTGGTGAAATAATCCCTTCATTTAACAGTTCTCCTACCTGTTTATTAATTTCCATTCTATGGGAATGGGGTAGTCTATACTGTTTTTGGTTTATTGGTGGTTGGCCCACCAAAGTAAGGATATCATGTTTTAATACTGGGGTATATGATAGACAATCCCTTTCTAATAAAAATATGTCATGGAATGATGCACATATATTTACC
This sequence comes from Meiosimyza platycephala, assembly GCA_963662105.1. Lineage (NCBI taxonomy): Eukaryota > Metazoa > Arthropoda > Insecta > Diptera > Lauxaniidae > Meiosimyza > Meiosimyza platycephala. Next base: position 46,452,193 of record OY759210.1, read on the forward strand.
ATGGAAGCTTTTTCTTCCTCGCTTATGTGGGGATCTAAATTAATAGCGCCAAATAGCTTGTCTAATCTTTACCTCACGTGTTGTTCCGATATCATATTTATTGCGGAACTTGTAATTATTTTGAATTCAGTGTAATTTGAAAATTCCGGTCTGAAATCTCTATCAATGATAAATTCGTCTTCTGACGAGTTTAAAATTGGCACATAAACCATGCCATCTTTCACTTTGCTGAGTACTTCTCCTAAGTAAACTCCTTGTGAAAGTTCTTGTTTGTGTATAACAACTTCTTTTAATGTTGTTTTGACACACAAAGGTACTATTTTTACAGTTCGAGCTTCTATTGCTGTTTCTGTATTGTATAGTACTCTATTAAAGTCATTCATCGGCTTAAGCGTGAATGCTGACGTTTTTCATTGAAAAACGTTAATTTTTTATCTATAGCGTTTATGGCAGTTCAGTTCCACAAATTGTCCCTACCTACTATTCCATCAGCTGGAACTCCTTGATCTAGTGACACTATGTGTAACTTTAAACTTAGATCTGGGTTCTGCTATTGTTGAATAGTGGTTGTACCTAATGTGGTAACCTGTCCGCCAAATGATCCACTTAAATCTTTTCGATTATTTGTATCTAATTCTGGGAAATGCAACATTGCACTTTCTTTGACCAAACTTGTGTCGGCACCGGAATCTACCAACAAAATAAGTTTTCCATATCTGGCCTCTTTATATGGCACTTCTATGAACACGTCAATTTGATTTGATTGGTAGAAATTCTCGTTATGCCTGCCATACAAGATGTGTCTCCCAGTTTCAATATATTTTGCGTTTTTTACGCATTTTATGGGTTTTGCGAGGGACGCCTCAACTACAGTATTCTGTGTATGATTTGTTTTCCCCGCATTATATTGTTTTAAGTTATTACTCAAAACTTTATAATTTTTACTTTTAGTAGTTAACGTATCAACTGCACTTTGTTGTGGTTGATTTACTGTTACTACTTTGTTAAAATTATTTGTAATTTCAGATGTAGTTAACGTATCAACTGCACTTTCTTGTAGCTGATTTACTGTTACTATTTCATCTAAGATATTTTCTGAAACTTTATTTGTTTCATAATTAGAAGATAACGTCCCAACTGCACTTTGTTGTGGTTGATTTACTGTTACTACTTTTTTTGGCCCAAATTTACTAAGTTTCTTGGGTTCCCCGACTATTGGCCGGTCTTGGGCCCCCCTTAGTTTCCCTGAGCTTTTTCAAATTTCTTTTTGGCAAAACAGTTTTCTATTACATGCCCAGTTCTATCACACCAACTATATTTACTGGAAGATTGCTGAGAATTTGAATTATTCCTTTTTACGTTTTTTCCTATATCCGTTGTGTTTTGTGAACATTTTATATTGGTCATGTGTCCATATTGTCACAGAAAGGTGTGTTTTTCCTAACATAACAGTCCTCTCTTGTGTGACCCTTTTTATTACAAAATGAGCACTTAATTGGTAGTTTTCTGGCGAAATATTTATTTGTACCCTCTTGTTCTCTCAGTGGAAATATTTCTTTTTCTAAAGGATGTTTCGTAATACTTGATTTCACTGGGTGAGCTCTTCATTGCCAGACTGCACGACGTTAACTCCAGATAATAATCCTAAATCTCCTTGTATGACATCTTCCATTTTGATTGTTTCCTGTAACAATTTATCCAAGCTGTTTGTGTCCTCCCTTAACATCAATATCTTAAACATTTTATTACGTAATCCTAACTTAAATGCTGTAATCACTGACTTATTCAATTCTTCTCTGAATATTACATCAGATAAATCTTTATAAGTTAATTTTATTATCTCTAAGGCTTCGTTTCTCAGCGTATTTGTTTGTCTCGCGAATGTACGCAGTTCTTCTTCAGGAAGTTAACGGGCGTTTCTTATTTGTTCTTGAATTAAATCAATAGATTTGGCTTTGATGTATGTTATTTTTAACAATTTATGTAGCTCTTCTAATGACTTTAGCCCATGAGATCTGATTAACTCAAATGCATCACCATGCAAATGAAGCCCCTGAAAAATAGGGTACTATATTTTTCACTAACTTCGAGATTTCTAGGAAACCCATTATAGAGATAAATAAAACTTAATTAGTTTTCTGTTATGCTTAAGATTTCCGTTATATATAAATCTACACAATTCTCCTAATAATATTCCGTGGGCGTATTTATGAAACTCTAAATCGTTCATTACCTCATTTAAACCAAACAAAAAGCGGAGTCAGCAACTTTAAACGGTTGTTAGCTCCAAGAAAAAGCAAGCGTTTTATGTTACGTGCTTTTTATATGTTTCTTTTTGCTTTACATATGCTCAAGGTTTCAAATTTTCATAAGTGAATGAACGACCTACTCTCTTAATAATTTTTTGCCTACAAATTTGTATACAGAAGTTTTGTGAGTTTACGCGACCTATCCCAAATTTTTGTTTAGAAAATTAAAATTTTGTGTATATACCACTCATTAATTAGTGATACGAAATACAAATTGTTAAACTTTATTTACTCATTATTTGGAATAATTTATACTTAATGGCACACGGACCTCTGCAGAACACGAATCTTTGCAATATTTGAAAGTATTCCTCAGAACCAACAATAAGATTCTGCAAGGTTATATACGATTTATGAAGAAAGGAAAAATTATTTATAGAAACGCGAGTCTATGTTGAATAACTGATCCTTAAGATACAAAATCTTCTTTGGAACCCGATATACATTCAACAAGACTTTTCTCTTTACGACAGAGCCAAACGTTTTTCCGCGAAAATAACGTTTTAAAATTTATCAAATTCAGAAATATTTTACAAAAATCCAATTTTTAATTAAAATTTTCAACACAATTTTCTTCACAACTGTTAATGCATGTACAAGTTGCTAAAGACAAATGTTACTCCAGAATTTAAAAATTCAGAAAAATTTTTTTTAAAATTCTTTAAAATTCCTATCAAAGTTTTAAAAAATTTTTCCATAAAATTTAATTAAAACAAAATTTAACCAATGGAACCTAATTCCCTGATCAATGATGCAGATCGTGGACTATGAGGATCGCTCATAATTCATGCTCTCAAGTTCGATTTGAAGATACCAATATATGGCTGTGTCTGAAAAATGGCTGAGCGCCTAACTTTTGAGAATTTCATGGTTAGTTATATGTTGCAATGATACTCACCAATTTTATTTCCAACGCTGTCGTACAATTCTTTGATGTTGTTGAAATTAATGTCCAATCCTCTAGACTCCTTTTGTGGTTCGGTAAACCGGCTGCGCCAAAGTTGTACTAATATTTTTCCCGTCCTGTGTGTGACAATTGTATCTGGAAGTGAAACAAGTTTAAAGATTATCAGTTTTAATATACTTACCAGTATATTTTCCCTTTTGAATAATTAACACCGTAGTCTTCAGTTTATGACCAGAACAAATTATGATTTTATTAAAAAATCTTAAATACCTTAACACCTTGCTTAATAAAAATTACACTAACAATTCATACAAAAATATTTACACATAATTACAATAACAAAACTTATTCTACTTAATTCAACTTTGTTGACCAAATTTAGTGGGGCGAAATGTTTTCCGGTTTGCACAAGTTGGCTTTTGCTTTGGGTTTTGTTGGTGCATTTAAGTTCATGGTGTTCTCATTCTTTTTAATTGTTAGGAAGCAGAATTTGCCCATGGTAACATAAATGACCAACAAAACGACAACAGCCCGCAAGTATGCTGCACTTTTGCAACAATAATTTACTATTATTGGATAAATTGCATTATTCAATAATGCAGTTTTAATGTTATAGAATGATGTTAATCATCATCCTAAAAGTATATATAATATGCTATTTATGTTAATAACATATTATATTGTGCGGTAAGAACCCATAACATTCCTCCCCCCTTGGGATAAGAAAAAATTATGGCTAAGAAGTTGCAATAATTTTTTCTTAACACATTATTGTATATTATTGATTATACATTATTTTCTTCTCTTATTTTAATTGAAAAATTAAAAATATTAAAAATAAGTCTACCTAACTGATGGTCCTACTCTCCTCCGTTACTGCTTGTCCCCCTTGGTTGGAAGGGCTTCAGCTCAACTTTAACTGGCCTCTTAGGTTGTACTTCAGATTCGATGGCGACGCTACTGATTATTCTGTTTTGCCTTGTGAGACTAGGCACATCATAATTCGGCATCTTGCAGAGTTTCGCTTGGTGAACTTGTGGTTACCGTTATTGGTGAAACGGCTTATGCCACAGTTTTCATTTCATCAAGGGAGGCTTTACGCTTTACTTGTTGCCCCCTCCCTTCCTTCATTTGGTTGTTTCCATAAAGAGATTGACAACCATAATTTTTTAGCTATTAATGCTGGATATTTCGGTTATAATTCTTGTAATATTCTTCAGCTTAGCTTTAGTAAAAGATGCCTTTATCTTTTCTTCTCTGTCTGAATCTTTGAATTTATGAAGCGTGGATTAAAGTTTTTTCCCCGCTTTTGGGTAAAATATAACAGCTCGTAAGCCCTATCAGGTTCAATAAATTGTTAACGTGGAGTCTATCTAGCCAACTCCGACTCTGCTACTGCTTAACTGCCACAGTATAGGACCATGATCATAAATGGAAATCAATGTTAATTAAATTAAAAATCTATTTTTCCCTATCACCAAAAATATACTATGCTTACATATATATACTATAAATTTTAATTTTGATATTATTAGAATATTTAAAATATATTTCGTAACTTAATTTATATACGTAATTTAATGTAAATGGTATATATGTGCATGCATTCTTATGTAATGCATACAAATATCTATGTATTTACGGCACTTACTCCGTTTTTGTTTATTAATTTATGTAAGTTTATGTAAATGTTATATATGTGTATGCATTTTTATAATGCATATATATATATTGTTACGAAATTTCCTGTCTCTTTGACAGTAATTTCAATCTTTTACACTTTTCTGAGTTCGATCACTGGATTGTGTAATAATCAAGAAAAAACGCAATCTTTATTTAATTATAAAATGGTTTATTTAAATCACAAACGTCAGTTTTTACACAGTCAATTGTTTATTTAATCTTTACATTCAAATTGTATACACAAACGTTATACTTTATTACTTAAAATCCACTATATCACTTTAGTACTTAAATTCAAATGTTTTCACTTAAGGTCCACTGTGTTCCACTGTTCAATATCAACTGTGTCTCTGCTGCTCATATGACAGCCTTTAATACTAAAGTCATCATTTTCTCGAACCATTTGTCGTTGTCTAGAATATCGTTTCCAGTGCCTTCTAGATGGCGATTATCGACGTTGATAATGTCGTACCACTTTATCATTTATAGTACAGAAAACATGCTACATGTCGCTAGATGGTATTATTTTTCTACGGTAAGTGATGCACGTATTTTTCTACGGTCAATATTGCAAGTATTTTCTTACGGTCAGTGATGCACTTATTTTTCTACGGTCAGTGATGCAAGTATTTTTCTACGGTCAGTGATGCTAGCTAATATCGTTTAATAATTATTACGAGAATTTTCTGGCATAAACCAAATTTCGCTACACTGCCCTCCGCTTAAACTTGTTCGTCCCGAACAAGAGTCTCTCCATCTCTAGTATAAGGTGCCAGCCTTTCGATGTGGACTACCTTTAATTTACCTTTGTTGCCGGGGTATTTTTGGATTCGATACACATCATTAATCCTTGTGACGATCCGATAAGGTCCCTCGTAATGAGTCTGTAATTTAGGAGACAAGCCTCGTTTTCGTTGTGGGTTGTACAGCAGCACTAATTGACCTTCTTTGAACCCTTCAGTATTTGCTCGCAGATCATACCGAGCTTTCATCTTGTCGCTAGCCTATTGAGTACGTCTCCGGATGAGCTCGTGTATATCTGCTAGTTCTTCTCTTTTCTGCGATATGTAATCGTCAGCATTGGTCGTTTCTGGGACAGCGCTTACTCCGTACTTCAAATCTGCTAGAAGCCTTAAGTCCGTACCAAAAACTGCTTTTGCTGGCGTGACTGTAGCGGTATCGTGTATTGACGAACGATAAGCCATCAGAAATATTGGTAGATGCTCATCCCAATCTTTTTGTCCTTTGTCAACAACCTTTTTCAGATGCTCATCTAGAGTACGGTTGAACCTTTCGACCATGCCATCGGACTGAGGATGCAATGCTGTGGTACGTGTCTTCTGTATTCCAAACACGTCACAAACCTCCTTAAAAAGTGCCGACTCAAAATTTCGTCCTTGGTCGGAATGCAACTCAAGTGGAGCTCCATATCTTCAAATCCAATTTTTGATGAAAATGTCTGCCACTGTTTTTGCTTCTTGATTGGGAATGGGATATACTTCTGGCCACTTACTGAAGTAATCAATTACCACAAGGATGTATTTATTTCCTGCATTGCTAATTGGAAAAGGTCCCGCTATATCCATGGCTATCCTCTCAAAGGGAGCTCCTACGTTATACTGATGCATTTTTCCCCGAGTGCACATTGGTCACAACGGCGGATCCAGTCAGCAACTGTTTCTTGGCATCCTACCCAATAAAACCGTTTCTTTATTTTCTCTGTGGTTTTTGTTACGCCCAGATGTCCACCCCTCGATCCATTGTGATAATCCTTGATTATTTCCTTAAATTTTTCCTTTGGAATAACCAGCAGTTTTGAACGAATTTTACCATCCTCGCTTTCTCAGATTCGGTAGAGGCAACCATTATGCAACTCCAAACTTTGCCATTGCGCCCAGTATGCTTTACAGATTTGGCTTTCACTTGATATTTCTTGCCACGCCGGTTTCCTACCCAGCTCTTTATACTTAATTATAGTTGCCAAATCTGTATCACTGCGCTGGTCCCGTTGTACCTCCTCTTTTGTCCACTTTTCTTCAGGCAAAACGTTCAAAAGGCGCACATCAATTGTTCCAGCTTTACTTTCCGTTCGTGAACAATGACCGCATCCAATTTTACATGGACGACGGGAAAGTGCATCCGAATTTCCATGCTGGCTTTCTTTGCGATGTTTTATGGTAAAATTATAGCTCTGCAAGCGCTCTATCCACCGTGAAATTTGACCTTCTGGATCATTGAATTGAAGTAGCCACCTTAATGCCGCATGGTCTGTCCTCAGGAGAAAATGCTGTCCATATAAGTACTTATGGAAGTGTTTAACGCATTCCATTACTGCCAGTAACTCTCTCCGAATTACACAATAATTCCTCTCAGGCTTCGACAGAACTTTGCTGAAATATGCGACGACTTTTTCTTCTCCATTGATGACTTGGGACAAAACTCCTCCAATACCATGGCCACTCGCATCGGTGTCCAATACAAATTTTTCGCCGGGTATTGGGTACGCGAGTATAGGCGCTGTAGACAATAATTCTTTCAGCTTTTGGAATGCAGTTTCCTCTGCACCACTCCATTCGAATTTCCGATTTTTCTGTGTCATCTCATGTAGACTGCCTGCGACATTTGCGAAACCAGGAACAAAACGTTTGCAGTAAGTGCATAGGCCCAGAAAACTTCGCAACTCATGAAGATTAGATGGTCGTGGCCAATTTTTCACAGCTTTTATTTTATCCTCATCTGTGTGTATTCCTTCTGACGTAACCTTGTGCCCCAGATACTTGACTTCACGCTGGAAATGTGAGCACTTTTTCGCACTTAATTTTAGTCCAGCTGCCTCCAAGCGCTCAAACACTTCCTTCAGATTTTTCAAGTGGTCATCAAAATCTTTTCCCATAATGATGATGTCATCGAGATACACTAAACAGGTCTTCCAATGTAGTCCTTTGAGCACTCGTTCCATTAACCGCTCAAACGTAGCTAGAGCGTTACAGAGGCCAAACGGCATGACGTTAAACTGCCATAGACCATTCCCAATACTAAAGCCAGTTTTCTCCTTGTCTTCGTCATCTATTTCCAGGGTGGACGTATCCTGGGTAACGGGTAGCTGTCTTTTTTGGTGACGTCATTTAATTTTCTGTAATCCACACAGAATCGCATACTTCCGTCCTTTTTCTTGACATGCACGACCGGTGAACTCCACGGGCTTTCTGATGGTGCAATGACCTTTTCTCGCGCCATATCCTCTATAAGGCCCGTTACCTCCTCTCTCTTAGCGAGTGCTAGTCTTCTTGGGGTTGACGAATTGGCTGAATATCACTTGTATCAATGCGATGTTTGACAACTGATGTTCGGCCATTATTTTCTCCTTTGAACGCGAATATCCGCCAATGCTTTTGCAGAAACCTTTTTGCTTTATTTTTGTTCTGGGCAGACAACTCCTTCGTCCATTCTTTCGTCAATACTTCCAAGGCCGATGATTTTGTCAAAGCTGTACCTTTTGTGTCCTGCTGGTCATTTTCACAATTTATAACAGCCGTAACTTTCTCACATTCCCGTATTAGTTCACCTTTTTGCATCCATTTCGGCTTATTTGTTGGATTCAAAATTCGTGCTGGTATTTTGCTGTCCGCCTCTTGTTTTTACTAGGGTCTTTCCAATAATCAGGTCTTTCTTTAAATATTTCTTATCTGCTTCCACTACCCACAGATGGCTTGTCCCACAGTCTTCACTTGTTGTAGCCCAAATAATTTCTTCGGTGTTGGGTTCAATTCGACAGCGGTCACTTATGTAGACTCTTGCAATTGTTAATTTTTGTCCACAGCCAACGTCTAAAGGCAACTCTACATTCGCAAATCTTAACGTCTTTTTCTTAAGATCCAAAGTGAACCCGTGTCGAATCATGAAGTCCACGCCAATGATTACCTCATCGGTGATATTTGCAACAATAAAATCATGTTCCACAGTTTAGTTGCCGATAAGAACACTTGCTGTAACTTTTCCTACTATTTGCGCAATTTCTCCTGTCGCTGTTCTCAATTGGATCCCATTTAATGGCATTACTCTTCGTCTATTAAATAAATCTGTCCTCACAATTGAGTGCGATGCGCCTGTATCCAAAGTTAGCTCACATGGTCTTTCGATGATTTTTCCACCGATGGTAAGGCTGTTGGAATTTCGGCAGAGCTTTGAAACTAAGACTGTGGGGCAGTCATAAGTGAGAGTCAGCTCACGCCCCGCTGTACTGACTCTCTTTAGTTTAACGACTGCTCTTCAATACCATTTTCGCCGTCGTTCACCCTATTTCCAATTTTTCTTCTTGGTGAACGTGATGAGGAACGTTTACGACGTGATTTGCAGTTACGTGCCATGTGTCCCTGCTTGCAACAGTTATAGCAATTTCCGTTGAAGCTACTGCTGGCGAACGACGAATTTTTGTTCTCAGCCTCCACCTCCATCCGACGAGTTTTCAATGATGGGCGGCATGTCAACGCAATCGTCTCTTGAATGAGAGCAACTGTGACTGTTTCATTAAATGTTATCTTCGGGTTCTTCATTGTCTCGCGTTTTGTCTCTGAGTCACGTATGCCGTCAATAAACGCCTCTATTTTGAATTTTTCAGCTACGACACTTAACTCGTCAGGATAGGAAAGGTGTGCCAATCGTTCAATATCCGCAGCATACTCCTGCAAGGACTCACCAGATTTCTGGATACGACTTTTCAACTCCAGTCTGTGAATCTGCTTTATGTGATCACTACCATATTTTCGCTGTAAGGCATCCACCACCGCCTTGTAATTCTTTTGCTCCGCCATTGGAACCGTTTGCAATACTTCTGCAGCTGCGCCTTTTAATGCCACAAGTAGCGCTGCTGCTGCGCTATCATTATCCCAGCGATTATGAGGAGATGTTGTTTCGAACTGGAGCTTGAAAACACTAAATGGCATTGTTCCATCGTATATGGGTGCCTTAAGCCTCTCTGCGCTGATTTCTCTTATTACTTGAGTGGTTGGTTCGCTTATTTCAAACTGTTGAGTCCTTTTACTAACGTCTTCAAAATTATTTTGAACTTTATCCTTGAATGATTCAACGTCATCTCGTAACTCAGTCACTTTTGCATCGAGGCCATTTATCTTTTTGGCAACCTCCATTCGAACAGCCTCCTGGATTTGCAGCGAGTTCTGACTTAAGCTCTGATCAATTTCTTCTCGGTTCGCCTGGATCTGTGTCACGTTCTGATTAATTTCTTCCCGAACGGTCTGGATTTGCAGCGCGTTCTGATTTAAGCTCTGGTCAATTACTTTCCGAACCTTCTGGATATTGTTATTCATCTGTAACGCATTCTGACTTAACTTCTGGTCTATGTGCAGTGCATTTTGATTTATTGTCTGCGTTATCGCCATTGACATTTTCTCGAACTTTGACATATCTACAACGTCACCACTTGCAGCCATTCCAGAAGCTTCCTCCATTTTCGGTGTTGATTCTGAGACATCACTATAAAATTCAGGCTCTTCCAGGTCTACCCCTTGAGCCTGAAGAGCCTGCCGTAAGCGATTCTGTAACTCCAACTTTCCGCCAGATGATTGCAGATTCAGCTGCTACAACTCCTTCTTTAGTTGATCCACTTTTAGTTCGTCAAACTTAACCATTTTTATTTATTTTTTTGTTATTGTTAATTCTTTTTACACAATCCCACTTCTGACACCAATTGTTACGAAATTTTCTGTCCCTTTGACAGTAATTTCAATCTCTTACACTTTTCTGAGTTCGATCACTGGATTGTGTAATAATCAAGAAAAATCGCAATCTTTATTTAATTATAAAATAGTTTATTTAAATCACAAACGTTAGTTTTTACACAGTTCAATTGTTTATTTAATCTTTACATTCAAATTGTATACACAAACGTTATACTTTATTACTTAAAATCCACTATCTCACTTTAGTACTTAAATTCAAATGTTCTCACTTAAGATCCACTGTGTTCCACTGTTCAATATCAACTGTGTCTCTGCTGCTCATATGACAGCCTTTTATACTAAAGTCATCATTTTCTCGAACCATCTGCCGTTGTCTAGAATATCGTTTCCAGTGCTTTCTAGATAGCGATTATCGACGTTGATAATGTCGTTCCATCCGCCATTATCCAGAATGTCGTTTCCAGTGCTTTCTAGATGGCGATTATCGACGTTGATAATGCCGTACCACTTTATCATTTATAGTACAGAAAACATGCTACATGTCGCTAGATGGTATTATTTTTCTACGGTCAGTGATGCACGTATTTTTCTACGGTCAATAATGCAAGTATTTTCTTACGGTCAGTGATGCACGTATTTTTCTACGGTCAGTGATGCTAGCTAATATCGTTTAATAATTATTACGAGAATTTTCTGGCATAAACCAAATTTCGCTACAATATATATATATACGGCATTTACTCCGTTTTATTGTTCTTTTGAATCACTCTTATTTTTTTATTTATTTACTTATTGATTGTGTTGGCCTTGTTTACCAATATTTATGACATATTAAATTTTGCAATTAGGCAAAAACATTTAAGTCTTAAAATTTAAACATGTCAACGAACTGACTTGTTTCAGCTTACGATGCAAAAATGTGCAACGTAAATCATAAATCTATATATGTATATAATACATACGTCTTAAGCGTATGAATACAAATATATATTATTATTCTATAGTAACTAATTTCTTGCTTTTATTTTAAAGCTATTTATTTTATCAGAACAAAAAAGTTTTGCTCTGTTTTTTTGTTTGTTTTTAATCAATTCTAATTTCAAAGTACCCAACATTTTTATTTTTAATTCTGTTGGGATTTAGTTTTTAAAATTTTAGTTTTTCTTAAATTTGTAACTAAAATTCAAATGTATGTTATATATGTGAATACATCTCTTGAATGTATACAAATACATATTTAGCTGCTTTGAGTTCAAATTTTTATTTTTCCTTATCTTTCCAAGCCTTCTATTTCAAAACAATATAACTTAAAGTTATCTTAATATTCATTTCAGCCAAATGCTGTTATTTATTATTACAAAGCTGAGCTCTAGTTGCATTTGCTTTTTATTATTTGCATTTCGTTCTATTTGATCGAAATGCATTGCTTTATATTTCTTTTACGTTTTTTATTGTTATTATTTTTTTTCAAATTTTTCCGTTACCTACTGTTGAGGTAGGGAAGTTATATGCGACCGCGTGTGCTTATTGCGGCACACGTCATCTCATATTTCTTGTTAACAAGCAAGTATTTATTTACATATGTTTGTTTTTTACCATTTTTTTATTTCTATTTAATTTTGCTGTATCAAATAATATGAGCAAATTATTCTAATTCAAAAGAAAAATATTGTAATTTTTATTTGGGCTCATTAAATAATTTTAATAAATTATTATGCAACTTTTTTTTCTTTCCTTTTATTACAACTTCTGTTGTAACAGGCACTTTGACAATTGAAACTTCAAATGGGCCTATCCATATGGGAGAAAATTTATTTTATCTAGTTTGATTTTTCATCAAAACTGTATCCCCTTGTTTAAATTGGACGGGGTTGATTGTACCGTCATACTGCCTTTTAGACAGTTCCTTTGCCTTTTCTTGTTTTCTCCTCACTAATTCGTGAGTCCTCTGAATCTGAAACTTTAGTATTTTTGCTGGTCATCCGTGTTATAAAGCGGTGAGCACTTTCGTTTCAAATTCGTAGGCATTTCAAAGTCGAAATCATACATAGTTCGAAATGGAGTTTGCTTAGTAGAGGTGTGTGTTGTGTTGTTATGGACATGCATGGCCGCCGGCAGCCATTGGTCCCAATTCGACCCATCCTCTTTGGCAAAACTTCGCAAATATTCTTCTAGTGGTCTGTGGCTTCTTTCCAAAGAACCATTAGCCTGGGGATGATATGGCGTTATGTGCAATTTCTTAATCCCCAGCATCTTGCAGGTATCCGAAAATAATTTTGCAATGAAATTTATTCCATTATCAGTAATCAATATCTTCGGGATATTGTATCTGGCAATGATTTCGTCATAAAACTTCTTCAAAACCGTACATGCTTCTGCATCTGGCATTGCAACACATGCCATATATTTTGAAAAATCATCCTGAAATGTCAATATATATTTATTTCCTGATGTAGTCTCAGGTAATGGGCCGACCATGTCCATGTAAACTTTGTCAAAAGGTTTAAGTGGTGTATCTGTCAAAACCATTGGCATTTTTGTAAGTTTTGAACTCTTATTAGTTTGACATTTGGCACACTTTTTAATGTAATCTTTTACATCTTTTTGCATCCCTGGCCATCTATATTGCTTCCGTATCCTCAGAAGTGTTTTTACAGCACATTGATGCCCGCCTAGTGGTGTGCTATGAAAATCCCTTAGTATTATTTTTATTTCTTTAGGATCTTTCAGTATGACCACTGTTTTTTCGGTGTTGTTTTCAACCACCGTGTCTTTATCCACCTCGTTTGAAATGTTCGCTTTTTCCTTTTCAGAATTTTTAGATTTTGATCTGGTTTGTACTACTGTTATTTGTTTATTTGTTTGTGGTAATCTACTTAAAGCGTCTGCATTTAAGTTTCTTTTCCCAGGCTTGTAAATGATTTCAAAATCATATTCCGATAGTTTATGTCGGAAGCGCGCCAAGCGTGACGTTTGATCCTTAAGGTTTGATATACCACGTAGTGGTTGATGATCGGTGTAAATTTTGAAATGTCTGCCCAGCAAATATGTTCTAAAATTTTTTGTTGCCCACACTATAGCGAGAAATTCCTTTTCAATGGTCGAATACCTTTTCTCGGTATCACTTAGTGCTCTACTGGCAAATGCTTTGGATTATCTTTACCGACTTCTCCTTGAGATAATATTGCACCAATTGCATCATTACTGGCATCTGTAGTTTACAAAAATTGCTGAGTAAAATCTGGATATGCCAATACAGGTGGTGACATTATCGCCTTTTTTAATTCATCAAATGAATTTTGGCATTCCGTTGACCATACGAACTTTGCGTCTTTTCTCAATAATTTATTTATTGGTAAAGCTAATCTTGCCGTATCTTTAATGAATTTCCGGTAATAATTTACCAGACCTAAAAATGCTTGTACTTCTTTTTTGTTTTTAGGTACTGGTATGTTTTTCACACATTTCACCTTATCTGGGTCTGGTAGAGTTCCATGTTCTGAACATTTATGTCCTAAATACACAACTTCACGACGCAAAATTTGCATTTTTTCGTGTTTAATTTCAGATTATGTTGTCTTAATACCGTGAACACATTACGTAGCCTTTCTTCATGCTCTCGTAAGTTTTTCCCGTATATGACAATGCCATCTAAATAAACAAAACACTCTAAACATTGTAGTCCTGTGAGTATATGACTCATGATTCGTTGAAATGTTGCTGGGGCTCCTGTTAGACCAAACGGAATTCGGTTGAACTCAAAATGTCCCAACCCTGTACTAAATGCTGTTTTTTCTCTATCATCTTCATTTACCAATACTTGGTGGTATCCACTTGCTAGATCCAGTGTGGAAAAATATCTGCTATGTCGTAATTGATCTAAAATTTCATCAATTCGTGGTATGGGAAAAACTTGCTTGATTGTAGCTTCATTTAATTTTCTGAAGTCATAACTAATCTCCACTTTTTCTCGCCATCTTTACCACTTTTCTTTGGGACAAGCAATAATGGTGAATTCCAAGGTGAGGTGCTTGGTGAAATAATCCCTTCATTTAACAGTTCTCCTACCTGTTTATTAATTTCCATTCTATGGGAATGGGGTAGTCTATACTGTTTTTGGTTTATTGGTGGTTGGCCCACCAAAGTAGGGATATCATGTTTTAATACTGGGGTATATGATAGACAATCCCTTTCTAATAAAAATATGTCATGGAATGATGCACATATATTTACCATGGAAGCTTTTTCTTCCTCGCTTATGTGGGGATCTAAATTAATAGCGCCAAATAGCTTGTCTAATCTTTACCTCACGTGTTGTTCCGATATCATATTTATTGCGGAACTTGTAATTATTTTGAATTCAGTGTAATTTGAAAATTCCGGTCTGAAATCTCTATCAATGATAAATTCGTCTTCTGACGAGTTTAAAATTGGCACATAAACCATGCCATCTTTCACTTTGCTGAGTACTTCTCCTAAGTAAACTCCTTGTGAAAGTTCTTGTTTGTGTATAACAACTTCTTTTAATGTTGTTTTGACACACAAAGGTACTATTTTTACAGTTCGAGCTTCTATTGCTGTTTCTGTATTGTATAGTACTCTGTTAAAGTCATTCATCGGCTTAAGCGTGAATGCTGACGTTTTTCATTGAAAAACGTTAATTTTTTATCTATAGCGTTTATGGCAGTTCAGTTCCACAAATTGTCCCTACCTACTATTCCATCAGCTGGAACTCCTTGATCTAGTGACACTATGTGTAACTTTAAACTTAGATCTGGGTTCTGCTATTGTTGAATAGTGGTTGTACCTAATGTGGTAACCTGTCCGCCAAATGATCCACTTAAATCTTTTCGATTATTTGTATCTAATTCTGGGAAATGCAACATTGCACTTTCTTTGACCAAACTTGTGTCGGCACCGGAATCTACCAACAAAATAAGTTTTCCATATCTGGCCTCTTTATATGGCACTTCTATGAACACGTCAATTTGATTTGATTGGTAGAAATTCTCGTTATGCCTGCCATACAAGATGTGTCTCCCAGTTTCAATATATTTTGCGTTTTTTACGCATTTTATGGGTTTTGCGAGGGACGCCTCAACTACAGTATTCTGTGTATGATTTGTTTTCCCCGCATTATATTGTTTTAAGTTATTACTCAAAACTTTATAATTTTTACTTTTAGTAGTTAACGTATCAACTGCACTTTGTTGTGGTTGATTTACTGTTACTACTTTGTTAAAATTATTTGTAATTTCAGATGTAGTTAACGTATCAACTGCACTTTCTTGTAGCTGATTTACTGTTACTATTTCATCTAAGATATTTTCTGAAACTTTATTTGTTTCATAATTAGAAGATAACGTCCCAACTGCACTTTGTTGTGGTTGATTTACTGTTACTACTTTTTTTGGCCCAAATTTACTAAGTTTCTTGGGTTCCCCGACTATTGGCCGGTCTTGGGCCCCCCTTAGTTTCCCTGAGCTTTTTCAAATTTCTTTTTGGCAAAACAGTTTTCTATTACATGCCCAGTTCTATCACACCAACTATATTTACTGGAAGATTGCTGAGAATTTGAATTATTCCTTTTTACGTTTTTTCCTATATCCGTTGTGTTTTGTGAACATTTTATGTTGGTCATGTGTCCATATTCAAAACACTTGTCACAGAAAGGTGTGTTTTTCCTAACATAACAGTCCTCTCTTGTGTGACCCTTTTTATTACAAAATGAGCACTTAATTGGTAGTTTTCTGGCGAAATATTTATTTGTACCCTCTTGTTCTCTCAGTGGAAATATTTCTTTTTCTAAAGGATGTTTCGTAATACTTGATTTCACTGGGTGAGCTCTTCATTGCCAGACTGCACGACGTTAACTCCAGATAATAATCCTAAATCTCCTTGTATGACATCTTCCATTTTGATTGTTTCCTGTAACAATTTATCCAAGCTGTTTGTGTCCTCCCTTAACATCAATATCTTAAACATTTTATTACGTAATCCTAATTTAAATGCTGTAATCACTGACTTATTCAATTCTTCTCTGAATATTACATCAGATAAATCTTTATAAGTTAATTTTATTATCTCTAAGGCTTCGTTTCTCAGCGTATTTGTTTGTCTCGCGAATGTACGCAGTTCTTCTTCAGGAAGTTAACGGGCGTTTCTTATTTGTTCTTGAATTAAATCAATAGATTTGGCTTTGATGTATGTTATTTTTAACAATTTATGTAGCTCTTCTAATGACTTTAGCCCATGAGATCTGATTAACTCAAATGCATCACCATGCAAATGAAGCCCCTGAAAAATAGGGTACTATATTTTTCACTAACTTCGAGATTTCTAGGAAACCCATTATAGAGATAAATAAAACT
Source organism: Meiosimyza platycephala (assembly GCA_963662105.1). Lineage (NCBI taxonomy): Eukaryota > Metazoa > Arthropoda > Insecta > Diptera > Lauxaniidae > Meiosimyza > Meiosimyza platycephala. The sequence continues at coordinate 46,469,162 of OY759210.1, forward strand.
TAATTAGTTTTCTGTTATGCTTTAGATTTCCGTTATATATAAATCTACACAATTCTCCTAATAATATTCCGTGGGCGTATTTATGAAACTCTAAATCGTTCATTACCTCATTTAAACCAAACAAAAAGCGGAGTCAGCAACTTTAAACGGTTGTTAGCTCCAACAAAAAGCAAGCGTTTTATGTTACGTGCTTTTTATATGTTTCTTTTTGCGTTACATATGCTCAAGGTTTCAAATTTTCATAAGTGAATGAACGACCTACTCTCTTAATAATTTTTTGCCTACAAATTTGTATACAGAAGTTTTGTGAGTTTACGCGACCTATCCCAAATTTTTGTTTAGAAAATTAAAATTTTGTGTATATACCACTCATTAATTAGTGATACGAAATACAAATTGTTAAACTTTATTTACTCATTATTTGGAATAATTTATACTTAATGGCACACGGACCTCTGCAGAACACGAATCTTTGGAATATTTGAAAGTATTCCTCAGAACCAACAATAAGATTCTGCAAGGTTATATACGATTTATGAAGAAAGGAAAAATTATTTATAAGAACGCGAGTCTATGTTGAATAACTGATCCTTAAGATACAAAATCTTCTTTGGAACCCGATATACATTCAACAAGACTTTTCTCTTTACGACAGAACCAAACGTTTTCCCGCGAAAATAACGTTTTAAAATTTATCAAATTCAGAAATATTTTACAAAAATCCAATTTTTAATTAAAATTTTCAACACAATTTTCTTCACAACTGTTAATGCATGTACAAGTTGCTAAAGACAAATGTTACTTCAGAATTTCAAATTTCACAAAAATTTTTTTTAAAATTCTTTAAAGTTCCTATCAAAATTTTAAAAAATTTTTCCATAAAATTTAATTAAAACAAAATTTAACCAATGGAACCTAATTCCCTGATCAATGATGCAGAACGTGGACTATGAGGATCGCTCATAATTCATGCTCCCAAGTTCGATTTGAAGATACCAATATATGGCTGTGTCTGAAAAATGGCTGAGCGCCAAACTTTTGAGAATTTCATGGTTAGTTATATGTTGCAATGATACTCACCAATTTTATTTCCAACGCTGTCGTACAATTCTTTGATGTTGTTGAAATTAATGTCCAATCCTCTAGACTCCTTTTGTGGTTCGGTAAACCGGCTGCGCCAAAGTTGTACTAATATTTTTCCCGTCCTGTGTGTGACAATTGTATCTGGAAGTGAAACAAGTTTAAAGATTATCAGTTTTAATATACTTACCAGTATATTTTCCCTTTTGAATAATTAACACCGTAGTCTTCAGTTTATGACCAGAACAAATTATGATTTTATTAAAAAATCTTAAATACCTTAACACCTTGCTTAATAAAAATTACACTAACAATTCATACAAAAATATTTACACATAATTACAATAACAAAACTTATTCTACTTAATTCAACTTTGTTGACAAAATTTAGTGGGGCGAAATGTTTTCCGGTTTGCACAAGTTGGCTTTTGCTTTGGGTTTTGTTGGTGCATTTAAGTTCATGGTGTTCTCATTCTTTTTAATTGTTAGGAAGCAGAATTTGCCCATGGTAACATAAATGACCAACAAAACGACAACAGCCCGCAAGTATGCTGCACTTTTGCAACAATAATTTACTATTATTGGATAAATTGCATTATTCAATAATGCAGTTTTAATGTTATAGAATGATGTTAATCATCATCCTAAAAGTATATATAATATGCTATTTATGTTAATAACATATTATATTGTGCGGTAAGAACCCACAACACAGGTCAAAACGCTAATGTTGGCACTAATGGGCCAATGCTGCCGTTCATTTTTTTTTTTGGTATGTATGTATGCATGGTGTGAGCGGACAGACGGCTGACAAGCGGCATCAGGCGAGCTGCTGTGTGCATATTTGTAAAGGCGTCAGTGGCGGAAATTTTTGGTAGCGAGCAGTTGGTAGAAAAATTTATCGCGTGCGGTCGCAAGTTGCGGAAATTATCTCATCGCGTACGGTCGCAAAAATTTAAAAATAATTAAAAGCGTGCAGTGGTTGAGACAAAATAATATCCAACGCGGGCGGTAGCCTTGCGCAATGCTATCAAATATGTTGCACAAAAGTTTATAAAAATTTTTAAGAAATTAATGCATTGTGTTTAAGTGGAAAAAAAAACTTATATAATCAAAAGCACTAATTGCTAAAATTCGATAAATATACAATTCATTAAAAACTCAATTCAGCAACTCTTTGTTAAAGTGCAATAGAAAAACCTCAGCAAATATAATGCGACTGTTTTTAAATTTGAAATAATTCTATTGTTTCAATGTGAACAAATAAAATATGAATAAGCCAGTGTAAAAAAAACAAAAAGTTTTTTGAAAGCAAATTTGCGCGGATCGTATTGCGCATGAATGTAAAATATGAAAAATTTAAAACTTTAAAATCGGAAAAATCCTTATATACATATATACAATAATTAAAAGCAATTCAAAGCCATTGAAACCAAAAAGCTACTTAGAACCAAAAATAAATAAACGTACAATAAAATAGAGTCAACAAAACAACATAATAAAAAAATATAATAACAACTTTAAGAAATAAGAACAAACAACATCACAACTTTCAACCAAATTTCAACAAAAATAGTTGCAGCAACACGAACATCAACAGCACTGACAGGAGCAGCAGTCAACGTTATTACCAGCCAGAGCTGTCGACAACCACAGCCACCAGCTAAATCGCTAATTATTATATATTTTTTGTTAGTATATTTAAGTATATATTTTTGACTCTTAACTTTATCATTAATATTTCTTTGTATAATCAATGCCTTTCTTGAAACCTAGTTTTTGATTGTTTGCAATTTATTGCTTAAAAGAAGATGCATGAAGATGCATGTAAGTTAAATTTTTACAACCGCTAGAAAGGCATTTAACATTAATTTGTAAGCATAGTATAAATTTGAATTTAGGTTAAGAAGTGAATTCACTTAGTATAAATTTGTATAACCTATATTCAATCATTATTTTTTTTATTAAACTTAAGAAGATTTGTTCAGAAAAGGAAAAATCAGTAACTATAATGAATTCGAAAAATAAAAATAAGAATAAAACAAAAATTAATTCTATTTAATTTTAAAATTATGAAGATGTGCTAGGCAATAGGTTTAGGGGAGGTGCCATGAGATGGTTTACCGTGATGCCACCGTAAAAGTTTGAGGAAGGGACCTGGGGTTTTTCTGCTCCCCCTTAGAGAAAATTTTTTTTGATAAATTTTAAATTTTTCTAAGTTCGCGCTCATATTGGTATGGGAGGACCGCGACCCTGGCCGGGGGGATTTTGAGTGCTCAACGCTGAATTCGTGAGCGTACTCCGAACAAATGCCAGGCGTAACATACGTTAGGTTCATATAAGCGGTTTGTTGTTTTATTATTTTTTATTAATTAATACATTATTATACATATTTTATAACTTTTACTTGTGTTTTTTCGCGCCATAGTGCTGCGTCCGCCTGTGCCGGTTATGGCCTGTTAAACTCGTTCCTTTCAACTTGGAAACATCTGCAAGAAAGTATTTTGTGAAAAAAGGATTCATAAAAATCATACCAGAAGATTAATAATTATTTTTTCACTCATTTTTCACTTTTCATTTGTTTTATAGTAAATGTATGAATTGATTCACTTGTACAGCTTTTTTTGATATTTTTCTTTTTATGTGTGATGTGTAAACTTTCCTGGTTTGCCATAATGTAAAAGTGTGTTAGTGAACACAAGATTTTGTTTCATTGCGTTTGTAATACGTTAGAGCTGTCCAGCTGGGTTATTTTTTCAAACTCAACTTTTGTATGCATTATGCGTTCAACAGAATTGGGTCGGAGTCGGAAACGCGGAAGCGGAATTTCGCTGTCAAAAATTATAACACACTTGATGCTATGAAATTGAACAGAATTGCAGCCTACGACTGATAGCCTACCGACGATTTAGATTTAATTTTATTTTCTCCGTCGGATCAGTGTTGTATTTCCAATCAGCTTGTGTCAATTTTTTGTTCACGTTTGAAATGCAAATTTTGCAAAAAGTAATTTTATTCTAAATATATCCTAAATAAAATTAAATTAAAAATATCCCGGATTAAAAATGATAAAATGAGCGAAACAAGTTACAACGAGCAATTAATTGAAAAGGTTCGAGAGTATAAATGCTTGTACGATCTTTCAGTTAAGGATTACCGAAATGTGCATAAAAAAGACATGATTTGGCAAGAAATCATATATTATTTGTTTTCAATTCTTTTAACATAAAAATTTGAAAACACTTTCAGCAGACTATTGTAAAAGGCGGTGGAAAACACTTCGCGATTCGTACAAAAAAATCAACGTGCTAAGGTGCTAACTTCTGGCAGCGGCGAACCGCCACCAGAGAAAAAATGGAAGCATTAGTGTTCTTGGAAAATCATAAGAACTCGAGAACGTAAGTATGGAAAAAAAATTATTTATTAGTTCTCTAATATGGCCCAATCCGCGTCAAAGGAGAAAGAGACCCCGGAACTGGTTTACTTTAGCTCCCATAGCCCAATTTTTTGTCCTCAGGGATAATAGGGAGTTAAAAGCAAATAAAAAACATGCAAAAATAGTGTCGCTCGGATCTAGTTTCGGAGATATAGCCGTCAGAAGTTTCGGATATAGCTTTTGTAAAAACTATAATATTATAAACATTTACTAAACAAAAATTAGTTGACAAAAGTTTGGCAGTAAGTTAAGTCCTACGACAGCTCACAATAGGTCAAAAATAACTTATTGGTAAAATTTTTGTATATAAAATTTGGTTTTATAAAAAAAAGGAATAATATTTTTGTAATAATAAATAATTGTATATATGTTAGTTATATATGTATTTTCATATTTTTGTTTAGACAAAACAACCCTGATGATGACCGGCAATGCAGGTCGAAATATGGGAAAAATAAAATAATAAAAAACAACCTTTCTTGTTTTTATTACAAACGGTATTTTTTCCAAAAATTGTGTTAAGAACCTATAGTTTTTTTTTTAAATTTTAAGAATGCTTGATTCTCTTGCTTTAAAATGATGTACCATTTGTATAGTTTTTTTTTATTTCACTTATTTTCCATTGAAAAAATTAAAATCACTTTGGTAAATTTTGATATTAAAATATAAAGTAATTATTTAATTTAACTCCCGATTTTTATTATACGCATTATTGTTTACATGTTGGTAAGTATTCATTTTTTTCAACAATAATTATAATTCAAATCACCAAAAAATGTTTCACTTTCTCACAGTAAAAATATTTCAATTCAAAAACTTTTTTTATGTAAACTAAATAACAGCTGTATTTTCCGTCGTTCGTCGTCCGCCGCAATTGTAATTGCTCAAACGTTTTTCCGACGGATTTTTTCTTTTGACAGCGGAACTCCGCTTCCGCTTTTCCGACTCCGACCCAATTCTGTTCAATAAATAACAGTGAAAAAATGCACTCGCTATCAAGAAGAAACTAAGTAAACGCAGACAAGAAATCTGCCAACCCACGCTATTAGCTATGAGTATTGTGTTGAACAGAATTGGAACGGAGTAAGAAACTCGCCGTCAAAAATTACAGCACACTTGATGCTATGAAATTGAACAGAATTGCGGAGTACGACTGGTAACCTACCGACGGATTCCCGTCGATTTAGATTAATGCGTTGAACAGAATTGGGACGGAATCGGAAAAGTGGAAACGGAAATCCGCTGTTGAAAATTATAACACACTTGACGATATGAAATTGAACAGAACTGCGGCGTACGACTGGTAACCTACCGACTGATACCCGTCGATTTAGATTTAATTCTAATTTTTTATGACAGCAGATTTTCGTTGCCGACCTCGTCCCAATTCTGTTCAACCTATAAAAAGTGAAAGAAATGTCAGTGCCTTATCAAGACTGATTTTGACAGCAAGGGTAGCCCTAAAAATAAAGACTAGAACCATGATTTAACTAACATGGTTACTGCACTGAAAAATGTTGCCACTTTTTCGAGTGGTGCAAATGTCAAACAACACTGCTATGTCAGTGTTGCAATTTCATTTTTTGACAATTTGCTTTTACCTTATATGATTATACCATGACTAGAACTATCTTTAGAATTGCTACAACCTTGATCATTGTACCATGAAGTTGACCTATGCACGGTTTATTTGTCACCGGGCACGTTTCGGCCAGCAGAAATGGTGATTTTCAAATTAAAAAAATTGTATTCAATAGATATTAATTTGCCCTTTTGAACTACGTCAATTAATTAATTTGCCCCTTCTTTGTTTTCTATGGGGATTCGATCGGCTGCGATTGAATGTGCTAGACGTAAAAAATCAAATAAATTTTTGTTTGTCGAAAAAAAATTATAAGAAAAGAAAAAAAATTTTTTTTTTTTATTTGATTAATTTACGAGTCTTATAAAATGGACGATATTTCGAGGCTGCTAAACATCTTCCAAGGAAAAATGTACCGCCTGATAAGGAAGCTGAATTCGAAACCACAGCCTTTGAGACATTCCTGCAACAAAGTGGAGCAGACAACATTCAGATGCAACCCACCATGGGACAACACAATATCAACCAGATATCTTCAGTACCAGCCACATCAATAGCCCCACCTGTCGAGGCTGAAAATTATGAATATGGTCATAGAGATGATGATTTAGTGAAAGATGGCACCTCTAATTTCATCACAATTCGAAAGAGAGCCAAGAGGTCCAGTTTTGGTGAATTTAAACAACTAGATATGTCCAGTTTTCCTTCAAATTTGGAATATTCAAATCGCTATGCAGCTCTCGCTGACATTTCTATTGAGACAACGCAACAACAATCGGCAAAAAAGTGGTAAGTTCCAGTAAAAACGATGTGGTCAAGCCAGTTAAACATTCAAAATTCTGTCCTCCAATTATAATTTACAACGTTAACGTAAAAAATTTAGTTGATCAGCTAAATAAAAAAAGTCCTAAGCTAGATTTTAAAATTATTAATAAATCTCGCACTAAAAGTAAAATTTACTTAAAAGATCCTAATGTTCATTTGGAAATGATAGCTCTTCTAAGAGAAAAAAAAATTGAATCTTTTTCTTTCCCCCAAAGAAGTTTAGGCAGGTCAGTCTTATTCTGCGTGGACTTCATTTCTTGTCCGACATTATTGAAATAAAACAGGAATTAGATAAAATTCTTCCAAAGACAGTAGAAAAATTTGTAAAGTTTACAACTCCAAACTCACTCAAGAACAATTTCGAAACCGGTCTCTTCCTAGTTACCCTTTTTCCAGAGAAAAAATTTAATGATTCGAAATCTGATGTATCAGGTGATCAAATGGGAAGCTCCAAAGGCTCTTAGTAAGGAGATGCAATGCAAGCGATGTCAACAATGGGGGCATATTGCTAAGTATTGTAATAGGTCTTGCGTAAAATGTGAGAAAGATCATGGACCGGGAGAATGTTCGTTGGCTGAAAGTACAGATGTAAGGCCTTTCTGTATAAACGGTAGTGAATCGGGTCACCCACCCAACTGGCGGGGATGCCCTTCCTATAAGGACAATGTTAGAAGAAAAAAACTTTTGATAAACCAGGCTAAGGAGAAAAAACTAATTGCTCTCTCAAATGTCCAGAATGCAGTCAACAAACAATCATTGGTAATCAAAGGTAAGTCCTATGCAAGCAATTTTCATCAATCGCATAATTACAACCATTCCATTAATGCAGAGAAGCCTTCAATAGTTCAAGAATGTTTGAAGGTTGCAAATTAAATTTTTGAATTAGAGCAGCCACCACTTGAATTACGAGTAGAAAATTTTCTCAGAAATTTTAAACGATTATCGAAAGATGAGGTTAAAAGAGAGTGCATAACACTCTTAAAAGAGGTCAGGGAGAAGTATGGTCCATAATGTGACAAACCTTTTGACTTATAATGTAAGATCCTTGGTAGAAGGAAGTAGATTGATCGAGTTGAAAAAAATTCTAGATGCTAATCATATAGACATTTTTTTTCTTTAAGAAACTCATATATCTAGATCAAAGAATATGAATATGATGGAGTTACCATTGTTTTAAGTAATCGTTTTAAATATTCTCTGGTCAAATTTACAAATGTTACTTTTCCATATATTTTTCTAGATGTATGTGTTTCAGTTAATGGTTTAAATAAACATTTGTTAATAGGATCTATTAACATTAGGAGTAATTTCTTGTCTGATAGTTTCGTGAATGAACTTGTTGAATTGCAAACAAATAATTAAAACAGTTATGAATTTTAGGTGCCACTATTCATTACTTATGTAAAATAGGCTGCTAATTCTGAAAAACAAATTTTTTTTTTCTTTCACATCGTTTTCGAGATATCGGTCACTTTCGGTTTTTAGACCAAAGAAAAAAGTTGGTCCAACTTAATTACAAATATCTCAAAATATCTCTGTCAACTGGTTCTTTTATTTCCGCCGACACCCATTCTTTCTGAACTTGATATCGACGACCAGCACAAGCATAAAATCTCGCGGCATATATAACAACATATATAGTTTGTTAGATTTTTTTCGATAATTGTGTTTCAAGTTTACGAAACATTGCTCTACAAATATTAAATTCAGAATCGCAGTTATAAAATCCAGTTCTTATGGTAAAATTCACTTTGGACATAGTGTTACCAAAATTTAATTCGCAAAAACCCTCTTAGAGGTAAGGTATTCTGTAAAAAATTTCAATAAATTTTAATAGGGGTTTTGTAAGAAATCATAAAATTTGCATCAGCGTGATAATCAACTTCTTGTTTGCGTGGTGAAAAATAATATAACCTATAAATGCATGCAACGACATACATACATATAATTTTCTAGAATACCTATCGTATTTAACATAATTGTAAAGTGGTTTAGATTAAACTTTTTTTTTTTTTTGAAAGAGAACGTGAAAGTAAACATTTAAATTTGCTTAAAATCATTTAAAAAAATAATACTAATAACTAATTATTTGGTCTATATAAGTTACCAAAATTAAAACTTTAATTGCATTAACTTAAGAATTTAATTTTAATTTAATTTTAAAACAAAATTTCATTTAATACCATTTATTTTTTTTTGGCATAAATTTATTCGCCACTACTATTCTACATCGATCGCATATTGATATTTTTTTTTATTTTTCAGTTCGAAAAAAAAGAGATATCAGATATTTTATCCATTTCTTTTTGTTTTGAATGAGCAAAGAAGAAGAAAAAAAATAACATTTATTGTTTTCTCTTAAATTGTTTTTTTGTGTTCATGCAACAAAAACACATAAAATTAACAAAACCTACCGAAGTCTCTCATCATGCATCAGGCCTGCTGTCATCGAGGGAGAGTCAAAGTAAGTCGTACTTGTTTACATTTTATTTATTAATTCATTTTAATAGAGAGTTTAAATAAAGTTCTTTCTCAATTTCTTTTGTTTTGCTTAGAAAATTCGCACTTTTGATTAAATTTATGTTGCATTGCCAACCATCTTAGAATCTGATTTTAATGCAAAAGCTTAATTACGCAAACAATATTTAAAAATGAATTTATGGAATTATCTTAAGTCAAGCAAAAGAGATAAAAAGAACCTGCAATTTTCTATAATAAAATTTAAAACTTTTCAATATACATAATATTTTTTAATCTTTAATCAAATTATATATATACCCGAGTGTATGTATATAAGTATGCATAAGAAAAATTCAAACACGTAATTGAATATTTGCTAAGCTCGGTCGGTCAAATTAGAATTTTTATTTGAAAAAAAAAACAAAGAGATAAAAAAGTAAAAAGAGAGAAAAGAATTTAATCATATGTTAACCTTTAAGATATACGATGCTTTTTTTTATTCTACTTTTTGATATATACTAATTTCTACTATATTTTAATAAAACTTATGTATATTTCAAATTATGTTTTTCTTATAAGCATAAAATTCATTTGGCACGGAGAAGCCAAACTCAATGTCCGATTTATCTATTTTTTTTTGTTTTAAGATTTTGAATTAAAATAAAATGTTAATTAAAGAAAACATTCTATAATTCTGCTTATTTGTCACGAAAGGTGAAGTAAAGGGTTAATTTTCTATCGTGGACTATTAAAGCGATCCTAGAGAAATTTTATTAGCAGATTGGGCGGGTGTAGAATAAGAGGGGCAAATAACACCAATGCTTCCTTCAACTATAACTCAAAGCGTAAATCCAATCCTTTTAGCATAAATAGACATAGAGTACCATATTGATATTTACACACTTCAAGAACAATTTTTTTGATATTTCGGTTTTCGGTATTTATTCACCACATACTCTGCACACATTTTTTAATATAATGTAGCAACTCGCAATGTATCTGAAGGCAACCCCACTCCCATTTTCATTAGCTACGACCGAAGCAGAGGTGTGCAGAACTGGCCTGTAGGATGCGTGCCCTTATAGCTAGCGGTAGAGTTTGTTACATATAATTAAATGGCATCCAACGTGGGGCAATCAACGACTTTTAGGATTTGTCTTGCGCAGACACATAGCTCCATATACAGTAGTGTTTCACACTTAAGTAGGAAGCAATTAAGATCATTCTGTGGTTGTGGTTGTTATTAATGATGAAATCATCTTAATCATTGTATCAACAACATTTTACTTTGCAACGAATCTTAAAGATAAATGTTGATTTCCCTTCTTTTTTTTTTAAGTGTACTAAATATCAAAATCATTTGTTATCTACAATTTTTTTTTATTCATTCGATTTGGCAAAACTTTGTCTGATTTCAAGTATTTGAATAATTTTGGATCTTGACACAAAATTTTGTTAAACCATGATTTTCAAGCATATCATGATTGCAGATTTACTTGTTATTTTGTGGATTTTAACTTTTTCCCTAATGGGAATCTTACCCTTAAAAACAGGTAATAAAATAATAAATAATTAAAATTTTTTTTATTAATTAACCTTCAGTGGTTTGAGATTTTTATCTCTGGTACATATTGGAGATTTACTCACTACTTCTGGTTAGCTCCATTCATAAAATTTTTTTTTGCTGATTCTAAATTTTTTTTATGCTTTGAGCGTTGATATCCTTAAAAATCTTTACTTCACCGAGTAGTGACAATTAATAATTCATCAATTTATAACTTTATATTTCAAATTATGCCAGTTACACGTAGCTTGGAAAATATTCGAAATTTATTGGATTCGGAACAAAATTTTTGTACTGTTTGCAATGCAGTTATTTACAACTTTGAAAAAAGAACTGATGCTTCATGCAAACATTGTTTTCACGATCATTGCATTCGTGCATGGCTAGAGTCTAATAATACATGTCCTGTTTGTAGAAGTCCATGTACTCTTACTGAGTTAATACTTAATACCCCTGTTGGTGCATCTGGTCAAGTTGCTCCTGCCCCTGTATTCAATGTATCGTCTCGTGGTAGAGGTGCTACACGCGCTTTTGCAAATTCGCAAGCACAAAATAGTCCTTTGGAGCTGCCGCCTCAGCGAAATGAACATGAACACCGGAATAGTCGAAACAATACTCAAGTTGCCTTTAAACAATTCCCATAATGACAGTAACTCTGAAAGAAGAATTAAGCCATTAATTGCTAATTCAATGAATGAACTTCGTTCAGAAATTGCTCACACAATAACTGATCAACTCCAAAATCTTTTTCAGTAATAGTAATGTTAATCCACCTAGACAAGACTCTCTACCCAATTCAAGATGGCCTCGCGATATGCCATTTGAAAATCCTCGTGAGTTTCCTACTCGAAATAGTTCTCGCCATGGCGAAAATTTATCAAATCGTGCCATTGAACGTGAATCAGTTGCCACTGAAAAAATTTCAAACATAATTCACAAATGAAATATAAAATTCGATGGTTCTTCGGAAATCACAGTCGATGAATTTATATATCGTATAAATATGTCGACATCTACTCATTTGAATGGTAATTTTAATATTCTTTGTCAATATGCGTATTCTTTGCTTGAGGGCAAAACTAAACTTTGGTTTTGGCACTACCACCGCCAAAATGACGATCTTGACTGGTTTGTCTTATGCGATGCATTACGCAGGCAATATAAAGATCACATAACCGCCTCAGACATTCGAGATGACATATGCAGACGTAAACAGAATAATTTTGAATCATTCGATGATTTTCTTGATTCAGTAATGACTCTTTGCGACAAACTAAGAACTCAAATGCCTGAACACGAGTTAGTTGAGACCTTAATTCGGAACTTGAAACCTGAATTGCGTCATGAGTTACTTCATTTAGAAATCTTTGAAATATCGTCATTGAGAAGACATACAAAGTACGTATTCTACCAGACAATTGCCACCGCGAAAATATGTTGCAGAGTTAGATGAAGATAATTTTTCCTACTTGGTTTCTGATGAAGATAGTGCCGGTATGGATGCAAAAATTTGTGCCGTGGATCGAGTTTCTATGAAATGCATTAATTGCGAGGAACTTGGACATGCTTATCAAGACTGTTTGCAGCCTCGACGCATTTTCTGCTACGGATGCGGAGCTCCAGAAACTTATCGCCCTAGCTGCCCAAAGTGCTCAATTAAGCAGGAAAACTCCCGACAGGATGTCCGTCGTTCGAACAGCGGCCATCCCAATCAAAACCGTCCTCGGAATTAATTGATTCTACCACTGTGCAATCTCAACGCGTTCATCCTTTGCAAAGGCCGCATCATATCCGCCTAGCGAAGTATAATAAAGCTAAACAAAGGATATTTTCAGAAAATTTTTATGAAAAACCTGTGTGTCGTTCGGCATTGCGTATGAGCGATTTTTGGAAAAAGTTAAACAATTTCGAAAAATTGTTGTTTCTGCAATTGTTCACAAAGACTTAGACTTTCGTCCTTATGCTAATATTCAAATCCAAGACATGATGTATTTGTCTCTCTTAGTAAGTTGTATTGGAGGAGAGTTAGCAAAAAGAATAATGAATGAAAATATCTCATATAGGAAATTTTATGGCAACGTGAAAACTGCAGATGGGCAAAGTCAAAGGGTAGTTGGCTCGTAAATTTTTCTGTTGGATTTAAAAACCAGTTTAAGGCAATTGACTTTTTGATTATTCCGTTTATAAAACAAAATGTTATATGTGGTATTGATTTTTGGAATAGAAATAGATTATGGAAATTTGAATGAATTTACTTGTGAAGGAAAAGATCCAGACTTTCTGCGTTTAAGTCAGCCTGAGCAACGCCTGTTGGATGCTGCTATAGCAGCGTTTCCTTCATTTGAATTGGAAGGCCTAGGTCTTTCGACCTTAATATAGCATAAGATCGACACTGGAAATGCCACGCCCATCAAGCAACGGTATTATCCGATTTCACCTGCTATGGAAAAAGTCCTGTGCGAAGAAATTGATCGAATGCTCAATCTCGGGGTGATAGAAGAGGCCGAAAATTTTTCTTGGTCATCTCCAACTGTGGAGATTGTGAAACCTGGAAAATTCGTATGTGTTTAGACTCAAGAAAATTAAACTCAGTAACAACCAAAGATGCTTATCCCATCCCTGATATTGATGGCTTGATTTCCAGACTGCCACCAGTTTACTTATACAGTATTGGATATACCAAAATTGATCTTAAAGATGATTTTTGGCAAATTATGTTAGAAGAAAGTTCACGTCCAAAAACGTCTTTTACTGTGCCTAATCGGCCGTTGTATCAATTTAAACGCATGCCGTTTGGATTGTGCAACGCGCCGCAGACAATGTGCAGACTTATGGACAAGGTCACACCCTATAAACTTAAATCTCACGTCTTTGTTTATCTAGATGATCTTTTGGTTGTATCTCAGAGTCTGGATGAGCATATCAGTCATCTATTAGAAGTAGCGTCAAACCTTCGAAAAACAGGCTTAACAATAAATATCATTAAGAGTAAATTCGGACTATCTCAAGTGAAGTACCTCGGCTTTGTCGTAGGGAAAGGGTCTCTTGAGGTAGATCCCGAAAAGGTCAGTGCTATCAGTGAATATCCAGTACCAAAAACCGTTCGTCAACTTCGTCAGTTTCTTGGCATGACTGGTTGGCACCGGAGATTCATTGATGATTATTCATCAACTACATTTCACTTGACTGAGCTCCTTTCGAAGAAAAAGACATTTTCCTGGATCCCTGATGCTCAACGAGCATTTGAAACTCTTAAAGCTAAGCTTTCATCTGCACCCCTTTTAGCTCACCCGAACTACACTAAGCCCTTTATTGTGCAATGTGATGCCAGCCAGTATGGTGTTGGTGCCTTGCTTGCGCAAACCGATGAAAATGGTACTGAAATTAATTAAAGCGCAGTGCAACTTCACTGTGATTGAGTTGGAGTGCTTAGCCGTCGTGCTTGCGGTCAAAAAGTACCACCCATATATTGAAGGACATTAGTTTAGAGTAGTGACTGATCATGCAAGTCTTAAATGGCTCATGTGTCAAAAGGATTTGAGTGGAAGGCTTGCCAGATGGACACTTAAGCTGAAGGGTTATAATTTCACAATAGAACACAGGAAAGGAATAGAAAATATTGTTGCTGACGCACTTTCGAAGCAGATATTGAGGAATTAGAAATCGAGGTTTTGCCGACTGTTGATTTGGATTTAGAGAGTTTTGAAAGTGAAGAATATAAATTGCTAAAGAAAAAGTTTGAATGTTCAAAAATGCCTGACTTTAAAGTGATTGAGAAATTTATTTATCACAGGGTAAATTTTACTAAAGAAGATTCAGACGAGTCTAATTCTTGGAAGCTTTATATTCCAACAGAACTTCGTAAAGACGTTCTGTACTCGGCTCATAACATCGCAACATCAGCTCATGGCGGAATTGCCAAAACTTTAGAACGTATTAGGCGTTATTTTTATTGGCCAGGGATAGTTGTTGATGTAAAGAAGTTTGTGTTAAGTTGTAAGCTGTGTAAAACTTCTAAGACCCCTACTCACTCGTTACGACCACCAATGGGACAAATGGTTGAATCTGAACGACCTTTTCAAAGAATCTACTTAGATCTGATTGGACCTTTTCCAAGGTCTAAAAAAGGTAATATTGGTTTAGACCATTTCTCTAAATTTCAATTTTTGAAACCCTTAAAAAAGTTTGTTTCACGTAATATTATTTATTTTCTTAAAGTAGATTTGTTCGATTGCTTTGGAGTACCGGAAATCATAGTTACTGACAACGGATCTTAATTTAAAAGTAAAGAGTTTGAAACATTTTTATCAAAACATGGAGTCAAACATTTGTGCACTGCTGTATACAGCCCACAAGCAAATGCCTCAGAACGAGTCAACAGATCAATAAATGAAGCCTTAAGGTCGATGATTCGCAAAGATTAAAGGGAGTATATATAGTTTGTTAGATTTTTTTCGATAATTGTGTTTCAAGTTTACGAAACATTGCTCTACAAATATTAAATTCAGAATCGCAGTTATAAAAGCCAGTTTTTATGGTAAAATTCACTTTGGACATAGTGTTACCAAAATTTAATTAGCAAAAACCCTCTTAGAGGTAAGGTATTCTGTAAAAAATTTCAATAAATTTTAATAGGGGTTTTGTAAGAAATCATAAAATTTGCATCAGCGTGATAATCACCTTCTTGTTTGCGCGGTGGTCTTCTCCCAAGAGTGTCGTGAGACTCCCTGGATTATCAGCACCACGATTTTGATACTTTTCCAGCATTACAGAGATCCGAAAAATCTACCTATGAGTACTTAATCAACGTATAAAGCCTTCGCCTTTCATTGATTCGGAAAATTCATAAATTTTCATATACATATTTTTTCGACGAAAAATAATATAACCTATAAATGCATGCAACGACATACAAACATATAATTTACTATAATACCTATCGTATTTTACATAATTGTTGTTCGAAAAACAATCGAAAAATTTAAAACTGTTCAAAATTTAAGAAACTGATTTTTTAAAATTTAACTTATTTTTTATTGTGAAAACTTGATAACAAAAACTCGACTTAATGATTCCGACGGATTTTAAACAACTAAAATCTAAATAGAAATACTGCTGCAATTCAGCTTGCATTTGCTTAACTTATTTTTTGCTTTTACCAAAAACCTAAAGTGCCGAATTGCAACAACGTTGGTGGGAACAATTCTGTGGGAATCAAACCTGTTGAAAATTCACAAGCATTAAAATGAGAATGCGTATGCTTAATATGCAAGCCAAAATAAAGAACTCATTGTCACTATATCGGATCTGATTACCTTAGAGTCGTGGAATTGATTTCCCACAGAATTGTTTTACATTTTAATTTGAAAAATAAAAAATTAAAATTATGTTGGCTAGAAGCCTAAACATGCTCCCCACCTTGAGGATCTGAAGATCATCAGCAAAACCTGATACAAATAAAGCTCAGATAATCTTGAGAGCCTCAATGATGTCTAAATGTTCTTAAGTAACATACAATTAAAAATTTAATAAAAACTATGCTATGGTGAACCAGGAGCCACGAATGCTGAAGGTGAATATGTTCGGGGTTGAGGGACTGGTCTCTTGCTTCTTTTCGTCCACCGTTTGGTGGACGCAACAACGTTGAATAGCTTATGGCGTAGTGATGCACATGATGACTATTCAGGCCGGCGAACTCCTCTTCTTGTTCCAAAAGCTTTATTGACTGGTTTAACTTTTGAATGTCTTTTAAAGAATCTAGATTTTTGAACACGAATGCCTCCGTTTGTTGGGGTTTAGCTCTGGCTTAATAAGATGTTATTTTCATCGATAATTTGTAACCTGTGACTTACTTCGTTGGTGATATCGCTACAGTGTGAATCATTTAATTGATTGCATAGTTGAATTAAGTTATGAGAATAATTTTTCAATGAGTCTACCTCTTCATGATATGTTGTTAGATTAAAGAAAATTAAAACATTCCAACTACCTGCTTCTTTTTTGATTGTTCCAATATTCTCGAAGTAAATTCCTACGTTGTCGTCAAACATGGTAACGCTCATATTATTATTGTTGCTGGGTAGAGGCTTACCAGCCACCATAGAGACAAAAAATAACAAAACCATCACCAAGGACGTTGATTGTAAGGACCTTGCACCATTTTTAATTCTCTGAGGAGCTGACTTTTCATTGGATGCAAGTGGTTCCTGAATGTCCTTATTAGCTTCTTCAACTGGAACTAGACATAGATTGTGAATTGCTCTTTTAAATGTTCCAGTTGCTGTTTTCACAATTGCAACTCTAACCAAATTGTCTTTTACAGGAATAGTAACTGTGACCCTTCCCAGTTTCCATTTGAGTGGTGGCAAGTTGTCATCTTTGAGCAGTACTAAATCACCTTGCTTGACCGAATTTTGAGGTGATAACCATTTAGCTTTGGACTGAAGAAGATGCAAATATTCTTTGGACCATCGCTTCCAAAACTGTTAATGTATTAGTGTAATTCGACGATATCTAGTCAATGAACTTATTTTTTCGTCTACAATCTCAGGTTCCGCGATACTGGTCAATGGGGCTCCTATCAGGAAGTGCCCAGGCGTCAATGCTGTTAGATCATTAGGATCATTTGACATAGATGTAATTGGTCGCGAATTTAATATAGCTTCAATTTGGGCTAACACGGTTTGAAGCTCTTCCATTGTCAAGGATGCGTCTGCCGTGTAACGTACTAAGTGGTATTTTGCAGATTTTACGGCTGCTTCCCACAATCCGCCAAAGTGAGGTGCTCGAGGAGGAATGTGGTGCCATTCAATGCCTTCTTGTTGACAAAAGGAGTTGAGACCCTTTGAAAATTGATCTGTTTGATGTAGCTTTTGTAACTCTTGGAGTTCTGATCTAGCTCCGACAAAATTTGTTGCATTGTCGCAGTAGATTTTAGTACAAACCCCTCTTCATGCAATAAACCTCTTCAATGAGTTTATAAATGCTTCTTTGGACAAATCACTGACTAATTCCAGATGAACTGTGCGAGTAGCAAAGCATATGAAGATAGATAAATATGCTCTTGTGGATTTTTGACCACGTACTTTGTAATGGACATACAGCGGTCCACAGAAATCAATTCCAACAATCGAAAATGGACGTGATGGAGTAACCCGATCTGCTGGCAACTGTCCCATCAGTTGTTGAATGGTGCGTGTTGTGATTTTGAAACAACGTATACAATGATGCACGACGCTGTTTACCATTCTTTTTACATCAACAATCCAAAACTGTTCTTGAGAAAGAGCCACTAATCCTTGTGAAGCCACGTGCATATATTTTTGATGGAGATGTGTTAATATCAATTTGCTGAGTGTGTTTTGCTTTGGCAACAATATTTGATTTTTTGATGGTGGAGCAATGTTGCTATTTTGAAGGCGTCCACCGACTCTGATAACATCACTGCTCTTATCCAAATATAAGCTGAGGTGCAACAGCGAATCCTTCGAATCTATTGGTAAATTACGTAGCAAGCGCTTGTACTGATCTCGCCATGGATTTATCTGCACGTTCTTGATCAGTCCCATCAAACCTATCTCCACCTCTACCGCACTGAGTTCACCAACTGAGCGAAGACCCTTTGGCAACAGGCTGTTGTTGAAGAACCTGAAAATATAAGCTATTATTCTTTTTGCTGATACGAAATTATTTTTATGATTCATTGAATCTACAATACTTAGAAACCCTTTACGGCAACACAAACAATACGTGTAGGTCGCCGTTCTGGAACTTCAGTAGGTGGAGTATAGCTGCTTGGCAACTCTGGCAGATTCTGCTTCAAAAAATCTGGCCCATTGAACCACGTTGATAAGTTCATTAAACTCCAAACTGCACATCCTCTTGAGAGAATGTCAGCAGGGTTAAGAACTCCAGGTACGTGTCTCCACTGATGGCCAGAAGTGAGCTCCTGCATCTTTGCTACTCTGTTTGCAACAAACGTATTCCAAGTATAAGAAGGAGACTTGATCCATGCTAGAACTGTATTAGAATCTGTGTAGTACACTACCTTTTGAATAGGAATAGACAAATTTTGTATTAATCTTTCAGCCACTTCTGCCATTAATACTGCTGCACAAAGTTCTAATTTAGCAATCGAAACAAATTTAAGAGGGCAGATACGTGATTTTGAACAAAGTAAACCGACCTTTATGTCGCCAAAGGCATTTGTTGATCGCAAATAAAAATATGCTCCATATGCAACTTCACTACTGTCTGAACACGCATGCAACTCTATTGAAATAGAGTTCGCAGTAAGGGTGCACCTTGGAATGGAACAAGTCTGCAAACCTTCAAATTGCTTCATTAAACTCCTCCAACTAGACTGCAAGTCAAGTGGAACATCTGAATCCCAATCGAATTGTCCTTTCCACAGCTCCTGTAACAGTAATTTCCCGAGGACGACAGATGGACCTAATAAGCCTAATGGGTCAAATAACTTGGCTAAATCAGAAAGAATTGTCCTTTTTGTCATCCTTTGTTTTGAAGGTTCGATGGGATTAAACATGAAAAGGTCTTCCTGAGGAGACCAAATCAAGCCTAAAGTTTTCATTGCTCCCCCTGCTGAAATGTAAATAGTTTTCTCTATGGCCTGTGGGTATGTATTTTAAAATATTGGAGCTGTTTGAACAAATTCTTCGGAGTTCCCGAAGTTTACCTTTCGAAGCAACAATATTAGTTGATTTAATAAAGTTCTAGCTTCTTCTTTTGAATTAGCACCAGAAAGGCAATCATCTACATACATATCATTTTTGAGGATTCTTGCTGCGTCCTCACAAGATTCCCTTTCTATGTCAGCCAGCTCATTAAGGCAGCGGTTGTCAATTGATAAGTCTCAATTTGATCACTTGATGTGAATCTCCACAGGATACTCTGATATTTTCTGTCCTCTGGATCAACTAGAATTTGCCTGTACATTTTTGAAATATCTGCTGTAAAAACAAATTGGTGAGTTCTGAACCGGATTAAAATTGTAAACAAATCCGGCTGAGCAGTGAGCCCAACCATTAATATATCATTCAATGACTTGCCACTTGATGTTATCACTGACCCATCGAATACAACCCTAAGCTTAGTTGAAGAACTATCAGGTTTAAGGACGTAGTGGTGAGGTAGAAAATAACTACTTTTTGGAATATCTTGGGATTTAATCAGCGTCATATATATAAGATGCTGATATTCTCTCAAAAATGGAGAGTAAGATTGTTGTAAACTAAGATCTTTTTGCAACTTTTTCTCTGTCGAATGTAGCCTTGATATGGCTGTATTTTTTGATTGACCCAGTATGACTGGATCTTCCTTGAATGGAAGGCGTACAACAAATGCACCATTATTCATTCTAGTGACATTCTCTTCAAAATGTTGATTACACATAAACTCTTCATGACTCATTTGCTTGGAAGGTGATTCATAATTCTCAGCTTCCCAAAATTGCCTGACTAGTTTTTCTAGTTTGCTTAATGAAGGCGTGAACTTTGTAGCAATTTTGCAATGTTTTATTTGTTGGGTTGAACTGGAATTTGTTTTACCAACAACGATCCAACCGAAGCTTGTATTCTGTAAAATTGTTTGGTTCTCCATTGTTATTTTGCCATCTTGGAAGACCTCAAAACAAATGTCAGCCCCCAGAAGGATATCAATTTTTTTTGGTTTAAAAAATAAGGAATCAGCCAATGCAATATCTACTGGCAATTGCCAGCTGGAAATATCAATGGCAGTGCCTGGCTGATGATCAGTAATTGTTGGCAAAATGATTGCCTCAAAACTCTTTTTGTAAGTTTTTGTTTTGTTTATTATGGTGACTGTTGTCACAAAGTTTGCTGTAGTAGTACTATGACCAATCCCGCTTATTGATGTATCTGATTTATATTTTTTCAAGCCAAGTTCATGTGTAAAACGAGCTGAAATAAAATGCACTTGTGAGCCTGTGTCTAGTAAGGCTCTTCCAGGTAATAAAGTTCCAATGTTTGTATAAACGCTTACCACTGCGGTTGCTAACAGTGTCTGACAAGCCTCTGCAAAAGGTACATTGCGTGATGTAACCCCCAACGAAGTTGATTTACTTGTTGAAGCTTTATCAGCTGCATTCTGTGAACCAGCGTGGTTTGATTGGCTTGAAGCCTGAAGTATGGATTCCTTTTGGTTGGATTCCTTTGTTGCGTTGAATTGTAAGTGCAGCAATGAATTATGTTTTTTGCTGCACTTTGAGCAAGATTGAGAAGTACAAGAGCTTGGAAAGTGGCCTTCCTTTAAACAATTTTTGCAAAGCTTTAAGTGCCCAACTTTTTTATCCTTTCCCCAATAAAAGTTTCAAAAAATTTGGGCAGTAAAATATTTTATGACCACTATTGGAACAAAAGGCACATTTTTGTTGACCTATTGCAACCGAAGATGACATAAGGACTGCTGGCTTGCATCTGTCTTCTTTTGGACTGATGGCCTCAAGTGTTTAAAACCGAAACTCAAGAAATTTGAAAAATTGCTCTAGAGATTGAATGTCTCTTGGTGACGTCAATGACTGCTCATAGAGACGTCTTGATTCTTTGTCCAGTTTTTGAACAAGCATATGAATAATTATTGGTCCCCAACTGTCTGTTACGAGACCTAAGTTTTTAATTGCCTGACTGAATTGACTCCAATGCAATATCATGGATTCGCTTGAGTCCAGCAACTGATTCTGTTTGTAGCACTGGAATGCCAAATAATTGATTGAATTGTGCAGTCAATAGCAGTCTCGGATTGTCATAGCGATCTGTCAACATTTTCCATGCATCGGAATAATTTGAATCTGTCACGGACATGTGCCTAATAATATATAAAGGGCCTCCTATTAAATTAGATTTTAGATAAAAGAGTTTCTGAACTGGAGATATATTTCTGTTGTGTATTATTTGGGTGTATAAATCATGGAAAGATTTCCATTTTAATTGGTTCCCATCAAAAGTTGGGAGAGCTATCTGAGGCAACTTAACCTCTATATCAGATGCTGATAACAATGCTGATAGGCTTTCTTTTAATAATATTTTGATTGAGTTGTAGCTGTCCGTCACAGCGAAAAAAGATTCAGAGTCGTATGATGGGGAATTTGCGTTAATGATATTTAAATGGCGTTCATCCAATTTTTTCCAACTTGAGTCTAATTGTTCAAGCTGATATTGGATAAACACCTTTGACCATTTGAATGCTGGCTCAGCCTTGATTTTATTGATAAGGCGCTGATAAATATTTTTATATGTTCTGTCTGAACTAGTAATAAAAAATTATTCTTAGCTATAATTTTTTCTTATTCGAAGGGGTGAGGAATGTTGTGGGTTTTTACCACACATGATATGTTATTCAAACATTTATTTAAACAAATAACATATTATGGCATATTTTTGGGATGATGCTTAACATCATCCAATAATAATTGCAGCACACTTTTGGGTATTTGTTGTTTTGTTGATAAATTTAAGTTGCTATGTGCAAGTTCTGCTTGTTAAGAATTAACAAGAATGAGAACGCCAAGCACTTAAACGCAACAACAAAACAGCAAGTAAAAGCCAACTTGTGAAACCCGGAAATATGTCGACCTCACTACCTTACTGAATTAAATAAGACTTATGCAATTTTTGCATAAGTCAAATAACTTTTTGTAGGCCAAGATTTGGTAAAGTAGAATAAGTTTTTGTTATTGTATTCCTAAGTAATTATTTTAGCATGTAATTTGTTATTGTAATTATCTGTATCATAGGTGTTAAGTGAAATGAAATTAAAAATTAAAATCAGAGTTAGTTCTGAACTTAAGCCTAAATGAAGTTTGGTGTTATTTATTTCAAAGGAGTAGCTACGAGTCCAGAAGGTAAGTATCCTCATATTATTAACCCCAAATTTACTTTGTTTTTCAGATACAGCTTTCACCCAGCACTAAGTGTTTTCCCAGGACGGGAAAATTACTAGTCAACATTGGCGCAGCCGGTTTACCGAACAACAATTACTCGGACAGGGAGGAAGGAAGAACTCCAACAAACAACAATAGCAGTACAGCAACAGCAGCACTAGAAATAAAGCAACAGCAGCCGTATTAAGGAACAGCTGTACAGCATTCATTGGAATTGGAAAATAAATTGGTGAGTATCCTTGTAATAATATTCACTAACCATAAATTTCTTTTAAAAACATGTCGGCATACAGCCACTAGCTCAGCCTATTTTTAGGCAATATCCAAACGAACTTGGGAGCATGAACTATGAGCGATCCTCATAGTCCATGTTCTGCATCATTGATTAGGGAAGTAGGTTTCATTAAAATAATTTTGTGAACTTATTGGAAGTTCACAAAATAATATTTTTTTTATTTTTCTTCAAATTGAATTGATAGGATTGTTGAAATAATAATTTTTTTTTTTTTATTTAATTAAAAATAATTTTGTGAACTAATTGGAAATTCACAAAATAATATTTTTTTTATTTTTCTTCAAATTGAATTGATAGGATTGTTGAAATAATAATTTTTTTTTATATTTAATTAAAAATAATTTTGTGAACTAATTGGAAATTCACAAAATAGTATTTTTTTATTTTTCTTCAAATTGAATTGATAGGATTGTTGAAATAATAATTTTTTTTTTATATAGTACTTCACTCAATTGCTGAATATTTTATGGGACAGTCTAAATTTTGAAAGAATTTTTAAGTTTCAATTATCAATAGAATTTTGATAACAATAAACTTTAAAATTTGAAATTTTAATAACAGTTTACATTTGTTGTAAATTTTAAATTTTGTAAATCGTAAACGTTATTTTCGGGGAAAAACGTTTGTTATTTGGTTGTTGTATGTTTGTTTAATTTGAAAGTCTTGTAGAACTTATTTTTGGTTCCGAAGAATATTTCAAATTCTAAGGATCCTTTTATTCTGCATAGACTCGCGTATTCGTAATAATTTTAACTTCCTTTGTTAAATCGTATATAACCTTGCAGAATTTTATTATTGGTTCTGAGGAATACTTTCAAATATTCCAAAGATTCGTATTCTGCAGAGGTCCGTGTGTCATTAAATATAAATTATTCAAAATAAGGAGTAAATAAAGTTTAACAATTTGCATTTCATATCACTAATTAATGAGTGGTATATACGCTAAATTTTAAACAAAAAATTGGGATAGGTCGCGTAAATTCACTAAACTTCTACATACACATTTGTGGGCAAAAATTTATTAAGACAGTAGGTCGTTCATTCACTTATGGAAATTTGAAACCTTGAGCATATGTACAGCAAAAAGAAACAAATAAAAAGCACGTAGCAATAAACGCTTGCTTTTTGTTGGAGTTAACAACCGTTTAAAGTTGCTGACTTAGCTTTTTATGTATTTTATGTGAGGTAATGAGCGATTTAGAGTTTTACAAATACGCCCACGAAAAATTGTTAGGAGAGTTTTGTAGATTTACAAATAAATTGTGGAAATATTTAGAAATTACAATTGACAATAAAGAACAACTTATTCTAATACAAGGAAAGTTGAAAATTTCCATAATTTATCAGCGATCGAAAAAGCGGACATAATTCTAGATGAAACTTTAAGCATTATAGAACAAAAGAATCGTATAACAGAGACCTGGAAGAAGGAATTCCACGCCCTAAAAAGGAGATACGACCAACATATTACTCAGTTGAAACTAAACGCTGAGCAAATAAAGGATCTGGAAGAGGAAAATTCTATATTAAACGATACACTGAGTGAAAGGAATTTATCAAAATTAAATTTTTCACTACCAGTGGGTCAGGAATTGGAAGAGGAAAATCAGTCCTTAATAGAATTTAGGAATCGCGTTCAGGACCTGGAAAACGCAAATAAGCGTTTGACGAAGGAGAGATTAAAGGGAAAAGAACAAAAAGTGACTTTTGATTTAACAAACAAAAGCCACACAACAGCAAACACTATGGGAGAACAACAAAAATTTCTTGAGCTGTGCAACAGACAAGCGGAATTTTCGAAACAGTTGCAGAAGATGATCATTAACTTTAAGAAAACTCCATCACAGAGAGAAACCGTAGAATATTATTCAAAAAGGATTGAAGAGTTAGAAAGGTCATGGTCAAGTTTTGCATTGAACAACGACGCTATTGAGGAGCACCGATCCGCGTTCTCTACTCACGAGTACTTTGCAAAGAATTTCTACAGTAGAATAGAAAATAGTTATTGCGATCTATCGAAAGGTTATAATGAAAAACTGGCCACCTTAGAAGAGATTAGAGCAGCCTAATTATTATCGCAACAAGGACATACGTATGCAGGTCAACAAAGAGAGGCGAGAAACAATAATGTTTTTACCATAGGTGCAGATCTCCACAATGAACAACAAACGCATCAGCTTGAAAGCACACCCAGTCTAGGAAACTCAAGAAGTCATGGTCAAATAGCTCGGCAAGGAGCCTTTGAGGATTTGCGTGCATACGCTAGGAGATTGAAATCACTAGAGACATCCATTATGGATAACCTCAGTAAGAGGTATTCAGCTCCGGAAGATCGAGTATACAGACAGAAACTGTTAAATTCTGTAGTAAGAGCATTCGGATTGGGATTAAGGAATCCAACTCTCAAAGTATTAATGATGAGTAAGAATACGTGTACTTTAGAAGAATTACTCAAAGAAGCAATCTCTGCAGAAGAGGATCTGCTAGAGGATTCAGAACAAGTACTAGGCGTCAACACATATCAATCAAATGTCGCTCAACTAACTCCGGCCTTATATGATGTTCAGCCACAAAAATGGAATAGATCATTGGAACAAAGGCAGGCTAGACAATACCAACAAAATTCAGGAAAACATATAAAAAATAATTTCTCAAATAATAAAAAACCAAATATTATTTGTTCATATTGTAATAAAAATTCGTCAGAAGACGAATTTATCATTGATAGAAAGTTCAAACCGGAATTTTCAAATTACAATGAATTTAAAATAAACACAAGTTCCGCAATAAATATAATATCGGAACAAAACGTGAGGGGAAGATTAGATAAGCTATTTGGATCTATTAATTTAGATCCTAACATAAGCAATGAAGAGAAAGCTTCCATGGAAAATATATGTGCATCCTTCCATGACATATTTTTGTTAGAAGGAGATTGCTTATCATATACTCCAGTATTGAAGCATGATATCCCTACTTTGGTGGGTCAGCCACCAATAAACCAAAAACAGTATAGACTACCCCATTCTCATAGAATGGAAATTAATAAACAGGTAGGAGAACTGTTAGATGAAGGGATTATTTCACCAAGCACCTCACCTTGGAATTCACCACTATTGCTTGTCCCAAAGAAAAGTGGTAAAGATGGCGAGAAAAAGTGGAGATTAGTTATAGACTTCAGAAAATTAAATGAAGCTACGATCAAGCAAGTTTTTCCCATACCACGAATTGATGAAATTTTAGATCAATTGGGACATAGCAGATATTTTTCCACGCTAGATCTAGCAAGTGGATATCACCAAGTATTGGTGAATGAAAATGATAAAGAAAAAACAGTATTTAGTACAGGGTTGGGACATTTTGAGTTCAACCGAATGCCGTTTGGTCAAACAGGAGCCCCAGCAACATTTCAACGCATCATGAATCACATACTCACAGGACTACAAGGTCTAGAGTATTTTGTTTATTTAGATGACATTGTCATATACGGGAAAAACTTACGAGAGCATGAAGAAAGGCTACGTAATGTGTTCACGGTGTTAAGACAACATAATCTGAAATTAAACACGAAAAAATGCAATTTTTTGCGTCGTGAAGTTGTGTATTTAGGTCATAAATATTCAGAACACGGAGCCCTGCCAGACCCAGAAAAGGTAGAATGTGTAAAAAACATACCAGTACCTAAAAACAAAAAAGAAGTACAAGCATTCTTAGGTCTGGTAAACTATTACCGGAAATTCATTAAAGATACGGCAAGATTAGCTTTACCAATAAATAAATTATTGAGAAGAGACGCAAAGTTCGTATGGTCAACGGAATGCCAAAATTCATTCGAGGAATTAAAAAAGGCCATAATGACTGCACCTGTATTGGCATATCCAGATTTTAGTCAACAATTTTTGTTAACTACGGATGCCAGTAATGATGCAATTGGGGCAATATTATCTCAAGGAGAAGTCGGTAAAGATAATCCAATAGCATTTGCCAGTAGAGCACTAAGCGATACCGAGAAAAGATATTCGACCATTGAAAAGGAATTTCTCGCTATAGTGTGGGCAACAAAAAATTTTAGAGCATATTTGCTTGGCAGACATTTTAAAATTTACACCGACCATCAACCACTACGTGGTATATCAAACCTTAAGGATCAAACGTCACGCTTGGCGTGCTTCCGACATAAACTATCGGAATATGATTTTGAAATCATTTACAAGCCTGGGAGAAGAAACTTAAATGCAGACGCTTTAAGTAGATTACCACAGATAAATAAACAAATAACAGTGGTACAAACCAGATCAAAATCTAAAAATTCTGAAAAGGAAATAGTGAACATTTCAAACGAGGTGGATAAAGACACGGTGGTTGAAAACAACACCGGAAAAACAGTGGTCATACTGAAAGATCCTAAAGAAATAGAAACAATATTAAGGGATTTTCATAGCACACCACTTGGTGGGCATCAAGGGGCTATCAAAACACTTCTAAGGATAAGAAAGCAGTATAGATGGCCAGGTATGCAAAGAGATATAAAAGAGTATATTAAAAAATGTACCAAATGTCAGACCAACAAGAGCTCAAGACTTACAAAAATGCCGATGGTGGTAACAGATACACCAAGCAGGCCTTTTGATAAAGTATATATGGACATTGTCGGTCCATTACCTGAAACTGTATCAGGAAATAAGTATATACTAACATTTCAGGATGATTTTTCAAAATATATGGCATGTGCTGCAATGCCCGACGCAGAAGCAAGTAGAGTATCGAAAAAATTTTATGGCGAAATCATTGCCAGATACAATAGCCCGAAAGTATTGATTACTGATAATGGTACAAATTTTATCGCAAAATTATTTTCAGATACTTGCAAAATGTTGGGTATTAGGAAATTGCATATAAAGCCATATCATCCGCAGGCTAATGGTTCTTTGGAAAGAAGCCACAGACCACTAGCAGAATACTTGAGAAGTTTTGCTAAAGAAGATGGTTCGAGTTGGGACCAATGGCTGACGGCAGCCATGCATGTCCATAACAATACGATACATACTTCTACTAAGCAAACTCCTTTCCGAACTTTGTACGGTTTTGAATTCGAAATGCATACGAATTTAAAACGAAAATGTTCCCCGCTCTATAACGCGGAGGACCAATCAAAAGTATTAAAGTTTCAAATACAAAGAACTCACGAGTTAGTGAGAAAAAACCAAGAAAAGGCAAAAGAATTGTCTAAAAAACAATATGACGGTTCAGTAAACCCCGTTATATTTAAACGAGGGGATAAAGTTTTGATGAAAAATCAAACTCGGAAAAATAAATTTTCTGCCATATGGGTAGGCCCATTTGAAGTTTCAAATGTTAAGGGGCCTGTTACAACAGAAGTTGTAATAAAAGGAAAGAAAAAGAAGTTACATAATAATTTATTAAAATTATTTAATGAACCAAAATAAAAATTAAAATCTTTTCTTTTAAGTTAGAATAATTTGCTCATATTATTTGATACAGCAAAATTAAATAGAAAAAAAATAGGTACATAAATACTTGTTTGTAAACAAGAAATATGAAACGACGTGTGCCGAAATAAGCACACATGGTCGCATATAACTTACCTACCTCAACAGTAGGTAAAGGGAAAAATTTTGAAGATAAAAATAATAATAATAAAAACACAAAGCATTGCATTGCATTTGGCAGTGCAAACTTGAGCAAATTTATTTAACGTAACCACATGAAAATTGATCAAATGAAATCAAAATAAACAAAATAATAAATAAACGCAAGATACTTGTACTTCATACACAAACATTAATACTTGCTTATTAACAAGAAATACGAGACGACGTGTGCCGCAATAAGCACACGCCTCGTATATAACTTCTTTACATTAAAGTAGGTAAAGAAACAAAAAAATTCTTAATAACGTAACAAACGTAAAAGAAATATAAAGCAATGCATTTCGATCAAATAGAACGAAATGCAAATAATAAAAAGCAAATGCAACTAGAGCTCAGCTTTGTATTAATAAATAACAGCATTTGGCTGAAATGTATATGAAGATAACTTTAAGCTATATTGTTTTGAAATAGAAGGCTGGGAAAGATAAGGAAAAATAAAATTTGAACTCAAAACAGCGAAATATGTATTTGTATACATTCAAGAGATGTATACACATATATAGCATACATTTGGATTTTAGCTAAAAATTTAAGAAAAACTAAAATTTTAAAAATTAAATCTCAAAAGAATTAAAAATAATAATGTTGGGTACTTTGAATTTAGAATTGATTAAAAACAAAAAAAAAAAAAAAAAAAAACAGAGCAAAACTTTTTTGTTCTGATAAAATAAATAGCTTTAAAATAAAAGCAAGAAATTAGTTACTATAGAATAATAATATAAATTTGTATTCATACGCTTAAGACGTATGTATATGCATATATAGATTTATAATTTACGTTGCACATTTTTGCATCGTAAGCAAAACAAGTCAGTTCGTTGACATGTTTAATTTTTAAGACTTAAATGTTTTTGCCTAATTGCAAAATTCAATATTGGTAAACTAGGCCAATAAACTTCAAAAGTAGAGAAAACGGAGTAAATGCAAGTATATATATATATGCATTATAAAAATGCGTAAAGCCTCCCTTGTCGAGAGAAAACTATGGCATAAGCCGTTTCATCAATTATCTGAGATGACGGTAGCCACAAGAATGTTATAGAGCCGACTATATAGTTACACAAGGCCGAAGATACACTATGGCATAAGCCGTTTCATCAATTATCTGAGATGACGGTAGCCACAAGAATATTATAGAGCCGACTATATAGTTACACAAGGGCGAAGTTACACCAGCGTCGCTCCTTGAATCAAGTCAAAAGTTAAGTTCGTGGAGTGACTAGTCGAGCGAAGCCACAAAGTCAGAGCCAGACAGTGCTGACCAAGGGGGACAAGCGGCGACGGAGAAAAATAGGGCCATGAATTACACTTAAATTTAACATTCAAAACAAAAATTTATTGCAAGACGCAATAAGGTGTTATTAAGAAAAAATTATTCTTAGCTATAATTTTTTCTTATTCGAAGGGGTGAGGAATGTTGTGGGTTTTTACCACACATGATATGTTATTCAAACATTTATTTAAACAAATAACATATTATGGCATATTTTTGGGATGATGCTTAACATCATCCAATAATAATTGCAGCACACTTTTGGGTATTTGTTGTTTTGTTGATAAATTTAAGTTGCTATGTGCAAGTTCTGCTTGTTAAGAATTAACAAGAATGAGAACGCCAAGCACTTAAACGCAACAACAAAACAGCAAGCAAAAGCCAACTTGTGAAACCCGGAAATATGTCGACCTCACTACCTTAGTGAATTAAATAAGACTTATGCAATTTTTGCATAAGTCAAATAACTTTTTGTAGGCCAAGATTTGGTAAAGTAGAATAAGTTTTTGTTATTGTATTCCTAAGTAATTATTTTAGCATGTAATTTGTTATTGTAATTATCTGTATCATAGGTGTTAAGTGAAATGAAATTAAAAATTAGAATCAGAGTTAGTTCTGAACTTAAGCCTAAATGAAGTTTGGTGTTATTTATTTCAAAGGAGTAGCTACGAGTCCAGAAGGTAAGTATCCTCATATTATTAACCCCAAATTTACTTTGTTTTTCAGATACAGCTTTCACCCAGCAATAAGTGTTTTCCCAGGACGGGAAAATTACTAGTCAACACTTCGTTGGACGTGGCCTGATTCAAAAAGGTGTCATTCGCAGTCTCTTTGGCAAATACGGCCACTGAAGCCATGTCGGCGGCCAAGGATGACTGCTTTGATGATTGTATTTCTTCAAGCCGGGCATGCAGCCCTCGTTGAATTTTGATATAATTTGAGAAATGTTTTCATAAAATTTAAGAGTGTAATACTTACTTTTTTTTGTCCCACGTCATATCCTTTTCCAGAAGATCGATATTGGCGACAAACTTAACTTTTAGCTCGTTAAGTTGTGTCACCTTCTTCTGACAGTACTCCTCTATCTTTCTGCTCACCGAATCCTTTTTGAAATTGGTGTAGAGCTGCTGTAGCTCCTTACCAATTGCCAGTCGGTCGTTGACCACAGCTTCTGAGTTCATGTTCGACAGTAAAAATTAAAAATTTTCAATCCAAGAGTTATAAAAATGGTGTTGGCAGCCAACAAATCTGATGATCTTTATGACGATTTAGTGATTCCAATACGATGAAAAGTAGATGAAACGATGATTCCTTTTGCACTCGTAAATACTGGAGAATCCAAGACACTTTTCACACAAAATATAATTTTACTTTAAACTTCAGGCCGCTATTGTCTATGCGTGTACAAATAGCTGTCCTGTCACGGTCGCCAAAATGTTCGAAAAACAATCGAAAAATTTAAAACTGTTCAAAATTTAAAAAACTGATTCTTTAAAATTTAACAACTTAGTTTTTATTGTGAAAACTTGAAAACAAAAACTCGACTTAATGATTCCGACGGATTTTAAACAACTAAAATCTAAATAGAAACACTGCTGCAATTCAGCTTGCATTTGCTTAACTTATTTTTTGCATATTGATATTTTTTTTATTCTTCAGTTCGAAAAAAAAGAGATGACAGATATTTTATCCATTTCTTTTTGTTTTGAATGAGCAAAGAAGAAGAAAAAAAATAACATTTATTTTTTTCTCTTAAATTGTTTTTTTGTGTTCATGCAACAAAAACACATAAAATTAACAAAACCTACCGAAGTCTCTCATCATGCATCAGGCCTGCTGTCATCGAGGGAGAGTCAAAGTAAGTCGTACTTGTTTACATTTTATTTATTAATTCATTTTAATAGAGAGTTTAAATAAAGTTCTTTCTCAATTTCTTTTGTTTTGTTTAGAAAATTCGCACTTTTGATTAAATTTATGTTGCATTGCCAACGATCTTAGAATCTGATTTTAATGCAAAAGCTTAATTACGCTAACAATATTTAAAAATGAATTTATGGAATTATCTTAAGTCAAGCAAAAGAGATAAAAAGAACCTGCAATTTTCTATAATAAAATTTAAAGCTTTTCAATATACATAATATTTTTTAATCTTTAATCAAATTATATATATACCCGAGTGTATGTATATAAGTATGCATAAGAAAAATTCAAACACGTAATTGAATATTTGCTAAGCTCGGTCGGTCAAATTAGAATTTTTATTTGAAAAAAAAACAAAGAGATAAAAAAGTGAAAAGAGAGAAAAGAATTTAATCAAATGTTAACCTTAAAGATATACGATACATTTTTTTTATTCTACTTTTTGATATATACTAATTTCTACTATATTTTAATAAAACTTATGTATATTTCAAATTATGTTTTTCTTATAAACATAAAATTCATTTGGCACGGACAAGCCAAACTCAATGTCCGATTTATGTATTTTTTTTTGTTTTAAGATTTTGAATTAAAATAAAATGTTAATTAAAGAAAACATTCTATAATTCTGCTTATTTGTCATGAAAGGTGAAGTAAAGGGTTAATTTTCTATCGTGGACTATTAAAGCGATCCTAAAGAAATTTTATTAGCAGATTGGGCGGGTGTAGAATAGAAGGGGCAAATAACACAAATGCTTCCTTCAACTATAACTCAAAGCGTAAATCCAATCCTTTTACCATAAATAGACATAGAGTACCATATTGATATTTACACATTTCAAGAACAATTTTTTTGATATTTCGGTTTTCGGTATTTATTCACCACATACTCTGCACACATTTTTAATATAATGTAGCAACTCGCAATGTATCTGAAGGCAACCCCACTCCCATTTCCATGAGCTACGACCGAAGCAGAGCTAGGTGTGCTGAACCGGCCTATAGGATGCATGCCCTAATAGCTAGCGGTAGAGTTTGTTACAGCCCGGACTTACAATACAGGTGGCAAATATTGCCGGAAACTTTGAAAAAAATTTTTGATTGGTGGGAATTGAATTTCCCGCCTGTTTCGTTGCCACGCCTACCCACATTTTAAGGGAAAAATGTCATTATAACTGAACATTTTTGATCGATCGGCTAGTGAAAAACTACTTGAGATCAAAACTGGTTGCAGAACGATTGAACGCACTTGCTTTGCTAACAATAGAGTCAGCTTCGCTCATGTCTTCAGATTGTGATGACATTATCAATGACTCTGTCATCCGAAAATAAAAACGTAAAAATTTAAACCAATAAGCAATAATTTTTCCACAAAAACCAATCGCATACAATCGCATACTTACTTACTTCATGATAAAATAAAATATTTGCTCTCAGAAAAGTGCATTTTATTGATTGGAAAACTTTTCGTACCAAACTTATTCCACCGTTGAAGAACTTTTAAAAGGGGAGGGGGGGCAGGCGTTAATTTTAGCAACTGCCTAGGGCGGCAAATTTCTAAATCCGGACTTTGATTTGAGTTCGTTATCATTATAACAAAACATTCAATTAAATTTTATAAGTTTAGTGGAATAAAATTTAGACGCATTTCTAACTGATATGTAGGTTAGGTTAGGTTAAAAGGGTTGCTTGCAAAGCAAGATTCACTCGGAGGCAGTTTGCCCATTGTGATACCCTACATATATATAAAAATGTTCCCCTCCTTCTCCTTGAAAAAGTCCTACTGAATGGGGGTGAACCACCCAGAAGCCTTGGTGAAGTTGAGGATACTGGTGAATTCCAGCTCGGCTAGTTCCTCAAGACCAACAAAGAACGCAGAACCAAAATATTTGATTCGTCTCCTCATTAGCCCGGGGCATTCGCAGAGCAGGTGTTTAACCGTCTCATCGTCTTCTTCATCTCCGCAGCTCCTGCAGAAATCTCTGAAAGGAGCACCATACCTGGCGGCCATAGGGCCAATGACACAGTGCCCCGTCAGTACTCCTACAACAGTCCTAAGCTCTGATATGTATCACACAGGTAAAATGAACAGCAATAATAAAATGCATTAAGAGAGTAATAACGGTATTATTCCAACTATCATTGGATAAAAAACATTTTAGCACTACTAACTATAAATACCGAAGATATCACGAACAATTTAATATGGCGACCCCTACGTTCGGTAAAAATCTTTAAAAACCTTTTTAAAAATAGTTCTAATGGAGTAATCGAAATACTTTAGTTGGAAAAATTTAATGATTTTTTGCAAGCTTCAATTTTCTGATATTAGGGTGGTACATTACGATGGTAGGAACTGAGATATGGTGGGTAAGTTCAAAAACGGGGCACTTGATGTCAAGGATCATTGAATCAAAAAGTTGACCTACTCAAGACAAAAACATTTATATATCATACTTTAAGATCGGACTTTAAATGCCGAATATATGATGTTTTTTCCAAATGCGCGACCTCTATTTTCGTCAAAAAAAAAAAGATAAATTTTTTCGTAATTACCTTGCAAAAATGCTTCGGATTTGCTGGTGTACGGTGAACTTTTTTTTTTTGCTTGTAAGCTGGTACGGTGTAATGTGTAGCTATGCCAAACACTGTATAAAACCTAGCCTCTGTGTGGTTAGTACTAGTGTTTTAAGAGACCCGTTTTCATATAAAAAAGCTGTACTGTTTAACATTGCTATGTCCTATGGCGTATACACCTCTGTCCCGTCACGATATACGCCGGGACTGCGATGAGACACCTATACTAAACTGTCATACACCTAGCTGTATGTAGACTGTCATAAACCTGTCTCGTTGTGCCTATGTAAAGGCTGCACCGGTGTAGCTAGTCAACAACCATATTATAACAAGTACAACATTTTATTAAAATAATAGAATTTAAACTTTTTTTTACTGAATATTATTTATTTTTTTATTGAATTCATGTTCATGTATAAAAACAAAAAAAAAAAAAAAATTCAATACTCAAATTTAGCAATGTATAAAAACAAAACAAAAAAAGAATTCAATACTTAAATCTAACAATGTATAAAAAAAAAGAATTCAATAATTAAATCTAACACTATAAAAAAAAAGAATTCAATACTTAACTCTAACAATATAGAAAAAAAAAAAATTCAATACTTAAATCTAACAATGTATAAAAAAAAGAATTCAATAATTAAATCTAACACTATAAAAAAAAAGAATTCAATACTTAACTCTAACAATATATAAAAAATTATTGATTTGTTTTTTTTTTCAATTTTGTCTGTATTGTCTTTTTTTTATTAGATGAAGACATTTTGCCAAAAGCTTTTCAGGACAACCTGAATTTGCTGATAAGGCGCCTGTAAAAAAAAATAACAATAATAATCAATAATTATTAATGCTTCATTCCATGTCAAAATATAAATCTTACTTAAAATTGCATCGTACAAATTCTCGTACTTTTTGAGGCTTATTTTGCTGTGGATGCCTAAAATGTTGATATCAACACACATTTGTCTTGCAATTATACTCTTAAAATTTCTTTCAGGCTGTCCTCGTAAAAGATATTTAATAGCAGCGGCCTGAGAATTGAAACATTAGTTTAAGCCTTAATTAACAGCATATGCTTACTTACATAATCGTTAGTGTTGTTACAATTTATGTTGGCATTAATTTCCGATAAGGCACTTGCTGATGTGACTGAAAACTGAGTGCACAAAGATTTAACCCCCATTTCTTTGTTGTTTAAAATATTTAATTGTGTGGTGTTTCGTCCTAAAATTTTAATTATTTTATTCATTTGAACTAGAGAAATAAAACAAAAGAAAACAACTTAAAATTACATAAAAATTAATAAAAATAAATGACAAATTAATAAATGCCTTGCATGTTGTCTATTTTCTCATGTAACAGTTTGCATGATTCGCATCCTTCAAATGTTGTTTGCTTCATACGTCTATTACAAAATACAAAGTAATATATAATATATTTATATTTAGATAAAAACAAATACTATCTTTAAATTACAATGTTAATACTTACAATTAATAAGGTTGTTTCCCATCGCTGCATCCATTCTTTTTAATTTACCGGCCATTTTTCTTTTATTATTTATTTTAATATTATTTATTTGATAAGTTATTATTGTTATTTATTATTATAGTTATTTATTATTATTATGCAGTGCAACAGTGCAAAATTGGAACAATAATAAAGTCATTTTGGGAAGGCAGCAACAGTGCTTTACAATCTATTTCTTGTATTTTGTAAATTTCTTGCTCATTTGTAAGTTTGTTATCAACCACGGCTATACCAAGCGCCGATAAAGAATTAACGGGCTCATTAAAAAAAGGACGAACATTGTTAAACCGCCTCCCAATTATAAAATAATCTTCCATTTTATTTCTTTCCAATTTTTCAATTAAAAATCGAATAAATGACCGCAAAATACATGCATTGTTTGGATTTTAAATGTGAAGATATAATTTTTGAAAATGTAACTAACAATTATACCTCTTTTCTCCTTAATTTTAAAATTGTATTTGTCTATTTTAAATTCGGTAAATTTATTTATGTTATATAGCTGCTTCAAGATC
Source organism: Meiosimyza platycephala (assembly GCA_963662105.1). NCBI lineage: Eukaryota > Metazoa > Arthropoda > Insecta > Diptera > Lauxaniidae > Meiosimyza > Meiosimyza platycephala. The sequence continues at coordinate 46,505,811 of OY759210.1, forward strand.
TGCGTTGGTTTACGAACATGTTTTTTTACAGTTTGTAAATGATTTTCAAATCATAAGCTGAAAAGCTATATAAATTTCCGAATTCCTTAACACATTGCGTAATATGAAGCAGGCCGTGAACGTTATATGTTAAATTTTCCGGACCAAAAACAATTCCATAATTTTCCACAAATAATTTTAATAATTCTTCTTGGGCATGCAAGTAGTCTGCACGCACAGTGCAATATTAGAAAAATGTAATAAAATTCTTCAGGGACATTATCTTTGAGCAAATGTATACCTGTATACAAGAGAAATTGACGGAATTCAGTTGCCTTCCGATTGTTGAGCTCATCAAAATTCCGCGGCAAGCGAGCAAATTCTTAAGAAATATATTTTTTAATTGTTAAAAATTTAGTGGCAATGTTTAATTCAAAATTAGGATCGAGGTCAAATTTTATTTTTTTTTTTTGTTTAATTTTAAAAGCATTTTCTTTGTGACACCAATGTCTAGTGGAACTTGACTTATCATTTTAACATTAAGCCTTTCAAGAGGTGTTAAAACATTGTGAAATTTTTGTTGATGGTGAAGAATATATTTTCGAGCCTTAAAATCTTCATCAGTTATTAAATTCTCTTTTCTTAGAATATGTTAAAATACTCATTTTTTTTGCAACTTATGTGCATTTAGAACACCCATGTGCCGAAGAAAGGTGAGCGATTCCGCAAACAAAAGACTTTGCAGGAGCATCACAAATAATTGCTCTCAACTGCAATTTAATATTCTTATTATTAATATTTAGTCCACCGTCTTGCAAAGATTTAAATTCTTCAATGAATCTATTTAAATATAAGCAAACATAAAATAGCTTTGTTGTGCCTTCGTATATACCCATTGGAAAAACTACGCTTTTCTCTGTATTAACAATTTTTATAAAATTAGCCAAAGTTGTTTTTTGGAAATTTTGTATAATGGTAGCCCATCAATATTAACATCTAAAATAATTTTGTTTAAATCAGAAACTATTTTAGACATTTTTTTCAATTGTTTCTCGAGGCCAAAATATATAAATTGACCAGGACAAATTTCATCAATAATAATTTTTTGAGGTTTTATTCCTAACAATGCTTCAGTACTTCGTGGAACATCTAAGCCACTGTCTTTTAAAATTTTCAATAGTTAATTTAAACGCTTATGCGGAATACGTGCCTTAATTTGCCAATCTTTTAATTTTTGGCGTAATGGTTTTTCTTCTTCTATATCTTCACATAAAATATTTTCCAATTCATTTTCCATTTGTACATTGCAAACATTTACATTATTTTCAATTGAAATAACTGCATCATTTCTGGTTGCTGCGCATGGTGTAACACTGTCTGCTATTTCTTTAAAATATAAATCTTGTTGCTGCTTCACAAGACGTCTATAATGCCTTTTGCTGCACTCCATTTTAATAATAAATTCAATATTTTATAATATGTATTTTTTATGTACCGGTTTTTTAATTGCTTTTAAATAACAAAACAATTTCACAAGCGAATAACACAAACCTTTGACACAAAAAATGAATATGAAATTACAATATTGCACGCAATAGCATCAGCTGATACGAGTAATGTCAAAAGCGAACCAAACATCAGATATTTCGCTCATACAACTTCAGCAATGCAATGTTTGAAAGAACAACCATATGCATCACTAACAGTATACAGCAGGCTAGTAAAATACCACTTATGAAAATGTAGCTTAAAAGAGGTTCTTTGTGACAGCAGGTCCCTAACCTGTTACAGGGTAACGAAGAGAAGCTTCTCACCAATACACGTCATAGCGGATCTGGAACAACACATCCAAACGATAGACGATGAGAAAGAAAAAAGTGTTACCAGATCGATAACAGCAAACAAGATAATAACATTCAGCAACAAATAAAAAACACAACCAAAGAAAAATTTATACAAAAAACTTACGAAAAAACTAAACATTTCATAAAAACACACAGAGACAAAATAATTATTACAAAAGCGGATAAAGGTAATAAAACTGTAGTTGTTAAGATGGCGACAACAATTTTATATTTTTAAGGGTGTTTTTTTTAGAGGTTTGTTTTTCGAATAGAGATAAAACTGGGATTTTGTGGTCAAATCTGGCAACTCTAATGTCATTTATATTCAGTTTGGTTTGCCATTTCATCATGAACAGGTTGACAAAAGAACAACGCTTGCAAATCGTGCAAATTTATTTCGAAAATAATGGTTCAGTTCGCGAAGTTTACCGCAAGCTCCGTCCATTTTATGGTCGACATAATCGTCCATCAGAGCAATTAATTCGGTTAACCATGGATCGTTTTCGCACTACGTTTACTCTATGTGATAATACGCATCCGCAGAGACGTCGAACAGTGCGCACCGAAGAAACAATTGCCGCTGTAGAGCAAAATGTTGAAGAGGACCCGAATGAATCGATTCGCCACCGTGCACAGCAATTGGAGCTTTGTCCATCAACTTTATGGAAGATTTTGCGCAAAGATCTTGGCTTCCGACCTTACAAGATCCAGCTTGTGCAAGAATTAAAGCCGCGAGACCATGCAATGCGTCGTGATTTTGGTGTATGGGCCGAAAATGAGATTGATCTCAATGCTGATTTTCATCGCAAAATTTTGTTCAGTGATGAGGCTCAATTTTGGTTGAATGGCTACGTCAACAAGAAAATTGCCGCATTTGGAGTGAAGAGAATCCACATGAAACCCTTGAGATGCCATTACATCCACAAAAACTGACTGTTTGGTGTGCTCTATGGGCTGGTGGAGTCATTGGGCCATACTTCTTCCGAAATAATGCTGGAGAGTCAGTTACCGTTAATGGAGACCGGTATAGAGCCATGATAACCGACTATTTTGTTCCCGAATTGGATGGCATGAATGTGGATGAGTTGTGGTTCCAACAAGACGGCGCTACATGCCACACAGCGCGCGTCACAATCGATTTATTGAAGGAAACATTCGATGAGCGCATAATTTCGCGGAATAGACCTGTCAATTGGCCACCAAGATCGTGTGATTTGACACCATTGGATTATTTTCTTTGGGGATATGTGAAGTCGCTCGTCTACGCCAACAAACCAGAAACGTTAGGGGACTTGGAAGCCAACATTCGTGGCGTTATTGCCGACATACGGCCCCATATGCTCGAAAAAGTGGTTGAAAATTGGACCTCTAGAATTGGCTTTATTCGAGCCAGCCGCGGCGGCCACATGCCCGAAATCATATTTAAACATTAATGGCATAAAATTATCCTTCCAATAAAGCCAAATTGATGGACATTAAAACGATTTTCTTGTGTTTTATTTCAATTCGAAGTTGTATACCTCTAAAAAAAACACCCTTTATTAAATTAATTGTAGATTTACAATGAATTAGAAATATGTTGAGAAAACTTATATTAAATTATGGCGATGTTGTATGTTGTAATTACGATGTAGTGTGACGATGTTTGTGTATAGTTATTGACTTGTGTGTGTGACTTGTTTAAAAATTGATGTTTATTCGCCGCTGCTTTTTCTCAACTGACTAGTTTCACAGACAACGAACTCGCACCACGGTTGTAAATTTTTCTGATGTTAGGTGTTGCCGTTTGGCAGCAACATTCCACCCCCCGTGGATCCTTGCTGGGATTCACTGAAGGTTAAAGCGGCTAGCTTGCAGGCAGGTCGGCGAAAATCTCCTTGAGGTGTTCGGACCTCTGCAGTTTGAACTTGGCCATCTGGTGCGGTAAAGACTCTGGTAATTCTTCCTTTGCGCCACTGTCCTCGTGGCTAACTTGGATCACAGATAACGACAAGTTGGCCTGGCTGAAGTGGTGTAGCAACTTCTTTCAATTTTGTTCTCGTCAACAGCTGCGGTAGATATTCTACTGTCCACTTCTTCCATAAGCGATCCTTAAGATTCTGCGCAATTTTCCACTGTTTGCGCGTACAAGTTTTGTCTTCTTCTAATGATGGCGTCTTTATCAGTCCTTCGTCAAGGTATGGTGTCAAGGCATAAATTTCACTTGATTTTGGCACGCACTTGCCAGTGCGCAAGTGGAGCTGTGAGCTCCCCTTTCTGTAGCATTTCACCTTTCCTTTTTCGGACGTTGTGTATGAATCGAAATATCCACGCTACGGTTCGATTCATCTTTAAATACGAAGAAAATTTAGTTAAATTTATAACATTCTCACCTTGATTCTTTGTTATCAAAAAAAGTCTCGTGTTTTCTCCTGCGGCACAGTGCGGTGAAACCATGAACTGTTTTTCTTGAGGCCAGTGTTGTTCATTCTGTTGCAAAAATTCTGGCCCGGTTGTCCATCTTGACGGCGATTCGAAAATGGGTGGCAGCTTGGCTCTGGTAGCATCATTGGCGGCATTCAAATCAGTCGGCAGCCAGTGCCACTGGCCTGGTGTTGAATTATCAAGGATTTCGGCAATCCGGCAGGCTACGAATTGTTTGTAGTTACGAGCAGTTGAGCGAATCCATAGTATGACAGTTTTTGAGTCACTCCAAAAAACAGTTTTATTTACACGAAAATCGTGACAACTCTTACGGAAACGTTGAGGCGACTGGCTAACACCGCAGCTTGTAGTTCTAATCGCGGAATGGTCATTCCGTTAGGCGGCGCACATCTGGTTTTGCCCATTTTGTTTTTTTGACTGTAACAGCAACTTTGTAAAAATTGTAAAGTTGGCTAAAAACCCAAACGGGTCAAAAATTGACATAACGACCGACAAAGTTTCTCTCTTAGTAGGCGGCCTTTTGCTTTCTAAGACGTCTGACGGAATCTTGTGAAACTTGAAATGGAATTCAAACGCGTCCTTTGATGAGTTCCAAAACATTACGAGCACTTTCTCGGTGCCCTGGCGTTCCATATTGATTACATCTATTTGAGCTGGATCATTTTTGTTTAACTTAAACTGCAGTGACTTACAGTTTGACTCAAAGTTGCGCAGAATGAACCCAGCAGCGCTATTAATTTCAACGGCTTCCATTGTCACCTCTTCAGCCTCTTTTTCATCATTAAAGCTGACCACAAGATCATCCACGTACATATTTTCGATTGTAACTTTAGTACCCCTCGGAAAAATGGCGGCGTGGTTGGCAGCGTTGAGATTCTTGACGTATTCTGCGCAACAGGGTGAGCAAACCGCTCCAAAAATCATAGATACCATTGCATACACGCGTATCGATTCAGATGAATTTTCATCTCGCCATAGAAAACGCTGCGAATTTTGATCTGATGTTCTAATACGCACCTGTGAAAACATTTCTCGCACGTCTCCAGAGACAGCAACGACACCCTGACGAAATTTGTGGATATGGCCAACAATCAAAAACGACTCGTAGCTTATCTGGCTTATGTGCATTAAATACACCAAAATGAGGCAGGTACCTGGTGGTAGGGCCCTCTATCGCAGCCCTTTCCGGCGTCAGTAATTCGGCATAGCCCTTGTTTACGTATCCTTCAATTTGCTCTGTATACTTATTTGCAAAAAGTGGATTTCGGCTCATCTTATTTTCAAGATTGCTCAAACGTGTTTTGGCCATAGAAAAACTACTTGGTAACACAGTTTCGTCTTTGCGCCAAAGCAGGCCAGTTTCGTAGTGCTTTTCTCTTTTTATTGTAGTCTCTGCAAGTATTTTCCTGGCACGAGCGTTCTCCTCAGACTAATGCGGCCGAACCTCTCACACCAAAACTTTCAATCTCAAAATAATCTTCCACTAATCTGCTTAAATTGTTAAGCGATGACGTATCCCGCACATGGAGAACCCTTGGTGCATTTTCAATTTGTGCGCTGAGTGGGCCAAAGGCCATCCACCCTAGTCTGGTCATTGCTGCTACTGGCTCGTCCGGCCCTGCTTCGACCACATTCTTAAACACTCCAAGGAAACAGTTGTCCAGCCCTAGCAGAAGCACTGGTTTGGCGTCCGTATAATCAGCAACTGGAACCATCTTCAGATGGTCATGATTATTTTTGCAAAACGTTTGCACCGGCAAGTTCAAATTTTTAACAGTTCTAATATTTTTCAACTTGAACTCCCCACTGTCATCGTTACAGGCTCGAATATTTAAATCTACTTTTTTCGAGTGCTCGGTTACTTTTTTATCGCCATACCATTGGAGAGGGCATGGCACGCCCCCTTAAACCCAATGTATCTGAAATGTGCTCCTCCAGCAAAACACTGACGACCCTTCATCCACCATAGCGTACATCACCACCCTGACAAGTGGCCCCGATAGCTCAACTGGCAGCACCTTAAAAAGAAGAGATTTCTGCTCTTGGCGGCAATTAAAAACATGTTCTGTCATATTTTAGAAATATTGCTGCAAAATTATTTGTAAAAACTACATTGTACAATAAAATATGATACATTTTTAAATAAAAAAAAAGGAACTAGCAGAAAGCGGTAAAAAAAGAACAGTTTCGGGAAGCAATAAAGCGCTCCTTGAAAGAAGCTGCAACCGTGACCGAACTGAAAGCTAAAGCAACCTTCGAGATCAGAGATTTGGACACTTACTAGTTTAGAAGGGGTAATCTCTGCCGTCAAAATAGTAGTTCAAAACGAAAATGAAGATGTTGCAGTAAGGTAGACAAATAGCAATAGCAGAGAACAACGCCGAGCGTTTGTTACTCTGTTGACAGAGGCAGCAAGTACCATCATTAAGCAGCAACGCATACAGATCGGTTGGATGTACTCAAGAGAAAAACAGCTGGATGATGTAAAACGCTGTTTCAGGTGTTTTGGATTAGGTCATACACAGCTCGGCTGTAAAGGACCTGACAGGAAAGGGCAGGGCTTATGCATTCTGTTAAAGCATCTAATATTTAAAGCATAAAAATTCTATTAAAGCACTAATTATATACCGCCACTGTCCTTTAGTTGCTATAATTAGTTAGTATGTATTAATAGGCAAACCTAGTATAAGTATAATGGAGTGTATTATTAAAACCAGTTTTGAGCATACTTATGTGTATACCTACAGCTTGTTGTAACCGTACATTAATCGGAAGCATTATGTAGAGAAATTTTGGTGTTTCTGCATAGATACATGCATAATAAATTTTAGTCGAAGTTTGTAAGTCAAGACAAAGTCATCGACTTTTAATTTGGAATTTAGTTACAATTCTTTTAATAAGTTTTTTAGTAGGCAGAAAAATCTTTCTGTTTCTCCATTTTTGGCGCCCAACGTGGGGCACGACTTAAATTTCATTAAATTCATTTCAATTTCGGGAAAGTTTTAGAAAAATTATCGGAATAATTTTGGAAAATAAGAAATTTTTCCACTTCGCTGTATCATAATTGCTGCCATCGTATCGCTGACGTCGCTGCCCTATTTCATCAGCTTGCTGTCATCAGTGCTGCTGCAATCACAATCGGAACATAGTTTTCAACATATCCACATTCTATTGGTGCTATTTCAACAGTGCTAAGCAAAGTTTTGACCACAAATTGCATAGCAGCCGAAACTTTTGGATGGATTTCGGTAATATGTATCAAACTTAAATATATAAATAAATTTCATGTTAAAGGGCTAACGTCGTTGCATTGTTCGCTGTCGACGTAAAGATTTGCTGCCTTCACAGTCTCTGCATTACTTAACTCTAATGCCAGCTCCATTGTGAGCTTATTTCGTCGTATTACTTGCCGTCAGCGCATCATTCATTTTGCCGTCGACGCATCATACATTGCCTTCGCTGAATTACTTATCTCGAACGCCAACTCCACTGTGAGCATATCTCGTCGTATTACTTGCTGCCGGCGCATCATACATTGCCGTCGCTGCATTTAATTATTTCGCACGCAACGTATTGTCGTTGCGATCACTTTTTTCACATTTCGTAATATTAGATACTGACATTTACTTTCTACTGTCGACGCAAATACTTTAATTGCTTGCTTATTTAATTGTGATTTTCTTCATATTATTTGCTGTCAACGCATCGTTTGCTGTCATTAGTGCAGCCGCCGTCGCTGCTTAGTTCCATCGTTTGGCCGCCTGCGCAGTCATTTATTCTAAGCTTGCAGCCGCCGTCGCTGCTTAGTTAGATCGTTTTGCCGACTGCGCAGTCATTTGCTCTAAGCTTTGCAGCCGCCGTCGTTGCAGGCTTCATCCTTTGCCGCCTGCGCATTTATTTACTCTAAGTTTTGCAGCCGCCGTCGCTGTAAGCTTCATCCTTTTGCTGACTGCGTATTTATTTATTGTCAGCTTTACAGCTGCCATCGCTGCTTACTTACAGTGTCTTATTTTCTGTCGACGCAAACTTCGCTACCATTGTACATAGCTGCCTTTACTTGCTAATTAAGTTATATTGCCAATATAATTAATTTAACTTAATCATTATGACTTTGGAAGAATTTAAGAAAGAGCGTGCCAGTACTAAAAATAACATTACACGCATATAAAATATTATTGAAACCAATGGGCGAGGGGAAGGGAAAGCTCTTTCTGTAGCAGAATTAAAATGTCGATTAGGAATCCTCGAATCATATTTTTAGCAAGTCCTTAGTATACAAACTCAAATAGAGAAGCTGGATCCTGATGACGGTGCACGTACCGATTTAGAAGAGCTTTACATAAGGTAGCTATTCATTCGCAATTAGGGGAAGAATCAAATAATACTACCTATCAGATTCCAGTCATATAGTAACTGGGTCGAGTTCCAAATTGCCTAAACTTAAATTGCCTTCATTTAATGGCAGGTATGCAGATTCTAAAAAATTTATAACATCGTTTAGCCAGATTATTGACAGAGAGTATAGTTTATCTCATATTGAAAAATTCAATCATCTTTTGAATTGTCTTCACGGTCAAGCGATTGAGACAATTAAAGCTTTTCCAATCACGAGCGAAAATTATCCAAAGTCTTTGGAGAAGCTTAAAGCTCGTTATGATAACTCTACGCTGATTTTCCTAGAAAACATTTCGTCTCTTTTTGAATTACCTTCACTTTCAAAACCAAACGCTGGTCAATTGAGAAGTCTATTAGATAATTTTTCTGCTCTTTATGGTTCCCTTCAGACATTGGGTACTGATGAAGAGACCAAAAGAAAATGGAAGGAGCCACTGGACTTTGAAAATCTACCCTCATGGGACAATTGCACCACAATTTTGGAAAGACATTGTCAATATTTGGAATCACTTCATACTAGTTCCTTAGAAAGACCCATCAAACATAAACATAACAAAAATCAACATAACTATTCATTTGCATGTTCCAATTCGACTTGCCCTATATGTTCATACACAGACCATGAGACTTACAGCTGTGACCAACTTAAGAATATGGGTGTAGTTCAGCGATTTGAAATCGTAAAACGATTGGGTCTTTGTATTAATTGCCTTTCGAAAGGACATCAACTGTCTAAATGTTCTCTCAACACAAATGCCGAACTTGATCGCAAAAGCATAACAGTTTGCTACATCGTAGTACAGAAACATTACCTACATCGAATTCACGGTTATCTACACGACCTGCACCTCAAGCAAGCACATCATCTGTCACTGCAACTGCATCGTCTTCAAGAGAGGCAGCAGTGCATACACATTTGAACAATTCTACGACAAATCAGATTATTTTAGCAACCGCAATGGTTTTGGCTCGTGACTGTTCAGGTTGTTACAAGTTTGGAAGAGCCTTGTTGGGCTCTTGTTCACAAGTTAATTTCATAACTGATGATTTCTCTCAAAAGTTAAATTTGGGTAGAGAAAAACGAAATATTGAAATTCGTAGTATCGGAAATACCTCAACTAATATAAAATATAAAACTTCTACTACAATTAAATCATGCATAACTGGATTCGAATTGCCTTCAATTTTTTGCGTTACTTCTCATATAGCTTTTCAGTCAGAATCTGAAATAGATATTTCATCTTGGAATCTACCGCCTAATGCTAAGCTCGCTGATAAAGAATTTTTTAAATCAAAACGAATCGAACTGCATTTGGGAAAAGCAGAAAGTTTATTTAGCATTTTATCTGTCGGCCAAATAAAACTTGGAGAAAACTTGCCGATTTTACAAAAAACATTGTTAGGATGGGTGGTGTCTGGTAGATATCAGGAATCTGCTGGTGTACAAGTACCCAGATGTTTGCTTACGTATAATGATTCAGTAGAGAACAAGCTGGAGAAATTATGGAAACTCGAAGAAGTATCCGTAGCATGCGCGTCGACACCTGAGCAACGTAAATGTGAGAAAATTTTTAATGAAACAGTTTCTCGTAATAAAGATGGAAGGTTGATTGTTAACTTACCTTTTAAAGATAATCCTAATTATCTTGGTAGATCATATGACACAGCATTACAAAAACTTTTTGCACAGAAGCGCCGCTTATCACGGTCGCCTTCGGCCGTCTTCGAAGCCTTATTTATTTAGCAGAACAGTATTCTGACAAATATAAAGTTGGTGCGAGTGCTGTGAAGTAATCCTTTTATGTCGACGACTTCTTATGTGGAGCTAATTCGCTGCCTGAGCTTGCAACAATAAAGCATGAAGTCACAGAAATATTAAAAAAGGGATGCTTTGAACTTCTAAAATGGCACTCAAATCATCAAAATTTCAGGGACGACAAAACAATTAAGGATTTAAATTTGGATGATGACTCTATAACAAGCGCATTAGGAATCAAGTGGGATCAAAATATTGACCATTTTTTATTCTCGTTTCATCCAAAAACAAATATCGATAGTCGCGTTACTAAACTCTCAATACTTTCAATTGTGTCATCACTATTTGATCCTATGGGTCTCTTAGCGCCCATTATTATTACCGCCAAGAATATTTTACAGGAGCTGTGGCTACTGAAAATGGTTGGGACGAGTCTGTCCCACAAAATTTACATTTAGCTTGGAGCAGCTTTCTCAATAGTTTGTCATCTCTTTCGCTAGTTTCAATACCAAGATATTGCTTGTATCCCAAATCGATTTCGCTTCAACTTCATGGATTTTGTGATTCATCTATACGCGCAAATGGTTGCTGCATATACACAAGATCTATCGATAATTTTGGTATTGCTCACGTACAGCTTCTCACAGCCAAATCAAGAGTTGCTCCAACCAAAAAACAGACACTGCCAAAATTAGGACTGTGTGGTGCACTCCTATTAGCTCGACTTTATTCAAAAATAAAGGTTCTATTCGAAAATGAACAAATTAGCACTTTTCTTTGGACAGATTCCCAAATTGTTCTTCACTGGTTAAAACTCCATTCGGCAACCCTCTCAACGTTTGTCGGCAATAGAATCTCCGAAATTCAAGACTTGACTACTAACGCTATCTGGAAGCATGTACCTTCAAAAAGTAACCCGGCAGAGATAGTTTCTAGAGGAAGCACTGTGGAGCAATTATCTGATTCTATTTGGTACAAAGGCCCATCGTTTCTCATGGAGGATAGTTACTACTGGCCCAATGAAAATAACACTGATATAAATATGGAGGAAGTGGAAGAAGAAAAACGTAAATCATCATTTAAAGTTACTGTTGGCTCGACATTTGTATCCTTTACGCATCATTGCGTGGTTGTTTCGGTTTTATCGAAAACTGAAAAAAGGCATGAGCTACTTAGAATTAGATTCCCCTTTCCCTCAAGAGTTAAGGCACGCTATGAATTGTATAATTTGGAATATACAGCAACAATATTTTAATGAAGACATTCGTTTATTAAGGAAAAATGAATTAGCAACGAGCGCACTGAGATCGTTAAATCCATTTCTCGCTGATACTGACGGTTTTACACTTCTGAAAGTATGTTCGTCATCTACACATTAAGAACTACCACGCTGGATAAAAGGCACTTATAGCCAGCGTTGCCGTTTTAGCCTTTTTGAGGCTGGATTTAGCCTTTTTAAATTCCATTTAGCCTCGAAAATTTAATCTAGCCTCTAGCCTTTTTTTCAGCTTTTTCTGAAAATTCATCTAGCTTTTTTTATATTTTGGCTTTTTTTATCAAATGGAGTACCAAAAACCCAAAGTCTTAAAAATTTATCACTTTTATCGCGTTTACAAATTATCAAACACTATTTTCGGCAGTTAGGCATCACTACACGATTATATACACTATTTACACACACTAAATTTAGGGGGAGGGGGTAGTGAAGGGAAGCATATTTCTGGGCCCAGGTTTTTTGAAGGGGCCTAGAAATTTGGAAATTTTAGGATTTTTTATCGTCAAAATATTAAAAAAAAATTTTCCATGAAAACATTTCGTATGTGAAATAATTAAGAGAACGCAAGTAAAAATTCTTTTAAATTTGGCGTGGAAGCATCGATAAAATCGATAATGAAAAAAACCCTTTAGTGAGGGTCATTTGAAAAATTAGGTGTGTAAGGCAGTTAGATTTCGAAGTTCTCATAAGTCACTTTGCTGCCCAGAAAGCAGGAAAGCTCATTTATAGCATGTAATGTACATTCGGTACATTTGGGGCATTTTCAGTACATTCGCCAAATTTTTAGCACATTTTTTTGTTTTTTAGTAAATGAAAATAACCGCAATGAGTAGATTTATAGTAATTAACTGTATATAATATAATTATTCTATTATATTAATTACGTTTTTTTAGTACATGAAAATAATCGCGCAATATGAAGATTTTGTAATTAATTTACTGTGAAATATATCTAATTTTGCTAGGGTTTTTGAGATGGGAAAAGTGAGGACCTTTTTAACTTCTCTTGAGAAGTTTTTTTCTTTTTTTTATAGTAAATTTTAGAACAATTTCGTGCATTTTAGGAAAATTAGGTGTTCAAGACAAAAAAGTACATTCGGGCTACACTTGAAGTCTCGATTCAGTACATTTTCACAAAACCCAAATGCCATCACTGACATACATACAGTGGGTGATCATATTATTAGAACCACTACGTAAAATACACTTTTTTTCAACTTACACCATTATAAGAGTATAAAAGTAAAAAAATTGTCCAAATAACTTTATTTACTTGTTTCTAAGGGGTCTATTTGATAAAATAAAAATCGGTTCGGCAGCAAGTATCGTACAAGCTACTTCTCTTGAGAACAATTCTTTTTTTTTAATGTTTCGATACTTCGAAAATCATTTGAGAATATCTTATGATTACAATATGGCACTATTTATCTAGATTAAACAAATACATAGGCATTCTGATGAATATCTACTTCAACTCTACGAATCCATACTTTTATATGAAATTTATATTGCGTGCATAAAAAAGTCAGTTTTTTATGAATAAAAAACGAACCGCTGGACCGATTTTTTCCAGACTCCTTTCAGATCTAAGTCATGACGTGGCGTATCGATTGATATGGTCATCAAAAAATTCTGTACAGTAGTTATTGAGGAAACGAAAGCCAAAATATGTCTACATACGTACGTACATACGTACACACACACACACACACACAGACATCACTCTAAAAATACTTGTAAACGATTGTCGAGGTCTTGAAACGTAAAGAAAACACAAAATTATCTATTTCGATTTTCGGACCTATTATAATAACTTCTCAAGAGAAGTTAACAATAGTATTCCATATTTAGACACAAAAATTCACAGACGTAGAGAAAAAATTTACTTCGAATGGTTCACAAAGACCACTTCTTCAGGAAGATTAATTAATTTTCATTCGACGCAGCAATGCAGCAAAAGACTAATACAGCAAGGAACCTTATAAATAAAATGTAATCACTTACGGACTTAATTTTCTTAGACGAAAACATTAAAAAGATCAGGACAATACTTATTAACAATGACCTTCCAATAAACGTAATTAAAACACTTATTGATTGTGAAACAAAAAAATATAATAAAAATAAAAATCCTCAAGAAATAATAAACACTAAACAATCTGGCAACATCAAAGGCAAATCATTCTACAGCATCACCTACATACCTAGGCTAACCAGCGGAGACTGCATACGAACTGTAGTGAGAGCAGAAAACACTGCAATAGCGTATAAGTCAAATCAAACTCTCACTAACATCTTTATTAAACTAAAAACAAAAGTGGATAATAATGACAAAAGCAATGTAATATGCGAAATGACATGTAAGGGCGGCAAAAACGAAAAGTGCGGGAAGGTATACATCGCAACAACGAAAAGAGCGCTACAAACAAGAATGACAGAACATATGCGAGACATAAAAAACAAAACAAGATCTACAGCGATAGCACAACATATATTGGAGACAGGTCACACAGCTGATTTGGATGGCGTAAAAATTTTGGACATAGAGAGGAAATACAATAAACGTTTGACACTGAAAAGCCTACGTATACAACAAAAAGGAGATGAGACACTAAATTACGTAGAAGACACTGACAACATAAATAACAATTATTCAGTAGCTTTAAATACATGTAGTTAACGTAACAAAGTTCTAGTGGTTGTATAAATGTTTAATGTCGTAAAGTTTTTAATTAAATAATTAGTAATTTAAATAATAATTCGATGATTAAATCATATTAAATGTAAGTGTCAAATCAAATTAAAAATTTTAAAACTTCAATTCTATTTTATATTTCAAAGAACTTAGTGCAATAATTGTAATTTTAAAAAAATATTTTGTTTGTGTTTTTAAGATAAACGTACCCTCTGAAGATGTCGCCAAAAAAGAGACGAAACGTCAGGGAAAAGTTTATAATTAAGTGATATTTTAATTGAAACTTAAATCCACTGGTCAAAAACCTCCTATTTTTATTCAATATAAATCCTAATTATAAAATTACAGGCCTTTCATCATTTTCAGACCATTTTCCACTACATCTTCAAATAGAGTTGAAAGACATTATTTTTACTTTAAACCAACCAGTCTTACACTTCATTTAAAAATATGAATTGGGACGATTTCAGAGTAGATTTAACGACAGTTATTGATAATAGTTTTCCACCCAACAATATTAACTTACAGAACTTTGAAATTGACCATTATATAAACTTTTTAACGTCAGCTATCAACTCAACTGAGGACTTGCACAGCGAAACAATTGAAGTAAAAAAATTTTCTACATTACTCACTGATCCAATTTAGAAATTGATTAAAGTTAAAAATAGTTGGCAAATAAAACTGAAGAAAATTTTTCATACAAATTTCAATAGAACACCAGAGTACAAACTTCTTGCTAAACAAATTTCACTCCTGAAAATTATTATAAAAGAGCAAGTAGAAATTCATCAAAATCAAGAGTTTGGTGAAAGACTTAAACTTATTAAACAGGGACCTTCGGCATATAAACAAATTTATAATTTGATCAAAAAAAAAAAGGAGGGAAATCTTGTTCGAAAATGGTTCAAGAAGATTTTGTAATAACTGAGGATGTCGAAAAAGTTGAAGTTTTAAAAAGTCACCTTGAAAAAGTTTACGAAGAAACATTCCCGATTAGATCAGATATTTCTAATTTAGAGTCTCATATTCATCATACTCTTGATTCATATCCATCTTCAATTTATAAATTCTCTTCGGACTTCAATTCTTTGACAAATTCAGATACTCTACACTTTGTCAACTCTGAAGCAGTATGTTCCTATGTGCAGGAGCTAAACGCCAAGAAATCAGCTGGACCGGATACTATTACAATTTTTATTATTAAAAAATTGCCTAAAATAGTTTTCAACTTTTTAGTAATAATTTGCAATAATTGTATAAACAATGGATATTTTCCAGTCTCCTGGAAAATTGCTAAAGTAATTCCAATTCAAAAGAAACCCAATTGCTATGAAATCAATAACTTTAGACCTATATCCTTATTGTCAAACCTTGGTAAACTATTTGAACAAGTGACTTAAGATAAAATGGATGAGGGTATCAAAGTTCAGTATATCCCAGATTTTCAGTTTGGCTTTAAAAAACAACATTCCACTGTGCATGTTCTTTTGAAATTTGAAATCGATTTAATCACTTACCTTCGACAACGGAAATGCACGGTAGCAGTATCTCTAGACATAGAGAAAGCTTTTGATAAGGCTTACCATAATGGAATTATATATAAACTAATAATGATTGGCTTTGATCCTTCTATTAATAAAATTTTGCATAGTTTTTTAAATGAGCGAAACTTTTATGTAAATGTTAATTATGCTTCTTCAGGATATGGTTTTATTAGGAGCGGTGTCCCACAAGAAGCAATAATGGTTCCTCACCTATACAGTACTTTCATTCACGATTTCCCGCATACTCATAACGGTTCAACATGCATACTTTATGCTGATGACTCGCCTGCTTATGCTCATGGTATTACTCCAGAGGAAGCTTTGAGTTTAGTCCAAGCGAATTTAGAAAAAATTAACTGTTTTTATAAGGATTGGGGAATTAAAATTAATGCAACCAAATCTGAAGCCATTTGCATCAGAAACCCTTCAGGAAAATGCCACAGGCACACTGTTACTCAAAGTAAATGCTTGAAATTATCACTAAATGGGGCAAATATACCTTTCAAAAACTAAATTAAATATTAAGACATAACTTTCAAAACTTTTAAAATTCAATCTACATGCAAATATGGTTCTGAAAAAAGCAAATAAAATTTTGAGATTATTTTCCAACTTATTAAGAAATAAATATATGCCGGTAACTACTAAGTTACTTATTTATAATATAATTACATTACTGCTTCGTACAAGCAGTGTAAAGCAGTGATCAGTTTTGTTTTTTTCATTCCCTTTCTTGCTTTGTCCGCTTACATTGCTTTACCTTAATCTCAATAGGTTGTTGTTGTTGCTATTGAACGGGTATATTTTTCACAATATTAACCCGCTGTAAGCGCTTTTAAAAATATTTTAAAAACATTATAAAAAAAAAATAAAAATATTTGAAAAATATTTTAGGTCAATATAAAAATAATACTTTTTCATTATAGCTTAGTCTTTTCTTTTTTTCATGATGGATTATTTTTCGTTTGAAAACTTATTAGCTTGCTCTTTAAGAGATCAATGTAAAAGTCAAAATATATTGAATGCCATGTTTTCCTGTTCAGGTCCCTGTGAACAGGTCTTTCATGCCTCTTGTGCAGGCCTAACTAACACTATTACTGATTTATTATCCTCTAATCGTTCGGGTCTGCATTGGTACTGTCCATCGTGCAGGGCCCTGTCCCCGTCGGTGTTTTTCGACAAAATTAAACAATTTGGGGAAAATCTTAACAATTTGAATATTAATTTCAGAGATATTCTAAATAATTATTTAGACATAACTCCCCAAATTGAAAAAAGCCTTAATGAGGCTGTCTCACCCGATGTTAGTTCGCTTCAAAATAAAACTATTACTGAGGCTGCAATGGTTTTTTCTTCTACTCCTTCGATCTCTACTCTACCCGAGCAAGCTATTTCCCTGAAGAAGAAAAGAAAACTTAAACGAAAATTAAATAAGAATCGTAAGTCGAATGTTAACTTGGGTAGTGTGGGGGGGGCGAGTGACACAGCTGCTAATCGTGAAGTAACTGCCTTAGATCCCCCTCTAAATACCTCTCCGTCTACTTCCAACTTTCCCGCTTCTGCTCCTATAAATAATCCTCCACCCCTTTCCTCCACTATCCATACTCCTCTATCCATTTCTGTTATTCCTAATCCGCAAGGAGTTGTTACGATTGGTGGTTCTGTGGCACCTGTCTCCTTGCAAGCATTGCCAAGGTTGAAATCGATTTTCATTTCACGTCTTAATGCTAACACTACCACTGACAATGTTATAAACTATATTAGACAAAACCAAATTATTCCTGCCGATGCCTTCGTTTCTTGCAGGAAAATCGGTAATAAACCAACTCATGCATCTTTTAAAATTACAGTGGCATCTTCTCATGTTTCTGCTATTCTAAATTCTAATGCATGGGTGGATAATATCTTTATTTCAGAATTTAAGTCGAAAAAAAATAATAAGACTGTCCGTTCCAATTCAAAAAACTGAAGCGGCTATCCCTTTACTATCAAAATGTAAGGGGTTTGCGTTCTAAGACGCATGACATCTTTTTAGCCACTCAGAATTTTTACCGAAACTTGGTTAAATAACACTTTTCTCAATTTGGAACTTTTTGACAATAGTTTCAATGTTTTTAGAAGAGACAGACACTTGGAAGACATTTCTTCTGTTGGTGGAGGTGTCTTAATAGCCATAAAAAATAATTTAACTAGTTCATTAATCGAAATTGCCTGCGCATCTAATATTGAACTATTATGCGTTAAAGTTACATATTGTAACTCCAATATTTATATTCTTAACGCTTATGTTCCTCCAAATAGTAGCGCAGATGTCTACGAATGTCTTTCGGTGTCCGTAGAATACATAATAAATGAACTAGACACTAATGACGACATTTTATTGTTAGGTGATTTCAATCTGCCTGACCTTAAATGGACTCCTTCGGATGATGATACATATTTTTATGCATCGTGTCCAAAAACTCGACAACAACAAATTTTTGTTGACGAAATACTTTCAAGTTTACAACAAGTAAGTTGTATAACTAATTCTCATGGACGACAACTTGACTTAGTCTTGGCTGCAAATAGTAGTAATGTTGTTGTGAGAAATGCTATCCATGCTCTTTCTACGGTTGATTCCTATCATCCACCTTTGAGTATTGTGTACCAATCTGACAATGAAAATTTAATTAATGCATGTTCTTCCATCAATATTTATGAATTCAATTTTAAAAAAGCTGACTTTTTAAAGTTGAATGAGAATTTAAGAAATAAATTAAACGACCTTATTATTTTTTTTAATAATACGAGTAATTCATTTGATGAGTGCATTAAATTTTTCTATGGTGAACTTTTTTCGGCCATAGCATTGTCGGTGCCATATACAAGAAGGTACGTTAATAATTCCTCGTACCCTTGGTACACAAAGGATTAAAAAAAAATTCGTAATGGCCGTAATATGGCGTGGAACAAATACGTTTGTAGCCAGGACCGAAATGACTTAGTTGCTTACCAGCGACTTTTCCATGAATTTAAGGATAAGTCGGCTTTAGTTTATTCTGAATATTTGAATAGAATAAAGCTGAATATTCTTCATGACCCCAAGCATTTTTGGGGTTTTATTAATACAAAAAAAAAGTCTGACGGGTTTCCATCTGAATTCAAAACAGTTGATGGGCTCACTAGCAACCCACAAATTAAAGCTGGGTTGTTTGCTAGTTTATTTAAAGAATCTTTTTCTACGGAATTATTTAGCCCTCAGATAAACTGTTTTGAATATATGGATAACGACCCTTTAGTTTCGTTTAATGGGATATCTTTCTCACCTGAACTCATAGAGAAATATATCTCATCTGTTGATGATGACTTCAGCTCCGGACCTGATGGTATTCCTGCGACAGTACTAGTTAACTGTAGCTCTGTGCTGAGTCAACCCCTCAGTTTCTTATTTAATAAATCGATTAGGGATGGCTATTTTCCTAAATTTTGGAAAAATTCATATATAAGCCCCATTTTCAAGAAAGGGTGTAAAAATGATGTTTCAAACTACAGGCCCGTGGCGAAGTTATCATCGATACCGAAAATTTTTGAACGCATTGTGTACGATCAGGTTAAGGTGTGCTGTGGTGAAGTCATAACAACTCGTCAGCATGGTTTTGTTAATGGCAGATCTACAGTTTCTAACCTCCTTGATTTTACTTCCTTTGCATTAAGCTCTTTTGATTCTGGTGGGCAAGTTGACTGCATCTACACTGACTTCAGTAAAGCATTTGACAAATTACCACACAATTTGATTTTGTTTAAATTAAAGAAGCTTAGATTTCCTTTAAGTTTTGTCAGCTGGATTGAATCTTATTTATCTGATCGCTCATATCAAATAAGATTTCGGAGGGTGTTTTCCACCCCATTCAGCGCGGCATCAGGTGTTCCACAAGGAAGCCACCTGGGGCCGCTCCTGTTCGTTTTAGCAATTAATGATGTTACACATGTCATTAAAAACTCGCATCTGCTAATATATGCAGATGATATGAAAAATTACAGGAACGTGAAGGGGGTTGGTGATACTATTCCACTTCAGTCTGACTTGAAATCCTTTGAGGTTTGGTGCTCTAAAAATAACTTACATCTTAATCCTGATAAATGCCAAACTATGATATTCACCAGGAGGAAAAATATTGTGGAATTTGATTATGAATTAAAAGATAAGAAAATTTGTTGTGTCGATTTAGTCAAAGACCTAGGTATACATTTTGATGTTAAATTAACTTTTAATGAGCATATTAATCAAATTTGTAAAAAATCCTCATCTCTGCTTGGCTTTCTTAAAAGATGGGCAAAATAATTTAATAGCCCTTTAGTAACGGTGACTTTATATAATACAATAGTGCGTCCTCACTTAGAGTACGCCAGCCAAGTGTGGTCACCATTTTATAATATTCATATTAATAGAATTGAGAGAATTCAAAAAAAATTTATTCGTTTTGATCTCAATGGCTTAAATTGGATTGACTCTTTAAACCTTCCTCCATATGAGGATCGTTTGAAGTTACTACATATGCAATCTTTGAGCACGCGGAGAAATATTGCGGATATACTTTATCTGCATCAACTTGTAACTAGGTCTCTTGCTACACCAGAGCTTCTTAATTATATTCACTTAAACACTAATCGCAGGAGTAATCGTAACTCTAATCAATTACTTTACCAACCTTTTAGTAGAACTAATTATATGGCTACTGCTCCTTTTAATCGCATGACTACTCTTATTAATAAAGAGTGTTTTTTTTAGAGGTTTGTTTTTCGAATAGAGATAAAACTGGGATTTTGTGGTCAAATCTGGCAACTCTAATGTCATTTATATTCAGTTTGGTTTGCCATTTCATCATGAACAGGTTGACAAAAGAACAACGCTTGCAAATCGTGCAAATTTATTTCGAAAATAATGGTTCAGTTCGCGAAGTTTACCGCAAGCTCCGTCCATTTTATGGTCGACATAATCGTCCATCAGAGCAATTAATTCGGTTAACCATGGATCGTTTTCGCACTACGTTTACTCTATGTGATAATACGCATCCGCAGAGACGTCGAACAGTGCGCACCGAAGAAACAATTGCCGCTGTAGAGCAAAATGTTGAAGAGGACCCGAATGAATCGATTCGCCACCGTGCACAGCAATTGGAGCTTTGTCCATCAACTTTATGGAAGATTTTGCGCAAAGATCTTGGCTTCCGACCTTACAAGATCCAGCTTGTGCAAGAATTAAAGCCGCGAGACCATGCAATGCGTCGTGATTTTGGTGTATGGGCCGAAAATGAGATTGATCTCAATGCTGATTTTCATCGCAAAATTTTGTTCAGTGATGAGGCTCAATTTTGGTTGAATGGCTACGTCAACAAGAAAATTGCCGCATTTGGAGTGAAGAGAATCCACATGAAACCCTTGAGACGCCATTACATCCACAAAAACTGACTGTTTGGTGTGCTCTATGGGCTGGTGGAGTCATTGGGCCATACTTCTTCCGAAATAATGCTGGAGAGTCAGTTACCGTTAATGGAGACCGGTATAGAGCCATGATAACCGACTATTTTGTTCCCGAATTGGATGGCATGAATGTGGATGAGTTGTGGTTCCAACAAGACGGCGCTACATGCCACACAGCGCGCGTCACAATCGATTTATTGAAGGAAACATTCGATGAGCGCATAATTTCGCGGAATGGACCTGTCAATTGGCCACCAAGATCGTGTGATTTGACACCATTGGATTATTTTCTTTGGGGATATGTGAAGTCGCTCGTCTACGCCAACAAACCAGAAACGTTAGGGGACTTGGAAGCCAACATTCGTGGCGTTATTGCCGACATACGGCCCCATATGCTCGAAAAAGTGGTTGAAAATTGGACCTCTAGAATTGGCTTTATTCGAGCCAGCCGCGGCGGCCACATGCCCGAAATCATATTTAAACATTAATGGCATAAAATTATCCTTCCAATAAAGCCAAATTGATGGACATTAAAACGATTTTCTTGTGTTTTATTTCAATTCGAAGTTGTATACCTCTAAAAAAAACACCCTTTAATTGCGATGTATATGATATTAGCTTGTCAAAAGGTCAACTCAAGCTTAGATTGAAAAATAACTATAGTTAATTTTGTATCTTAATGGTTGTTGGTCTTTATGTTTGTGTTGTCCGAGCCCCACAGCATGATGGGTAAGTTTTTTCTAACATTTATGCCTTGGACCATGTTGATAAATTCATACAATTGCATTCATGCAATTGTATGTTTATATGCATATGATCTGGGTGGGTATGTTGAGAAAGTGTGATAAAGCTAAGAAAAAATTATAAAAATAAAACAATTTTAATTGCATGTATAATTTTTTCATTTTCCTTAATAAGTAAGCTTTTTACTTTGTTTTAAAGCTTCAAGCTAAATTGCTAAGAAAGCTAATAGCTGTAGTAGCTAAACTCTATTATTATTATTATTATTATAAGCATTCGTACAGTTATAATGTATGGGTTTCCCATTTGGTTCACAATTTCCCCAACAGCTGCACAAACCCTTGAAAAAATTGAACGTAAAGTTTTACGTTTATGCATTGATCGTAACTTTGAATCCTTCACAAAAAGATACTCAAATTTTTACATTTACAGCCATGCTCGCATTGTCCCTCTTTGCAAATATCTTCTTATACATTTGAAGAAATGTGTTAACAAACTGCCTTGCTTAGGGCCGGTTTTACAGTGTTTAGTTAACCAATTAGTTACCTAACTAATGTCTGTTAGTTAACTACCAAATTTATGTTGTTCAGTTTCACAGTCCATTGGTTAACTATTGATAATTTTTTGTACATCATAATTTTTTGTACATATGGTATCACTGCACAAATTATGTATTTTTTATTTGGCATTTCATAGCTGGGGTCGGCAAAGCAATACTACTTTCTCTTTCTCTCCTGTTGTATACGTATACAAGTGAGTAGCAGCGTGCCGATGCCTGTTTCATAGTTTACGAAATGAAGTCAACAGCAATAAGTTCCAATTTTTCTTTTCTCTTTTCAATTCTGTATTTTTATTTCTTATGTTCATTTTCGTTATGACAGCAATCAGCTGTTAGTTAACTATTAGTTAACCTGCCAATTTTGGCTAGTTAACTAATTGCTATGAAACTGAAATTGGATAGTTAACCTCAAATCTTTAGTTAACTAAACACTGTGAAAACGGCCCTTAGAAAACGATTTGGTAAATTTGGTATATAATTCTCAAAAGGAGTTAAGCTGGTCTAACTTTATTTACATTTCGCCAGTGGGCATAATAAATGAAAATCTAAATTTAGAGGAATGTATAAATCCCACATCACTTTTACAGGAATTTTTTGCAAAAGTAAGCCCTGGTACTCACAGAGGCTAAGTAACTCTTAATGTAACGTGTTAATTAAGTGTATATATGTAAATAATGTAAAAAGTTTAGTGTTAGTTTTGTAGCTGTAAGTTTGTTTTCTCTTTAAATTCACTTGATAAAACATCAAAGCCATTCAAAAATGCCGAGAGCAAGCATTTGATTCTATACATATTTGATTGAATAGCTATTAGCTTCATTCACATTTCATTGTAATAGAATAAATTTTTACGAATTCTATGTGTATTCTTTCCATGATATTCCTTAGTGTTCTAATGTAATCGACTTGAAGCCTCAATAAAATTTACTTACTTACTTACTTGTTTTCTATGGAAAAATCGAAATATAATTTTCATATTATCTATATTTCAAACAACGATATCTTTTTAACCAACGTTTATTTGTTACTCTAACAAGTGTAGAAAAATTGCCCTTTAGCTAATTTATTTTGCCCTTGTGTCAATTATAGAGATGCCAACACTCAGGGTTTCGCCCGGAGACTCAGGGTTTTGAGTATGATTTCCGGGTCTCCGGGTTAAAAGTCAATCTCTCCGGGTTTAGTATCAAATGCAAATGAACAATGAAAGCAAGCATGTAGTCAAACAACTTACCTTCAGACGCTACGACTGGTAAGTCAAGATTTGAAATTTAGCCTATAATTTTGGAAATATTATAAATTTTCACCAATAATATTCTTAAGAAAATAGGTAATAGTAAAAAAAAAACTAAGCAAATTGTATATCACATTATAGCAAAATAATCAAGCATTCCTGTCATGCTAAAAAAATATAGATTCTTAACACATTTTTTTGAAAAAATAACGTTTTGTTAGTCAAAATTTTTGGCCATTAAATTATCTTTCCTGACATCCATATTTTTGGTATCCACTCAGGGGTTCCCAACTTATAATCAGTTTTACAAAATCTATATCAGCAACTTCCGATGGCTATATAAATATATCTCCGAAACAAGATCCGACATACATACATATGTATGTATTTACAAAAATATTTAACTATATACATATACGCAATCTAAAGTGCTAAACAGAATTGGAACGTGCAATATAGTTACCCAAAACTCACCGTAACAACATGATTTCTTCTATACGTTAGAGCAAGATACGCAATAGAGCTTTTTTTGACAAGAAACGTCAAAGCCCTGTAAGTGACACTAGCAAATTTATCGCAAGGAAATAGAACAGATTCTATTTTGTAGCGATTTTGGAAGAAGAAGAAGACAGAAACACAAAGAAATTTCAACCAACCATAGGTCCGTGATTTGTATTTGAGAGCTGCGCGAAGTGCCGGTATAAACTTTAAGAAAAATTAGTTTGTTGCAGCCAATTTATTCATACTTAGTTACAAAAAAGAAAAATTAAGATTTACTAATCCGCTTATGCCACACAGTGACAGTGTATTATTGAACCACATATTTTTTAAATTTTCATTAATTCGCCCGGTTCGAGGCCTTGGGCCGCGACTAATTTTTCATCCTATAGTATATGAAACACCGGCTTCTCTAGTTTGCCAGCGCGGTTATAGTATAATCCTCTTTTTTTTGTGCTATGGAATAGATTGTCGATAACAATCATCATAAATGGCCGTCTGGACTAGATTTTTTAGAGTATCCTTGCGAAAATTTGTGGCTTTCATGTGATTTTTTCAAAGCAATAAGAAAACACAACTTTAGCTAAAATATGTAAACAAATATTCTTCTCTCACAATCAGCTGTTGTCGCAACTGCTTCATTGTGTTTTAACGAAAGAAAAGAGCTTAAAAAAATAGCTTTTTGAAGAAGCTCTTTTCCACTCTTTTTCTAGAGCATAACATGCATCGTGTCGGGTTATGTCGACTTGAGTATAAAGAAAAATAAATATATCCACAAAATTTAAAAATAAACAATGAAATAAAAACTAGGTACTATTTAAACTGCAAATGCGATGCATGTGAACTTTGCAAATGTGAGAAAAATTGATCAGGAAGTCAACCGGAATAACTAAGATTAAAAAATTTTATTTGTTTTTTTTTAGTCGACTGATATTAATTAATTGAACATAATTTGATCGAATTTTACAGTCATTACATTACAGTGTACTTCTAAACACTATGAAATTGGGCAATTTTGAGATTTTATAAAGTAGTTGCAATGTCTATGGGTTTTATACAAACTGAAAGCCGCCCCCGAACCAAACGTTAACCCTCTAACCCGCAAGCGTTTATCGAGGCATGCATCGAAACATTCGATTTTCTTCAAAAGTTTTTATATTTTTTATTTAAACTGATGACGGTGCTTTCAGAGACATATCTAGGTATGTTTCTCAAGGCACCGTCATCACTTAAAATAAAAAATAAAATAATTATTGAGAAAATTCGAATTTTTCGAAGACTGCCTGAGGCATTCTTGCCAGGCCGACTGACGGCAGGCTATGCCTCTACGATGCCATGTCATAACACCAATGGTCATAATGCCCAAAAAACACCCATGGGTGTTATGACCACTTTCGTTTTGCTTGAAAATACAAGAAGAATTTTATATTTATTCTACACGGTTAGAAATTTTGGATTAAATTTTAATACTTTTGGGCCTACATATATGACTACACCAGAATTGTATTAAAATTTAATACTGCCTAAATATTAAAATTCATTTTTAATACTAATTTTTTTTATTTTTTTTTTTAATTTAATTTGTTCTTTATTTCACATTAAAATCCTTATATAAGTAGTTTAGAATTTAAACAAGCTTATAATCGAGAAACTAGATTTTAATACAAAATAGTGAGATACACTGAATTGTCTAAAAGACAAGTGGCGAATGTACCTGATAAAAGAAAAATATCTTAATACTATTGATGGGGTAAACATGTTTAAAGCCAAAAATAAAAATTATAAGAATTCATTAAAGGAATACAATACAATTTTAGAAAATTTAAATCAAAAGGAAAATTTAAAACAAATGGAAAATTTTTTAACGCATTCGTAGCAAACACATTAAACCAATATTCAGTATTAGACTAATGCACTATAGGTCAAATAGCCCTTTTTGCTGGCAAAAACTAATAATGGCTATATTATCATGGCGATCGACTGGAAATGTATTTCTTATGTTGACTCTAGACTAAAGGAAGAACTCTCAAAAAAATCTTAACCCTTGTACTACCGGGTCAAAAATGGCACACACTACTTTTTTTTCAAATCTCATAATTATTAAAACAAGAGAAGAAGTAAACAGGAGGAACTAAACCCTCTATAATATCCTTTGAATGAATGAGAATTTTGCGTCAGGTTTTTAATTTTTTACCAATATTTCGCTTCTAAGCCTATTAATATTTTACTGTTGGAAAACAGGCAACTTCCTGTGGCTCTTTACCCATTTTTCGTATTTTCCGTAAACTCTAATGCAAAAATTATGCGCAATCTGCCGCAAATATCTTCGACTAGTAGCATCCTGAGTATTTTCAATAAATAATTTAAAACGGCCTCTTCTTTTTGCAACCAGACTTCGAATAAATCGGAATTACGGGAGAATAAGTTACCTGAGAAAAATATTCATTAAAAAAAAAATCGCAAAAAATCGCAATTTGAAATTGACAAATTAAACTCAAAATTCTTCACTTTACACATTTCTGATTGTCTAAACACGGCCAAATTCAGCCAAGGTTTTAAAAGCTTGTCCAAAATCAATTTTTAAGAAAAAAACTTTAATTATAGGTTAGGTCAGAAGTATTAGTTCTTTTCACCAACAAAAAACTTTTTTAACAAAATCTTTCTCTTAGACTATTAAGCACTTACTATCACTTCTCTTTCCATATTTTATTGAAATTAATGCTTAACAACTTAAAAATTCGACAACAATCACTGCGTATACTTCGTTCAACACGTTTTTCACATACTATGACTTTGATCACCCGCTAAACAGTCGCCGTTTATTTTTTAGAAAAACAAAACTTACCGTTATATGATCTGATGTTTTGTTTATCAAATACCATCAACAAAAAATGTATTCTTGGAAGTGCGAAAAATTACTTTTTGCCACAAAAATGAATCAAATTACCTATAGTGTAATGGATTGAAAATTTGTTCCGAACAAGAATATTCAAGAGAGAAGAGCCATTCCTTGACGGACCTCAGAAATACCTTTTTCACTCTCTCGCATCTGGTACTCAGAGGTAGCGTATTAAACAACCGTGGAGCAGTAACATGATAAAAACGTGAAAAATGTGATTTCCAAATGGATGGAACTGTTACAACATTTCCTGAGTTCACCCTTAAATTATTAAATTAAATTTTTGTATTAAAATTTAATACTCGGTTTTATTAAGAATTAAAAAAAAGATTTTCCATTTCGAATGGGATTCGAACCTGGTTCCTTGTGAATTCAATTGATGCACGCGCAGCTTAACGACATCAGCCACCGTAGTGCTATTTATTGGTTGGCTAAAAGTTTATTTATATTGACAACAACATAAAATGAAAGTTCAATATTGAAGTATTAAAATATAATACAGCATGGTTTAAAATTCGAATATAATACTTATACATTAAAATTTAATACAAAATTTATTACAAAATTTTGTAATGTATTGAAAAGTATTAAATTTAATCAAAATTGTATTAAAAATCCTTGTAATATTTCGCTTGTATTAAAATTTAATCCAAGATTTCTAACCGTGTATCCATATACATATGTATGGCGGCCTTAGGCCAAGGATTACATCCTCGAATATGTCCAACAACGCTTCTACATAAAAGTTAGGGTAAGTGGGCGGCCTACGGCCACTGCTCAGGACTTAAAACTCCCAAAAATCCAACACCGGCTTTGCGGTGGCTTCGCCACGGATCAGTCTATAATATATCCAACACCTGGTTCGCTAGCCACAAGAATTTTACATAAGAGTTAGGGTAAGTGGGCGGCCTACGGCCACAGCTCAGGATTTAAAACTCCCAAAAATCCAACACCGGCTTCGCGGCGGCTTCGACGCGGATCAGTCTATAATATATCTAATCCTGGTTCGCTAGCCACAGTAATTTTAAATAAGAGTAAGGTAAGTGGCCGGCCTACGGGAGAAGATCAGGACTTAAAACTCCCAAAATCTGCCACTGGCTTCGCGGCGGCTTCGACGCGGATCAGTCTATAATGTATCCTACAACAGCATTGCTACCCACATTAATTCTAAATAGAAGTTAGTATATTATGCGAACTTTTTTTTTTAAATTAATTTAATTTGTTATAAGCACCCAAAATTATTTGGTCTTATGTCCTCTTGTTTTTGGGGTCATAGCCCCCCCAAAAAATGGGGATTATGACCGGAAAAAAAACGGACATAATGCCCAAAATCTTATTGGGGATTATGTCCATTGGGGTTATGACCGGGTATCTGTCTCTACACAACAAATTTGACGTAATATCAAAAATTCAGATTTTATAAAATGCTTGCAACGTTTTGTCGCTCGCCTCCCCGACCATAAGCAATGCTTATGTAGAAAGAATTTTTTCCATTATGGGTAATGTCTGAACTGATATGAGGAATCACTTGAAAGTTGATATAGTGAAAGCTAAATTGGCGATTATATTAATTGTAAATTATGATATGAGTTGCAACGAATTTGAAAAATGTAGCTCTCAGTCAGAGCAAACTCAACTTCTAAGAAAAGCCATTTCGCAAGAGAAATATTCATGGAGAAAACCAAATTAGGTAAAAAATGCAAATAATATTTTAAAATATTTCTATTTATTTATATAGCATGGCTGTAAAAACAGCGGTTGCAATAAAAAGAAAACCGAGAGAAAAACGTGTGTAGCATTCAATGAAATCTACAGTAAATATTAAATAATTTTACTTATGTTTTTAAAAAAACTTAAATAAAAACTTTAATAGAATTCACCCACCCCCCTAATTGAATCTCCGGGTCAGACATCGGTCCGTGTTGGCAACCCTAGTCAATTATTATGAATAAACAATAATTATTATTAAAAAATGTAGAAAACCGTAAATGAGATTTCTGAGCATATAATTTGCGCATTGCACATGCGCGGTCGAATTGAGGTAGTACCATAGACTAATATAGACCGGAAAGTCTTTTCGGCGGGAAAAACACTTTTTGTTAGTGTTAGTGAAAATTTAAGTTCACCCTAGTGCGGTGAGTTCGCTCGTGTGAGTGTGTCACTTAGTAAATATTTTTCCATAAATTAGGGGATTTATAGGTCTTCAAAGGATTTAAATGTAAAAAAATCGTATTTTTTGTAAAGAAAATCATAATAAAATGTTTAAAAAAACGTTAGCACTAACATTTTGTTTCAATTTTTAAAGATGTAAAAGGAAAATCAAACAAATTATTTATTTTTGAAAAAACAATCAAAATCTGGCAACTTTCCAGCTGTCAAGTTTCTAAACAATTTTGCTGTCTTCAAAGGAGATTTGGAATATCATTTGGATCTGGTTTATTTTGCAATTTTTTATTATAATAAGCTTTTATTCGTTTCTTTTCAGCATTTTAATAGTTTTTTTACAAAACTGTTCTTCAATAATTTTTATATTTACAGCTTTCCAACAGAGTGTTTCACCAGTATATTGTAGTTTTTTTCAAAACTAACAAGTACAATACATTTTGCCAAATTGAAGGTTCCGCCAGCAAGGAGTTAACGAAGACTACAATCAAATTAATCTTTTTATTGTTTCAGGTTTATACTAAGGTATATAAAATTTCTAAAAATATAATTTTTCCACAGCTTACAACTTTAAGAAATCGTGAAGATGCCGAGGAACAAAAGCTGCTATTTGGGCTGCAAGGGTGCAACCAAATTTCATCAATCAAGCAAATTTTAAGTATGAATTTCTCCAGTGCAACTTTAAGTTCAAGTGCAGTTGCAAAGAAATTACATTATATTTTTTAGTGAAAGTCAAAAATTATTGAGTGAAAGTGAAACGAAATCAAATGAATTTATATGAATTTCATTCGGAAGTAAAGTTTAGAATTTGCAAGAATGTACTTTTTCTAGAAAAATGCTACTGCTGTCTTATTGCATATTGAAAACTTAAGGAAAAAATGTCATCTAAGTTTGAGTTATATTCAAATATACCCTTCCTTGCACTTTTAAGAAAAACGCTTCATTCACAGCAACCCAACCAATTATATTGATTCGAGCTTTTTATCATTTATATTACAAAATGTTGGTACATGAATTATGCAAGCAATGAGAAACTCTAACCTCACTGCAGGAGCGTATGTTTAGGTACTCCCTGACGAGCAATACACAAGTAATTAATTTCGAACTGCACACATTTACGAGCATCACCTATTGATGCACTTGTATGATTTTCCATAAATGGTCTTGAAAGGACATTGCAGTAGTGTGTGAATGTGTATCTGATTTTACGCATGCAACTCAAGCTATTTGCGCATGCGTGCTGTGTTTTCATTATCATTTGCTATATTGGAATACAAAAGAGAAAATATAGTAAGGTTTAGTACGGATTTTCGGACTTGTGTATTGCTCGCTAGGTAGTACCTAGCATACATTATTAATTGGTCAGACTAATAATATTTTTCGTACTTTTTAACGGTTCAATCAAACGCCTTTTTTATAAGTTTTGAAGAATTTTCAAGTTTTATCTTTTAAATGGTGTTAGAATTTTTATTTTTACAGCTGTTATAGGCAGTGCGTATGAGCTACTGTTATTTTCTATAAGAATTAGATCTCAATGCATAGACACGTTGTATGAATAGACTTTGTCGACTTTATCTGGGTGAAACCTCTGCTATTAAGTTTAGCTACACGGGCCTTAACAGGAGGAAAGAGAAATAATGAAAATCCTAAATTGGCATTTTCAGGACTGCATTATAACTAAAGAGAAATATTAGTGTGTAAAATTTGTACAATATATTGTAGTTTATCACGTGATTATATGCTCTTGCCTAAATTTAAGGTAGAAAAACTACTTTAT
This sequence comes from Meiosimyza platycephala, assembly GCA_963662105.1. NCBI lineage: Eukaryota > Metazoa > Arthropoda > Insecta > Diptera > Lauxaniidae > Meiosimyza > Meiosimyza platycephala. The sequence continues at coordinate 46,537,055 of OY759210.1, forward strand.
CCATGAAGAACACATGCAGTCAAATTAAGTCGAATTGAGCATTGTACGAGTATGATATTTAACGATCATTACGCTCAACCATTTTTGTGATTTTCTGCTTTTCGTTTTCATGTTTGTTTTGGAATTTGTTACAAACGTAGGTATAGCGATTTCTACTATGAACTAAGTTGATGTGAGTCTGAGTGATCCCAGCGAGGATATTGGTTGAATGTTGAGAATGTTAAGAATCGGTTTAGCATGATGCCTACCAGGCGTGCACATTGGTTTGGAATAATTTTATGCCACTTCTCTTGAAGTCGTGCAGCTACGACTAGTTATTTCATCTCGGATATATTTTAAAGTTCCGAAAATTGCTTTAATAACTTTAAATTCTTACACGGCGTCTACACGAGCTATAATTTACAATATTGTAAATTCACCAGCCCAATTTACAAAGAACTGTGAATTGCATAATTGTTGTGGGCAAATTATGCTAAGACATTTCATTACTGCAAATGATGTTGCCCAGGCAACAAAGATGAAAAAACAATCGCCTTAAAATTTTTGAATTGAATTTGACGTGAAACATCAAATTTATGGCAAACCGAAAACAGAATAGCTGACGAGACAGAATGTTTAATTTTTCTGGTTTAACATATTTATGTTATAACATATCATGTCTACATTAGACATTTTGATAGTAAGATTAGTAAGAATTATTAATTATAAAATTTAATGGCCATTCAATTTTATATACTTGAACTTAATAGTCCACTGTAGAACTATTTTGAACTAAGCTCAGTTAGATAGTTTTTAATTGTTAAGCAAACAATCGTCTCAAAAATACTAATATTTTGACAAAAGTTCAAACGTTTTTGAAGTATATTTGGATTTTAAGAAAAATACGAAACGTAAACGGGACAAAATTTTAAACCTTTTTAATAACAAAAATAGTAGTTTTGATGAACTTTTTTTGGGTAAAGTTTTTAATAGTTTTGCTAGTAAACGGCTAAAATAATATAAGATAGCATAAAATAGGTTAAGAAAAGAAATGCAAACAAATTTTACAGAAAAGTTTTATTTTCTATTTTTAATTACGCAGAACAAAAGTGGACTTGACTGGAGACCGTGTTATTTTTTTCCTTTTCAAGGTAACCTCTTTATTCTTTTTTAATATTTTACTATTAAATTTCTGACTGTTATGCTTCTTAACATTGTAATGCTTTCTCTATTTATTTTGATTTTGTTTTCATGCTTTAAGTATAAGTACTAGGCTATTTATGCTTTTCATGAAATTGCAGCATGAGTATTTTTTATTTTTATTATTTTTTTATATTAATAGGTTGACAAGTAAAATTCATTAAGTACACCTGTGGTCACAAAGCAATATAGTTTAAGTGCCATGTTGATGCATAAAATTTTTATTGTTTTGCCTTTCGAACACAAATAAATTTAGTGAATTTCACTTGTGAATCGAAATACAAATAATTTAAGTATACTTTATCCACTTCTAACTAGACGAAACGAATGGATGCGCCTTCTGGGAGTAGTTGGAAGTTTTTCAGAGTTCCACTATGCTTGCGAAAATCATTTTTCGGAGAAAATGTACTGCAATATCAGACTTAAATCTGATGCTGTACCTGATATCAATTTAAATATAATTGACTCCCCTATAATACTCTACCCAATGCTTAATGCGACTCCAAATTCAGGAGTTTTCATAAACACATCTGATTCTGGTCCTATGCTTTTTTCAACATCAAATGTTGAAAAAAGTACTAACGTAAATAGTTTCAAATCGCGTAAAGTCCTACACGGAAAAAACGAAACTCGAAATTAATGTAAATATTAATCAAAATTTAAGAAAAATTAGTAGGTAATTTAATAATTTAGAAACGGTTCGAGTGTCTATTAAAAATTACTAAGCGTAATATAAAAATTGCATCTATGTAGACATTAATTTTCGAATGCATGTTTTTAATTTTTACAAAATATATATTAAAATTTCTGCAATAATTTATTATATTTTAAAAGGACTATACTATTTTTTAAAATTTTTATGATGAAATAATAATAACTGAAATTTATTTTTAAAATTTTTTGTGTGTTGAATAAAATTGGGACGGCCAGCGAGTTTCCGTTGCCGCTTTCCCGACCCCGTCCCAATTCTGTTCAACACATTGCTTCAAAGCCAATTAGTAAGAGTTTGGCAAGCCTTATATATTTATTTTTTTGCATGAACATGTTGAGAACTCAAACAGAGTACAAATTAAACACAAAAGAGAAATAAAATTCAATATAATAAAAATTAATAATCTTGAAATAATTTTTCTATAACTACTTTTTAAAAATTATAAAGCGGGAATCATATATTACAATATGAAATATATAAAAATTCTAATGTGGCAATTTATTAAAATTTAATAAATTCTTTGTAAAATTTCAAAGTTTTTAGGTGATAATTAAAATGAAGAAAATAATTTTTAATATGCACTTATTAAAAAATGTAAAATGAAAATATTTACAAACTAGAATAGAATTTTTAATAAGGATTTTCTATTTATTACTATAAAAAAGTAATATTTGTTTTCAGAATTTAATTTTTATAATCTCCTATTAATTTTTAATAAAATTTGAGTTGGTGTTTTTTCCGTGTACTTCCACATTTGCTTAACCATTCCCCTGAATTACCAATGGCAGTGGATGGATGGATGGATAATCTGCCATTGGTAAAAGAAAATCCTCTGCCAGAGTACAGGCTGCAGTGCCTTAAAGTACTCGATGATGATTTTGAAAATCAAAGTGTTTCAGAAATCATCTGCAGGGAATTTGAAAACGATACGAATGTGGGTGAATACACTCCTAGAGAGGCTAAAATGCTTCAGGAGTTGAATGATTTAAAAAGAAAACTTTCTGACAGTAGAGCAGAAGTAAAAAATCAGGATTTGGAATGCGGTTTGAAAATTATAGGTTAGAAGAGAACAATGCTTCTCAAAGTATAGATAGGATCTGTGAAAGACTGCCCTTACAACTTCAACTGTGCGTAAGAAACAGTATGCTGAATATTGGTCGCAAACCAACTGGTCGCAAGTATAGCGATCTTTTGAAAATTATGGCCTTGGGAGTCTATTCTTTGTCACCCTTAGCATATCGCTATCTGCAGATCCCTTTCACCTGGCCAGAACCGCGTACTCTAAGTGAGTTCGATTCGAATTGGCCAAAAAATCCTGGGAACGATTTCAGTAGCATTAAAGCCTTGGAGTTGCGTAGCCGAGGATTTTCTGATGAACAGAAATATGTCACGTTATCGTGCGACGAAATGGCTTTAAAAGTACACGTCTTTTATAATAAGTCTGAGGACAAAATTATAGGTTTAGAAGATTATGGAGACGAAAATCGTACTTCTAGGACGTGTATAAGTGTCATGGTTATACATGCCCAAGGGATAGGTGGAGACCCTTGGAAGCAACCTTTAGCCTATTTCTTCGTGCAAGGTGCATGCAAAGGAGACATTGTAAAAAAATATGTTTTTGAAGCTATTTCTCAACTTCAAAGCATCGGGTTGCACCCAGTTCACTTTTTTGCGATCAGGGCGCAAATTTTATGAAATTTGCAATCGTCATATCTCGTCAATGGTAAAAAATGTTTCTTTTTTTCTGACTCTCCTCACCTTATTAAAAGCACCCGCAACTCCTTGCTAAACCCAAAAAATTCGGTCACTTTTGATAACGCCCCGGTAGAGTGGAGTGATGTTGCACACGTGTACCAAACCGAATCCACTCTGGGTATTGTTACGATCCTGCCTCTTTAGGGAGGCCCGCAGCCTACTGACCGGTTCTGCATATATGGTTGTCGTCGGTCGTAGCTCAGTAGTTGGGGTGGGGGTTGGCGTTCGGGCACAGACGGAGAGCTACATACATTAAAATTATATGCAGAGTGAGATGTTAACTATTTAAAACCGAATATTAATTGTAATTCGTAAAAAAACCCGAATATCTATTTTGAAATAACAAGAACAAATTTGATTAAAATCTATTTGGTACAAGTTTGGAAGTCTAAGATACATCCGAGTATCCGCTGTGAAGGCACAATTGATGTTGTGTGGCCTTCTGTCCAAACCCGCCCATCCTGCTAACAATAAAGAGGATAATATGCTTGTTAGCCTCACCTTTCATGGTTAAATAAAAATATGCTTAGCTTGTCATTTTTCTTTTAAATTTTGATTACATTCTTAATTTATTCATATTCTTCACAAAAAATATTATAATGAAACTTTTACTTAAATTTGAGTCTTGGCAAATGAATTTAAAACATTATGTTTTCGACCCACCCAAATTTGTATAGAGTTATGATAAAGATTTTTTTTTTTTTTTTTAAAAAACATTTTACTTAATTCAATTTACGAGAAAAAAACTTTAAGGGATTGTGTTAAGTCTAAATTATTATATAGTTAAATGTATGTATATATTTAGTTAAATATATTGGTATGCTATTTAAATTTACGTATTTGACAAGGATTTTGAATTCAAACTATGCTTATCAAAACAAAAGATTCAAAAACAGAAAATCATCTGTTTAATAGTGGAAGCTATTTAGTTCAAAAAAAAATTTATGTTTTAAGTATTTCATATTTACTTTAAGCTTTAATGTAAAGTGGCAACGCCATAGATTGAATCATTTCAATGCAACTTGCAATCATTCAATTTATCGGTGCATAATGATGATATAAAAAAAAATTAACTATAGAGAAAAAAAATGCAATCAAAACAAATAACAAAATATGTGTACTCACTAGTTCTCCCACGTTGACGGCAGGCCCGTTGTAATGTGGTGAATTCTCTTTTAATGTTGTTAACTGCTATTAATCTTACTTCTAAAATTTGTTTTTGTTTTATTATGCTATTAAATTTGGTTTTCTCTCATTTGTTTCCCCCTTTCTCTCCTTCATTGCAAAAAAAAAACTTATGTTGTTGATAATTTTACTAATAATAAGAATTCATAAAATTTTTAGATTTTCTCAACAAATTTTTAAATTTCACCAAGTTTTTTCTTTGAAAGAAAAAAAAGTGAAGAAACTTGAAAATCAAGTATCTAACTATTTCATTTCATTTCATTTCATTTCATTTATTCATTCATTCAATTTGACTTAATGCCACAAGATAATATATCTTATAAATAGCATAAAAAATAAATATAACAATTGAAATTTTGACTAAATAGTTAATTTGAACTAAAAAAATATAGCTTAAAAATAAAAAAAAAAAAATAAAAATTAAATAAATCTAAAAGAGAAATCTAACTTGATTGAATATTATCTAATAGCTTCATCTTGAATTGTGTCGAAGACCTTATAGTTTGCAATTCGAGTGGAAGGTTGTTCCACAAACGAATTGCAGCAACATAGAAAGAGCGTTCCATAATTGAACTTCTGTGTCGCGGCAAAATTAATTTCAAACCCCTTCGCGATTGCGCAAAGCAGAGAGTTTCAAACAGATATTCCGGGCAGTTATTATAAATAATGTTGTGTAATTTAATTATATTACGGAATTTATAGTATTGATCTAAATTCAATCCCAACATGGTTTTTTTTAGATGAGCCACGCTTTCATATCTCGGTATACTGAAAACAAATCTTAAGCAGTCGTTAAAAGCGACATTTAGTTTATGCTTACACGTAAAATCAGGGCAAGGGTAAACCGAACAGTTAAACGTAAAAAAAGGAAGAATTAAAGTTTTTACAAGGCGCATTTTCAAATTAGCAGGCAAACAATATGCTGAAACTCTAAGGCTTTTAAGGCTAAAATATATTTGTTTGATGGCTGCTTTGGTAGCATCACAACAGCTCAGTGAACAATTAATTTTGTATCCAAGGTACTTTATACTCTCAGCATACGGTATAGTGAAGTTATTTAAAACAAGTGGAGGCAAATTTTGTAGATAGAGGTTTTGCTTAGAACATATCATGCCAATGCATTTTAAGGGATTTAGCTTAAGCTTATTATATACTGACCATGCATGAATGTTACTCAGGTCTTCATTTATCCTGGCAACGCAGTCTTCAGACAACCCAATTGGCCTAGAAAGATATATCAATATATCATCAGCATATAAATGAGTATGACAGTTTACTATGACATTAGGCAAATCATTTATAAACAGCGAAAATAAATTAGGTCCTAACACTGTACCTTGAGCAACACCGCAGTTAGCCATGACAGGGCTAGACAAACCTTGTTCAGTTGCAATGGTAAACATTCTGTCACGTAGGAAATTTGATATTAGCTTTACAGACATATTGGAAAAATTAAACTCATCTTTAAGCTTTCTCAACAATGTTGGATGGTCAACACAGTCAAACGCTTTTGAAAAATCTAGCATGGCTAATATACAAAACTGATCTCTGTCTAAGGCTAAGCGAATATCAGATGTTACTTTAATAACAGTCGACTCACAACTATGTTTTGCTCGGAATCCAGACTGCCACTTATTCAGCTTGTTGGATCTAATCATATAGTTCTGAATTTGATTTGCTAAAATTTTTTCCAGAACTTTTGACAAAAAGGAGACTATACTTATTGGTCTGAAATCCGTGGGATTGGTCGGTTTTGCCTTTTTAGGTATTGGTATAACCCTTGCAGATTTCCAAATAGTTGGAAACTGGCTTCTACATATGCAAGTGTTCAGTATGTGCGTTATGTAAGGCAGAATGAGGTGAATGATAAGCTTGAGAAACTTGGGGCAAATATTGTCAGGACCTAATGCTGTAGATTTTATAGTACCTATAGCCTGAAGGACTTCGGAGAAGATAACACACGTAAAAGCAAAGGTATCATCGTTTTCAGATTCAGAAAGGTTAATGTCAGATGAAACAAAACAAGAGGAAGGAGGAGCTATACTCGCACACATTTCATCTGGACTGAAGGGACATTCACGTGATGACTTGTTCCTTGTAATACCAAGCTCTTTAATATTTTTCCACAACTGCTTAGAGTCCAAGTCTGGATTAAGCCTTTGACACATATAAGCTCGTTTCGCAGCACGAATTAACGAGTTTACCCTATTTCTGGAGACAGCATATTGGTTTCTATTGAAAAAAGTAGGATTTCTTTTATATCTTTTGAAAAAGCGCTCCCTTTCCGAAATTTGGAGTTTTATTGCATTGTTAAACCAAGGACAGTTTCTTGATTTAAATTGTTTGGTTACTGTTGGAACATACTCTTCATATAGTTGACAGAAAAAATTATTAAAACAAGATATCTTACCATCCAAATCATTTATACGGTAAATAACATCCCAATTTAGATTAATACAACCATGATAAAGTCTTGGATAGCAAATTCTGCGAAACGACTTAAATGTAATCGTTTTGCAGTAATTTCGGAAAAAAGGCAAAGAGCAGAAAAGAAAGTCATGCGTAAAATCTGAAGTTGGAGCAACCTGTTCGAAACCTAAGAACGGCTTACCAGAGCTTATGAGGAACATATCCAGTAATGACGGGTTAGTAAGTGATTGGAAACACGTTGGCATTGAAGTATTTATTATAGATAAACAAGTTTTGTTAGATAAATACGTAAACAATTCAGATGAACTTGTATTACTGAGCATGTTAACATTAAAATCACCGCCAACAAGAATTGTATCATATGTTTCATTTAGCCTCATTACAGTTTTCTCAAATTCAACAATATTTTCACTGCGAAACTTATTGGGAGGACAATAAACAACAATTAGTAAGCACTTGATTCCACTATGATTTACTTCAACACCCAAAAATTCAAAGTTTGGTTCTTTAGAGTAACAAATAACTTTTGTTTTAATAAATTGATTAATAAAAACACAAACTCCACCTCCAACTCTATCTACACGGTCGTTCCTAAAGTTTAAAGCCAGGAATATTCACAAGTTGCGACAGTATATTATTGTTCAGCCAAGATTCACTAATCATTATAGCATCAACTTCAGATGTACTAAATATTTGGTACAAAATTGAATATTTTGCTTTAACGCTACATGCATTCAAATGGCACACTCTGAAACCATTAAATGATTTACACAGAATATTCAAAACGCATCTCACAGTATCAGCACTTGTGTTCAGATTCAAAAACACTACAATGCGCAGGTATCGACACAATCTCAGCGAAGCCTAAATTAAAATTACAAGAAAAGTAAAAGAAAATTAATCTAAACCTTAAATAATGACTAAATATTTGACTTAAAATATATTTAAAATGTTCAGCAAAGTAATTCATCACAAAATTAGTATTATGATTATGATTAGCTAGTAAGATGCTACGCAATAAAAATAAAAAAAAAAAACATAATAATCGAAAAAAAAAAAGTGAAAAATGTTATTAGTGGCGGCAATAACAAAAATAATAAAAATAAAGACACAGCTAAGTTGTTTGATGCACACAGTTGATCAAAAGAGAAAGAGAAAAATCGCAGTTTTATTGTTACTATAACGTAGCTTAAACTGCGTTCGACGCCCCCGCAACATTCTCAGCAGCAATAACATCAGAGCACATTCTCTCAAGAGCAGCCACGCTGTCCACATATGATGGATCTACTGAAGATGACAATTTAACAAACACCTTTCCATTTCTGGTGAAAAGAGAGTGCAAACGTTTGTTGCGACGCAGCATGTTGGCTCTATAGAATATTGCATGATCTCGTTTAGTCAAACTCTCATATGCACGAACGAATCTATTGCCATCGAACCCAAGGTCGAAAAGAGTAACAAACTTATGATTGTTTTTGTAATTATATGCAATAGTTTTTAGTAGAAGTTTTCTGCAATGAGAGTGCGGAAATTTAACAATAACTGCACTGGAAGAATTATTGTTTTTCGGTTTAGTCCTAAAAATATGGTAAGGAGCAGTTGAATTGAAATTTAAAGCAGCACAAAATCGATGAAAAATTTCATTTAAATTTTCGTTTTCTTTGAAAGGAATCCCATGAAGAACAAGGTCTCTCTCTACATTCTTCCGCGCCAACACATTAATTTGCTCACTGAGTTGACTATTAATGCCATTTATTTGACTTGTTACTTTGGCATCAAATTCTTTTTCCATAGTCAAAATTCGATTTTCAAATTCACTCTCCAAGTTGGTAATGCGTTTTGAGAAATTGTCATGAAAATGTTTCAATTCATTTGAAACCTTCGCGGCGACTGAGTCTGCAATCTTTTTTTCCAGTGCACTAATTCGTTCGTTGAACTTCGCCCAAAGACCGTCAAGGGTCAAAGCCTTCAATCCAGCAGGAGAGCTGGTACTAGCAGAGCGCGTTTTACGAACTTGTTCGATGTTTGAGTTAGGCATGCTTAACAAATCGGCTTAGTACAAAGTTCAAATATATGTAATTTTTGTATAATCAACTTCGCTTAGTTTATTTATTTTATTTATTCTTATTTAAATGTTATATGGCCTTTAGAAAAAACGCAGAATATTTAAAGTTTAACTGTTTAGGGATACACTTGGCCAAAAACTATTATTTAAACTGCCACTTTTTATGTTAAATAAACAATTTTATTGCGGAGCAAATTCACGGCGTTACTCACTCATTGCTGTTCGCTGTTCGTGTTTATGCCAACAGCAATGGCGAAAATGTTATGCCCAAAATTTTAAATACGTTAATTCAAGCATTAGATATTTCAGAAAATTTAACCTATTTTCCCTTTGAGTTTTTACAACATCTTATACTTAATTTTAGAACCAAGTTTTAAGTATTTAAATAATTAATCTGAGGTAGATTTAAGTTATCTTCAAAAATTTTAAACACAAGTAAATTTAAGTTACATTTAAGGTATCTTTAAAAATGTAAATTTAAGTTAGATTTAAGGTATCTTTAAATATGTAAATTAAAGTTAGATTTAAGGTATCTTTAAATATGTAAATTAAATTAAGATTTAAGGAATCTTCAAATATTTAATAAAATTAAATTTAGGTAAAATTTAATATATGTTCAAAAACTTATCGAGCTGCGCTCTGTCTTCCAACTGCGGAGGCAAAATGGACTGCTACTTAATTCCTCATGAAGACCATGAATTGAGACTCTTTATGCAGATATATTTCCAAATTTGGCTCTTGACTGGGACCCTAAATACATTTCATATGAAAAACCTACATAAACTCATAATAATAGCATTCCGCTTACTTTGGTTAAAAGGGTCTAAAGCTTATTACTTCGGTGCTCCCGCGAAGGGGTAGTGTCCCTAATGCAGGAATGTTTGCGCTATGATTTCGCAACATTCTATATTTGGTTTTTTTCTATACGCGTATAATTTGTTTATTCAAACTTTTAAAATTTTTTTTTTGAATGACCGACACACTTCAACAGTATTACACGATTTTAGGTTAAAACTCAAGAAGTGCTTAAAACGATGTGGATTGCGCAAAGTATGGTCAGCAAAAGAAAGATGTCTTTTGCGGAAATAGCCATGACACCTTGCTCTCAATCACGCTTTATTGAATGTCAAATAGACATAATTTAGTTACGTCAGAATGTTGGGCCATACCAGTGCTTTGCAAACTTTGCACAATATTAAGCTAGGAAATAGCCAGATTGTATGACGTCATACAACAATTGTGCAACCCACCGAACTGTTGTATATGAAAGTTTACTTTATCGAAATCACCCTCACAGTATACGATACGCGTATAAGCTGTCAAAGAAACACATTGAGCCGAACAACTTTGAAAAAATAATTGCTCGTTTGGCAGCTCAAGTGTTTAGCGATACTGTGTCATCTGTAATGCACATTATAAAACAAATAAAAGGTTCGCAAGCGTCCCCAACCATAGAAAACACAGCACATTATTTAAACTTTATTGGCAAACTTTTTAACATTTTAAATAGCTCTAGTGTGCACACTCCGTCTCCAAAGAGAGTGTATTGCGGATCAGATGAGCAAATAGATATTCTAAGGCAGGCAAAAATTCTTTTAAATTCCATAAAAATCAAAGATAGAAAGGGTAAGGACATAACAAATACTTTTAATTTTATAAATGGGTGGCTCATTAATATTAGTAGCTTACAGCAATTGTGGAATCACCTTGAGCAGAAAAGTTTTACTATATCAAGACTATACGACTTTGTCAGGACCCTCTAGAACATTTTTTTGATACTGTTAGAAGAGGCGGGGGTAATTCAAAGGTGGTTACTCCTCAAATGTTTTGTAATAGGTTCCAAAAAGGTTGGGGACTGCATTATGTAGACGTAGTTGTGAACGGAAATTGCGAACCCATTTTTGACAGTGAGAGCAATCCCACGTACACTCCCCAATTTGTAAGATCTTCAAATGATACCTTACAAAATGTTTGCGATGATCCTTTATTAAGAGATCAGTCTTGGCAGCAATTTCAAAGCTTGCCAAGACCTGAACACCCATTCCATCAAAATGCTCAAATAGAAATAAATATTGGTGTAAGGGAGATTGTTAAACAAAATGCATTTCATTATGTTTGCGGATGGTTATTATTAGAAATTTCAAAAACTCACAATTGCAGTTTGTCCTTACCCTACTTCGGAAAAGAACCAGTTTCGCAAGAGTTTCTTTTCTCAATAGAAAAACAATACGATATTTGTAACCTGGTTAAACCTCCGCAAAAATTTCTTAATTATATAGTTAAATTAGACGAAGAATTCTTAAAACATTTTGATGGAAATTGTCATAGAATTGGCGTGGGGCAATTCATTTTTGACAAGTTAAAGGACATACCGCCATACCTTTGTTGCGACAAAGTTGGCGCCGATGTTATAATAGCGTTATTTATACGAGTCCGTATATTTTTTGTAACTAAAATATTTAATAGGGATATATCGGAAATCCAATATTAAAATAAAGTTTTGCACGCTTCATTTGATCAGGTTTTTTTGGCATTTTTGGTACTAAAGTAAATAGTTCCAAATCCATAATTTTTCCCGCAAATGACCATGACCCTATCGAAAGTGACCGTCCTCCACCAGCCTCTCACTGTCATATTAAGGTTACATTTACGTATTGTTGATGGGTGATAAATATGCCTCCAGGGGTGCCTCATCCGTGGGTTGTGTGGAAATTGCATAATTAAAACGCTAATTTAACCAATAATTTTCTAAACTCTTGTAATTAAACATTATTTAATCGAACTTACAGTCATGCAGCAAAGACCAATATTGTAAATTTTTACTTATTGATCAATGCTATTTTTTATTCAACAAACATGACAAAGATAACAAAATAGAATAATTTTAACCTGGTAATTGGTGACATGTTTCGGCTATTACCAATAGCCTCATCAGACCGTTCATGCATTGCGATTGCATATTTGGCGACGGCTGCTCAACCCATATGAGCTACTGAGGAACTGACCTTGAACTGTACAAACTGCGCATATCACATTTTGTTATTATTTCTTTGTCACTTTCTCGTTTGTTGTCACAGCCGTCAAGCCATTGTCTTGAAAACATGCTATGATCTATTTTAAGAAATTTGTAAAGTTGCCAGCTACATAGTTTCTGAAATTGGCGTGTCCTCCGTATAGATTAAGAAATTTTGATATTAGCGACTGATTATTTTATAATTAAACATTAACATTAACATTATGTAGCTGGCAACACTACAAATTTCTAAAAATAGATCATAGCATGTTTTCAAGACAATGGCTTGACGGCTGTGACAACAAGCGAGAAAGTGACAAAGAAATAATAACAAAATGTGATATACGCACGGACTTTCAATTGGAGTATTGTGTAGAGCAGACTTGCTTTTTTAATCATAATTTTTTTAATTTTTTTCAATTTTTTTTTTCAATTTTGTGAATTTGAATTTTCAATCTTCAATACGTAAGTTTTTGATTTTTATTACTATATTATTTATTTGAAAAGCATCGCGCTTCTCATTCAATAGCGCAAATATTTAATTATAGTGCAATACCATAATGGTTTTCCCTGAAGACCGCATAGTTCGCACGGCGGATAATGAGGGTAATTGCGAAATTAGAGCACCTCGTCCTCGATTTTACGTAGATTCTCAATCTACGTCGGGACTTGAGGTTATTATTCAATCTAGGGATAATAATCCATTAAATGTTTTGAATATAAGTAAACATATTTATGCTAACTATAAAGAAGTTGAAATATTCTTTTTGTCAAAAAAATGTAACTCTGCAAATGATTTAGTCAAGGACATGTTTTTACTTAAAAATTTTAATACCTTCATACCATCGGAACTTTTTGAGGTCAAGGGTGTTGTTCCAATTCCCACCTCATACAGTGAGAATCAAATTTTTGTTGAAGGCTTTGGCAGAAACATGTCACAGTATTGTCCATTATCATCTAACTGCAAACTAGCTGAGGTGAAGCGCCTTTCGAGAAAGGATACTTCCAGTGCTGGTGGGCTGACGATTTCAGATTCAGTTATAGTTTGTTTTTCTGGTAATATTTTACCATCACATCTTACCATTGGAGGTGTTAACTTTCCATTTAATCCTTACCGTGAAAATGTACTACAATGCAGGAAGTGCTGGCGATTTAATCACAGCGAGAGAGGTTGTAGACGTACTCATCACCTATGTGCTAAGTGCGGTTTACAACACGATGAGTCAGTGATTTGTACTATAAAGTGCATTAATTGTAATGGCTCACACCAAGCCACCGATAATTCTTCTCCAATCTACAAAAAAATTTTTAAAGAAAAAATTTATAAAGCCAACAAACTCAAACCTAAAATTATTAAATTCTCTACGTCATCATATGCATACCCGAATGCTAGCATTTTAGCCAGCAATATAAATAGATCTTTTACTTTTAATTCTGAAGATTATCCTCTTCTTGCCGCACCTCGTCATTCAGTCAAACCTGCCTTAAGGACCACTATGCCTGTCAAAAGACAGCGACTTGATATTGTTGTCCCTGAAGCAGTGGATTGTGTGAAGGAGAGTGAGGTTAAAACTAATGATAAAATTCTTAATGAGAAAATAATAGAGTTAGAAAACATTGAGACTGTTATCAAAACACAAATCAACAACTCTAATGCAGAAGTAATTAAAAATATTAAGCCATTTTTTGAATCAATCATAAAAGTACTCGACACAAATAATAATAAAGCTGGTGATAAACGTAAAGACAGCCTAAAGCCTTTCTTTAATACAATTCTTAAAAACATTAACGATATTGATGATAATTGCTCAATTTAATTGTACGAGCATAAGAAATAAAAAATTATTATTAGAACAATATTTCTTAGATAATAAAATATCTATAGGCTGTCTTTCCGAGACTTTTTTGTTGCCATCTGACGCTTTATCGTATAAAAACTTTGATATCATTAGACTTGACCGTCCCTCTGTTACTCGTGGTGGCAGTGTAGCTATTGTATATGACAAATCACTTAAAGTAAAATCACTCAATATTTTTTCTCCATGTAGTTCTATTGAAGTTTGTGGATGTGAGGTATTCACGAGCAGAGGTATTCTAACAGTTTTATCGTTTTATATTCCTCCGAACTGCAATATATCTACCTCTCATTTGTGCAGAATAATGAACAACATATCATATTCTTCATTACTAATTTGTAGTGACTTCAATGCACATAATATATGCTGGGGAAGAACCATTACCGACTCCAGGGGTAGAAAGGTTATTGATTTTATTGAAGAACAAAATTTATTACTTCTAAACGATGTTGATCCGACTCAATTTGGTCAAAACATTTCTTGCCTAGATCTAACACTTTGTTCAGGAAAGGTTAGTCTATACTCCACTTGGAAAACAACTAGAGAAACTCTTGGCAGCACTCACTGCATTATTGAAATCGCTCTTGGATTAACTCCTGTTTTGAAAAGCTTCACAAAGTTTATTATCCCAAGTTTAATAGAAAAAAGTTTCCTAAATAAAAAGCTCTACAAAATATTTGATTCTCCGGAACTCAATTGTGTTGCTTCTGATAGTAAGCTAGATATTTTTACTCAGATTTTCAATGACACTTTTAAAATAAAAACTAAAAATAAAATGAGAGCACCAAATCCTTGGTGGAATTCGGAATGCAATAAAATTAGTGCAATTCTGAGACTCTCAATAAATAAATATAGATTTTGTCCATCAAGAAGTAATTTTGAGATGCTTAAAAAAGTTAGGAAAGATTACAAATATATTTTAAAAGTCGAAAAACGTAAGGGATGAAAGAACTTCTGCGAAAACATTAATAGTAATATGACTGTGGCTGAGTTATGGAAAGCTGTCAGATGTTTCAAAGGTAATTTTTCAAGTGTTTTATCAAGTTTTAATGACTGCATTTCAGAGTTCTGTGATATTTTGGTTGGTCCCATTGGTCCAATCAAATTTATTCTCCCTAGATCAATTTATAATGAACATTTTCTTCTTCTTCCGATTTCCTATTCAGAATTAGAAAGAGCAATTTCAAATGCTAAAAATACTGCCCCTGGTATTGACGGTATACGAAATCTACATCTAAAATTTTTCAATAGTGAACATAAATGAAACTACTAGATATGTTCAATGATATTCTGTTAAGTGGTTCCATACCATACCGCTGGTTTCAATATAAAATAATGCATCTTAAAAAGAAAAATTGCTCACCTTCTTCTGCCTCTTCATATCACTCTATAGCGCTTCCGCATCGCTCAGAAAAATTTTTGAACGTATACTTTCTACTCGTCTTGAGTGGTTTTTTGAATCACATGGAAAAATAAATAATAAACAAGGCGGATTCAAAAAGTGGAAATCCACTTCTGATAATATTATCACGCTCTGGTCAGCAATACAATTGGCATTTCTTAAAAAAGAAAGTGTTTTGGCAGTCTTTTTAGACATTAAAGGAGCATTTGATAATGTCAATATTCGGCTTCTATGGTCTAAACTTAATTTACTTGGTATTCCTAATAAATTTTGCGACTTTATATATTGCCTCTTTCAATTCAAAGGTCTTTACATACAATGTGATGACGGATTTGTCAACAGACATTTATTCACAGCTATACCACAAGGCTGTGTGTTGAGTCCTATTTGCTTTAACATCTATTGTATATTGATGAAGTGTTTAGTGGAAACTATGATAATGTTCATATTTTAGGATATGCTGATGATATGATATGATGATGAATCCAAGCTGCTATTTTAAATATTAAAGAACGTCTGTTACAATTACAATTGGATTTAAGTGTTACTAAAACAAAGGCAATGACCTTTAAAAAAAAAGAAGTTATAACTCTATGGTTATTGACCATTGCAATTGGGAACCAATGATTTGGATTTTGTGGATACCTTCAATTTTCTTGGTTTCACGTTTCATAAAAGTCTTTCCCCCAGATATCATATAAATCGTATAACTAAAAGCTGTTTTCATTACAACAATGTTTTGCGTTCTCTTTGCGGAGTGTCTTGGGGATCTGATCCTCAAAGTCTTATTTATCTTTATAAAGGTTTAATTAGACCCAAATTAGAATATATGGCTCCACTTCTCTTGGACTGCTCAAAGAAAGATTTTTTAAAATTGCAACGAGTACAATGGAAAGCACTACGTATTTCACTTGGTGCTATGATTTCAACACATACACTTGGTATGGAACAGATGGCAAATGTTATGCCACTAACAGAACGTTTAAGTTTTCTATCTGAAGGAATGATAAATAAAATACTTTCAACCAGCTATCATCCAGCCAGTCCGTTTATTTCAGAAATTTTAAATTTTTCTAATGCTCCTTTATTTTTTAAAAGATATTTACAGAAAAAATATCCAATTTTTACAATTCCCTTTAAGGCAATATTTCATAGACCTGAAGTAACTTTTTTTCAAGTAGTTAAATCTTCAACTACAGTTCATGAAACAAAAAACAAATTCAACAATTTTTTAATGCGTCGCAAAAGTTTGGTAAGAGTTTTCACGGACGGTTTGAAGACTTCCATTTCTATTGGCAGTGGACTCTGGATGCCTATCATTGATATTGAAGCGTACTTTCCACTAAATTCTGCTTCATCTGTTTTTTCAGCTGAAGCTTTTGCAATTATTGAAGCAATAAAACTAATTAATGTTCAGGACACATCCAAATTTCTTATTATCTCGGACAGTAAGTCAGCATTTATGGCCATTTCTAGTACTTGTCACAGTAAAACACATGCATACATTTATCAGATTAAAGCATTATTATACGAATCTATATGCAAGGAGGAACAGATTCATTTTCTGTGGATACCCAGTCATATGGGCATTATTGGTAATGAGTACGTTGACCAAATTGCTTCAAATCACTCACCAGTTCTGGATTCCTCAGTTTTACATGTACATTCTTTGGATATTAAATCTGCTGATAAAGTTTTAGTAACTGAAAATTGGCAGTCTCGTTGAAACTCATCTGAGTTTGGACGTCATCTTTTAAGTATTGATCCTATTATTAATAAACGCCCTTGGTTCTATAACCTTGGTTTATCACGTAAAATTATTACATTGATTAACAGATTAAAATTTAATCATACAAGATGTAAAGATCATTTATATAAAATTAATACTGTTGGCAACAATATTTGCTCTTGTGGTGATATTGAATCACCTCAACATCTCTTATTTGAATGTCACAATATTAACCAAGCTTTAAGAACACGTCTATTGAATGTGATACGCGTTGCAAACATCTCTGCACATACGGCAGTTGATTTACTCAAATCAAATAATATCAGTATTTTTAAATCAATTTTTCAATTTTTCTCGGATATTAATTTTGAAATTTAGCAAAAATCGAATATTATGCTCACATCAAATTACTCAAACTGAAGGTACTTAATTAGACTTAAATTATGTATATATCTAATTTTCTAAACTGTTACTAACTTAATTTATTTATACTTTCTAAACTTGTTCTTTCTTTCTTTTAATTATTATCTAATTTTCTAAACTGCTACTAACTTAATTTATTTATACTTTCTAAACTTGTTCTTTCTTTCTTTTTATTATTATCTAATTTTCTAAACTGTTACTAACTTAATTTATTTATACTTTCTAAACTTGTTCTTTCTTTCTTTTTATTATTATCTAATTTTCTAAACTGTTACTAACTTACTTACTTAAACTTTGTAAACTTGTTCTTTCTTTTTATTATAATCTAATTTTCTAAACTGTTACTAATTTAATATATTATAATCTTGTTCTTTCTTTTTATTATAATCAGGTTAATTTTTTATAACGTTTTAAGAAAAAATCAAAATATAATCCCTAAAAAACAAAAAAACGGATTTATAAAATAAAAAATAAAAAAATAAGTTATTATACTATTAATACTTCATAAAATCTAATACATGTAAATTTATTCATCAGGTCAAACAAAGGATTTTACAACAGCCTTACTAGAGGTTGTATTACAACGATAAGGACTACAAGGAAAACCTCGAGTTTATGGTAGTCCTTTCCCACATCATTATATGCCTTTCGGAATATCTGGCATATTGTAAGAGAAAGAGAGTTCCTCAGTAGCTCATATGTTAGAGCGGCCGTCGCCAAATATGCAATTGCAATGCATGAACGGTCAGGGGTTTGAGTCCATGTACAGCCTTAACCAAAACTGGTCTGATGAGGCTATTGGTAATAGCCGCAACATGTCACCAATTACCAGGTTAAAATTATTCCATTTTGTTATCTTTGTCATGTTTGTTGAATAAAAAATAGCATTGATCAATAAGTAAAAATTTACAATATTGGTCTTTGCTGAATGACTGTAAGTTCGATTAAATAATATTTAATTATAAAATAATCAGTCGCTAATATTAAAAATTTCTTAATCTAAACTCTTGTCCTTATTTTCAGAGCACCTTATTTATTTTTTATATAGCCTAAAACTTGGCAGCATGTGGATGCATCGCAAAATTGATAGTGACCCTACGAATGTCCAGTATGTCAAAAAGGTAGGTCACATTATCTTATGTTTCTCAAACACATTGACTTGAATTTTTTTACTTTCCTTCATATTATCTAGATTACAAGACTCTATCAGAAGTATCAGGCACAAACGCGTTCCTACCGTTGCGAAAAATGTGGAAAAATGTACAAAACCGAACATTGCCTTAAGGTATACAATCTGGTACACTTAGAACAACGGCCATTCGCATGCAATGTTTGCGATAAATCATTCATAAGTAATTCAAAATTAAAACAACACTCTAATATACACACTGGTGAGATAGATACGCAAGGCAGCACAACATGCCATTGTATCCATCGTACATGGTAGTTCATTTATGACACCTTTCAACTCTAATAATGAAAACGGTGGTGATGCCGAGGCTACAGCAACGAGAAGTAGTGGGAGCCAAATAATAAATTCTCATCCTGCTAGTGAACGCTTTACGAAATACTGTTTAAAGCAATTTAAGCCTGAAGTCTTAGCAAATTCACAGACTACTGTGCTGCATACGCTAACGTTTCAGAAAGATACGCTGAGTGGTTTTAGAACTGAAGATATACGAACTGTATGTGAGAGCTTTCTGTCTATTATGACAGCAGCAAATGTGCTGATACGCACCAATTGCTTCCAAGCACTGCACTCGCTTTTCGTCTCACGTACTGAAAACTTAAATGGTACTTTATGTGCAAAACTGCTCGCAGCCTTACACGAATATCGACCTGATCGCTCGGATATGCGTCAAACACTTGCTTGGATAACTGTTCTGAAAGAAGGACACACACATTTGGCCAGGCTTGACTTAAATTTATGTGTGAATGCATTGCCACGCCATATTGAAAATTTTACAAGTGATCTGTGGATGTCTGATCGGACTGAGATCATTTCAAGTGTTTCAAATTGTATTAAATAGTAGGGGAGCCCAAGCGGGGATTTCGGGATTTACTCGAGCGCGTCAGATTAAGATATGGCGGATACCTTGCACCTTGTTGAGTACATCTACCGAATATTAGCCCTCTATATAGTGCCGCGAGTGTAGGGGAGCCGGTCAGAATAGTAAAAAAAAATCGATAACTGGATTTACTCGAGCGCGACAGATTAAGACATGGTGGGTTAATTACATGCTAAAGAGCCTACATTTCACTGACGATTTGACCGTGACGCAAGGGAGTGGCAGGGTCACAAACTTGCAAAAAGAAAACGTCACCTGGATTTTCTCGAGCGCGGTCAAATTTTTTTTTATTTTGAAGGAAATAATTCAAGGATAACGGAAAACATATAATGAGCCGAAGCAACAAAATTCGTCATTAAAGTTTAGCGCGTGTACCTAAATTTTTTGGTTTTTAGGAACTTAATATACAAATAATTTAGTTGTTCCTTAGTCTTTTTAGCTGTTCATTATTCTTCTTTTTTTTTACGTCCCGTATTTCTTAAAAAAAAAAAAAATCCGAAATATCACACTGAAATACAACACTGTGCCGGGAAATACGGAACGGATGGTCACCTTATGTATTCCCCACTCCGTGTCTATCTCTCTCACACTCACGCACCGTCTCCACCAGTGTTGGCACAGACGGTACGTTAGTACCAAAATTGATACTATTTTCATAGCTAAAATACCATAGTACGGTTTTCCGGAAACCCATCTTTTTTGGTACTATTTTCGTTTGCGTCAAAATGTATGTGGAACATAGGAGGAAAGACAAATTCAATATGTACTTATTACCAATTTCGAAATTTATATTGCCGCTATAAAATAAGATAATGTCCGAAATTTATCAATAACCGATTTTTAGTATAAAATAGGAAGGTTGATTAATAGTTTTCATGAGCATCTGTTTCTAAACGTTTCGAGGATTGCTAAAGGGCTTTTATTCATACGCCATTCTTCAGCGAGTGCGTTCTAAAAAATCGTATGTTAAGGTTTGTTAAGGTTTTTCAGGTGGCAAAATGAGATTTTTTTTTAGAAAATATAGATAAATCTAAGTAAAATTGGGTGTTCAAGACAAAAAGGACATTCGGCCTCTAAAAGTACATTTCAAGTCTCGATTCTGTACATTTTCACATCACTGGCATCACTGATTGGGATTTTTAAATTTTTAAAATTTAAGAAAAAAAAAATCATGAAAAAAAAATTTTTCAAACGGTCAGATTAAGCAAACTCCTCCAGATAATCGTCAGATTATGGATCAGCATGACCAGGACATCAAGCTGAACCGTCTGTATAAAAATCTGACGCGCTCGAGTAACTAAAAATATCGTTTTTTTTTTGCATTCTCGAAAGGTGGCCACTCGCTTGCGTCACATCCGAATCGTCAGTCTAAGGAATGGGAGCTTCGTTTGGGATCACTTAACATCCCCTATGAATATCTGACGCGCTCGAGTAAATGTTTTTTTTTTCAATTTTTAACTCATCCGTACGGCCACGCCCACCATCCAGATTGGCAGATCAATATATCTCCGTCATCAGAGACATATCCCAGCATATACACCATCAATATCTGACGCGCTCGAGTAAATCCATGTACATGTTTTTTTTTACATTTTTGAAAGCCTGTAGTGACTTCCCCCACCGGTGAAGGGTTAAACATTATATAACCTTTTTTTCTTCCTACCACCTAATCTTCAAAATCCAACAGGTCCCCGCGACGCTCGAGTAACACCACATTTAGCATCGTGGGCTCCTCTACTAAAAGAGTTTCTCTACGAATGTGTGCGTCCTGCATGTGCAACACAACAGTTAACTGATCAATATCGTGCGCCGATATCACGAATTATTGCCCAAATCAACAAAGTATTGAATGCACCTTTTGGTAATGTTGCGAAATATGTTATTTTAACTTTCTCCATTGTATTCGAAGTATGTGGTGAATATTTCAGGTAAAATAGACGGATAGGTAAAATATAGATCATAAAATTTAAAACCGAATTAACTTTTTTATCTAGCGCTGAATTGGCACCATCACTAGCTACGCTGGCTAAACGTTATGATACCCAAAGCTCTTTACGCATACAAATCGAACATTCAATTATTGCAGCAATCTATGGGTCCTGAACCGCTGTGCAGTTCCGCCCATCATTGAAAACTCGTCGGATGGAGGTGGAGGCTGAGAACAAAAATTCGTCGTTCGCCAGCAGTAGCTTCAACGGAAATTGCTATTACTGTGGCAAGCAGGGACACATGGCACGTGACTGCAAATCACGTCGTAAACGTTCCGCATCACGTTCACCAAGAAGAAAAATTTGGAAATAGGGTGAACGATGGCGAAAATGATATTGAAGAGCAGTCGTTAAACTAAAGAGAGTCAGTACAGCGGGGCGTGAGCTGACTCTCACTTATGACTGCCCCACAGTCTTAGTTTCAAAGCTCTGCCGAAATTCCAACAGCCTTACCATCGGTGGAAAAATCATCGAAAGACCATGTGAGCTAACTTTGGATACAGGCGCATCGCACTCAATTGTGAGGACAGATTTATTTAATAGACGAAGAGTAATGCCATTAAATGGGATCCAATTGAGAACAGCGACAGGAGAAATTGCGCAAATATTGGGAAAAGTTACGGCAAGTGTTATTATCGGCAACAAAACTGTGGAACATGATTTTATTGTTGCAAACATCACCGATGAGGTTATCATTGGCGTGGACTTCATGATTCGACACGGGTTCACTTTGGATCTTAAGAAAAATACGTTAAGATATGCCAATGTAGAGTTGCCCTTAGACGGTGGCTGTGGACAAAAATTAACAATTGCAAGAGTCTACATAAGTGAGCGCTGTCAAATTGAACCCAACACCAAAGAAATTATTTGGTCAAAAACAAGTGAAGACTGTGGGACAAGCCATCTGTGGATAGTGGAAGCAGATAAGAAATATTTAAAGAAAGACCTGATTATTGGAAAGACCCTAGTAAAAACAAGAGGCGGACAGCAAAATACCAGCACGAATTTTGAATCCAACAAATAAGCCAAAATGGATGCAAAAAGGTGAAATAATACGGGAATGTGAGAAAGTTACGGCTGTTATAAATTGTGAAAATGACCAGCAGGACACAAAAGATACAGCTTTGACAAAATCATCAGCCTTGGAAGTATTGACGAAAGAATGGACGAAGGAGTTGTCTGCCCAGAACAAAAATAAAGCAAAAAGGTTTCTGCAAAAGCATTGGCGGATATTCGCGTTCAAAGGAGAAAATAATGGCCGAACATCAGTTGTCAAACATCGCATTGATACAGGTAATTTTCAGCCAATTCGTCAACCTCCAAGGAGGCTAGCACTCGCTATAAGAGAGGAGGTAACGGGCCTTATAGAGGATATGGCGCGAGAAAAGGTCATTGCACCATCAGAAAGCCCGTGGAGTTCACCGGTCGTACTTGTCAAGAAAAAGGACGGAAGTATGCGATTCTGTGTGGATTACAGAAAATTAAATGACGTCACCAAAAAAGACAGCTACCCGTTACCCAGAATCGATGATACACTGGATACGTTAGCTGGAGCAACATGGTTTTCCACCCTGGACTTACAAAGTGGATATTGGCAGGTGGAAATAGATGAAAAAGACAAAGAGAAAACTGCTTTTAGTATTGGGAATGGTCTATGGCAGTTTAACGTCATGCCGTTTGGTCTTTGTAACGCTCCAGCTACGTTTGAGCGGTTAATGGAACGAGTGCTCAAAGGACTGCATTGGAAGACCTGTTTAGTGTATCTCGATGACATAATCATTATGGGAAAAGATTTTGATGACCACTTGAAAATCCGGAGGAAGTGTTTGAGCGCTTGGAGGCAGCTGGACTAAAATTAAGTGCGGAAAAGTGCTCACTCTTCCAGCGTGAAGTCAAATATCTGGGGCACAAGGTTACGTCAGAAGGAATACACACAGACGAGGATAAAATAAAAGCTGTGAAAAATTGGCCACGACCATCTAATCTTCATGAGTTGCGAAGTTTTCTGGGCCTATGTACTTACTACAGACGTTTTGTTCTTGGTTTCGCAAATGTTGCAGGCAGTCTACATGAGCTAACACATAAAAATCGGAAATTCGAATGGAGTTGTGCACAGGAAACTGCATTCCAAAAGCTGAAAGAATTATTGTCTACAGCGCCAATACTCGCGTACCCAATATATATATTGGACACCGATGCGAGTGGCCATGGTATTGGAGGAGTTTTGTCCCAAGCAAAATTCTGTCGAAACCTGAGAGGAATTATTGTGTAACTCGGAGAGAGTTATTGGCAGTAATGGAATGCGTGAAGCACTTCCATAAGTACTTATATGGACAGCATTTTCTCCTGAAGACAGACCATGCGGCATTAATGTGGCTACTTCAATTCAAGGATCCTGAAGGTCAAATCGCACGGTGGATAGAACACTTGCAGAGCTATGATTTCACCATAGAACATCGCAAAGGAAGCCAGCATGGAAATGCGGATGCACTTTCCCGTCGTCCACGTAAAATTGATTGCGGTCATTGTTCACGAACGGAAAGTAAAGCTGGAAAAATTGATGTGCGCCTTTTGAACGTTTTACCTGAAGAAAAGTGGACAACAGAGGAGGTACAACGGGACCAGCGCAGTGATACAGATTTGGCAACTATAATTAAGTATAAAGAGCTGGGTAGGAAACCGGCGTGGCAAGAAATATCAAGTGAAAGCCAAATCTGTAAAGCATACTGGGCACAATGGCAAAGTTTGGAGTTGCATGATGGTTGCCTCTACCGAATCTGGGAAAGCGAGGATGGTAAAATTCGCTCAAAACTGCTGGTTATTCCAAAGGAAAAATTTAAAGAAATAATCAAGGATTATCATAATGGATCGAGTGGTGGACATCTGGGCGTAACAAAAACCACAGAGAAAATAAAGAAACGGTTTTATTGGGTAGTATGCCAA
Source organism: Meiosimyza platycephala (assembly GCA_963662105.1). NCBI lineage: Eukaryota > Metazoa > Arthropoda > Insecta > Diptera > Lauxaniidae > Meiosimyza > Meiosimyza platycephala. Next base: position 46,561,804 of record OY759210.1, read on the forward strand.
GAAACAGTTGCTGACTGGATCCGCCGTTGTGACCAATGTGCAATTGCTAAAAAAACAAGGCACCGCACTCGTGGAAAAATGCATCAGTATAACGTTGGAGCTCCCTTTGAGAGGATAGCAATGGATATGGCGGGACCTTTTCCAATTAGCAATGCCGGAAATAAATACATCCTTGTGGTAATTGATTACTTCAGTAAGTGGCCAGAAGTATATCCCATACCCAATCAAGAAGCAAAAACAGAGGCAGACATTTTCATCAAAAATTGGATTTGCCGATATGGAGCTCCCCTTGAGTTGCATTCCGACCAAGGACGAAATTTTGAGTCGGCACTTTTTAAGGAGGTTTGTGACATGCTTGGAATACAGAAGACACGCACCACAGCATTGCATCCTCAGTCCGATGGCATGGTCGAAAGGTTCAACCGTTCTCTAGAGGAGCATCTGCAAAAGGTTGTTGACAAAGGACAAAAAGATTGGGATGAGCATCTACCAATATTTCTGATGGCTTATTGTTCGTCAATACACGATACCACTACAGTCACGCAAGCAAAAGCAATTTTTGGTACGGACTTAAGGCTTCCAGCAGATTTGAAGTACGGAGTAAGCGCTGTCCCAGAAACGACCAATGCTGACGATTACATATCGCAGAAAAGAGAAGGACTAGCAGATATACACGAGCTCATCCGGGGACGTACTCAATTGGCTACCGACAAGATGAAAGCTCGGTATGACCTGCGAGCAAATACTGAAGGGTTCAAACAAGGTCAATTAGTGCTGCTACACAACCTACAACGAAAACGAGGCTTGTCTCCTAAATTACAGACTCATTGGGAGGGACCTTATCGGATCGTCACAAGGATTAATGATGTTGTGTATCGAATCCAAAAATACCCCGGCAACAAAGGTAAATTAAAGGTAGTCCACATCGAAAGGCTGGCACCTTATACTAGAGATGGAGAGACTCTTGTTCGGGACGAACAAGTTTAAGCGGAGGGCAGTGTAGCGAAATTTGGTTTATGCCAGAAAATTCTCGTAATAAAAATTAAACGATATTAACTTGCATCACTGACCGTAGAAAAATACGTGCATCACTGACCGTAGGAAATACTTGCATCACTGATCGTAGAAAAATACGTGCATCACTGACCGTAGAAAAATACGTGCATCACTGACCGTAGAAAAATAACGCCATTTAGAAGGCACTGGAAACGACATTCTAGACAACGGCAGATGGTTCTAGAACATGATGCCTTGAGTATAAAAGGCTGTGATATAAGCAGCAGAGACACAGTTGATATTGAACAGTGGAACACAGTGGATCTTAAGTGAGAACATTTGAATTTAAGTACTAAAGTGAGATAGTGGATTTTAAGTAATAAAGTATAACGTTTGTGTATACAATTTGAATATAAAGATTAAATATACAATTGTACTGTGTAAAAACTAACGTTTGTGATTTAAATAAACCATTTAATAATTAAATAAAGATTGCGTTTTTCTTGATTATTACACAATCCAGTGATCGAACTCAGAAAGTGTAAGAGATCAAAATTACTGTCAAAGGGACATGAAATTTCGTAACAATATGTATATGACATAAAGAAACACATATATAAAAATAAATAGTCGATGCCAATTGTCAGCAAATAATTTCCACATGGAGTTTGAGGAATGGTGATTCAATTTCAAAATGTGATGGCATATAGTATGGATGGTTAACAGATGAATGTAAGTGGTTGTCATGTAATAGAAAAAAAAAATATTTGAGACACAATATTATAATTATTATTTTATTAGGTTACATAATACTAATTCTTATTTATACAATAAAAACAGAAAATATTCTAACAAAGAATATATGCATATATCAATAAACTACAGATTGCGACATCCGGCGCACGAAATTTGATTTGTTCTGCGCATGTACAATACTGACGTCATTTGAAACATGTTCCTATTGGTTAAAAATTGTGAGCATTAGAAATAAAAAAAATGTGAGGTTAGCGTAACAGTGGAACAAATTGATTATTTTATGTATATTATTTGATAGTACGTAATGGTGATGTGATATCGGTTTTATTTTGGTTTTTGTGTCTAACTTCGTAAGAACTTTATTATGGTGCAAGAAACGGTTTTTAAGAAAACTTAGTCAATATTTTTTGAAGTGAACTTTGAAAGGAACATTTCCACCCCATATGTTACATTAAATAAGAAAGTTTGCAGGTTTCTTTATAATTTTATGTTGTAATTTTATTAAATTTTCTCTTCCGATTAGAATATTTTTCTTTGATTTCATTGTTTAACATTCTTATTCTAAAAAACATTCTTGCTTTAAAAAATATTTTTTTTACCTTCCTACTGACTTTTATATTTTCAGCTTCAAATAAGTGTTTCGAAATATATTTGTCAGTTATGTGCAAGGTATTATCATTAAGGTTTTTAAAAATTGTGTTGCACAAAACCATTGCGTCCATTAATTTTTCTGTGGGCTTTGATAGCCCACCCTCACTTAAATGGTTGACCCAAGTATATGAATTCTCGGATTGTGTAGAAATCGCTAGCGTAGGGTCTTCGTGTCTTAGTCTATGGCATATATAGCCCGCCAAACTCTCGAGACCTTCATATTGCAGGTCTTTATAATCGTCTTCATCATTTTGTTTTTCTGGAGGTTGTTCAGCTCCTGCACTAATGGTTCTGAGAATAGTACCTAAGACATGAACAAGAATTCTATTTTATTGCAATTATGTTTTATTTAAAAAAAATACCAGTTAAGGGATAAGTAATAGCTTCCAAATCGGGTGTATCATCTACTTGGACATTTGCACTTTATCCTAAAACTCCTTCGTTACGCCCCATTATGTGTGATCGAAGTCGGTATCTAAATTCGAGCTGATCAGGGTGATCGTGGAGGCCACCCTTCGATCGAATTACTTCGAAGAAATTTTCTAACACATCCTGGTTCAGATGATAAGTTAGAATATATTTTACATTAAATTGCCGCTTCAATTCTATATAAAGCATTTTTAACGCTTTATTCGATTGAAGAATGCCTAAATGAAGCAAAAAGAAAAATAAAAATGGAATATACATGTAATAGAAGCTTAATGTATACCTTACTGGAATGGTAAGAGGGTTTTTTTGCCAGCCACTGTCATCTCTGATATCATTTGAGACATCTCATTTAGGACACCGTTTTGTGTCTCAAATTGTAAGCCAAATGCGTGGCATCGTCCTCTCATGTCACTTTGTGGTACTCTGACATTCATCACATCAAACCAATCATTTGTCTAGTTAAAAATAGCGTTAAAGATGAAGTGTTCTAAAAGTAAGTAAGTTCTTACCAATTTAAATAATTGGAAGCATTCCTGCCAGTTATAATCATTTAAATATCGCAAACTGGCCGCTCGTGTGATTGCCTGTGATATCGTATGTGAAAACAGTTTGATGGCGTGTTTAACCTTTTGCCTTCCAGCACCAATAATATTTAAATCACTGGGTGATATTTTGTGTGTGATTCTCAAATCATCAGTTGTGGTAATAGTCAGAAGTTTGAGAATCACATTTTTATTGACAACTTTGCCTTTAATTAAAAAGCCACTATCTATAAAATAGTTCCTCAATAATTTTATTAAATGGGGAACATCTGCGAAGACGAATATTTGTCTTTCATCGTATGTAAACCTAATAATTTAAAAATAAATTCAATGGCAGTTAAGTTTCGTACAAAACTTACCATTTCTTTCCATAATTAACTTGAAGATCTTTGAAAAGCTTTCTGTTACCACCGCCCAGATCGCATACAAGTGCCACAATAATGTATCCACATTCTCTCATTTTAGTAAAAATTTCAAATAAAATGTTTTCTGTCATTTGACAGTCGTAATTATAAAAAACTGGCTGCTTCCATTTTGCGGTTAGGCCTACAACATAACAAAATAAAAGAAGCACACAAAGTTAATGGGCATGACTAACCTCTCAACATAGCCACCTGTAAATATCCAGCAGGCGCAAGGGTAGAGTCTGTTGACTGGTCGTAGCAGTATTTTTCTTTCACCTTCATTTCGTCGAAACTCAAAACACACAACTTTTACATTTCAGTCATATGATTGGTCGCAGACAAAATTTTTACAACAGGCTCCAAAATACCTGATGAGACATCAGTTTTTTGGACCCATCGCTGTAAAGTTCTTACCGACGGCAATGGAAACTTTTTCTTCCTTAATAGCTTGTAAGCCTTGGCGCTTGTAAAATATAGCGTTATGAACTGGGCAATGTCGGCTTCCATCCAGTTTTGTCTTTTATCGCCATTCTTCATTTTTTTCACCTGCCCTGCAGTAAATATTCACCCCAACGTTTCTTCTAAATTTTGGTTACACAAATTGACGCTTTCTAATTGACAGCTCTTTAATTGTGTTCAAAGATTGGCTATGAACATTTTTCATAGTTTCATTTTCGAGTCGCATTGATTCTCTAAGGAAAATTGCATTCCATTTATTTCAGCAAATTGGTTATTGGTATCAAATTTTACTTGTAATTTACTTACATTTACTGTTCGAAAGCTCGAATTTGAAGACTAAGAGCATTGTTGTTAAGGTCTTCACAACCGTCGCCATGTTCCATATCAATACTATTTTCAGCGTTACATAGTTGTGTTGAATTTACTATTTCTAATGGCTATTTAACGCTTGGGACTGCATCGGGCTTAAGCTTGGGCACATTGTTTTTGGTTAATCCTATTTAACATAAGATAACACGATCGTTATAGGCTTAAGTATACATATAGCTGGCATGAATTGCAACTCACCCATTTCAAATTTAAAATTTCTTTCAAAATCTTCATTTTTAAAGTGCATTGAGCATATTCTGTCATGCTTTGTAAGTGGTCTGCTTCTTTCGCAAAAGTCCATCCAGAACTTCAATTGCTCCGGCTTACTTGGAAATCTGAAGTAATGTACAGCTTTTCCAGGACCTTTTTAATCAATCAAATACAAATATACTTATAGACATTTTGTCTTAGCCAAAATATATATTTAAATTTATTCCCAGAAGCTTACTTTTTTTGTGGCTGTCTTGTTTGCAACTGCCCACTGTACACTTCATGACTTCGAAAACGTCAATATATGTTTCTTAATTTTTTTTTGTTTTAAGCTTATTAAACACTTTTTTGATATTAATATTTGTTTAATATATTGTTTTTTCACTTAAAATAATTAATTAACACTATAATTGCACTTGAATACTTCGAAACAAAATGTTTTACCGATTTCAAATTTTCAAATTTTTTGTCAACAGTCTCTCTCAAAATACTCAGAGCAGAGTTGCCATAACTCAAAATACAACATTTTAATAATACATTTTTTTTAAGATTTGTTCAAAGCCAAGAATGTTTTATCATTCTTAGATTATAAGTCAATAACAATGTATACCTTAAAAACATAATAATAATAGCATATATAGCGAATTCCAGTCTTTGATGACACAAAAGTCAACATAAGAATAAATAAATAAGACTTGATTTCACAGAGCATAAGGTTGGCAACTCTTGCGTGTTCAACACTGACGTCATTAGACTTCAAATCATGCGCATGGCGCAATCTGTATATTATTGATTCATAGAATATATGAACATAAAACATATTGTAATCAAATCACGAATTTTAAATGGTAGAATGACCAAAGTTTCAAAATGCTGTATTTCTGCCAACAGAAAATTATAATTATTTTAATTATAATTTGACTTATTCAATGCCCTTATTTTAAAAAAAATTGACATGACCCGAAAAGTCTACGTTCGTATTCAAAGACCGATGGATGCAAGGAGCAAAAAGTTATGAGGAAGATGTAAATGTGCCATGAAACCAAAACAAAAGATCATCACCTATTTTCGAAATAGTAGCAACAGACTTCCACATTTCCGTGAATGGTTTTATATATACCTGAATGATGCAAGTATGCGGCATTTGGAAAATAACCTGCAGTAATGCATATGCTAAGTTTAATAACACGTCTAAGGTTGGAGTAATTTAGAAAATACTGTCTGCAAAATTCCTTTACACATTTAATAATGTAATGAGGTCACCTTCAGCAACTTCAAAATAACGCTTTGCAACACGAGCTTTCATTTGTCCAGCTCCAGATGATGGCTTTGCAAATATCGGCTGCACTTGTAACATAGCAGTAATCGAGATTATGGGTCCCAATGACACTTCAGCAAGAAAGTACCCCAAAGGTTGTGTTAAATTGCCTTTATCGTCAATAGCTCGCAATGCAAATAAAGTTTCAATAGCAGTGAGCAGATTTTTAGCAGGCGGCGGCGATGAAAAATCGGCTTTAAGTTGTATTACTGTGGAATAAGATCAGTAAATTGTATTAAAAACTTTTCACTATAAAGGCGATATACTTTGCCACCACTGCGTCCAAGACTGGCTCGTAGCGCACATTGTTGTGCAGTTGCTTTACTTATGGGCACTATCACAATGTTGTCAGAGTGTGCAGAATGGTTCAAAGCGGAATTCTGGTATTCACCTTGGTACAATAATGAATGCCACTACATATATTACTTTTTTAAAAGTGCGATTGCAGGGAAAATTGTTTCGTAGAACCATAACCAGAACTTTGCAGATTTTCCCGCAAAATTTTTAATTTCTTTTTATATAATTGCTTCAGGTAATACAAAAGTAAAATTGTTGAGCATATGATATCTTTTTTAGGTGTCTACAAAATTTTGATATTAATTTATCTAAAATTATATAAACATAAATTAATTTTCGGAAAAAATTGTTATTCTCGAAAAAAAATCTGTTTTCAGCGCAAACTTTAAGAGACTCCATACATGCGACATAGAGTTGTGTTAGTGAGGACCAGCTAGTAACCTTCAATATTAACTAGTCAAAGTATTTATACGAGTTCTTTTGTAAGCCTTTTTTTTCGAGAAATGCAGTTTTTAATAAAACTTTTTGAAATACCGTATATAAGGTATTTTTGAAGATAAATATAACATAATTGACTTTCTATTAGTACGCATCGTCAAAATATCCGTCCGAAAAGACGTTTTTTTTTTTCAAACTTATTATTTTTTAATAAGTAAACAGATCTTAAAAACTAATGGAGAGTTAAACTTTTCTAAGCCATTGCTAAGAAATGTGGTTTTTCCTCAAATTAAACTCAGTCTTGAGTTGTTGAAGGAGTTACCATTATACGTGTATAATGGCTACAGGGGTGGCAAGTCTTGTCTCTTTAGTCGAGATGTATTCGATGTTAGGAGTAGGTTCCTAGCCAGCGTGTTTGGATGTTGCTGCAGTTTTAGATTATATGATCGCTTTTTGATTTCCTTTAGCTGCTTAATAAAAGGTATACCAAGGTCTTGGTGTATGTTTATATTCTTGACATACCAAGGTGCGCCAGAAATAGTTCGAAGTATTTTTGACTGAGACCTCTGCAATAGTTCTATATTTGATAAGCTTGCGTTGCCCCACAGTTGGATTCCGTACGACCAATTGGTATTATAATAGCTTTATACAAAAGTACTTTATATTCAAGATTTAGTTTTGAGTGTTTATGTAGAAGCCAATTAATGCTTGATGCTTTCAACTTCATTTGAATTTTTTTCTTTTCAATATGAGCTTTCCAAGTAAGCCGTCTGTCTAGGTGCATACCTAAGTATTTGGCTTCAGTGCTCTGAGGTATTGCGGTGTTATTTAGGTGAGCTGTAGGGCAAGTCTTTTTATTAAGTGTAAAAGTTGCATGTGAACTTTTTTGCTCATTAACATTTATTCGCCAGTTTAAAAGCCATGTTTCAACTAGGCGCATATGTTCATCGAGGGTATGTGACGCACTATTAGGGTCTGCGTGACAAGACAAAATTGCAGTGTCTTCAGCAAAAGTAGATGTAAGCATAGAGTTGTTTGTTGGCAAGTCATAAGTGTATAAAAGGTAAAGAATTGGGCCAAGAACACTACCTTGCGGCACGCCTGCAAAAATTTCCACATCATCTGAAATGTAATTTTTACATTTTACACGGAACTTTCGCCCTGTAAGGTAGGACCCTAGTAAAACGTGTGTATTTTTAGGGAGTAATTTTTTAATTTTATATAAAAGTCCTTCGTGCCACACCTTATCAAAAGCTTGCGCTACATCAAGGAACACTGCAGAGCAGTATTTTTTATCTTCATATGTCTTTCTAATTTGCGCTACTATCCTGTGAACTTGCTCTATAGTTCCGTGTTTCCTGCGGAAACCAAATTGGTGTTGAGGTATTATGCTCATTTGGGTTATGTGGGGCATAATTTTCGAAAGTAACAACTTTTCGAAAAGTTTTGATGTGGTGGGCAATAAGCTTATTGGCCGATATGATGAAACTTGTGTGGGATTTTTCCCAGGTTTAGGAATCATTGTAATTTGAGACATTTTCCACATTTCTGGGAGTAATACCATTGAAAAGTATGGTTAAATGTTTGACTGCACAACAAGGTAATTCAATCAGCATGTTAGTAGTTATAAGGTCATGACCAGGTGCTTTCTTCTTGTTAAGTTGCGTTTGTATGAAAAATTTGACGTCTTTAGTTGTGAAGCGCAACAGAATTTGTTTCATATTTTGAGTTTCTTGTGGTATTTCAAAGCTGTTGCCCTGAGAATTTGGCTGAAATACATGTTTTAAATGGTGAGCAAATGCTTGGCATTTTTCTTCATCACTTCTGGCCCAGTGCCCATTGCTTAGTCTTATGGGGGAATCTAAGTCAGTGGGGTTTTTCATACCCCTGATGGCTTTCCATAAAGAGTAGTTAGAAGACTGTAAAGGGCTCAGCTTTTTAATATATGTGTCAATACCTCTTTCAGACTCTTCTCGTAGGGCTTTTCTTAGTTCCATTTTGGCAAGTGTTAGTTTATGTTTAAGTGTGGGTGACCTAACCTCTTGCCATTGACGCCTGAGTTGTCTTTTTTCCATCACTAAACGTTCTATGTGAGAAGAGTTGAGGCGTTGCATTTTGTGGGATGACACTGTACGCACAGGAGTTGCATGAAGAGCAGCTGATACAAGCATGCTGTTAAATGACTGCAGGGCCGATTCCAGCTCCTCCGAATCTTTAAGGCTTACATTAACAGATAGATGGCTACTGATGTATTTTTTATATTTTAGCCAATTAGTTTTATTTGTTGTTAGCCTATTGGGTGCCTGCAACATCTCCACATATTTATGAATATGCATAATAACAGGAGAGTGATCAGAGCTTAAATCAAAACATGATTCTACTGAAATTTGCCTCTTATTGATTCCTTTTATAATTGCAAAATCCATAAGTTCTGGAATCTTTTGACGGTCTGATGGCCAATAAGTGGGTTGGCCAGTGGAGACATAATCAAGTCCATTGCGGCGATTGGTTAAAGAAAGCCAAAGTGCTTTTCCTTTTGGGTTAATAAGTCGGGAGCCCCAATGGCTATTCTTCGCATTGTAGTCACCAGCAGCAAAGAATTTTGACCCTAATGAATTAAAAAAGTGGTTGAACTGGGCTTCCGTGATTTTATATCTTGGCGGACAATATACAGCTGAAACTGATACTTTATCATAATAACATTGTAAGCAAATCGAAGTAGCTTGTAGGTAGTCCCTCCCATACTGCTCAAGTGCGTAGTGCTTTATGCGATTTTTAATGAGTATTCCTGCACCTCCTCACGCTTTACCATCAGGGTGACAGGTTTTGTAGAATCTGTACCCTTCAATTTTAAAATTGTGCTTGAGGGTAAGATGTGTTTCAGAAATAAGTTAAACATCAATTTCATTACTGCAAAGAAAGTTTTTAATTTCTAATTCGTGTTGGCTTACGCCGTTTGCATTCCAATGACAGATTTTAAGAGTGTTCATTTATTTCCAATCAAAACTTTCATAAGTTGGTTTTGATTGTTCATCCTCTCATGCATCATTGTCTGCATAGTTGCCATGAACTGAGTCATGCATTGAGTGAGCGTCATGAGCATGGTCTTAAAATTTTGAGAGTTGCTTATGATATTTGTAGGTTTATCCTGACTAGATTTAAGCACGTTAGCATAGGTCTGAGCTGATGTGTTGGGCAAGTTTGTAGGTATAATATTATTTGTAAAAGTGTGCGTGACTTGGGTAGGTATTTCCTTACGTAAGCGCATTTTGTTCTTCAATTCAGCATATACTGGGCACCCCCTGTAGTTAGCTGTGTGGTTGCCTCCGCAATTGTTGCATTTTTTTGTAGTAGAATCTTTTTTGTCAGTAGAACATGCTGACGAGGGGTGAAAGTCGCCACAAGCAACACAAATAGTACGAAGGGTACAATAAGATTTGGTGTGGCCAAATTCCTGGCAGTTTGTGCACTGCACAGGGCCCATTCGTTTAAGGGGCTCCTCAACGGATATTCTGCGGTTTAGTAGGTAACGCAGATTATAAATAGGATGAACCCCATTTTTTTGCAATTTTCGGGAATCTGGTTCAAGTTCAACACGAAAAAGCGGCTGTGGGATTTTATTTTTGTTTCTAATGTTGAAAATTGACTTCGGGTTAAATCCGGCATGAATTAGAGCTTCTTTAATTTCATTTTGTTCGACATCGGGTTCTATGCCTTTAATTACAATTGTTAAACCTTTGCTGCTTTTAAGCTGGTAGGTGTAGTAACTCTTTTTATTTTTTTCTAGGTAAGTGGCAATTGTTCTATAATTTTTTTCTGCGTAAATTTGTATTTTGTTTTCGGAAACATTGCCTTTCGTGAGAGGTATTATATGAAAGGCATCTTTTCCAATTAGAGAAACTAAATTACAAACAAGTGCATTAGAGCTGCGTTCACGTAAGTAGATGGGGGGAGGCTTAAGCGTTTTATTGTTTGAGTCGACCATTTTGTCGTCATTCAATTTAGATGAGTCGATATCAAGCAAAGCATATCCATTTTCGCTAAGTGGGTTGTTAGTAATTTGTTCACTTTTGCTTAATTTAAACATCTTTTTTGAGTTACTTGCATTACCCTTAGGACTTAACTTTCTCTTGATTTTAATATAGCGATCCATTCCAGTTTGGATCGCTGAAGTTACAGCCTTGTTGGGGGTAATATCGGAGGTAAAGGTATTTTTTTTGCTTGAAGTATTAGAAACATTAAGAAATTTAATAATTGCGGTTGTTGCATTATTTTCCTGCTGGGGCATAGGTGACACATTTCCCTGCTGGGGGATCAAAAGAGAGCTACATTGCACACTCCATGGTGACTTAGCAGAGAGGGGACCCGTTTGATTAGGTGCTGTTGACTCTTCAGTATTTTTTACTGCATTTTGGTGTGTGTCTACATGGTGTGTTTTTGCGCAAGAGGAGCTGTTGAGTGTTGGCGTTGGTGGACGACTCTTTGGTGTTGTTACGCGCACTATCATAGATTTTAGCACTGTCCGTTTTATCGGGAGAGCCGTTTTTTTTATTTTTACCTCACTCACTATTTTTTTTAAACTCGGCACTGACCAATGAGTCTTTTTTTTCGGTTGGAGGTGAGCGCTCAACCGGCATTTTTTTATCACTTGCTTATTAGAATTTCAAATAAACAATTAACTTTTTGTTTTATTTTTGCCACTAAGCGCAGAGAATTTGTCTTCTCTTGATGTAATTTGGTTTACACTTTGATTGTGCGTCTCTGTCGGAATTTATTAAATTTTTAAATTAAAGTTTTCACTAAAAAAATCGAATTTCAACGCGGAGCGAAATCAAATGCAACTCGACACGGAGAGTGAGAACATTAAAGACGTAACCTCAAAAAATTCAATATCGAGTTTTTGATTAATTATGCTGCATTTGACTAAACTACATGTCTCTTCAGAATTTTTAAATCATATGTGCAATAATAAAGATTTTAAAACGATATTCAAAAGGCCGTTACAAGTTTTTCAGTTTCATATAGCAAATAGACGTAACACTAGCAAATAGTAATAGCAATAGAAAAAAACATGAAACACAATATTTGAATTCTTAAGATAACTAAGTAAGCTTTGTTCTTTTCAATCTTTTTAAATGAGAAACACGTAACAATATATTTTTCCAGTGTACGTTTTTTGCTTTTCCTGTATAAACTAAAAAGTGTGGCTTCGGCTTTTTGGGTGTAAGGTAACGATAAACTATATTTCTGCAATCCTTCGGTTAAAAAAAAATTAAACAATAAGCAAATACTTCCGTTATATGTATGCAATTTTCGTTTTTATTCAGTCAAACAATATCATACTACATATTATAATATTTCCCTGGAAAAAATCATATTTCCCCAAAAAACACCCACAAATCAGGAACGATTCCGAGCAATTTTATTTTTCAACATATGGTACCTCTGGTTTTAGAAATTTTTGACAATCAATGCGTGTGAGGAAGAAGAAGACTTTCCAGTCTATATTAGTCTATGGTACTCAGCGTTGTCGTTTTAGCCTTTTTGAGGCTAGATTTAGCCTTTTTAATTTTCATTTAGCCTCGAAAATTTCATCTAGCCTCTAGCCTTTTTTTCAGCTTTTTCTAAAAATTCATCTAGCTTTTTTTTATCTTTTGGCCTTTTTTATCAAACGGTGAACCGAAACCCCAAAGTCTCTTTCATTGGTTTCATAGATGTCTAAATACAATACAAAATGTAAGCAACATGTAAACGAACGAATTTAGTTGAATAATTTTCGTTTACGTTTGTATTGGGTTTTGACGACTCATTTGTTTACACTTTTTGAGATTTAAGGTCATCAAGTTTGTATCACAACATTTAACAAGTTCGTTTAGGTTTGATTGTAAAGTTATATGATTAGAATGATCATTAAAAGAATAAAAAAGCTTTACATCAGCAGCATACATTAAAATATGGGACGAGTCTGTAGCAGAGGGTAGGTCATTTATAAATAGTAAAAATAGTGTGGGGCCAAGATGGATACCTTGCGGAACTCCAGATGAAACGGTTGTGTTTAGATAACATGTTGTTAAATAATACTTGCTGCTTACTGTCCGTTAGATACGATTTAATCCACTTTTATAAAGATGAAAGAAAGCCCATTAAATACAGCTTTTTTAGAAGTAGCCGATGACTTACGCAGTCAAAAGCTTTGCTGAAATCCGTGTATATAACATCCGTTTGCTGATTTCGCTTAGATCCGTTTATAACAAGTGTAGTGAATTCCAGAAGATTTGTTGATGTAGATCTATCTTTTAGAAAGCCGTTCTGAGATCTGTCATCATGGACGAAACGAAGTTTGATACTTGATCATTAATTATTTTTTCAAAAAGTTTTGAGATTGCACTGATATGCCTCTGTAATTTTCAATAACTTTCACCGAATTTCTTTGAGTTCTAGGCTGATTGGGAAGTACCGGGCCTGACACAGAGAGAGTGACACAAATATCGAATCCTTATTATTTTTGACAGCACCTATCCTTCAAAAGGCTACATGTGAAATTTCATTAACATCTGTCAATTAGTTTGGTTTTCACAGCTGTCCAAAGTGCATCACCTCTGTGTTGTTTTTTTAACTATGGAACAAAGTGAATTTCGCACTTTGATAAAACATTGATTTGTGATCGGAAAAATCGAGAAGCGAACATTTAAATGGCTCTAAAAACATCACAGCACATCTGCTCCGTCGAAAACAACTGTTTACAGGTGGTTTGCTGAATTTAAAATGGGTCGCACGAGCACCAGTGATGCACCACGTTCAGCCAGCCAAATGAGGCTACCACTTCAGAAAAGATCAAGAAAATCCATCTGATCTTTTTGAAAGACCACAAAGTGAAATAGAGAGAGCTAGCAGACATAATGAAGTTGTCGATTGGTAGTATTTTCAATATTTTACATGAGCATTTCTTAATGAAAAAAATGTGCGAGCGATGGGTGCCGCGTATTCTGACAATTGGTCAAAAGCAACATCGTGTCGATGATTCAAAGCAATGGCAAAATTGAACGAATTGCAATACAAATTGCTGTCCCACCCACCGTATTCTCCAGACTTGGCTTCCAGCGACTATTATCTTTTTCCAAACTTGAAAAGATGGCTCGCTGGTAAGCGCTTTCACTCGAATGAAGAGGTCATTGCCGAAGCGGACGCCTAATTTGATGAACTTGAAGGCGACTACTACAAGAAAGGGATCAAAATGCTCGTGGCCCGCTATACTTGTTGTATTGAGAGAATAAAATCAAATTTTCCGGAAAAAATGTGTTTTTCTTTGTTAGTTCCGGGACTTTTCAATCAGCCTAGTAAACGTAGACTTATCAAAAAATTTTACTTTCTATTTCCATAAATCTTTTTTTTTAACAGTTGTGGTTCCTTACAGTATTTACAAAGAATTCATAAAAAAAGTCAATATACGTGACTGTTTTTTCTATTTTATACGAAATTTTGTTTAAGATATTACAACATACGGTTAAATCAAAAAGTTATGTTGTAAAAAGCGGACCTTATGTAAGTAGTTATAAAATTATACATTTTTTTTGTACATGGGAACTTATAGAGAAGTGCAAATGTATAAAATAGATGCTGTACTTCGCCCATTTTACGTTAGAGAGAAAGAGGGCCCGTCGCGACGTCTTCGATTTGCGTAATATTTTTACCTATTGATATTCCCGGATCAAAAATAATATTTTGAGCTCATGGCGAGTTGGGCCGACTTCCTCTTTGAAATGAAATTGACGTTTTACACCATTTCATATTTCGATATTAAACAAAGTATGTACATATGTACATTAGAGCGGTTCAAAATAAAAACTTTTTGATTTTTTCACGATGTGTCAGTGGATTACAATAGCCCTATATGTCTGGACAAAACAACCCATAAGGATTTTCATCAATTTTGAAAACTGGATTGCCACCGCCGGTTTTAAATTGCCTACCCATTTTCGAAAATATTGATTTAAAAAATTGTGCAAGCTAAAGAGGTTATCAAATTTTGCAACAAAGTGGGTATGCTTTTCGGACTATTATCGATCGATAAACTCGAATCCGTGATCAGTTTTTCTTCTTCTTCTTTTTTTCTTATGAAAAAATTGAAAATTGCACGGACAAAATTAAAAAATGCCGATTTTCTACTTTCAAGTTGCAAAATCTTGATATATTTTACCGCCGATCTAATGGTACATTATTTTTAATGCACCTTTATTTGCTTAAGAGAAAACCGTAAGCCGCATATCAATATCTTCTTTCACAACCAAGATATCTGCATTTTTCTAAATTAATAGACCTGAAATTTTTCGATTCGGCGTTGACATATATACATATTAAGCTGATTCAAATTTTTTTTTTGTTCTAAATAGCTATTATCGATCAAGGAACTTGAATCCGTGATTAGTTTTACTCCTTCTTCTTTTTTCTTATAAAAAAATTTAAAATTGACCGAAAAAAAAACAAAAAATACCGATTTTCTGCTTTCAAGTTGCAAAATCGGCCCATATTATTTTACCACTGATCCCGTTGTACAATATTTTTAATGTAATTTTATTTGCTTAAAAGAATGCCGTAAACCACATATCATTATCTTATTTCAAAACCAAGATATCTACATTTTTCTAAATTAACAGATTCAACTATTCTATAGATTTTTCTAGGATTTTAAAAAATCTCAAATTATGCCAGATATGTTAATTTAGAAAAATGTTGATGTCTTGGTTTTGAAAGAAGATATTGATATGCGGCTAACGGTTTTCTCTTAAGCAAATAAAGGTACATTAAAAATAATGTACCATTAGATCGGCGGTAAAATATTATATCACATTATCCACTGACACATCGTGAAAAAATCAAAAAGTTTTTATTTTGAACCGCTCTAATGTACATACATATGTATGTAATATTCGTAACATTTACTATCTGCATCTAATTTTTTTTCTAGCTTGAAAAATTTAATTTAGCCCTTTTAAGCATTTTTTTAAGGTGGTCTAGCTTTTTTTTCAAAATAATTGTGGCAGCACTGATGGTACTTACAACAAAAGCGCGCAGTGTGCATGCAGGGCATGTGCTCCAAAAATATAAATTTATTTCCAATTTCAACGTAAGTAGAGCAAAAATTGTTTTTATTATTATAGATGCATTACGTTTACAGTGACAAGTTAAATATTAATCGACAATGAAAATTATAACATTTATTTTATGTCAAATTTAACCTCACTTTTATACGCCTCCTCTGTTTTGTGATGTTTTTATTTGACTGATAGAAATTGTCTTATCAAATTAAAAAAATTTAATTACATAGATCTTAATTTGCTCTTTCGATTTTTTGAATATCTACAATAAAAATAACCGTTGAGTAAGAAATAACCATTGGTTAAAGAGATAACATGTGAAAATGATGTTTCGATTTTTCCTTGGAGAACAAAGAGAGGGCAAATTAATTAAGTGACGTAGATCGAAAGGGCAAATTAAGATCTATTGAATGCAATTTTTTTAATTTTATAAGCAACTTTCTTTCATCAAAAAACAGAGGAGGCGTATAAAAGTGAGGTTAAATTTGACATAAAAAAAATGTTATAATTATTCATTGTCGATTAATATTTAACTTGACACTGTTAACGTAATGCATCTATAATAATAAAAACAATTTTTTCTCTACTTACGTTGAAATTGCAAATAAATTTATATTTTTGAAGCACATGCCCTGCGTGGACACTGCGCGCTTTTGTTTTAAGTACTACCTCAATTCAACCGCGCATGTGCAATGCGCAAACTATATGCTTAGAAATCTGATTTACGGTTTTCTATTTTTTTAAATAATAATTATAGTTTATTCATAATAATTGACACGCGCAAATTAAATAAGCTAAAGGGCAATTTTTCTACACTTGTTAGAGTAAGAAATAAACGTTGGTTAAAGAGATATTGGTGTTTGAAATATAGACAAAATGAAAATTTTATTTCGATTTTTCCTTGGAGAACAAAGAAAGTGCAATTTAATTAATTGACGTAGGCCGAAAGGGCAAATTAAGATCTATTGAATACAACTTTTTTAATTTGAAAATCACCATTTCCGCAGTCCGAAACGTACCCGGTAGAAGACCCAGTTGGAATCAAAAAGGGAGTTCACACCATCCTTCATGCTGTCCAACATGGCTTGACAAACCGAATAACTATATAAATATATGTAAGTTTCGTTTAGCGTTCACATCATGAAATATGCTTGTCAAACATCATTTGCAGAAAAATTTCGAGGTATACACATCACTCGCACTTAGGCTTGCCAGCTCCAAATTGTGTTTCACCTGGACATTTAAAAAAAAAAAACAAAAAAAATCGGGATTTATCTGGACACTTAAAAAAAAAATCTTGATTTATCTGGACAAAAAAGAAAACTAAAGCTTAGTGCCAGAGGAACATATATATTTTATTTAGATAAAATAAACATAACAAAAACATAACAGAAACATAACAAAATAAGTGATTTTTTAAATAAGTTACATTAAGTCCATAAATACTTATTATTAGACTGAACTGCTTTTATCAATTTATTACCACAAGATGTTCAATTCGTCATTTTTAAATTTGGAAAAAAATTATCCCCAAATTTTATCTTTGGGAAATTTTTTGGTAGATTTTCATACACACTACGTAAGCAACAATAATCTGTATATAATTCATCGTTGTTGATATAATTTTCTAAGCCTAAGACTTCTATTGTTGTTTGTAGTTCATCCCAGGAAATTAATTTATATTTAAGAAAAAATAAGGATAATTTTTAATTGAAACGTCACTATATTCATACCGGGTTTCTAAATAGTTAAGACAACTTTTTAAGAATTCAATTCTGGTTGACAAAATTATTACGTAAAAATAAAAGAGAAAATAAAAAAGAAAGAGGGAGCATTTGTCAGTGCAGTAACCATGTTAGTTAAATCATGGTGTTGCACACTTATTTTCAATCATCTTTTCTTGTTTTAAAAATGTCAACTTCTTAAGAGCAGTCCGCACCTTTTGAACGTGACGAATGTTAATTAATTTTTAATGCCTACGGCAGATATTTTTGTATCTAGTCCTATTTTTCTTTTATTTCCTTGTTCGAATTTTATCTGGACATATTTCTGATTGTCGGCTCTCTGGACATGGGACTAAAAATCTGGACAATCCCGACGAATCCAGTCCATCTGGCAACCCTACTCGCACTACTCACTTCCCTCTTTGCTTTTTATTTTTCGGAGGTGTAATAATAAAAAAAATTGTTTTCAACTCCCTACAACGAGGATGTGTATCTAAAAAAACCTAAGTCTTGTCAAAAAATTTTTTATTCACGTAACCCATCGATGTTCACTCTATGAAATCTTATTTGGAATGAAAAATTTCTCGTTGTTGTTGTTGAAGCCAATCAAAATATTTTGAAATCCATCCAACATGAGTGTCAAGCGGCTGTTTCTAAAGTTCACATGATCAAACATTGAGGTTTGTCAAGCATGATGAACAGCATGAAGGATGGTGTGTACAGCCTAAGACGTCAATGTCAGTTGAGAAATATTCAGGCCAAAAACATTATTTCTGCGTAAGGTAATTTTTTGCGTATGTATTATTGACTTGCAAAATAAAATGAGGGACTGAAAAAAGTGATCTTGTGTGCATCGTTGCTGTAAAAAAACTCATATTCATGGAAAAATAGATTTAATTCTCGGAAAAGTACTTTTTGTTTATATTGATGAGCTTAAAAATTTGTTTGTGTAACCATGCGATTCTTTCGCATTTTTTTTATGCAAACATTTATATTCATTTATTTATTTCAGTGATGCACGAATTTCTACTGGGTAATGTTTTGTTTTCCATTGAATTTCTACACAAATTTATACACATACTAGTTCGAAATTAATGTGATAAAAGTCAACACGCTGTCGACTTTTGGGCAATGAAGTTGAGCATCCCTATTGTAGGCCATTACATTATCTTTCTGATGACAGCCATTTTTTTTAAAACTATCTAGGGGCTAGGCAATTCATATAGCTATGTTTATCTGCAACTTCCGGTACCTATACTTCCCAAACCTGTTCCTCATGAAGAGCCACCAACCGTTGAAATTTCAATGAGTGTTGAAAAGTATAATTTTAAATTGTATGAAGAATTGAATTAAAATAAAATGAAAATTGTAAAAAATTTAAACATGTACAATATTAGAGTTGTATATGATGCTTTAAATTTTTTCTATAAATAAACCATATATTAAAATAGGGAAAACGATTTTAGGAATGAATTTTACTTTGCAACAAAAAACAAACAGGTAGGATCCTTGAGACATACGTCTTGAATGAGAAATTATCAGGATCCAAATAATCACCAATTTTACAATAATTTTGCCATGTTGTAATCAAATGTTGACGAATGTCTACAATGGGTGTTCTTGTTCATCGGAGTTGTGTTTAAAATATTTGCCGGCGGTTCGTTTGTTGTGTTCAGTTTTCATTCATCGTTTCCTTATTTGATTTATGCCACATGATAATAATAAATTGTAAGTAAAAGAAATTGCATTTGAAAATTGTACTTGCAAAAAAATTAAATAAAAAAATCAACTATTATTAAAGTCTCATAGAAGATGGCGATAATGTAATCCAAAACATCGGAGAGTTAAAAATAGAATTTAAAAATTGTATATTTCGACCACAAAAGTCCTAAAATCTACTCACATAAAATCCAAAATTGGTCCAACTCTATGAGCCTGTCCCATTCGATATCTTTTTACTCACTGGATGAAATTTTGACATTTCTGAGGTGAATATGAAATATCAAAATTTTCAGCAGCCCCAGGGGCTAGTGCAAACCTTGACAAGTGATAGAAATTGCAATAACAATAACAAATTATAAAGTTAAGTCAAACATCTGACGCAGACATTTTTATTTGCACAATTTGAAGAGTTGGGTGGATCATGGAGCATGGATAAAAAAAAATTTGTAGTTACATTGTTTATTTAGAAAATCTTGCTAGAAATTTTACAATACATATGGGTGATGATGGGTGATTTTCATATAACTGTTAATTTTCACAATCGAAATTTTGAGAAAAAAATTCTTGCGATTTTTCCAAAAAAAATGCTTATAAAGTTTTTTTTTCCACTCTTCTTTTATTTATTGCATCTCTTTAAATCAAAGACTAACAATAAGTTATAGGCTATTATTTCTAATAAAAACTATTACATATTATAAATTATATACAAATTGATATATGTATTATAATAAGTAACTAAAAGTGCAGCGGGAATCGCTTCTGTTTACTGCAATTGCGGTAGATGAGAATCGGATAACCCGATGGAGCAGTGGCGTGGCGAAAGGTTCATGACGACCCGTCTCTTCTGATCCATTTAAAGCCGAGACGAGCGAGGTCCCGGTCTGTATTGGCGTGGTAGCAGAGACGAGCTAGGTCCCTGTCTACCACTATGGACGTAACTAGTACCTTGATAACAATTGTGCAGTGATAGCCGAGACGAGTTAGGTCCTAGTCCATCCCGTTGGGGAGAACTAGTGCCACTAAAGATTGCGCAGTGATGGCCGAGACGAGCTAGGTCCCGGTCCATCACGTTAGGGGAACTAGTGCCATGAGAACAACTTTAAGGCGGTAGCCGAAATGAGCTGGATCCCAGTCTAGCACCCAAAAACTGCCTAAGATCACGCTGCTCCAACGTTCCTGTTGCCGCACTCGCTAGGTCCGGGTCCGCGCCAAACAGCTGGTGGTGATGGGTTGACGAGGTTAAAGTGAATCTATTACAAGTAGAACCCATCCGATGAAAGAGGAATTGGTAAAATTCATTGCCACGGTATGGACATTTCAAGGTTTTTTACTAGAAAAGTTATGTTTCCCTTTTGAAATATGTTTAATGTTCCTTACAGCACATTTTGGGAACAAGTTATAAAAACTCACATAAATTGTTTACAACAAAAACGTCCACTTCTACATTGTTTTTGTCGATAAATTTATTAAAAAAAATTTCATCTCAGTCAAAATATCATTTTACATACATACATAAATAATATTTATTAATATTTTCATATGGCTCAATCTCGCTGATTATGTTTCTGAGACCTAGAATAGATCCGAAAAAAAGTTATTTAAAAATATAGTAGCGTTTATATGATTTTATCGTCATCTTAAGGTTATAAAATACTTTAAATTTATCGCACTTGCCGTATTTTTTGACTTTGAATTGTATCCTGCTCTGGTGGTGCTCGGAGTTGACTCCTTAAACATTTTTGCTACGGTTGACTTGTTTATAGCAGCACCAACATATAAATTTCCTATAAAGAAATGCTTGCACTCTCTTTCAAAACAACAATCCGAGCAACTTAATGAGTTGAAAAAGATTGCTTTTGGTCCAAGTACACTGATATACTTTCATTGTGTCAACAAATGTGTCGATTTGAAGTGGAAGTACAGCATCAATAGCCTCGATATCTCCTCTTGCCACGAAATCGATCTCGAATATTTTTTTTTGAATTGCTCAAGTTTGTTTGCATACACTTACCTCTTCAGATATAACGACAATGAAAAGTCCGAAGCAGTCAAATTCGGCGACCGCGGAGGCTGGAACGTTATATCTGCAAAAACTTTCACGTAACTTTCTTGTCGTCACAGTAATCGCATAAAATGTTTTTACTAAATCACGTTAGCTCATCGAATATTTTACTATATAATTTTACTCAACAGCTGTCAAATATGATCTGTCAATCTAATATTTTCCAAAATAGTGGCAAAACATTCCCGGTTTGCACACTATATATAAGTATGTAATTTTCTGCCACGGTACGGACACATCGCGCGTGCCACGGTACGGACATTTCCATACTTAATTGCACTTAAAAAAAAACTGTTTACACTTAATGCAATTTCCGAAACAATTTAAGGTGACGTTAACAAACTTCAGTCGAAAATGTAACATTTGATTAAAGAAATTGTCCTTTGTTAAGGATATCGAGTACCACGGTACGGACATCTTTTTCTGAAACATGCCATTTTATCAGATTTATTCCTCGATTACATTCCACCAAGTTAGTGGTGAGATTTTTCTTTGCAATTGAAACGTAGGGCCACGAATGCTTTACAATAAATGAGGCATAAGTAATAAATTATTTCGCAAGTTCTTCGCTCTATCCACAAAAAGTAGCTGGGTTGTTCCAATAAACAATGAGGGAATATCTAAAAGACTTATATAACGTCTAGAAATTGGGAGAGCTTTCGGCGGCTGCAGAGACAGTAGCGACGACAGCAGAGATGCAACTTCCAACGGCGCGCCGCGGCGCTTCGATAAAAATTATGCAACGATAATGATGATAGGCACTGTGGCCACGACGAAAAGATGAAACTTGACAGATTTAGCAGTAATAGCGACGCTGAGCATCAGACTTTCGTCGCGGTTGAAAATATTGTCAACATTTTTTCACTTCTATGGAGATTTCCCAAAATGGAAGAAGACGACATCAAGAATGCAGCAGCAAGTTTTTATAAAAAAATATGCTGACGTGGCTCCAGAGTTATCAATTGAAATGGTTCATCTGAAGCACATTTACGAACCAAACTTCAGGGCTTGTCTCCCTCCAGATGAGCTGTTGAATGACATTCCAAACGCGTGTATAGCTTTACGCATATTCTGCACATTGCCAGTTTCTGTTGCCAGTGCTGAACGTTCTTTCAGCGTTCTTGCAAGGATCAAGAACTTTCATCGTTCTTGTTCAACTCAAACAAGACTATCAGGGTTAGAAACTCTTTGCCTGGAAGCGGAATTGGCGAGAAAATTAAAATTGAACGCAGTGTTTGACGTTTTTGCCTTGGCCAAAGCAAGAAAAGCTTGTTTTGAAG
This sequence comes from Meiosimyza platycephala, assembly GCA_963662105.1. Classification (NCBI taxonomy): domain Eukaryota; kingdom Metazoa; phylum Arthropoda; class Insecta; order Diptera; family Lauxaniidae; genus Meiosimyza; species Meiosimyza platycephala. Next base: position 46,584,556 of record OY759210.1, read on the forward strand.
AAAAAGTTTAATAGTTTGCACTTTTGGATTTATCATCTTTAGCGTACAATTAAACATATAAGACAATAAAATATCTTTCACGAATTAGTTTCTTATTCAATTACATAGTTAATAGAATATGTACGGGAATGTATGTACATAAATATGCAAATTACCTTTTTTCATTGATTTTTGAATAACTTTTATATTTCTGTCCGATTTGAAAAATGACCAAAAAAATCACTTGTTTTGGACTTTGATCACTTGTAAATCCATCAGTTAAAACGCAAAAATACGGGTTTTTTTTAGAGATATCTCGAAAACGATTCTTAAGAAAAAAAAATAATTGGTATTTTTGGAATCTATGCCCCAAAATAGTCTATGAGGAACCAGATATTTTTTTGTGTAATTTAGTAGATATTATTATTAATTTTTCATTTTAATTTTAGATTACCTCGATTACTTTTTGGAAGCTATTTTGTAGTAACATGAACTCAGGAAATAATGTAGCCACAGTTTGAAACTAATGTATTATTACCGCTATTACATAAATCTTATTTCATGTTATATATCCTAAATAAGTGAAATCAATTCAAAAAGTGTTATGAAATCAATTAAGATATCTAAAACAATTAGGGGGAGAGGGAGGTGGGGCCCGTGCATAGGTACCCCTGGGCCCGAATTTGCTCTTGCCGGCCCTGAGTGTAGTTGCTGCATATGCATTGCCATGTCCAATTTTCGTTGCTATTTTTTTGTTATGTGTTGTTATTGATGTTGTCGTAAGTGATCGACAGAATATCGTGTTATGACGAAGCAAGCCAACGGCATAACGACAGGACACGACTGTGCTGTGTAAGTTAGATTATAGCACGACATTATACAAAACAAGTAAACGAAACAGTGAGGTATGCAATACTGCGCACTGCTGCTGTTTGATTTTCAGAACGACTTGTGCAGTGCTTTAGTACATATGACGCGCTCAGAACAAAAGTGAACCATTTTATTAGCTAGACGAAAAACGCACCAAGAAATTCCAAAGACCAAAAACGAACTTTCATTCTGCTTTGTTTTTATAATTTTATATGTATACGTAAGCTAAAACTCTTTGTGCTTATTAGGTTATTTCGCTGCCCAGCAGGCAATTGAGCAAGGCCTTCCTCGGAGAAGGCCTGCTAGCACTGCTGCGATTGTAAGATGCCTTCTCAAAACAAAATTTTCATGCAAAAAAAATATTTACTCATTTTTTTATTATGATGTTTGTTTTTGTTTGGTAGTGAAATTTTAATTAGCAGAATAGTTACACTCCATTGAGTGTCTGTTTCATGTTATGGCAGAGTGTTGTGTATTCAATGTCAAATTATAAAGCAAGAAATCGTCACAACAAATAAAGATTAAAAATATCAACGCAAGTGCAAGTGCAAGTGAGGTGACGCGGATAAAACAAAAATTAACTCAGAGTCTCACGGCGTACTAAAATTAAATTTTTTCCGAGTAATTCTATCACCCCTGCTACGGCAAGCGCTCTTAGAAGGTCTGCTTAAGAAGGCCTGTTTTATCGGGACATTTCATATAAAAAAGAAAGTAAGTTTGAAAGGAGGTGGCAAGGCCTTAATCTTACCAAGGAAGGCCTGCTAGCTCCTGCCTTTGCCTACTAGGTCACTGATTATTTTCTTGTTTCTCACAACACAAGTAAGCAGCTGATTTAACTCTTAAGGTTCACGCAAGCTGTTGAACGTCAGAAAGCTTGAGTGTGAAAATTGATATTCAAAGCAAAAAACGAAAAGAATTCTAATACAACTTGTCACTAGACCTATTTTTGGAAGAACCAGCATTCCATTTGCAATGGATTAAATTTAGTTTATTTGATCATATATTTTTTTTTTAAATACATTAACCCGAATCCATCCCTTGTGTCAATTTGACACAATGTTCAAATTCATTTTGAAATAGCGCTCTCAGTTGTGAAGCGAATCGAAATGAAAAATGGCTCTATGTCTTTTTCGGCAAAATTTCATATTATGCTATGCTCGACGCGAAAATATACACACAGTGCTTCCAACATGGGAAGTTACAAAAGAGTTCCTCATATGTCAAATTGACACATACTGGGAGGGTCGTCGAAATAACTAACATTTATGGTGAATGGAAGTATGGAGACTGTTAGAAGTATGTTGATATTTTTGCTATGCGTGCATACTATGTTTTATGGCCGGAGATAAATGTCGTCCCACTATGCCTCTGAAATGTTTCAGAGAAATAAACCGAGGTCTGTGCTCTGACAATTCACAAGAAATATATCGACTTCTCGAGGCTCCTATTCGGCTTATATCCGACAAGTGGTTCAACGCTTCAGAGCAACGTATGTGCCAGGCAAATCTACAATTCCGCCGAAGTCGACCATTTACGCAGTATATTCCTTCGGAAAACAAGTTTATTGCTCCCGATTACACCGAAATAACCGAATACGCATGAAGTGAGTATAGCTTACGCATACATACAGAATTAAATAAACAAAGCAGAATGAAAGTTCGTTTTTGGTCTTTGGAATTTCTTGGTGCGTTTTTCCTCTAGCTAATAAAATGGTTCATTTTTGTTCTGAGCGCATCATATATTAAAGGTACGGGCAAAAGTAACTTTCAAAAAAAGTAAATTGAAAGAATTGGTGGTGTCAATTCAAATAATTGCAATTTTCCGCGCTGCAATGCTCTTGATCTTTGGCACTGACGTTTTTTGGTCCCCATGCCCAGGCCCGTGCGCACGGGGGTTTTTGGGGGTTCAAACCCCCACCCCCCATTGTAAATTTTTTACATAGACTTTTATTGACAATATGTTTTTACTTAAATGAAACAGTAAAAAGACTTGCCTCTTCCCAAAAATTAAAAATTTTATGAAAATAAAAAAACTCACATGCATACACATCTATGTATAGATACAGATATAGATATACTTTTCAAATGATACCCATTTTGTTGAGATCAGTTCAAAGGTTTGCAGCTTATATTTTATGTTTATGTTTATTTAGTCTTTAGAATACATGTTCTTTACAGACTAGATATAAAAGTAAAAATAACTTAAGTAACTAGAATAACAAAATTTATATCTTATATAAACTATTCAACAAATTTTTAAAGCAATTGGTTGAAAAAACAAAATCTAAATTATTGTTGCCCACAATCAAAGAATTATATAGAGCTAAAGCTCTAGTTAATGGCTCATTAAGAGCATAGTTTGTTCTATGAAACTGGATTGCAAACAAATCGCAATGTCGCAACATTCTTGAAGGTATATTAAAATTAATATATTGCAATAAAGGCAGACAGTCAATCGAACCTGAGATAAGACCATGAATAAAAGTAAGAGATTGAATCTTACGTCTAGTTTCAAGAGATTTTATGCCTAAAAGTAAGCAACGCGATTCATAAGAAGGCAATGAAGTTTCAAAATTTATGGATCTAAGCGCAAATCTGGTAAATGATTTTTGAACTTTTTCAATTCTAAAAGAAGAAGTGCTGAAAAACGGACTCCACACGAATGACGCATATTCCATTTGCGACCTTACAAACGAGTTATACAAAACCTTAATGGTATGAGGATCTGCAAACTCTGAACTATTCCTACGCACAAAGGCAAGTAGAGAATAGCCTTTCGGAATAATATAATTAATGTGTTCGATAAACGTAAATTTCGAATCAAAAATAACACCAAGATCACGATTAGAGTCAATTAACCTTAGCGGCAGGCCAGCCAAAAAATAGGAAGTATTAATGATATTCCTAGACTTAGAAAAAGTAAGTGAAAAACATTTGGATATATTCAAAGGCAAACCATTTAGAACACTCCAATTATAAATATCATTAAGATCACTCTGCAGTAGGGTAGAATCACTCAAACTGGAAATTTTACTAAAAAGCTCTAAATCATCAGCATAAAGCAAAAATTGAGCAAAACGAAAGCATTTACATAAATCGTTAATAAACAATATGAAAAATAGTGGACCAAGGATACTGCCTTGCGGAACCCCAGATGAAGCAAAATACTGATATGATTTAACATTATTTATCTCTACATAGCAAATTCTATCTAGCAGGTAGGATTGAATCCAATTCAAAAAAGTGGAATGGCAACCCATTTTCGCAAGTTTTGCAATTAAGGCATTATGACAGACCTTGTCAAATGCTTTAGAAAAATCAGTATAGATGCAGTCAACTTGATACCCACTTTCAAACGACGATACACAATATTTTGAAAAAAGTGCTAAATTTGTCACGGTGGAGCGACCAGCAAAGAAACCATGCTGTTGAATACATATATGATTTTTAACCATGAAAAATAACTAATTCTTCACGATACTTTCAAAAAGTTTCGAAACATTAGACAACTTAGAAATAGGCCTATAATTAGAAATGTTATTTTTAATTCCACTTTTAAAAACAGGCGTTATAGATGCAATTTTCCAGCATTGAATAAAGACCCCTTCAGACAGAGATTTATTAAAAATCAAGGACAATGGTTTAGACAAAACATGTGCGCACTTTTTAAGTAATATAGACGCAATACCATCAATATCAGTCTTTACCGAACTTCTCATATTAGATATAACACTATAAACTTCAAACTCAGTAACTTCCATAGCACCAAGATCCAAAAAAGAACTAATATTCTTCAAACTAGAGTCATTAGACCAATCAATTACATCATCAAAATTCGATTTAAAATAGTCAGCAAAGAGGTTCACAGTATCTTCAATTAGCAAAGAGTTCTTTCCATTATTATTCATAGATGTTGGAATACATGAACCATCTTTTTTTGATAGAATAAAATTCCAAAATGATTTAGGATTCTTTTTGACATTACTTTCACACCTCAAGATATATTGCTTATATAGAAATTTATTATAAAAATTAAATTCCCTCATATAATGAATATATTTAAATTTGAATTCAATATTATTAGTAGATTTGAACAATTTCATAAATTTATTTCGCAAATTTTTTATTTTTTATTTTTTTTTTTATTCGTAGTAATTTTTGGAAAATTTATCCACAACTTCCAATATTTCACAAACCAGATCCAAGCGAAAGTTGTCCATTAAATATCCTGATTTTTCATTAAAAAAAAACCTTATTTTGGAAGAAGAATAAGAAATTCAAAGTGTTGGAAAGATTATCTTGCTTCAAAAGTTTTCCCAACTAATTCTTCCTGAAACCTTTTTTGCCATTAATTTTTTAACTCACAAAAATGTTTTTCAAAATATCTTCATCTTCCGTTTTTTTTTGTTTTGTTATATGTTATTCCTCAATCAAACCTAAGAATGCATGTACTTTCATATCGCCATAACTTTGGAAAATGTGAGTTCCAATTGTATGATATTTTCCGAAGTTATGTCGGGAATTTCGATATGAAAGTACATGTATTCTTAGATTTGATTGAGGAATAACATAAAAATATCATAAAAAAAGATGTTATATTAAAGTTGTTTCGAGAAAAAATTTTTTTAAATAAAAAATTAATGTTTCAACAAATTTTTTTTTTTTTTTTTTTTTTACAAAGTTATAGTATTTCTTAACAAAAAATATTTTATGATTTTTATCCTATCTCCTATAGTTTTTGAGATATTTCGTTTCAAAAAATGCTCAAAAAGGTAATAAAAAAAATTAAGTAAGCAGTTATTAAAAGAATGACCGATATGTACATACATACATATATACTATACACACATAAGCATACAGCTATGGATATATAAATGGCACATTTTTTTATATTTTCTTTCTAATGCTACAGTGTCGTAAATATTATTAACAAACTGTCAAGTACAAAAATCATCCCTTAAATTTTTCTCTCTAACAGTTGAAGTGAACGGTTGTACTATTGTATAAGTCTCTTTGCTTTCTATTTATTAGCTATTTTTTTATATATATTACTTTAATTATATAAATGAATTAAACTTATAAACGGATTCGGATTATTTTGACAAATCAGAAGTGGGATATAATAAATAAAATAATAAAACGTCTGCAAAATTTTTAGTTAAGGCAAGAAAAGCAAAAAAGAAAAAAAACTGTTAAGGGCGAAACACATAGAAAGCATGCATGCATCGATGCCTGCGTCGTATGCTTTTCAACACACATAGAAAGCATTGAAATTTAAAAAAAATTGATATCTGTCAAAATGCGTAGTTTGAAAAAAAAATTTTTAAAAAAGCGTTGAGAGACGAGTTAAAAACTTATTTGACCATTTCGTCACATAAGCAATAAAAAATGTATAAATATTGAAAATTATTTTAAACTTAGTTTTTATAAACAAAATGTTTATTTTGTTTTAAAATATTTTTGGAAACAAATTAAAAAATTCATTGCTTAAAAACTAATAATATTTAATTAAACAAAATTTCAATACTTAAATTATTTTTGGAAAATAAAAAATGCATTACTTAAAAACTATTGTATTTAATTAAACAATAAAAATCAATTCTTAAAAAAACAACTCATTTAAAATTATTTGAAAAGTTAACCCAACTAACATAGTAGAGTTAACTAGACTAGAGTTTCATTAACAATAAATATCAATTCTTCAAAAACTTAGTTCATTTAAAATTATTTCAAAACTTAACTAACAGACATGAGTTAACAAACTAGACTATAGTTAAAAAAGACCAGAGTAAAATTCCAACATTTCACGTGAAAGTATTCATAAATTTTCGGAACAGGTTTACTTTAGCGAAAATCGTTCAATTCTTTTAATTTGCTTAGGTCAAGAAGCGCCTTACGAATAAAAAATAAATTTGCAAAAAAAAGTGAAAGTGTGTTGTTCGGACGTAGTTTCGAAAAAGTAACATTTTTTATAGAAAAAGGTCGAAATCCGAGGAATACTTTTTGATTACATATTCTATCTCAGGATTTTTATCGTAAAATAAGAAAAAGTAGGTTTAAAAAGATAAAAGGATTTTCACTACAGTAAACTTAAGCCAAATTTTCAATTATGCATAGTTCAATTCTTCGTTTACTTTTTCGCTCTATAGAGATATAAACTGCAACTTTATTGCGTCAGATTCAGACAATTCTTCAAGGAACTCAGTCTGAAATTCTTCAACTTCTTCATTTTGTTGAATACTTGATATTGTTCGAAAAATACAAAAGGAAAAAAAAATGAAGCTATAATTGATTGAAATATAAATAGAAGTAAACTTTCATTTTGTTCCGCTTTCTGGTGCACCGCTTCCAGACGGGTGGTTGGCTTTGTTCACTTCCTTCACGAAGCGGTCCCTTAAAGTTTTCCAACGTCCCTGGCACTGATTAACTAATAGAAAAAATAAAGAAAATATAACTATAACCACAACATAATTATCCAAGCACTGTTGAAACTCACCTGAAGCATTAGTAGCTGCTGCAACTGCTGCCTATGATTTTTCTCTTTTGATTTTATTTATATAACCTCGGTCTTTTTTATCGAAAATGCACGGATATTTGTATATTTCATTTATTAAATTCTCTTCAAACATGGACATTTTTAAAAACTGATGTAAATAAACGCCATCAAAACAAAATCAAATGTCAAAACAAACTGTCAATGCCTCGATGCCTACAAAAAGTTGAAATTTTGCCAACTTCAGGCATGCATATTGAAGCATGCATGCATGCTCACTTTTTATGTGCGTTGCTTCATAAGCACCCGTGTATTTAAATGATATGTCAAATGCTTTGATGCATGCGTGCTTTCTATGTGTTTCGCCCTTTAGAGAGAAATTCAACAAGTAGGCATCGATTAAGAAGCAACGACGCCGACGCAAAAGAGGCAGCGCTTAAAAAGATACGACGCTAACGTACAAAAGGCAACGCTTAAGTAGCAACGACGCCAACGAAAGAAAGAAACGAAAATACAAATATAAAAAGGACGTGTACTGCTTCAACAGAAGAATAAAAATTATTAATTAATTACATTTATTAAATAATTCGGGTCGGCCCCGGACCCGGGAATGAACGTTTTGGACACATTTAGGAAAAAAAATATTTGCACCAATCGATGAAGATAGAAATTGGACTAATAATTTGAGACGATCCCGGAAGAGATCTTTTTGGATCAATTTTCGAAAAAAGTTGTTTGCACCAATCGGTCAGAAAGGTCGAAAATGGATTTTTAACATAATTTGAAACGGCTGCCGACCCCGGGAAAGAAAATTTTGGGCCCATTGCCGAAAAAAAATTATGAAATTCGCCATGACGTTTGCGTCCTTCTTCTTCTTCTTTATTTAAACTAGTTATAAATTTTTTACGCAGAAAATAACTGCTTTCCAATAATAAAACTTGCTTTATTTTAGCACGCATCGTTTTTAATATTCCATTTCATAAACACGAATGAAACTAATTACCCATGGTAGAACTATCTTGTCAAACTCAAATTATGCAACCGTGAAAATGCCTATCATATTGTCAAAAGTAAGCAAAAACAAAAGAAGCTGTTTTGACAAATTAAGCAGGTATACAAAAAAAAAAGAAGAACTGTCGCTGATTAAAACTGTCATTGGGAAAAAAATCGAGCGAGGTATAATTCGACAAAGCACTTCTCCACATTCTGCATCTGTGGTGCTGGTAAAGAAGCCTTCTGGTGAGCATCGCATCGAGCTATAAATAAGGTTACAGTCAAGAAACAGTATCCGATGCCAACGGTAGAAGAGAATTTGTCTCAATTAGCTGGTAGCAAATATATCACGGTGCTAGATATGACGGCGGGTTACTCCAAATACCATTGGAAGAGGGTAGTAAACAATATACTGCGTTTTTGACTCTAGATGGGTTGTTCGAGCACGTCATGCCCTTCGGTCTGGTGAATGCACCTATGTATTTTAAAGAGGCTCTCCAACAGATGATTCGGAAATTAAAACGTCAACAACATGTGATTCACAATGTCGACGAAGTTATTATTGCGACAAAGACGGTTGAACAAGGAATGAAGGTACTTGAAGAATTTTTAGTAGCTCTTGAAGAGGAAGGTTTGACTTTAAGGCCATCTCGGACATAGCATTGGTCCATCAGGAATAAAACCGGGTAAGGAGAAAACCGAATGCATCGAAATGACGTCAACACCAAAAAACATCACTGAAGTACGAAGTTTTATAGGACTAACTGGATTTTTCAGAAAATTTGTTAAGAATTACAGTATCATGGCTATGCCGTTGACCAAGCTTCTTAAGAAGGATGAACCGTTTGTATGGGGACATGAGCAGGACAAAGCTTTGAATGATTTGAAGGACGTATTGGTTAGTGAACCAGTTTTAACAATTTTTAGTCCAGCAAAACGACACGAGGTTCACACAGACGCTAGCCATATTGGTTTATCCGGAGTTCTACTGCAAGAAGAAGACACAAATTGGAAGCCAGTAATGTATTACAGTCGCCAGTGCAGTGATGCAGAATCAAGATACTCCAGTCATGAGTTAGAGGTATTAGCAATAGTGGAGACTATTGAAAGATTTCGCATTTATCTCTTAGGTAGACAGTTTCGAGTGGTCACTGATTCTAAAGCAGTTACAGTGACAAAAGCTATAACTCCATTGCCGTCCAGAATATGTAACGGCAGAGTGGAATCTAATGTACACTGGCATTGGAATTTCGAAAGGCATACCATGTCAGAATGACATTTCTGGTCTGTCATGCGAAATTTGCGTACGTGCGTTCGGTTCAATAAGAAATGGCTGAACAACGCGTCATTTCGAAGTTTCGGTAACCATTTTTTTTATGATTGGAAAGAACGCGTGAGTTGGTTTTTAGCAGTCGAACGTTGCGGTCGTGCGATTTTCTTTCACATAAGTCGCGAAATCGGAATTTTCTTAAATTTAAGAATTGTAAAAAGAGCGCTAATAATAGAGTAAATTCTAACAATAATAACAAAGCTCTGTTTTGAAAAAGAAATTTAAATCTAAAATCAAAGTGAACAATCAAAAAAATCACAAAATTTAATTCGGAAAAATTGCAAGAAAAATAATAGCAAGATACACACAATTGGTTGGCGCAGTAAAATCGTGCGTTTGTAGTGTCGAGTGCTGAAGGTGGTGGAAACCTCATGTTACTTTTAATGAAATTTTAAATTTTTGATAGACGGAAAAGTTAATAAGAATTTTTTTTATTTGACATGTCTTTAAAGTAATAAGAAAACATTATTGAGTTCCCTCGTGTTGTTATAATGTTCATTTGATTTAACATTTCACACTCGCGGAAGCGCCAGCGCTCCGCTGCTTACAAAAAAAAAAAAAAAAGATAAACATAATAAAGAAAGTGAGCAAGTGGTCGCTGTAGAATTCGGCTCTGTTGTTGAGTAACTTTTTGTGCATGTGGTCAACCAAACAAAAATATACGACTTTTCCTGCAAATTCCTACCCAAGTGTTGCGATTTACATAATTAAAGTAAAGTCGAAACCGTGGTCGCAAAACGACAGATTTTACCACAAAAACAACCAAATCCAATATTAAACAATAGCAGCCACTGCAGTAGCATCTATAAATCATACATAGCCAACCAAAAGAAAACGAGATGTTGATCATCATTGATAATTTTGCTGAAGCAACCTCATCACCATTTTTTTATATTCATCTTATCATCACTCTTCAATGTCAATAACACCAGTCACACAACTATAGCATAAATACCTACAGCGACAACAACACGGACAAATGTTTGCATTAACCAAAAGCGTGAGCCACATAAATTGCATTTTTATTTAAACAAATATTACTTTTTACGTAGTACGTGTTTGTTTAGTACCTACTTTAATGAAGTAATTTTTTTTTGTTCTTAATGAGAAATTCTAGTAATTTAGATCGCACCGTTAAGTGCAACGAATAAATTTAAAAATAATTTCAACTTGTGCAAGGGTATCTAAACCCTAAACTCAATTAAACTTTCCAAACTTTTCCGACAATCGTCAATTATGAAACTATAAGATTTTTTTTTGTTCTTGATTTACAAGATATAATTTCTACTTCAATATTCTATCAATACGAAGAATATCTTGAAAATTACGTATGTATGTAGGTTTAAGAGTTTCCTGGTATTTGAAATTTAATATTAAAAGATATTGATACTACTTGAAATAAGATAACTTTAAATATTTCTTGTTTTTTTTATATATAAAAAAAAGAACAAAGAGAATCATCGACTTCTAATTTTTTTAAATTATTCCCAAATACAAATCATTTATACGTAAAAATTAAAACGCAGTTATTTATACTGTAATTATCTCCACTTCACTACACTCCACTTCCACGTAATTTTCTCTACTTCAAATAAATTTGCAACTTCTTTTCTTCGTGATTTTTTTTAAAAAAAAAAAAAAAATTCTGTTTTGTAGAAATTGAAAATTTACATAAAATGTAAAGCTATTGATATTGTATTTAAACATTACAAACCATTTATATTGAAAACAATAATGTAGTATATTAATACTAATTAAACTTATACTTATAATTGCATAAGAAGAAAAAAAAGATATTTTAAAATATGCAAAAATAAATCTAATAGAAAAATGAAAATTTGAAATAAATCTTTTTTCTTAACATGGAATAAGGAAAAATATTTAGAAATGGCAGCATAAATCCAACATCTGGTCATATGTAGAACTATAACAAATTCTAGGGTGGACCATAAACTTCGTCCCAAAAGTCCACAAGGCAGGGTGGGTTAAGTAGGGACCTGAGCCTAACACCAGTGCTCGCCAATCAGCCATGGTACAAACTTTAGGGAGTTCCACAATTTCTTTTTTTTTGTAATACATAATTTTGATACCGTACAGTTTTTTTAATATTTGATTTTGAATTTTGGGGTTTCAGAGCTCAGCAACTTAAGCACGAGAAAATCATATTTGTAAGGTGCAGGCACACCATGGGCAGCAGCTACCCACCCCAACATCCCGAACTGCTGGCATCGGCAAACTAGCTCGTGCTGCCGCTGGTCATGTTGTCCGCGTTCCAAGCACCAATCGCTACCGCGATTACAAATAGCCAGATGGTGGCTGAAGTTGCAGGAGTACAATTTTGATCTTGCTCATCGGGCTGGTTCTCAAATGCAACACGTTGATGGTATGAGCCGATTTCCATCCCTACTTCCAAGTGAAGCTACCGATATTTCTGGAAAAGTTATGCAATTACCAGCGAAAGATATTGACTGGATATATGCTATGCAGATGCAGGATCCGAAACTGCAAGAAATAGTTAAATGGTTGAAAGGATCTGAAAACTCATCAGTTGCAAAGCAAGTTAAAAAGAACTATATGATGAAATCAAATAGACTCCACTATGAAGGTAAAGGTGATCCGAAGTTAGTGGTACCAAAATTGGCGAGATGGCGGATGGCAAAAACGTATCATGACGATGCAGGACATTTTGGCAAGAAGACATTATTTTGGTTTCCTATTTAAAATTATATATTGTATGTATCGAATGCTGTTACAACAAAGCTAAAGGAGGTAAGAGTCAGAGCCAAATGGATATAAGCGAAGTTTTACCGATACCGTTCCGATGTGTAAACGTCGATCACTTGGGTCCGTTTCAGAAGAGTAAAAGAGGGTATTCGTATATTTTTGTGGAGGTTGCTCATTCACCAAGCATTGTATATTCAAGCCAGTAAGAAACACTAAAATAGGACCGGTTATTGCAGCCCTCAAAGAAATAATGGGTATCTTTCGGCAACCGCTAAGAATTATCTTAGATAGGGGCACGGCATTCACGTCCAAAGAATACCTAGAATTTACACAAAAATTTGGAATACAACATGTCAAAACAGCAGTTAGAAAACCAAGAGCCAATGGCCAAGCAGAGAGGGCGAATAAGTCGCTCCTCAGTGCACTTAGATGTTCAACAGAACAACACAAAGATTGAGATCAACATTTGTCAGCCATTCAATGGACCATGAATTCTCAGCAGAACAGTACTACCAGATTCAGCCCAAACGAACTTGTTGTCAACTACAATTCTAGAGATTTAACCTATAATCGATTTCTACAAACCATTAACGATAATGACAGGAATTGTGACGATATTGACCTGAAAAGAGCAAAGGCAGGTGGAAACATCGATGAGGAGCGTCGTAAGTGGAAAATTAGGTACGATAAATAATAATAGAGTTTAGCTAGTACAGCTATTTGCTTTCTTAGCAATTTAGCATGAAGCTTTAAAACCAAGTACAGTAGGTAACGGATATAAGAAAGTCAAAAAATCCCGGAAATTTCATACTTATATCAGTTTTTTCTTATAGAAGTACCACGTATATAAAAAAAAAATTTCCTATATACGTACTACTGATATAAGAAACTTTATTTCTTATATCCGAGTCGCACAAATCTCAGCAGTGAGTAATAAGTGCGTTCAGCAACTGCAATCGTTACACTTGTTCGATCAATTTTGATCGAAGAATGATGACATAAAGAAGGCGCGTAATGTCAATTTTGGCCAAAGAACGAAAATTACGATTTGAAAAAATCTCTTATAAGCCTTATTTTTTTCTTAAGATTTTTCATATTGGTGCTTGGAAAAAGCTTTCTTTTATGCGTTTTTTTCTTATAAGAAGTTTCTTATATAGATTGTTTTTTACCTCAAAACATTGGGAAAAAACGTGGTGCTTTCGAAAATGTTTCTTATAAGCGTTCCTTTCTTATATGAATTGTGCTTATATCCGTTACCTACTGTAAAAAGCTTATATATTAATGGAAATGAAAAAATTATACATGCAATTAATTTTTTATTTTTTTATAATTTCTTCTTAGCTTTATCACACTTTCTCAACATACCCACCCAGATCATATGTATATAAACATACAATTGCATGAATGTAATTGTATGAATTTATTAACATGGTCCAAGGCATAAATGTTAGAAAAAATTTACCCATCATGCGGTGGGGCTCGGACAACACAAGCATAAAGACCAACAACCATTAAGCTACAAAATTAACTATAGTTATTTTTCAATCTAAGCTTGAGTTGACCTTTTGACAAGCTAATATCATATACATCGCAATTATTAATAAGAGTAGTCATGCGATTAAAAGGAGCTGTAGCCATATAATTAGTTCTACTGAAAGGTTGGTAAAATAATTGATAAGAGTTACGATTACTCCTGCGATTAGTATTTAATTGAATATAATTAAGAAGCTCTGGTGCAGCAAGAGACCCAGTCACAAGTTGATGCAGATAAAGTATATCCGCAATATTTCTACGCGAGCTCAAAGACTGCATATGTAGTAACTTCAAACGATCCTCATAAGGAGGAAGGTTTAAAGAGTCAATCCAATTTAAGCCATTGAGAGCAAAACGAATAAAATTTTTTTGAATTCTCTCAATTCTATTAATGTGAATATTATAAAATGGTGACCACACTTGGCTGGCGTACTCTAAGTGAGGACGCACTATTGTATTATATAAAGTCACCGTTACTAAAGGGCTATTAAATTCTTTTGCCCACCTCTTAATGAAGCCAAGCAGAGATGAGGATTTTTTACAAATTTGATTGATATGCTCATTAAAAGTTAATTTAACATCAAAATGTATACCTAGGTCTTTGACTAAATCAACACGACCAATTTTCTTATCTTTTAATTCGTAATCAAACTCCACAATATTTTTTCTCCTGGTGAAAATCATAGTTTGGCATTTATCAGGATTAAGATGTAAGTTATTTTTAGAACACCAAACCTCAAAGGATTTCAAGTCAGACTGAAGTGGAATAGTATCCCCAACCCCCTTCACGTTCCTGTAAATTTTCATGTCATCTGCATATATTAGCAGATGCGAGTTTTTAATGACATGTGTAACGTCATTAATTGCTAAAATGAACAGGAGCGGCCCCAGGTGGCTTCCTTGTGGAACACCTGATGCCGCGCTGAATGGGGAGGAAAACACCCCCCGAAATCTTATCTGATATGAGCGATCAGATAAATAAGATTCAATCCAGCTGACAAAACTTAAAGGAAATCCAAGCTTTTTTAACTTAAATAAAATCAAATTATGTGGTAATTTGTCAAATGCTTTACTGAAGTCAGTGTAGATGCAGTCAACTTGCCCACCAGAGTCAAAAGAGCTTAATGCAAAGGAAGTAAAATCAAGGAGGTTAGAAACTGTAGATCTGCCATTAACAAAACCATGCTGACGAGTTGTTATGACTTTTGGGAAATTTGGGAAAATAGTTATATCTAATTGATTTATTAAATAACAAACTGAGGGGCTGACTCAGCACAGAGCTACAGTTAACTAGTACTGTCGCAGGAATACCATCAGGTCCGGACCTGAAGTCATCATCAAGAGATGAGATATATTTCTCTATTAGTTCAGGTGAGAAAGATATCTCATTAATCGGAACTAAAGGGTCGTTATCCATATATTCAAAATAGTTGATCTCAGGGCTAAATAATTCCGTAGAAAAGGATTCTTTAAACAAATTAGCAAACAACCCAGCTATAATTTGTGGGTCGCTAGTGAGCCCATCAACTGTTCTGAATTCTGATGGAAACCCGTCAGACTTTTTTTTTTGTATTAATAAATCCCCAAGAATGCTTGGGGTCATGAAGAATATTCAACCTAATTTTATTCAAATATTCAGAATAAACTAAAGCCGACATATCCTTAAATTTATGGAAAAGTCGCTGGTAAGCAACTAACGGCTAATGGCTACAAACGTATTTGTTCCATGCTCTATTACGGCCATTGCGAATTTTTTTTAAGTCCTTTGTGTTCCAGGGGTATGAAGAATTATTAACATACCTCTTTGCATAAGGCACCGACAATGCTATGGCCGAAAAAAGTTCACCATAGAAAAATTCAATGCACTCATCAAATGAATTACTCGTATTATTAAAAAAAATAATAAGGTCGTTTAATTTATTCCTTAAATTCTCATTCAACTTTAAAAAGTCAGCTTTTTTAAAATTGAATTCATAAATATTGATGGAAGAACATGCATTAATTAAATTTTCATTGTCAGATTGGTACACAATACTCAAAGGTGGATGATAGGAATCAACCGTAGAAAGAGCATGGATAGCATTTCTCACAACAACATTACTACTATTTGCAGCCAAGACTAAGTCAAGTTGTCGTCCATGAGAATTAGTTATACAACTTACTTGTTGTAAACTTGAAAGTATTTCGTCAACAAAAATTTGTTGTTGTCGAGTTTTTGGACACGATGCATAAAAATATGTATCATCATCCGAAGGAGTCCATTTAAGGTCAGGCAGATTGAAATCACCTAACAATAAAATGTCGTCATTAGTGTCTAGTTCATTTATTATGTATTCTACGGACATCGAAAGACATTCGTAGACATCTACGCTACTATTTGGAGGAACATAAGCGTTAAGAATATAAATATTGGAGTTACAATATGTAACTTTAACGCATAATAGTTCAATATTAGATGCGCAGGCAATTTCGATTAATGAACTAATTAAATTATTTTTTATGGCTATTAAGACACCTCCACCAACAGAAGAAATGTCTTCCAAGTGTCTGTCTCTTCTAAAAACATTGAAACTATTGTCAAAAAGTTCCAAATTGAGAAAAGTGTTATTTAACCAAGTTTCGGTAAAAACGATAATATCCTCAGAAAAATTCTGAGTGGCTAAAAAGATGTCATGCGCCTTAGAACGCAAACCCCTTACATTTTGATAGTAAAGGGATAGCCGCTTCAGTTTTTTGAATTGGAACGGACAGTCTTATTATTTTTTTTCGACTTAAATTCTGAAATAAAGATATTATCCACCCATGCATTAGAATTTAGAATGGCCGAAACATGAGAAGATGCCACTGTAATTTTAAAAGATGCATGAGTTGGTTTATTACCGATTTTCCTGCAAAAAACGAAGGCATCGGCAGGAATAATTTGGTTTTGTCTAATATAGTTTATAACATTGTCAGTGGTAGTGTTAGCATTAAGACGTGAAATGAAAATCGATTTCAACCTTGGCAATGCTTGCAAGGAGACAGGTGCAACAGAACCACCAATCGTAACAACTCCTTGCGGATTAGGAATAACAGAAATGGATAGAGTATGGATAGTGGAGGAAAGGGGTGGAGGATTATTTATAGGAGCAGAAGCGGGAAAGTTGGAAGTAGACGGAGAGGTATTTAGAGGGGGATCTAAGGCAGTTACTTCACGATTAGCAGCTGTGTCACTCGCCCCCCCCACACTACCCAAGTTAACATTCGACTTACGATTCTTATTTAATTTTCGTTTAAGTTTTCTTTTCTTCTTCAGGGAAATAGCTTGCTCGGGTAGAGTAGAGATCGAAGGAGTAGAAGAAAAAACCATTGCAGCCTCAGTAATAGTTTTATTTTGAAGCGAACTAACATCGGGTGAGACAGCCTCATTAAGGCTTTTTTCAATTTGGGGAGTTATGTCTAAATAATTATTTAGAATATCTCTGAAATTAATATTCAAATTGTTAAGATTTTCCCCAAATTGTTTAATTTTGTCGAAAAACACCGACGGGGACAGGGCCCTGCACGATGGACAGTACCAATGCAGGCCCGAACGATTAGAGGATAATAAATCAGTAATAGTGTTAGTTAGGCCTGCACAAGAGGCATGAAAGACCTGTTCACAGGGACCTGAACAGGAAAACATGGCATTCAATATATTTTGACTTTTACATTGATCTCTTAAAGAGCAAGCTAACAAGTTTTCAGACGAAAAATAATCCATCATGAAAAAAAAAGACTAAGTTAAGACCTAAAATATTTTTAAAAGTGCTTACAACGGGTTAAAATTGTGAAAAATATACCCGTTGAACAGCAACAACAACAACCTATTGAGATTAAGGTAAAGCAATGTAAGCGGAGAAAGCAGAAAAGGGAATGAAAAAACAAAACTGATCACTGCTTTACACTGCTTGTAGAAAGAAATGTACTCACGTACGTATGTATGTTTACATTAAAGAATAAATTAAATTAAAGTAAGCAAACATGCAAAACTAAATCAAATCAAATTTCTACCAACACCAATTATTATTAAACAGCGACAATTATGTACGCGCAAAATAAATAAAATTATTGTTATTGAACAAAATTATTAAACACAAAGAAATATACGTATTAAAAAAAAAAAAACAACACAAAAACACAACCGACACTGACAAAGAGACGAGATCAACGATAAAAAACATCAAACTCCTATGAAGTATTCTGAAGGTGACCTGGTGGTCATAGATTACGTCCCGCAAGCTACTGGACAGTCGCACAAATTAGATCCATGTTATAAGGGGCCGTATGTTATCACCAAGGTTTTGAATTATGACAGGTACATAGTGGAAGATCTACCAGATCGTCAAGTAACTCAGAAGAGATATAGTGGTGTCATGTCCAGTGATCATCTGAAGCCATGGTGCAGCTTTCTATTTATTCGCTATTTTTTATATATATTACTTTAATTAAATAAATGAATTAAACTTATAAACGGAATCGGTTTATTTTGACACAACAAGTGTTTGGTTTTTTGCAAAGATATATCCTTCATATTTAATAATAATACGAACTTCAGCTATAATCCATTAAAAAAAAAAATTATTAAGATGTAAAAAACACCGATGAAATGAGCGGGACACATAAATGGCACAATCTAGAGAAAAAGAGAAAATATCGTGTTCAAATTGCATTTGTTGACTTTTTGGTATGCAAAAACATTTTGGTCATTGAGATCTTCTGCTGTAGCCTTTGTTTTTGATGACAGCTTCACACGTGCGACCCACACTCTCCACACTTTTTCGCATTTTGTTTTGGATATGACTAACTAACTACTAACATTTCTGTGCGGCAGACCAAATATCGTCCAAATTTGTATAATTTTTTGGTTACGATTTTAACCTTGACTCCGTTCTAAAGGTTCTCTATTGAATTTAAGTCAGAGCTCCGGGCTGGCCAATCCAAAACGTCGATCTTTTCCGCACAAAACCAATTATTTACTACTTTGGAGGAGTGTTTAGTGTCATTATATGGCAAAAATGTCCACTTAATTGGCATGGAATGAAGTGCATATGGTTCCATATAATTTGTCAATGTGTCCAAATATTGAAACTTGTCCATTCTTTAATTTATTTTTATAAGCGGGCTACACCTTGCCAAAAAAATGCACTGCAGACCATAATGTTTTCACATCCGTGTTTTACCGTCTAGAAAAGTAAAATTTTTTGGCAAAACGTGTTGTGGAGTGACACAATGAATATCAATAGCATGAGATCAGATAGTAGAACCTTTGTTCTTTGTCCTAAATGGCAAGAGTACAATGCTAGTTCCACCCAGAAGATGGCAAGACACTGGTGTGAAAGCATTATGGCCTGTAATAAATTTTGTTTACATGTTTAGTGTAAACATAACAAATAAATGAGTTGCTAACTGACTTGCAATCGATATGTAGTTTTTACTCGGTACACTACAAATTGGCAACGAGAGTTAAAACCTAAATAAAGTAAGAAGTTAAAATTAACAAAAAGAACTCGAAACCAAAAAAAAGAAAAAGACAAAGTGTAACTATACGACGCGTAAGTACTTACGTGAATATTGAAATTAAATAAAGTTGAAAATACGCGCATAATATAGCGAACTCAATAAATAAATAAAAAAATAATAATTTCAGATAAACAAAAGCAAAGAAAAAAGTTAAGACTACATAACATACATCAAAATTGAAATCAAAATTACTAAAAAAAGAAAATTAATTAATATTGTAATATAGATAAATATATTTATTTAATCCAATTTTTCTGTTCTTTGCAAAATTTAAGCCTGGCCTTTACATTCTTGTCAGATAGTGCAGGTTTTTCTTGTTTAACGGCATACACCAATCCAATCTTACGCGAAGCTCTCTTTACTCTGCGGTCACTTACGTTTTTGTGCAATGTCGCTGCAGCAATTTTAGGTGTCCTGGCGTTCCTTGTCATCATCAATCGCTCCACTAAACGAGCATCACTATCAGACAACAACCTTGGTCGACCTCCACGACTAATAGGTGCGTTCAAATTTCAACGCTTTCTTACTAAACTAACTGTTCGGTGACATACCTTTAATTTAACTGATATATTTTGAGATAAATATCCTTTTTCACCTAAGCTTAACTTTTGATTTTTGACTTGACGTTAAATTTTTTTGATTTTGATCAAAATTGAAATGATCCTCAACACTTGTTTGAATCTCAATTGCTCGAATTAGATTAAAGAATACCATACAAATAAATAAAACGCTAAACAAAAGAACAGATAATTGTAACGGTAAGTCCTATTGTAAGTAACGGAACTTAAAATGGACAAAACTGGATAAATGGTGTTTACGAAGAGTTTTGAATCTTTTTTAAGTTTTCTATATAAGTCAACATTATTTATTTCCTTATTAATTACAGAAGATATTCAAAGTATATAAGGAGTACGTCATAAAAAATTAGTGCACACTTTTTTGCTTATAACTTCTTTCATAAAAAATCAATTTAAACTATTTTGATCAGGTAAGCTCACAAAATCATGTCAAATACTATTTCATATCACTTTGCATTACTCATCTATTATTTTGCGAAGACATGAGCAGTGAAATTAGAAGTGCGTGAAAAAATTATAAACATTTTTTAAACAACCCGCAATATACCTGCAAAAGGATTGCAAGGGATGCTAGTTAGCATAAATTCTGTATCCCGGCTAATAGAAACTTTTAAAACAGACGTTAGCATAAATCAAAATCAGGGATCGCACTGGAAAAAAGGTTGTGGTGACCGTAATAACGCAAAGAAGGTCGTAACCATATTGAAGAACAGTCCCAACCTTTCAGGAAGAAAATCCGCTCTGCTAGCAGATTACTCCAAGTCATTTGTACGAAGAATGAAAGGAGAGGCTAGGCTGAGCCCTACGAAGTTCAGAAAGTGCCGGATCGGAATGCTGAAAAGAATTGCGAAGCAAAAATACGAGCTCAAAAAGATTTTGTGTCCAAATTTGAATGTTGCATTATGGATGATAAAACGTACGTCCATTCCGACATTCCGAATTCACCCAATTGCCCTGAATTCTGGCCAATCGAGAGGTATTGGGTTCTAGTGAAGAGGCAATTAAAGGCAACAAAAAGGATATGTAAGAACATAACAGACTTTAGACGCAAGTGGAGCGCTTCAAGCCAAAAGATCCAAAAAAAATATCATCAAAGCACTGAGAGGTGTTCCAGAGAAAGTAAAAAAATTAACGGTTCAAAATTAATACTTTTTTTATTACTATTTTCTTAATTTGAATTAGATTTACATTAAAAAATATAAACTTATTAAAAATTGAATCAGTGGTTACTGAGATATATTTATTTTTCAATGCACTAATTTCAACCATAATAAAAACCCAAAAAAAAGCCTCGGATACAGAACCCCTCAACGTTGACGACCACTGCAAACGAAAAAAGGACTATGATTTAAGGATATGCACCTGGAATATCCGGACCCTCAATAGGGAAGGTGCCTCTATCGAATTGGCGGATGCCCTCAAAAAAATTAAGGCTGATATCACCGCCATCCAGGAAATAAGATGGATAGGACAAGGTTGCTCTAACCAAACAAGTTGCGATGTCTACTACAGCTGCCATGCGGAGAGGCGCGAATTGGGATGCGGATTCGTTGTAAGCAAGAGACTTCGCCACCATATCTCCAGGTTTACTCCTGTGAACGAAAGGTTGGCTACGATCCGCATCAAGGCTCGATTCCTTAATATCAGCTTGATTTGCACGCACGCCCCGACGGAGGAAAAGGACGATGTTGTCAAAGATGCCTTCTACGCGAGACTCGAGAAAGTATACGACCGCTGCCCGGCCCACGATGTTAAGATTGAACTCGGGGATTTCAACGGAAAGGTCGGAAGAGAACGTATATTTGGCCCCACTGTCGGTCAGTTTAGTCTCCATGAGACCACCTCAAACAACGGTCTACGGCTGATCGACTTCGCCGCGGCGCGAAACATGGTAGTAAGTAGCACCAGATTTCAACACCTCGACATACACAAGGCCACCTGGTTGTCCCCTGATCAGAAAACACAAAACCAAATCGATCATGTTGTGATCGACGGAAGGCATGCTTCCAGCGATTCAAGCCCGAAGCATCTACCTGTAAAGATGAACACGGAAATCTGGTTACGGATACGTAAGGTACACTGAGATTATGGAGGGAACACTTTTCCAAGCTGCTTGCTGGCGGTGACTCTACCAATCCCGCCTTTGGAGAAATTAACCCGATGCTACCAATCAACGACGATGGTGTGGACGTGCCACCACCTAGCCATGACGCGGTACGAGTTGTGATACAGCGACTTAAGAACAACAAAGCGGCCGGTGCTGACGGCCTGCCTGCTGAATTGTTCAAGACCGGTGGCGATGAGCTGATAGGGTGTATGCATCAACTCATCTGCAAAATATGGCTAGCAGAAAGCATACCCGACGATTGGAATCTCCTATACTGAAGAAAGGTGATCCTACAATTTGCGCGAACTACCGGGGAATCAGTCTTCTTGCCATCTCATACAAGATCCTGTCGACCGTACTGTGTTCGTTCGTTCGCCAACACACTGATTGGGCCTTATCAGTGCGGCTTTAGACCTGGTAAGTCCACCATAGACCAGATCTTCACACTACGTCCAATACTGGAAAAAACCCGCGAAAAACAGATCGATACCCATCATCTCTTTATCGATTTTAAGGCTGCTTTCGATAGCCCGATACGGGATTGCCTGTATGCCACCATGTCTAAGTTCGGTATACCTGCGAAGCTAGTGCGGCTTTGCAGAATGACGTTGAGCAACACATCCAGCTCCGTCAGGGTAGAAAAGGACCTCTCCGAACCATTTGATACCGAACGAGGTTTCAGACAAGGCGATCCACTATCCTGCAACCTCTTCAACTTTTTGATAGAAGGGGTGTTGCGAAAAGCCAGTGTACATCGTAATGGCACTATTTTCTACAAAAGTGTCCAGCTCCTTGCATATGCCGATGATATTGATATCATTGGACGTTGTAAGCGAGATGTTACTGCTGCGTTTTCTGCTATCGAAAAAGAATCAGCGAATGTGGGTTTTACGGTGAACGAGGGCAAAACAAAGTATATGCTGTCCACAAGCAGGGAGACGCGGCGCATTGGATCCAACATTACTGCGAACAGCTATACTTTCGAAGTTGTCAAGGAATTCACCTATCTTGGCACCGCCGTGAACACCCAAAACGATATCAGCTTGGAGATAAAGCGAAGACTCACTCTTGCTAATAGGTGTTACTACGGTCTCAGTAAGCAATTGAGTAGTAGAGACCTCTCTCGCCCGACAAAACTGACACTCTACAAGACGCTCATCTTATCCGTGCTACTCTACGGTGCAGAAGCATGGGTTGTGTCGCAGACCGATGCAGCCACACTTGGGGTGTTTGAGAGAAAAATTCTTCGCAAAATCTTCGGTCCTGTTGGCGTCGGCGACGACTACCGTATTCGAATGAACCATGAACTGTACGAGCTCTACGATGACATCGACATAGTCAAGCGCATCACTATCCAACGTCTGCGCTGGCTGGGACATGTTGTACGTATGAACGAAGAAGCTCCGGCGAAAAAGGTGTTTGATGCGGAAGCCGCTGGGCGACGACGGAGAGGAAGACCATGCCTCCGATGGAAAGACCAAGCCGAGGAAACACTATCCACGCTTGGTGTGACTGATTGGAGAAGGCGCGCGCGAAGCCAAGGCAGCTGGAGAGAGCTTTTGAGGTCAGCCGTAACCCGGTAACGGGTTGTTATGGCCACCTAAGTAAGTAAGTAATTTCATATGACGAACTTCTTAATGTTAAAATAATTACTTGATTATCTCTCATAGAAAAAAAGTTATACCAAATTTACTAAAAAAATTAAATTATGTATCCAGTTTTGTCCGCCACTGTACATATATAAAAAAAAGTAGAACTTCATTACCAATAGGAACCATACCATAAGGAACGAAAGTTGAGGTCATTGAACTTTTTTGCTCAATACTTGTCTGCTCAAAAAAATAGGTACACTGAAAAGATATAAAGAAAAATAAAATAAAATGTTAAAGATATGAAATTTCGTAATTACACTTTCATTACTAAGTGTATCCACCTTTATTTGACTTGAGCCTGGCAGATTACTTTGGGCATCTCATTCCACAATCGCTTCTTATTCGTGAAAGTTTTTGTTTTTTTTTGCTTTTTGTCTCCGTTAAGGCCCCCACAGGTTTTCCATCTGAGTTTATTTATTTAGCGTATCGGGCATTTCACGCGAAGCGGGCAGGGGAAATGAGGTTCATGTTTCCAATTTCAGATATATTTGAATATGTTGTACCTGTATATGTCGTCGACACAGAAACAAAATATTTTTAGAATGGCAACACTGGTTTACAAAATATGGATCTTTGAAAATTTGAGAAATGTTGGTATGTACTAC
The DNA here is from genome assembly GCA_963662105.1 of Meiosimyza platycephala. Classification (NCBI taxonomy): domain Eukaryota; kingdom Metazoa; phylum Arthropoda; class Insecta; order Diptera; family Lauxaniidae; genus Meiosimyza; species Meiosimyza platycephala. The sequence goes on from OY759210.1 coordinate 46,608,960, forward strand.
TTCAAATGCCATTATTCAGTTTAAAACAAGTCTAGACCAAACCCATCTCAAACCATGCAATCGGAGTGACTTCAAATTGCGGAATTGGTTGCCGATTAAATATGTTGTTTTTCAAAGTAATTAAGGAAATATACCGTTCACCGGTTTGATTGAAAATTATTTTTTACGAAGTTATGCCCATTTAAAGTTTTAGTGTCAGAGCTTGAAAAATCGTTGAAAATTGTTTCAAAATAATCGTATTTTCATCCAAATCAAAATAATTAACTTTTGTCTTTTGATTCTAATAGAACTTCCAATTCTCTGTCAGAATCTTTAAGAAATTTTGAAAATTGTGGAAAATTGGCGGAGTTATAGCGCTTTTTATGAAAAAAAAAACAAAGTTTATTTTCTCAAAAACACCAATGTTTTTTTCGCTTAAAATTTTATTGTGGATTTGCGTTAATATGATAAAGAAATGGCATGAGTTTAATACCTGTTAACCCACATTTGAGGTCAGGAGATATTTTTCCCCAAAATGATAATGTTTATTTTTTTTTTCATCATTGCCAAACCAATCTACGGTACTATTTTCATAGCAAATAACAAAAGCAGCATTCCAAATTACTTTCTGCAATTCCCGCTTACATTCTGCATACTTCTTCTTTGGGTTTTGAATGTTTTGTTTGCTTGACTTTGACAGTGAAAAAGTTATATGTGCGTACAAGGTTTTTATATATTTCCTATAATAAAATGTTTTTACGAATATAACGGTAAAAAAAGTATGCAGAATGCAAGCAGGACTTACAGAAAGTAGTTTGGAATGTTGCTGTTGTTATTTGAAAATTAAAAAATTTTATTTATTTTAGTTTTTTTTAAATTTTTTTGATCCAACACCGGCGGCTTTCGGGCGCGTATCAATCTATAATATTTCCTATACTAACATTTTAAAACAAATGAATTGTCAAAGGTATGACATCATGTCAAAAAAATTTAAAAAACTTATCAAAATTCATCAAAATAATTTAATTCTTTTTGGTTAGAAAGGGTTAATATCAAAAATTTTTTTTTCAGTGTTACACCATTTTGAAGGGGATGAATTGAGCTTTATAAATATGTTAATAAAACTGTAGGTGAAAATGGTATTTTGAAAAACAAAATCGGTCTAAATTTCAGAAAAGTCGTAGTATCTCGAAAACTACGATCCGGATTTCAAAAATTTGTGAAACTATATTGCAACTTTTTAAATTACGTTTCATATGCCAACCATATTTTGGAAATCAATGCGGGCGTTTCTGACTTATATTGATTTTTAGAAAATCTATATCCGCAACTTCCGTTGGCTATATCTCCGAAACCAAATCAGAGCGACACTTTTTGATTCCATATTTATTCTTAAAATTCAAAAGCACATAAGAAAATATTTGGTTTATAATCAATTTCGATTGTGAGCTAAACTGAACATAAGCCAAATATCAATCAGTAATCAGTAGTCGTGCTAACGACTCGACGCGAGAACGGAGCTGCGTCGGGTTTCGATATTGCAATGCATACAGCTCCAAAACGGCTGGGCGGACCATTATCAAACTTGGCATGAAGTATAAAAATAATAGCTTTTTTTTAATGCACTAAAAAAAATTTTTGTGTATGGTGAACTTTGTAAAAAACCAAAAAAAAATATTTATCATTTTTGTCAGTGTAATTTTTTTTATTTTCAAAATCCAATTATGAGGTTGAAAAGGCCAATAAATGAAGTATAAAATCCAGTGGTTAATTCATTTTACTAGACTTTTTTTAAACTGAATAATGGCATTTGAAGTAGTACATACCTTACCATTTCTCAAATTTTCAAAGACCCATATTTTGTAAACCCGTGTTGCCATTCTAAAAATATTTTTTTTCTGTGTCGAGGACATATACAGGTACAAAATATTAAAATATATCTGAAATTGGAAACATGAATCTCATTTTCCCTGTATACTTCGCGTAAAATACCCGGTATGGCATATTATTTAACATAAAAGTAACATAAAAACAAATATATCGTCGCTCTCGGGTAGAAAGGCCCTAACTCATATTTTTGAAATTTCACAGAAGGAAAAATACTTTAAAACCTCAAATAAAAGTTTTTTTAAATGCGATTCCCAAAATTGTTAGTGGGTCAGTTAGAAGAGGTTGTGACGTAAACGTTAGTGGCTAGAAATTCCCCAAATGTCATTTCCATCAATGATTTTTTGACACTTGAACATTTGCACCAAAAATTAGCATATTCGACATATACTAAAAACGGCAGCATTTACATCAAGTTTTGAATTCCATAATTAGAGCCCCTGTGATTATCTATAATATGGCGTCATCATTTTCGAAATGAATACAGCCGTTAACGAATTATGAACATAAATGTAAACATGGACTTTCCCCCTTCCATTCTTTTCCTTATGTACTCATCTTCCTGAAAGATTAGGGAGGAGATTTTACATGCGTTTTTTAGCTTAGACCTTTACCTAAGTAACGATACCAATATCGATAAAATATAGCGGGGGGTTATAGATTTATCGACAAAAAAACTAGGAAGGGCCTTTCTACCCGAGAGCGACGATAATATATAAGATTTAACGAATTTAAGCAATGATATTTGTTTCAAAACTGTATGTCAAGGTTTTGGAGCCACTGGATTGCAGCGGGTTTGGCTTTGTTGAAGTCATCTATATTGCCTTGGTATTTTCTGAGGGAGCAGTCAGTTGTCAGATGCATAATGTTTTGGATATATTGTCCGCAGTCGCAGTACGGGGTGTCAGCGGATCCCCATTTGTAGAGAGTTGCTGCACATCTGCCGTGGTTTGTTCGCAGTCGATTTAAGCTGACCCACATTTTTCTGGCAAGTCATGCCCAGCAGGCATTACTGATAGGTCTTGAATGCGACACAAGTTAGCCCATTGAGATTGCCAGGTTTCCGTTGCATCAAAGTTGTTGTCAATAAGATTTTGCGCAAGTTTTAAAGGAGGATTCCGTGATTTTAGTCTGGGGATATAGTGCTCCCAATGTCCTTATGTATGGGAAAGCTGGGATTTAAGTGGATCTTTTACGTCCCATCTCAACTAAAATTGTTGCTGTCAATTCACTGAATTTTAAGGTTTAATTAAAGAAAACTTAACGTTTTTCTAAGAAAAGCTCAAAAAAAAAATTATCAAACAAAAATTTGAACCTACTTGCAGGTGTAATTATTATCTTGAGCAAGCAAATTTTGTAACTATGCACATTAAGTAGAAACGCTAAAAACTCAGGAGTATTACAAGATTTGTTTTAATAACAATAAATATCGTGCTATCGAATTGTGTAGTATACGTTACCACTATGATTTTCCCTCTAAATTGCCACAATATTTTTGTAATAGAGTTTAAACTAAAAACTTAAAAGTGTAACTATTATTTTGAGCAGGTGTGTAAAGAGTTGCGTACAAAATGTAACCAATGTAATGTAAATACATTTATATTTTATTCATATTTTTTTATATTTTACATTGCTAAACTAAGAATAAAAAAGCAACTTAGATATAACTCATATTTTAACAAATTTTATAATATTCGTGTAAGTAAAATGTTTATAAATATTTTATTTCAAACGATTATACTGTAATGTTCGGTTAAGCAGTTGCAATACCAAGGGCAACTCCTCCAACAAACGCAGTAAGAAAAATATGCAAATCGTTTATTTTGGGTCCATTGTCATCACCAATAAGTCTACTGTACCACTTTTTGGCGTTCTTTGACTTTGACTTAAAAGCGTTTTCTGCCCGATCTAGTTTACGATCAACATAACGTTCCGCCTGAAACACATAAATAAATAAGTACATAGTTAACTTCACTCTATAAGAAACTATTGTTTATATATTGTTTTAATATAGTTTTATTTTGCTTAAAAAATCAATAAAAATAACACAAAGGATAATTTTATGAATAACTTATTGTAATCATTATCAAAAATAAATTCTGTCATGCACTTCCAATACCAAGAAATGTGCCACCGATAAATGCAACCGTTAACAATGAATGACATTTGGCTAGTTCCCTTCCCTAGAGAAAAAAAAATTTATTAAACCATATAATAAAACGTATAGGCTTAAGTTAACTTTAGCTTCTATTAGCCAATTTTTATCAAACCAAACATTTTTAATGTGTTTTGTAGTTCTAAGAATAAATATGTTATCAAAAAGTGTCGGTCAGATATACAGTCGCGACAATTTAAATAGCACAGTTTCATGTCAAATGTTCTCTGTTCTAAGAAATTTTTTTGTTGTACAATTTCTATTTAACTGGTCGTTAATTTCCAAGAACAAACATCTCTCAAGATAACGGTGCCATTTTCTCATGTTTTTTTTTTATGTTATTTTATTTTATTTCTGAAGTGTTTAGAAGCAGGGTGAATTTTGAGCGTTATTATAAATAGCACACTTTAAAAATTTTATCGCAGAAAAGTGTAAATTTCAAAAAAATTGTATGTTGTGCTATTATTATTGATATTTTAAGTAATAGTAACTCATTTTATTCATTTGCGAAATAATTAGCGCAATGGGCAGAGGAAAACACGCTGATGAACATTTCAGAAGGGAAGTAGCTTATTTCCGATCCCAAGGTCACACAAATTCGGAAATTTCTCGAATAATAAACTGCTTAAGGAACAAAATTTTAAATGCTATTCATTTACACTCTGAAAGCAGTTCATTTAAAAACAAAGTTCGGAAAAATCGTTCGTGGAAAACCTTTGAGAGATGTGACGCCAAAACTGAAAGGATCTTCAAACCTGATCCGCGATGAAGACCCAACATGTTGGAAAAACATCTTATGGAGCGATAAGTCAAAGTTTAACTGCTTTGCAAGTAATATTCTGATGTTCGCCATCACTTCCAAAGCAGTTAAACTTTAAGTCATCGCTCCATAAGATGTTTCTCCACCTTGTTGGGTCTTTATCGAGATGCTGTCTTTCAAACTGCAATCTGCGCTTTAGGTTCCGTTTGGAAACATAAATTTTGCGTCTGGATATCCATCCATTTAAGTTTTTTTGCGCGCAGAAGGTTTTTTATTGTTCCAACCGAAACATGAACATTAGACCGTACCACCTTACAGGCAAAAAAAAAATAAATTCACCGTACACCATGCCCGAAAATGCCCGAATTTTAGCAAATTTTGTTGTTTTAATTAATACTGTAGTATATTGCAGCTCGAAATGTATGCCAAGTGATAGAGCTCGAAGAGGCCTAAATATAATGTATGATGTTGCATTGTTGAATCCTGTCCTAAACATGGGTTGCCACTCATTTAAAAAAAAAATTACCCATGGGGGGAAACCCATGTTTCGGGCGTGATTTGACAAGGCAACCTTATGTTTTCTGCTGAGGTTCTTCGAGCTCTATCATTTGGCATACATTTCGAGCTGCAATATACTACAGTTTTAATTAAGTAAAACAACAAAATTGGCTAAAATTCGGGCATCAGGACAGGCTTTGGCAAGGCAACCCTGGTTGACTAGTGATGCCGTAATGCTGATTTATTTTTCATTTATATAATAGCCTTATACCATATTTTTAATAATTTTTTATATGGGAGGTGGGCGCAGGAGACGTCAGACCACGCCCACATTTCCAATTTTATATACAGAACAGAACTTATTTTACTGAGACCGATTTCAAATCACTTTATAAAAATTTAAAATTTTTGCATAAATGACCGGCACACAACGTACAGTATCGTGCAAATGCTTTGCAACTGGAATTACTTTTGAAGAAACATCAAAATATTTCAGTAAAACAATAACTTTGAATTTTATTTTATGTTAGTTTTATTAACTTCACTTAATGCTGATTTTTTACCAAACACAAAAATATTATTCCGTTAGCTAACAACAACAAAAACTCAAAGTAAAGAAAAGTAGCGAAAAATATACAGTTCAAAACATGCGCAACTCATCACAGTACCAAGAAATAATGCATAACCAGCCTAATATTTGGTTCTGAAACCGTAGTTTCAGATGACTGCATGACATCTTCTGGACATTGACTCATGACTTTACTTATCTATAAGGTGAAATCGCGTTCCATTCTTTTTCTATCGCAGGGAATAGTTTATTACCACTTTTGAACATTTTCTTACCAATTATGCGTTTTACCACCATCCACATGTTCTCAATCGGGTTGAGATTGGGAGACTGCGCCGGCCATGACATGATATCAACTTGTTTTTCCACAAACCAAGATTTTACAAGCTTTAAACTATGATTTCGAGCACTGTCGAAGGAAGTGGCATGTTCCACCCAGTAAATGGGAGAATAATTTTGCTTGAAATGGTTTTGTAGCCAGCTGCTGTCATCGTGCCTTCAATACGCATAATGGGCCCAACTCTATTCATCGAGAAACAAAGGCACCACGTTCTAACCTCCGAGTATAACTGTAGATGTTCTGTATTTGGGATTGAGCTTTGTACACTGATGTTGACACGGAATAACTATTTTATTCCTCGAGGAATAACAAGAAAGACTGTATTTATGGTCTGACGAACCTAAATTTAACATTCGTGGACCATATTGTAAGTCTAAGTACGTAAGTATATTATATATATTTTTTATATGAACCTATCAGCGTTTAAAATTTTTTTGTATATAGTTTCGTCAATAACGTTATAGCCCAAAAAACGTAGAAGTTTAATTAAAATGCTTACCCTGAAATATTTGGTTTTTTGAGCTATGACGTTATTGAAGAAACTGAGCGATATATTAAAGAACTAACTATGGTAAGATCGTTTTTAGAAACTTTTTTTAAAAGGAAATGCAAAAACAAACGAAAAAATTGCAGACTTAGCACATCAAATTTAACCTATTATAAATCAAATACAACTTTCATATACAAAATTCTCTGGTTTTTGATTTGAAATCATTTCAATTTGAAGTTTAAAAAGTCGAAAGCCATCGTATTACTTAAGGTTCTACTAAAGTTTTTTCGGAGAAAATAAAACACTTAAACTTTTCTTTTGAATCTTGTGTTCATTTAAGGGATATTTTTATAAACATTATAATTATAGAACTCTTGGAGAACATTTTGTAAAATTTTGGATACAAAACATTCATGAATAAAACAGCAATCAGTCATTTCATGAAAAGTACCTATTTTTTAATCTGGTGAGCAATATTACTCGAAAACTTAGCCAAGGATCGCTACGACTCAATTTTTTAGTTCAATATCAGAACTTCAGCTTAAAATACCAACCATTTTACTAAGAAACAAAACTTTTCTTAAATCTTTTTTTTTTTTTTTTTGAAAATACACTAGATCCGAATATTCGTTCTACTTTAACTTTTATAAATTAAATCAAACATAAGAGTCTTTAAAAAGTTTTATTTTTGAAAATGTTTTTTAAAGGTCTGAAAAAAATGTTATTCCAAAAAGTAAAAACTTTTTTTTTTAATCTTTTGAGACTACTGCTTTCATCTTTCCTTGATATTTATTTGTTGCGCATTAAGACGCATTATAAAATAAAAGTCTCAAAAGACCCTTAAAACTAAATTTTCAAATAAGTCTTTAAAGACATTAAAAAATATTCTTAAAAAATAGTTTAGATTAGATTAGATTTGAAAATTATGATTTTTTCATACATTTCCTTGTGGCTATATTTTGAGAAGATTTACGTTAATTAAAAGGAGATAAAAGGATCACAGGGCAAACATATTTTTAAAAAATAGCTCTTTTTATGATAAAATGATTTGCCCTTGTACGAAATCTTGTTTTTAACATTCAGTACAAGGCCAAATCATTTTATCATAAAAAACTGAGATAAATAGTCAGATATGCATATTAAAAAAAACTTTTTCCATATACATATCCAATATAAATGATCAGCAGCCTCACACCAAAATAGGAAAAATGGCACAAAAAAAGATAAGAAAAATGGCCCAATTGTGTAAGATGTAACAAAAATTTACTATAAAAAAGTTACATATCTAATACAATACTGTGATTTCATGTCTTATGATTGCATTAAAACGTCTAATGAAAAAATTATATCCCAGTCGAAAATACCTTATCCCAGTAAGCTTTCCTTTGAAAAATAAAAAATTGTGATTATTTTTCGGTAGAATTTCGCAAAAGGGCCAAAAATGAATAAAAAGGGCTACGGGGCTTTTGAAAATTAAAAGGGCTCATCCCTGCTGTAGACCTTTAAGGTGTCTGGCAGACTAAAGTAACCATCGGAAGTGTCTGCCAACTGAAAAAAACATCTTTTGATAGCTCCTCAAGTAACATATATAAAATTCAGCTTTTATAAAATGACGAAAGTTACATGCAATTTTTTACACCTTTACTACCTGTTATCTTCCAAAGAAACCGTTATCCAAACTTCATAGTCGGGGATCGTGGTTACCTCCATTAGTGACATACACAGAGAAACTTTCAGCTTTTATAAAATGACGAAGGTCTGTTCGTCGCTGGCTCTTGGTCTATTATGTATGCGATTGGTTTTTGTGGAAAAATTATTGCTTATTGGTTTAAATTTTTACGTTTTGATTTTCGGATGGTAGAGTCATTGATAATGTCATCACAATCTGAAGACATGAGCAAAGCTGACTCATTGTACATTTTATATGTAAATAATTTGAGCTCTTCCAATATCATGGCCAAATATGCTGTCTATGCTGATGATATGGCTCTAATGTATATAATGATGGCCTTATGGTAGTCAATAAATGGATAAAAGGCAATGAGCTCTTGTTAAACACCAAAAAAACTGCCTATATGTTATTCAAGCAAGTAAACAAACCCGAAACCAACATGGACATACGCATTGATGGGGAGACAATACACCGAAAGACAGAAGTAATATATCTTGGTGTAGTTGTTGATGAGGCATTGAGCTGGAATTCTCACTAGAAAAAAGTTGAGAATAAAGTTATTCCACTAATTGGTGCGATTAGACGTTTCGCTTTCATGAATACGAAAACAGCGGCTCTAATATATAATGCTCATGTTAAGTCGCAAATAACCTATGGAGCATTAGTTACGTCACAGTGTACTGAGGGATTGCGCAGCACTATACAGCGCATAATGTGCAGATCTTTAAAGGCGCTGTATAACATACCAATTCGTACACTTACGGTTGAAATGTTCAACAAAACCAACTGCATGAACCTTAAACAAATCATATTTATTGAGAAAGCCAAATATATATATAAAATAAAAAACAATCTGATTAAGAATAAAACAGAAATAACTATTGGAAATCAAATTCATAGATACAATACCAGAGTGCAGACCAACATCAGAACAATCAAGTCTAGAACAAATATCAACAGATATGGATTACTGAACACTGCAATTGAATTGAATTAAATAAGCTGCCGTCAAATTTAAAGAATAGTAATAACTTAATTCACTTTAAAAAAAACTTTAAAAAATATGTCATTACTTTGATAATTTTGAATTGTTGTTCTAAATATTCATATTTATTATAATTTTCGTTGTATCTCTTCTTTAAATTACTCTTATACCAACTATATTAGTTGTCTGAGTACTATTTTTCAATAAAAAGTAGTAGACTTCCAATATAATGTATAATGATATAACGAATTTCCATTTTAATGAACAGTTTTTCAAATTGAGACTTTTCCATTGATGTCTCAAAATTAAGAACGCTAAAAATGTTTTCCGTTCCTAATAACGAACATTGTTTAATTCAAAAATAACTGTTGAACTGAAATAACTTTTTTTTACCAGTAAAGGTGATCGCCAGTAAGAAAAGCATTGCAAAATCTAATTTAACGTTTATACGAGTTAATATATGCTATAATAAAAGCCAGTTTCTTTAATAAAAAAACACTTCGATATAACGAATTTTACGATATTACGACTGTCCCGTGCATTAATTAGTTCGTTATATTGGACGTCTACTGTAGATAATTTTATAAATTTTGAGAATGACTTATATTTCAATATGATCAATTGGATCAAATTCGAAGTGACTGAGCCGCCATTCTTGCAGTTCTTCACGCAAGACCAGCTGGAAGCATTACAATATTCAAAAGAAATAATCAAATTAGGGGCCGTTCAGATATTACGTAACGCACTTAGGGGGGGTTCAAACAACGCGTTACGCTGCAAGTTAAAAATGTCTTGTTTTATTTATTATTATCGCAAACGCGACTAAAACATAACAGAAGTCGCTGAAATGACTTTCCGGTACATTGCGCAACATAATTGTGACTTTCAGGTAAACATGGTCACTTGGGTGATACCGTAACGTTTAAGGAGAGGGGGGGGGGGGGCAGGTCAAATATCTTCAAAAATTCCGTTACGTAATACTTGAATGGCCCTTTACCAGGTTAGTGCAAGAAAATAACTTTATTTCATAGCTTTCTTTGCTAAACTTAATTGTTTTCACAGCTCATCCATTCCTTTCTCAAAACACAGCGTTTTGTTCAAGTAGTACATGAATCTGCAACCGGTCACCGAACATGATGTTTTGTATGGGCCATATTTTGTCTAAGCTCGAGAGCCGCCAGAAATACAGCCAACTTAAATCACGTCGAAATATGGTCGATTAAAATTCTATGCTTTTTATAACGAATTCGATACTACTGTAAAACTAGATAGAAAGACAACAGTAGAGCTTAGAGAAAAGTAACTTGATAAATAAAGTTTTAACATACATAAATAAGTTTTCTCACTATAAAAGCTCCATGTTTTGTTTAAATGATAAGAGCGAATGAAATTGTAACGTACGGTGAGCTTTTTCGAGATGCTGGGCAACGGCTCCAATGCACTTTATTTCATTTTTTTAATTCATGTTGTAGATCTGGTGTGTTCTTAAAGTCAATGACCTTTGGAGCAAAAAAAAAAAATAGGTCTCCTGGAGACAAAAACATCATGTTTAAGATCCGATTCTAAAAACCGAAGATATGACTAAAAATTTAATAAGGGGACCCCTACGTTCGGTAAAAAACTTTAAAAACATTTTTAAAATAGTTCTAATGGAGTAATCGAAATACTTCAGTTGGAAAAATTTAATGATTTTTTGCAAGCTTTAAATTTCAGACATTAGGGTGGTACATTAGGATGGTAGAAACTGAGATATGGTGGGTAAGTTCAAAAACGGGGCACTTGATGTCAAAGATCATTTGATCAGGTTGGTCTACTCAAGACAAAAACATTGATATATCATACTTTACGATCGGACTGTAAATGCCGAAGATATGAAGTTTTTCTCAAATGCGCGACCTCTATTTTCGTCAAACAAAAAAAATTTTTGAAAGTGTGCTATTTATAATAACGCTCAAAATTCACTCTGCTCCTAAACACCTCAGAAATAAAATAAAAAAAATATGAGAAAATGGCACCGTTGTCTTGAGAGATGTTTGTTCTTGGAAATTAACGACCAGTTAAATGGAAATTGTACAACAAAAAAATTTCTTAGAACAGAGAACATTTGACATGAAACTGTGCTATTTAAATTGTAGCCACTGTAGTTTCGGAGATATAGCCATCGGAAGTTACGGATATAGCTTCTTTAAAAGTCAACAAAAGTTGGGAATCCCTGGATTGAACCAAAATAATATATTAAGCTACAATGGTAAAGGGATCGTTCATTTTTAACTTATAATTTTGAAGATATGACGATTTCTCTAAAATTTTGAGCAATTTTTATTTTATTAAAAAACCATTATCTTCCAAAAAATATGTGAATAACCTTTAATATTTTTTGGACGTTAAGAGAGATTTATTCTTTCCATTTAAAATTATGTATCCCTACCTTTTTTACCAGAAAAGAAAAAGTTTATTTCACACATTCTTTTATTGACAACAACAACAACTATGTTGTTTTAGCATGCGGTGCAATTTTTCATAAAAAAGCTGATTTTATATTAAAAGATTATCATTATAAAAATCTCTAGCACGCCGGTGCTTGATATAGTATAGTGTACCGCGGTCGAAGACCGCCCATTTACCCTATCTTTTATGTAGAATTACTGTGGCTAGCGAGGTCAGTGTTAGATATACTACACCCAGCGAAAGAATTATTCACATGGTACATAGTTATGTGCAAAAATATTTCGTGCAATAATTTTTTTAAGATTATACAGGTCTATCGCAGAATCTGATTGTTGTCGGAATCAGATTTGAAAACGACAGAAATTCTGACATTATTAGTTTCATGTTCGAATCGGAATTTTTATTGGTTTTGATGCCGCAGAAAAAAATTTTTCGGTTTGATTATCGGAAAGAAAACGTTTTGTCGTTGACAGATCTGAATTTTTGTAATTGTAGAATTTATACCAAAATGTAAGTAAATAATAGAGCACCCACAAAATGTATGAAATGTGCAAAAGTGTTATTTGTTTCGCTTCACAAGCATTTTCTAATAGAATGAGGATAAAAAATAAGATCTGCAAAAAAATTTTGTGTTTCTATTGGAAACCGGCCAGTCGCATTTGATCCAAAGCCTGAAAAATTCACTTAAAATGAGGTTTTTTATTTATCGATCTACAATTATGAAATGAACGATTTTTAGTGATAATGACGTTGGACATTTTGATGTAAAATTAAATGGTTAATACATCTTTCATATACTAGTTTGATCTATATGTGTGCGTTCGTGGTCTTAAATGATGTTAAAATAGAATTTTAAGAAAAATGTACACATTTTTTTTTAAACGATTCTCATTATTTATCCAAGGAAGGTAAAAATGTTTTCGTTGTACTGTTTAATAGAAACTAGAATGTAGTTTAAGCAAACATTTTTTTTTTTGAATATTAAGTTTTGGTGCCAAAAAAAGCTCTGAAAATTAATTAAAAACGGTTTTTTTGACTTATCAACCTATAACTCTTAAAACGACGGTCTTAGGTGAAATGAGGACTAATTTTATACAATACGAATTGATAAATATCTTTCTCATATAAAATGTTCAGCTATATGTAACCGATCATGGTATAAGAAGATGTTAAGCTCAAATTCAAAACAAAAATTCAAAATTTTTAACTGCACTTGTTAGTGTTGCTTTGAACGTGAAATTATCTACCCCATACGGCATTAGGCTTAGTATAAATAATTTTTTGGTTTTGGAGCCTTAAAAGCTTTGCAAAATATAATTTTATTTGTTATTACTCCAGTCAAATTAGACAAAAAAAGGAGTAGGTTTACAATAATTCGCAAAGAGCTGAAAATTGGTACACGTCTTAAATACACTTACTAACACAAATAAAATGTCAAAAGTCCCCGCCGATCCTACTTCTGCAAACCTTTTTAATCAAGGGTCAAACTGAGAAATATCGGTTTTTCACATATTTCTCTTAAACGGCCAGCGCCATCGTAAAAGTTGGTTTGAAAAAGTTGTAGATCATGCAATTGTCCACAATTGTCATATTATTTTTCTCTTCGTACTACCATTCTAGAGATATATTGATTTCAAAAGTTGCAAAGGTCGTATTCTGCATTTTTTTGAGATAACTACACTAGCTTACACTGAAAATCTTCCATTGATAAGAAGTTACTTTTCTAATGTATTTTTTCCTGCTGAATTCGGAAATGAAAATAAAAATTTTTTGAATGGAACAGTTTTCGAGATATTGTGGTTTTTTTTAATTTTTTCGATCTTCTTTCACTTTAAAATCCATATCTTGAGCTCTAAATGGCTAATTTCATCGTGCTTGGCACCAAATTGTATTAAAATGACAAATAAACATGTATATTCCATTGAGTAAGCGGTTCAAGAGATATCGATGAAAACAGGCCAGATTTAAAATAAATCAAATTTTACACCGAAAGATACGTTTACTGACTTATTTTTTAAAATATCAACTTAAATATAACGACTTTAAGTACCTTAAACGATCTTACGTATGTATGAAACTCACAGCTACTACAGTCTTTTATTTAGACCATTAATTTGTTTTTTTAATGTACACAATTAAATATATTAAATTCTATATAAATAAAATCATATTAATGAAAAAAATTCATAACAAATAAAATGATATTTTACAAAGCTTTTAAGGCTCCAAGACCAAAAAATTATTTAACTAAGCCTAATGTCTTATTTAACCGTATTGGGTAGATAATTTCACGTTCAATGCAACACTAACAAGTGCAGTTAAAAATTTTGAATTTTTGTTTTGAATTTGAGCTTAACATCTTCTTATACCATGATCGGTTAAGATATTTATCAATTCGTATTGTGTAAAATTTATCCTTATTTCATACCATCTAAGACCGTCGTTTTAAGAGTTATAGGTCGATAAGTCAAAAAAACCGTTTATAATTAATTTTCAGAGCTTTTTTTTGGCACCAAAACTTAATATTCAAATAAAAAAATGTTTGTTTAAACTATATTCTAGTCTCTATTAAACAGTACAACGAAAACATCCTTACCTTCCTTGGATAAATAATGAGAACCGTTTAAAAAAAAAAATGTGGAAATTTTTCTTAAAATTCTATTTTAACATCATTTAAGACCACGAACGCACACATATAGATCAAACTAGTATATGAAAGATGTATTAACCATTTAATTTTACATCAAAATGTCCAACGTCATTATCACTAAAAATCGTTCATTTCATAATAGTAGATCGATAAATAAAAAAACTCATTTTAAGTGAATTTTTCAGGCTTTGGATCAAATGCGACTGGCCGGTTTCCAATAGAGACACAAAATTTTTTTGCAGATCTTATTTTTTACCCTCATTCTATTAGAAAATGCTTGTGGAGCGAAACAAATAACACTTTTGCACATTTCATACATTTTGTGGGTGCTCTAATGCACATGGTTCATCACATTCCTGATAAAATTTTTTGTTAAATTATCTGCATCCAGTATTCTGTAATGCAGGTTTACTACTACTGTTTAGGTTTACTTTAGCTCACATTCTCCATTTTTTTTTTTGTTTTTTTAGGGGCAAAAGGGGGTTAAAAATAAATAAAAAGTATGAAAAAAAAGTGTCGCTCGGATCTAGTTTCGGACATCGGAAGTAGCGGATATAGCTTTTGAAAAAATCATCATAAGTTGGGAACGCCTGAATGGATATCAAAAATATGGGTGTCAAATGAAAGATAATTTAATGACCTATTTAATGGTGAGAAAATCTTTGAATCGTTTGTTAAAATTTTTTTGCATATTTACCCCCTTTTTGACCGAAAAACAAAAAAATTTATTCAATGAATTCTTATGAAAACTCTGTATTTATGGACAAAAACAATAAAAAACCAACAAAAACAAGAACAATAAACACAACAACAAAAACAATTATTATAAGACAATTCTCAAGAACAACAACAACAACAAGAACAACAATTATTATAAGACGATTCTCATTATAAAACATAAAAATTTTTATTAAAAACCACACGCGTCTTATAACGGATTATAAGACGATTCTTTCTTTTTAATAAAATCTTTGTGTTTTATAATGTGTCGCATTGAAAAAAAAGCGCCGCAGACGATTTTTAATAAAAATTTTTAAGTTTTATAATGAGAATCGTCTTATAATAATTGTTGTTGTTGTGTTTGTCCATAAATATATAGTTTTCATAAGAATTCATTGAATAAATTTTTTTGTTTTTCGGTCAAAAAGGGGGTAAATATGCAAAAATTTTGAACAAACGACACACCATTTTAAGGGGAATAAATTAAGCTTTCTTAAGAAGCTAAAAAAGTTATAGGTCATTCAGTCATTTTTTGGAAAAATAACGGTTTTTTAAAAAAAAATTGGTCGAAATTTCAGAAAAATCGCAATATCTCCAAAATTATGGGTTAAAGTTCTTAGGTTTGCTCACCATTATTATAGGCCATTAAATTATCTTTCCCATATTTTTGATATCCATACAGCGGTTCCGAACTTATAATGATTTTTGCAAAAGCTATATCCGCAACTTCCGATGGCTATATCTCCGAAACCAGATCCGAGCGACTTTTTTTGATTACATATTTCTTCTTAAAATTAAAAAGCACATAAGATAAGTTTGGTTTTGAAAAGGTTTGCGAATGTGAGCTAAAGTAAACTTAAGCCAATGAATTTATATAAATTTAATCACATTTCTTTTCACTGGAACATTTGGCGACGAGGAAAAAAATTGGACCCGCAAGTAATTACACAATTGGTTAAGGTGATGCAAGAGTCAAACCAAAAATTTATGCAGGAGTTTATAGCGGAAAATAACAAGTCCCGCAATTCATCTTCAATACCTTCATTTTGCAATTTTGATAAAAGTGTGGTTAGGTGGTCAACATATTTGTTTCAGCTAGAGCAGCACTTCGTGGCAAACAGTGTGGTAGAGGATAAAACGAGGTCCGCGTGTCTTTTAAGTTGGATAGGCAGTGAACCACTTGAACTTCTACAAAAGTTATTTGACGGAAATTTAGCCGAAGAGACATTTAAATAGCTAACAAAAAAATTAAAGATCATTACACTGATAAATTGCATATTTGCATAACAGCTCGCTATAAATTGTATCACACTAAAATGAAGCCAAATCAAACATACGTCCAGTGGGCAGCAGAGTTGCGCGGCGTGGCGAAGGATTGTTTTTTTACATGTCAAAAAGGAACTTGTAATGAATCATATGTCGACGCACAAATACGTGATAAAAATGTTTTCGTTGTACTGTTTAATAGAAACTAGAATGTAGTTTAAGCAAACATTTTTTTTTTTTGAATATTAAGTTTTGGTGCCAAAAAAAGCTCTGAAAATTAATTAAAAACGGTTTTTTTGACTTATCAACCTATAACTCTTAAAACGACGGTCTTAGGTGAAATGAGGACTAATTTTATACAATACGAATTGATAAATATCTTTCTCATATAAAATGTTCAGCTATATGTAACCGATCATGGTATAAGAAGATGTTAAGCTCAAATTCAAAACAAAAATTCAAAATTTTTAACTGCACTTGTTAGTGTTGCTTTGAACGTGAAATTATCTACCCCATACGGCATTAGGCTTAGTATAAATAATTTTTTGGTTTTGGAGCCTTAAAAGCTTTGCAAAATATAATTTTATTTGTTATTACTCCAGTCAAATTAGACAAAAAAAGGAGTAGGTTTACAATAATTCGCAAAGAGCTGAAAATTGGTACACGTCTTAAATACACTTACTAACACAAATAAAATGTCAAAAGTCCCCGCCGATCCTACTTCTGCAAACCTTTTTAATCAAGGGTCAAACTGAGAAATATCGGTTTTTCACATATTTCTCTTAAACGGCCAGCGCCATCGTAAAAGTTGGTTTGAAAAAGTTGTAGATCATGCAATTGTCCACAATTGTCATATTATTTTTCTCTTCGTACTACCATTCTAGAGATATATTGATTTCAAAAGTTGCAAAAGTCGTATTCTGCATTTTTTTGAGATAACTACACTAGCTTACACTGAAAATCTTCCATTGATAAGAAGTTACTTTTCTAATGTATTTTTTCCTGCTGAATTCGGAAATGAAAATAAAAATTTTTTGAATGGAACAGTTTTCGAGATATTGTGGTTTTTTTTAATTTTTTCGATCTTCTTTCACTTTAAAATCCATATCTTGAGCTCTAAATGGCTAATTTCATCGTGCTTGGCACCAAATTGTATTAAAATGACAAATAAACATGTATATTCCATTGAGTAAGCGGTTCAAGAGATATCGATGAAAACAGGCCAGATTTAAAATAAATCAAATTTTACACCGAAAGATACGTTTACTGACTTATTTTTTAAAATATCAACTTAAATATAACGACTTTAAGTACCTTAAACGATCTTACGTATGTATGAAACTCACAGCTACTACAGTCTTTTATTTAGACCATTAATTTGTTTTTTTAATGTACACAATTAAATATATTAAATTCTATATAAATAAAATCATATTAATGAAAAAAATTCATAACAAATAAAATGATATTTTACAAAGCTTTTAAGGCTCCAAGACCAAAAAATTATTTAACTAAGCCTAATGTCTTATTTAACCGTATTGGGTAGATAATTTCACGTTCAATGCAACACTAACAAGTGCAGTTAAAAATTTTGAATTTTTGTTTTGAATTTGAGCTTAACATCTTCTTATACCATGATCGGTTAAGATATTTATCAATTCGTATTGTGTAAAATTTATCCTTATTTCATACCATCTAAGACCGTCGTTTTAAGAGTTATAGGTCGATAAGTCAAAAAAACCGTTTATAATTAATTTTCAGAGCTTTTTTTTGGCACCAAAACTTAATATTCAAATAAAAAAATGTTTGTTTAAACTATATTCTAGTCTCTATTAAACAGTACAACGAAAACATCCTTACCTTCCTTGGATAAATAATGAGAACCGTTTAAAAAAAAAAATGTGGAAATTTTTCTTAAAATTCTATTTTAACATCATTTAAGACCACGAACGCACACATATAGATCAAACTAGTATATGAAAGATGTATTAACCATTTAATTTTACATCAAAATGTCCAACGTCATTATCACTAAAAATCGTTCATTTCATAATTGTAGATCGATAAATAAAAAAACTCATTTTAAGTGAATTTTTCAGGCTTTGGATCAAATGCGACTGGCCGGTTTCCAATAGAGACACAAAATTTTTTTGCAGATCTTATTTTTTACCCTCATTCTATTAGAAAATGCTTGTGGAGCGAAACAAATAACACTTTTGCACATTTCATACATTTTGTGGGTGCTCTAATGCACATGGTTCATCACATTCCTGATAAAATTTTTTGTTAAATTATCTGCATCCAGTATTCTGTAATGCAGGTTTACTACTACTGTTTAGGTTTACTTTAGCTCACATTCTCCATTTTTTTTTTTGTTTTTTTAGGGGCAAAAGGGGGTTAAAAATAAATAAAAAGTATGAAAAAAAAGTGTCGCTCGGATCTAGTTTCGGACATCGGAAGTAGCGGATATAGCTTTTGAAAAAATCATCATAAGTTGGGAACGCCTGAATGGATATCAAAAATATGGGTGTCAAATGAAAGATAATTTAATGACCTATTTAATGGTGAGAAAATCTTTGAATCGTTTGTTAAAATTTTTTTGCATATTTACCCCCTTTTTGACCGAAAAACAAAAAAATTTATTCAATGAATTCTTATGAAAACTCTGTATTTATGGACAAAAACAATAAAAAACCAACAAAAACAAGAACAATAAACACAACAACAAAAACAATTATTATAAGACAATTCTCAAGAACAACAACAACAACAAGAACAACAATTATTATAAGACGATTCTCATTATAAAACATAAAAATTTTTATTAAAAACCACACGCGTCTTATAACGGATTATAAGACGATTCTTTCTTTTTAATAAAATCTTTGTGTTTTATAATGTGTCGCATTGAAAAAAAAGCGCCGCAGACGATTTTTAATAAAAATTTTTAAGTTTTATAATGAGAATCGTCTTATAATAATTGTTGTTGTTGTGTTTGTCCATAAATATATAGTTTTCATAAGAATTCATTGAATAAATTTTTTTGTTTTTCGGTCAAAAAGGGGGTAAATATGCAAAAATTTTGAACAAACGACACACCATTTTAAGGGGAATAAATTAAGCTTTCTTAAGAAGCTAAAAAAGTTATAGGTCATTCAGTCATTTTTTGGAAAAATAACGGTTTTTTAAAAAAAAATTGGTCGAAATTTCAGAAAAATCGCAATATCTCCAAAATTATGGGTTAAAGTTCTTAGGTTTGCTCACCATTATTATAGGCCATTAAATTATCTTTCCCATATTTTTGATATCCATACAGCGGTTCCGAACTTATAATGATTTTTGCAAAAGCTATATCCGCAACTTCCGATGGCTATATCTCCGAAACCAGATCCGAGCGACTTTTTTTGATTACATATTTCTTCTTAAAATTAAAAAGCACATAAGATAAGTTTGGTTTTGAAAAGGTTTGCGAATGTGAGCTAAAGTAAACTTAAGCCAATGAATTTATATAAATTTAATCACATTTCTTTTCACTGGAACATTTGGCGACGAGGAAAAAAATTGGATCCGCAAGTAATTACACAATTGGTTAAGGTGATGCAAGAGTCAAACCAAAAATTTATGCAGGAGTTTATAGCGGAAAATAACAAGTCCCGCAATTCATCTTCAATACCTTCATTTTGCAATTTTGATAAAAGTGTGGTTAGGTGGTCAACATATTTGTTTCAGCTAGAGCAGCACTTCGTGGCAAACAGTGTGGTAGAGGATAAAACGAGGTCCGCGTGTCTTTTAAGTTGGATAGGCAGTGAACCACTTGAACTTCTACAAAAGTTATTTGACGGAAATTTAGCCGAAGAGACATTTAAATAGCTAACAAAAAAATTAAAGATCATTACACTGATAAATTGCATATTTGCATAACAGCTCGCTATAAATTGTATCACACTAAAATGAAGCCAAATCAAACATACGTCCAGTGGGCAGCAGAGTTGCGCGGCGTGGCGAAGGATTGTTTTTTTACATGTCAAAAAGGAACTTGTAATGAATCATATGTCGACGCACAAATACGTGATATGATAGCGATACACACACCACATGAAAAAGTTCGTGCAGCTGCGTTGCAGAAAACTAATCCCTCGTTGGAAGAGGTACTTCAAATATCGACATTATATGAAACCACAATAAAGACATGTCTTGAAATTAATGAAGGTAATAGTGTCACACAGTCAGTCAATACCATTAAAAAATTTTCTCAATATCCCTCGAGGAGAGGAAGAAGTCGTAGTCAACATCGAGATTCGACGAAAAATAATTCATGTCCAAAGTGCGGTACAGCACATCAAAGGGTCCAATGTTTTCATTATAAGAATAAATCTGTGTGTAACTCATTTGGCAAAAGAGGCCACATCTCTACAGTCTGCCAATCAGGAACAGTAAAATCAACTTCAAAGTCAATCTATCGTTCATCACGAAATAACGTAGACGAAAGCGTAAATGCAGCGATTACTCACATTTGACTCTGTTGAATCGCTTGAGGTTTTTTCGTCAAATCCTCATATGGAGATTGAGCAAACATCAGAGGATACGCGAAAAATTTTTGTCGATTTTGAAGTGAATGGCAAAATTTTAGAATTTCAAGTGGACACCGGTGCCTCTTGCTCAGTCATAGGACTGACGGGATATCGTCAATTAAATCATCCGCCGTGTACACCATCCGACAAAATACTCAAAGCATATGGTGTAAACATATTGCCAGTCAAAGGCTTAATAAATGTAAATGTTATATGGAATCAAACACAATATGATCTCAAACTTCTAGTCGCTGACAACGAAAATACCAACAACATTCTTGGACTTGATTGGATATTGAAGTTGAAGTTCCAAATAAACTTATCTTTAGAAAGAGCAAATACTCATCAAATTTTGTCCTCTTTTTCAGGTCAGGCATCAGTACAACGGTTAGTCGCTTCGCTTCGCTAGAATCACACACAACGCAGCATCCATCTATTTTTTCTGAAAGTCTTGGTCTTTGCAAAACGTTTAAAGCTGAAATTAAGTTAAAAGCGGACGCTCGTCGAAAGTTTCAATTCATTTCATTTATTAAAATCTTGAATCAGCTGGCATAACAAGATTAAAATCTTAAGTAACTATGCCAGCTTCATGTACATAATATTGCTTAAGCTACATTAAACTTACAAAAATCCTTAATATAAAAATTTCAAGGTTAAATAAAATTAAAATTACAGTAACTGATAATAAGTAAATTATGTAAAATTATTTAAGAATATTATATCCACAAAGTTTCATTTATTGCAACTCTGAGAAGTGCAGAGTTAGTTGGTTCTTAAATTGCACATTATTTTTAATTGTTCGTAAATACGAAGGAAGTGCATTTCAAAGACGCACAGAAAAAATAAAAAATGCCTTTCAGATGTAAGGCATGAATGGCGCAAAGGGATTATCGATCTAACCCGACTAGAACGCGAGAAAAATAACCTTTGAAACGGATAAGTAGGCTCAGTCGTATTTACAATTTTGCGCAGAAAAACAAGTGTACGAAATTTTAATAAATTTTGGAATGTCATACCTATGAGATTAACGGCAGTATTGCTAAAATTTAACATTTTAGCAAGTTTTGTCAGAAGTGAGTGATCAACAGTATCGAAAGCCTTCGAAGGATCTAATAGGACCAAGAAAGTGATAGCATTATCATCCAGAGCAGTACGTATGTATTCAGTGACATCGAGCAATGCCGTAATGCATCTACATTTAGGTCTAAAACCAGATTGTGGATTTGTTAATAGGCTATTATTAAAAATAAATCTGCTTATCTGCCTGTGCAAAATCCGCTCAAAAGCTTTAGCGAGAAAAGATAAGATCGCAACTGAGCGAAACTCATTACTGGATTTCGGTACCGGAATTATTTTTACAATCTTCCAACTTGCAGAAAAAGTAGAAGTGGTAATTGCAGTTTTAAATATATGAGTAATGCATGGTAGTATCTTTGGTAGAAAGATTTTCAGGAAGATAGGATGTAATTGGTCGAATCCCATCGCATTAGGCTTAATAGCAACAAAGCGAACTGAATGTCTTGCGAGATAGATCTAGTTGCGTGAATATAAGAATAAGTTGTTACAAGTGGCATTGGTATATCAACAAATTGTTTATTCAAGTCATCAACATCAGCTACTTCTGAACTACTCGACTTGGTCTTATCTAAACCAATGTTCCGGATTTCCTTCCACATTTGTATGTTACCTACAGCAGCACCGAATAGCACGAGTAGTTAAATTTCGCTGATTTTATAACTTTTACAACACGCCTTCGAATGATTTTAAATTCAGTGTACAACTTAGGTGTTTTGTACCTTTTCCATCTATTATATGCACGATCACGTTGAACTATAAGTAGCTTGATTTGGTTATTGAACCAAGGTCGTTGCTGATGCTTAACATGCCTTGATTTCTGAGGTACATATTCATCAATGAGCTCAATTAACCTGCTTTGAAAAAAACAAATTTGGTCATCAACTGAATCAGTTCTGTAAATGCAATGCCAGTCTATATTATCAAAAGCATGCTCCAGAACACTATAATTAATATTTTTGAAATCACGGTAACTAAAAGTCAACGACGAAGGACTGACTTGAAAGTCAAATGTAAGAAATATGGCATCATGCTTAGAGAAAATAGGTATTGACATTTGGTCATACAACAAAACTTTAGATAGAGCATCAACAAAAAATTTATCAAGAAGAGTATTACCAGTTTTAGTGAAATGCGTAGGTGTAGTTTTATTCACCGGAACTAGACCAACAGTTTGCATACTAGAAACTAATAAGTTTTCTTTCAAGAGATTACTGTTGAAATCACCAGCTATGAGAAAACGGCATAGTAAATATTTCTAATGAATTCAGGAAAGTCAACAGTTCGATTTGGTCTGTATACACTTCCGACAAGTAACTTATGAGACTCATAACTAATTGTTACAAAAACATATTCAATATTTTCATCAGGAGCAGATTTACAATCCATTTTGCACCCCAGAGCATCGCGTACGAAAATTGCTGCACCACCTCCATGACTCCGCCTATCAGCACGGAAAATTTTAAATCCATTTAATTTCAATAATGCATCCTGCATACCTGAATGGAACCAAGTTTCTGTTACACAAACCACTTCGACCCCCGAACCCTCAAAAATATAGCGAAATTCATCAATTTCGTTGACAATACTTTGTGCATTGACATGGCATATATTTACGCCTTTCTTTTGTTTACAAAGGATGCGCATTAAAATATGTGCATTATCTTTTAAACGAACTAAATCATCAAATGAAGTCAGTAACATGTTTAAAAGATTGTGCAATTAGTCTGACCACCTTGTGGATAATTTTGTAAAAACAGTTTTTGTTGCAATAATAAATACATACGTTATGATAAAATAAAAGCTTAAATATACAGCTATGGATATATAAATGGCACATTTTTTTATATTGTGTAGGTGTAGGTCCGCTTATAAAAATAAATAACAAAATGGATAAGTTTCAATATTTGGACACATTGACAAACCATATGGAACCACATGCAATTCATTCCATGCCAATTAAGTGGACATTATTGCCATATAATGACACTAAATACTCCTCCAAAGTAGGGAATAATTGGTTTTGTGCGGAAAAGATCGACATAATTTCAATAGAGAACCTGTAGAACGAAGTCAAGGTTGAAATCGTAAAAAAGAATTATACAAATATGGCCGATATTTGGTCTGCCGCACAGAAAGATTAGTACGTCATATCCAAAACAAAACGCGAAAAATTGTGGAGAGTGTGGGTCGCACGTGTAAAGCTATCATCAAAAAAAAAATCCACAGCACAAGATCTCAATGATCTAAATGTTTTTGCATACCAAAAAGTCAACAAATGCAATTTGAACACGATATTTTCTCTTTTTCTCCAGATTGTTCATCAGTTTTTTTACATTTTGATAAATTTTTTTTTTTTTGTTAATGGATTATTGCTGAAGTTCGTATTATTATTAAATATGAAGGATATATCTATGCAAAAAACCAAACACTTGTTGTTTGTTAATAATATTTACGATACTGTAGCATTAGAAAGAAAATATAAAAAAATGTGCCATTTATATATCCACAGCTGTATTTGGAAGTAAATAAGAAAAATTGTTGAAAAAATGCATAAACTTAGCCGATGATATTTTCATGGTTGCTGTTGCGAAATGTAGAATCAAGATTATTACCATCAGTATTATTATTATTATTGGGCCCAACTATTTGAGACAACTTATGCTCCGAATCTATGCAGAGTTCAGTGTCCTCGCGGTTCTTTTTCATATAAACACGTCCACTTCTAGTAAACACCGACCGTATTTGTTTTCTTTTTTTAAATTGTAAGACTGAGTTAAGAATTTTGTGGTTGGCTTTCGTATGGCTTTCATTCACATATATAGGAACATTTGATTGAAATCCAATATTATGGAAGCGAAGGACATTATTATATTCACGTCTAAAAGACGATATTGATTTTAATAAAAGATGCTTATTTGTCGGCGACGCAAGTTTAATCAAGACTGGTGCATCAGTTCGGATGGATTGGCTTTTGGTTGATCAGAGTAAAGTTTCTGCCTACTTTCCACCTGGGGATTGCCAGAGCGATCTCTGAGCCGACCATTAGCAAGTTGACACACAGCCTCCCCGCTGGCTCCGTCTGGGTAGCTATCTCCGCATCCGCTGAGATAGTGAGCGAATGTGTGCAGCGCGTCTTCCCTGGAAGTAAAATGGGTTGTGCGCAGGGTTTGATACCCGCCACGTAAAAAAAAGATTCCAATGAAAACCAAAAAAAAGCCTCGGATACAGAACCCCTCAACGTTGACGACCACTGCAAACGAAAAAAGGACTATGATTTAAGGATATGCACCTGGAATATCCGGACCCTCAATAGGGAAGGTGCCTCTATCGAATTGGCGGATGCCCTCAAAAAAATTAAGGCTGATATCACCGCCATCCAGGAAATAAGATGGATAGGACAAGGTTGCTCTAACCAAACAAGTTGCGATATCAACTACAGCTGCCATGCGGAGAGGCGCGAATTGGGATGCGGATTCGTTGTAAGCAAGAGACTTCGCCACCATATCTCCAGGCTTACGCCTGTGAACGAAAGGTTGGCTACGATCCGCATAAAGGCTCGATTCTTTAACATCAGCTTGATTGCGCGCACGCCCCGACGGAGGAAAAGGACGATGTTGTCAAAGATGCCTTCTACGCGAGACTCGAGGAAGTATACGACCGCTGCCCGGCCCACGATGTTAAGATTGTACTCGGGGATTTCAACGGAAAGGTCGGAAGAGAAGGTATATTTGGCCCCACTGTCGGTCAGTTTAGTCTCCATGAGACCACCTCAAACAACGATCTACGGCTGATCGACTTCGCCGCGGCACGAAACATAGTAGTAAGTAGCACCAGATTTCAACACCTCAACATAGCCACCTGGTTTCCCCTGATCAGAAAACACGAATCCAAATCGATCATGTTGTGATCGACGGAAGGCATGCTTCCAGCGTGCTAGACGTTCGTCAATATTGACTCCGATCACTATCTTGTTGCAGCCAAGATACGCATGCGGCTGTGCAATGCAAAGGATGTACGCTCTGGTACGCAACGAAAGCTGGACGACGCTAAGCTTGCACTCACATCGGACGGCCGAAGCCTATTCCGCTCACCTCTCAGAACTGCTCCTTCAACCTGACTCTCTACCCGATGATGCCGGTGGACTTTGGGCGCATATTTCCCGCTCCATGCGCTCTGTCGCTGAGGAAGTCATTGGTTTCCGACGCCCACCTCCGCGAAATCAATGGTATGACCAGGAGTGTCGCGAAGCTACTGCAGTGAAAAACGCCGTATACAAAGGAACCCTGCAGTCAGCCGCAACGCGAGCCGTGCGCGGAAACTACCGGGAAAAGAGAAAGGAAGAGAGGCGCCTTTTCAGACCCAAGAAACGAGAGCAGGAAAGGCGTGAGCGTGAGAAACTCGAAGTGTTACGAGGCAGGAATGATGCTCGAAAATTTTACCAACAAGTCAAGCGTCTGACCCAAGGTTTTGTTACGCCTGGCATTTAGTAGGAAAAGAAACTCACAAAACTTTCGGCCTCGACCACCGAAGTCATTCCCGGCTAGGGCGCGGTTTTCCCATTGCCACTTGTGGCGCATCATAGAAAAAATGCAAAAATTTAAAAAAAAATATTTTCTAACGGGGAGCAGAAAAACCCAAGGTCCCTTCCCCTAAATTTTTCAAGATGGCATCACGGCTGCACCCAGCCCAGCATCTCCCCCAAATTCACTGCCTAGCAATTCTTCATACTTTTTTTTAAATTAAAAAGAAAGTTATTTTAAGTTTTACTATTATTATTTCTTTTTTCTTTAATTTTCCTTTGCACAAAATTTTCCTTCCTTGCGCTATACAATTCTAGCCTAAGTGAATTCACTGTGAGATGGACAGGAAAATAAATTCAAAAATCAATATTAAATAGAAAAATATGTATAATATAAATATGTATAAATATATATATAAGAAAAAATTCAAAAAAAAATACAAAAAAAAATCCGTAACAAATTTATGACTTAGCTGGTGTGGTTGTCGACGACTCTGGTGGCTGTTGATGACGTAGCTGTTGCATAGGTATGTATATTTGTTGTTGCTTTCATTTTTGGGGTGGTGTCAGGTGTTGTAATTTGTTGTTGTAATTCGGTGTTCTTTTTTTCTTTCTTCATTTTTCTTCTTGGTTTCAAGCTTTCTTATTTTTAATCAATTTTTGTCTTTATTTTTAAGTTATTTTAGATTTTATAATATTTTCTTTCTTTAATTTCACTTTCTTTTTTTTTCAATATTACATTAAATATACATAATGCCAATTTAATTTAATTTATTTTAATTATATTATTAATTAAACTATTATTATATTGTTGTTCTTTTTGCTGTTGATGTGAATATTTTCATGTTACCATTTTTTTTATTTAATTAGTGTTGAGTTGATTGAAAATAGTGAGATTTTTATTTCAATGAGTTTATATTTTATTTTTTTTGTTTATTAATAAATGGAAATACACTTTTAACGCGATCTTGGCTCTAATGGCAAAATGTCAATCGCTGCCGTAGCGCTTTACACCACTTCATCACTTCGATGTTTTTCTGCATTTTTTTCATAACTTTGCGTTGCTATATAAAATTTTCTCATTCTGCAGTTGTTTAATTCAACACTTGTTTTCTTTTTATTTTTAAAATTATTATTTAAGTGTTATTTGCTGGTTTAATTTTAGTCCAAACTTTTGCTGCTACTTGAATTCTTTTCGACTTCACACACATTTATTTCACTTTATAGTTAATTTCTATCATTTCCATTCCCGAAATTTTATAGTTTCTACAATGTCTTTTGCACATATTATATTTATGAAACGTCCACTTTTTTTATGGTTTGCAACCGCGTGCGACAGAACAACCGAAGAAACCTCGCAGCTTGCGACCGTACGCGAATCAATCAAAACCCTATTGAACTTTTTTCCTTTAACAGGAGATTAAGGTGTTAATAGAGACGCCGTAATGTGCGTTTCTATTGGACAAAAGTCAAAAGAGGTGTCAAACAGCAATTGGGCGATTTTATCGGCTGATTTTGAACATTTTCATATCTCGATTGAAGGTTCTAATGTAGCCGGAAGGTGGCTGAAATCAAAATTTGACATTTGCACTTCAATCGAGGTATGTTGCCGTATCTTTTAACGAATTGCAATCGCGTTGACAACTTCTTAACGTACTTCCAACGTTTTGAAAGTGGAAATCCGTAACAAACCTGCTTTGTTATAAGACTTTTAGTTGACAGAACAAACAGGAAATGGATTTCAAGACAAAATTATTATCCCGAACTGTTTGTAAAAAAAAAGATTTTTGAAAAGAGAAAAAAAAACTGTGTTTTAAATTGAAAATTTAGAAATACACGTGTGGCACGACCCACGTAAAGCCGGGCAAAATCAAATATATATGTCTTAAAGCGTTAGGGTTGAATTTTATCCGCGGAAATGTTCCAATAAAGTTTCCATTTAAATCCTCCAATTCATACAGCGCACTTCCAATTTTCCTCCTAATTCGGCACTTCAAAAATTTCCTGTTGAATTTAGAATTAATGCCTTTAGCAAAATTGCTCTGGCTAATATTTTCTTTAAAATCCTCCTGGCCTACGCGATAATTGACAGGTTTAGATCGAGTGTTATATGTTTTGGTTGCTTTTTCGTGTGCAACTGCCAAGTTTTTGCAAATTTTTTCTCGCACTCGATTAAGGCGATCAGAATTATGTTCGATTTCGATATCACCGGTTTTTAAACAATTTAGCTTTTCGAGCAATTCATAAGACGAAGCATGCTGGCACATATTTTGTCCAAAAACAGCAAAGTAGGGAGAACTCTTTATCGCTGAATGGTAGTCGCTGCGCAAAATCGAGAGAATTTGGGGTATATATCGATCCCAGCTACAATGATCAGTTTGATTTTCCAGAAAAATTCTTAGCTTTACAATGATTTCGCGGTTAGCACGCTCAGAGGCATTTGCTTGCGGTGAATAGAGGCCAGTTTTAATATGACTTATGCCATAGTCAGAGAAAAATTGTTGCATATCTTTCGATATGAACTGTTTGCCATTATCACTATGGATATACTGAGGCACGCCAAAAGATGGAAAAATTTCCGTTTGAAAGAAATTGATTACATTTGTAGTGGTTGCAGCACGCATTGGCTTAAGAAAAATATATTTTGTTAAATGGTCAAGAGCAATAAAAAGAGAAGTGTTTTTGGTGGTTTTATTCATGGGATAAGGACCCAAAAAGTCACAATACAGTCGCTGGAAAGGACGTTCCGTTACAAAAGATTGACCCATAGGTGGTCGTAAAAGTTTATTTGTTGGTTTGGCACATTTGCAAATGTCACAGTTTTCGACGTAGGTTTTTATGTCTTTTACCATGGAAGGCCAAAAGTATTTTTGACGGACCCTCGCAAGTGTTTTGACATAGCCGCCATGACAACCAGAAATTGAGTCGTGAGCAAACTTTATAGCTTCTGTAGCCAAACTTTTAGGCAACCATAATCTCCACAAATCACTTTCTTCGTTTTCAATTCCTCGCCTGAATTTGACACGCTTGTATACAAGATTATCATTTAAATTGATGCACAAGTCTGGCAATGAGGATTGATTTTCAGTGATTGTTTTGCGTAAGTTTTGGTATTCAGTGGAATTGAATTCGGGTGAAGAAAGGTCAATGTCTGACGTAAGTTTTGGTGTAGAAATTTCGTCTACATCGAAGCGAGACAAAGCGTCTGGAACTACATTTAGAGAACCTTTGCGGTGCTCAATTTTAAAGTCGAAGCACTGCAATGCCAAACTCCAGCGCGCCAGTCGATTGTTTAAATCCTTCTGAGTCATAAGCCACTTAAGGCTCGAATGGTCAGTTATGACTCGAAAAGGTAATCCCTCAATGTAGGGGCGAAATTTTTTTATACACACCACTGCGGCCAAGCATTCCAGCTCTGTAACTGTGTAGTTACGTTGCGCTTTATTAAGCTTTTACGAACGCAATGGGGTGTTCCTTGCCGTCATTATCAAGCTGGAAGAGAAGACCGCCTACACCAATACGAGACGCGTCACACTGAATGGAAAATTCACGAGAAAAATCTGGTTGAGCCAGCACAGGGGCTGAAGAAAGAGCAACTTTAATTTTTTTAAAGGACTCATTGCATCGTTCGTCAACTGAAAACGACCTGGTTTCTTTTTGAGACAATCTGTCAATGGACCAGCCAAATTTGAAAAATTACTTATGAAGGATCGGTACCAATTGGCCATGCCAATAAAGCGAACTCTCCGATGGCATTTACCTTTTCAGGGTCCACCTTCAAGCATCCATGACCTATGCGATACCCTAGGTACTTGATTTCCCTTTGGCAAAATTTGCTTTTGGCCACATTTATGGTCAGCTTAGCGCTCCTCAAACATTTGGCGACTTCGCGCAACAACTTCATGTGAGTGTCAAAATCTGAACTACAAACCAACAAATCGTCCAAATAGACGAATACATTTTCACGCAATATCGATGGAATGACCTTGTCCATCAGACGGCTCATTGTCTGTGGACCATTACACAGCCCAAAGGGCATAACTTTATAATGATATAAATGTCTTCCAGGGATAACAAATGCGGTTTTTTCTTTAGAGGATTCGGACAGTTTTATTTGAAGAAAAGCATCCTTCAAATCAATTCCGCTTATAAAAAATGTATCTTTTAGCCTACTTAGCAACCCGTTGATATGGGGTAACGGATAAGAATCCTTTTTGGTCAAATCATTGAGCTTGCGTGAGTTGATACAGAGCCTTACTTTTCCTGGTTTGCGCACCAAAACAGCAGGACTACACCATGGTGAATTCGATTCCTCGATTACTCCCATGCCCAATAGCCTATCAACTTCTTGGTAAGCTTCTTCTTGCATTGGAGGTGACAGAGGAAAATGTCGCGATTTGACTGGCACAGCGTCTCCAGTGTCTATATGGTGCGCGAGTAAATCTGTACAACCCAGACCGAGTTTTTCGAAAGAAGGAAACTGCAAAATAACCTTTTCAAGCTCAAGTTGTTCTTCTGGCGAAAGGATATGGAAATCAGGTGTTTCTGATGGGTCTTTACTGATACTAAGTGAATTTACTTGAGGAAAAATTTCTGGAGCTATAGCAAATGCTTGCCAAAAATCTACTCCAAAATACGCCTCTTGGCTGAGTGACGGTGCAATATAAAAATTAATGTTTCTTGTTACATTTTTGAAAGTAACAGCAAGGTTACAATAACCAATAACATTTTGCTTTTTACCATCAGCCGTAGATAGGAACGTTTTCAGAGGCTTTATAGAAATGTTGTGATTTTCCACAAATGTCAGGCAATTTTTGCCCAAAACAGAAACACTGGCTCCTGAGTCCAGCAAGCCAACTAAATATTCATCAAAGATTTTCACTTTGGCAAAAGGACGATCATCGCCGTCAACAGCAAGTTTGGTAGATTCTATTATTTTTTTGTAACTTCTGCGTTTTTTGTATCTTAGTCTGCACTTTTTTTGTTTTCTCAACTTTTTGTTGGAGCAGAGCTCATTTTTAAAAATTCGATTTTTAGCTACTTCGTAGCGAATTTCACGCTCTTGGAAATTTAAGAAATCGGTGTTTGTTTGACACACAAAGTCACGGCAGAAAAGTTTCAAAATTTTAATTTTTTCAATATTCGGTGGAGATAAATTTGCAAAATTTAAGTTTGAGTTTAATCTGAACTCGGGGTCGGTCGGGAAGAACGTGTGTCCCCGGTGGCCATCACGCTCTGTCTGTGGTTTCCCTGGTGGTTATTTGGACATTTTGGAGTTAATACTCCTTTTTGTCCACATTTGAAGCAGAAAATGGTGGTTATCGCCTCAGGACAATAAATATAAGAATGTCCGAGCTGCAAACAGTTCCAACATTGTATTTTGGAATAATCTGGTTTCGAAAAGCGGCGAAAAACTTGCAACGCTTCCATTTGTGGGTCAAATTCAAAATTGCCATTTTCATCATTTGAAACAATGTCAATTTCATGTACCTGCCTTTGCGGGTTAAAAAAGGATGGTTGGTTTTTTGTCTCAGAGAGCACCTGTTCAGCCCTTCGGGCGGCCTCACGAAATCCTTCCAGACTCGTCGAGTTGCTATCAAACAACATACATTTCAGATTGGCGTTGAGATTCTCTTTTATTATTTTGACCAACACCCTATCTGTCATAGGCCGACTCATACGAAAGTTTTTCGAAACCATATCATCATAAAAATCATCGAAGGATTATTTAAGATGTTGCTTCCTTAACGACATTTCATGAATGATTTCGTGATCGTCTTCGGACTTGCCAAATTGTTTTTCCATGGCAATGCAAAGTTGTGGATAGTTAGCAGTAGGATTTTGCCTGCTAAATTGCCAAAACCACTTCTCAGCTTTCCCCGTCAAAAGAACATGAAAATTTAGGAACAAATGATCAATAGAGCATCTCGTCATTTCACAAAGTGTTTCGGCTTTGAAAATGAAATCGGCGACGTTGCCAGATCCATCGTAGGAAATTTTCCAGTCCTGCAATCTTGGAAAATTTTCAGCCCTAGGGGTATAAGCCGGTTGTGGACGAGGTTGAGGATCGCCTCTGGAAAATTGTGGGGCTTGAGCAGACATCCTATTATTTAGGCTATCAACGTTGGATCTCATATCCTGTAGATCCCTTTTCATTTCATCCTGGCTGGTAAGAATTGCCTGACTCAGAAGTCTGACGAGAGAGTCCATCGCAGCGGCACTTGCGCTTGTGGTTGCTTCTTGATTGTCGTGAGTTAGAGCATTTTCAGGGGAATTTTCGGGCTCTGAATCGGCCATATCGAAATTTGGGTTTTGAGGGTTTAGCTCCGAACGCGTTGTATGTAAAAATTGCAAATTGGAAATATCGAGTAGATTTTGTTTTGACCCGTCAGAATCAACTCCCAAGTGTTCTGGTTGACCTACCGAAGGATCAGGCTGGACTGTCAAGGATTCTGGTTGATCTACCAAAGAAAATTCTACAATGGCAGGATCTTGGAGCGCACGCTCAATACTGACTATGGAAGCAGTCGAAAACCTAGCTGGTGAATGCACCACTCGAGGGTTTTTGGAAGTAACAAATGACCGGTTAGAACTCGACGTACTTGCGTCGTTACTAGTGGGTCTACCTCTACCTCTAATTGGGGTTCTTTTGGTGTTAGTTCCTCGAGTAGATCGAGTATTATGCATACTATTTATAAAGTATAAATATAGTGCCACTCTAGGAACCGAACGACCGGAAGAAAAATATATGTAAAAAAATATATGTAAAAAAAAATAAAAAATAAAATAAAATAAAATAAATAAAGAAAATTTTTGTAGTAATTATAACTAATTACAAGTTATTTTTACAAGGAGGGAAAACGTAAGCCTTCGAAGTATTGAATAAACTAATCAAACTTCAAAATAAATGTGAGATAATAAAAAAAATTTTTGTTGTAATTATAACTAATTACAATTTATTTTTCCGAGGGAAAACGTAAGCCTTCGAAGTATTGAATAAACTAATCCAACTTCAAAATAAATGTGAGATAATAATAAAAAAAAAGGTAGATCTAAATTTAAAGAAAGCCCTGTCAGGCCAAATAAAAGTAAGCGCTAAAAAAAAAGAATGATTTAAATGGAAAAAAAAATTTAAATAATAAAAAATGAGAAAATATATATATAAAAAAAAATATCGGATGGAAAAAAAAGTAAATTGTAAATATCCGCAAAGAAAAATCGTTAGGATTTCAAAAAAAAAAACTTTTGACAAAAATATGACTTGCTAATCAGGGGAAATGCCAGCGCGAATAAACCGCGATGCCAAAAAGAAAGGACCCGTAACTAGAAAATCCGCTACTCCCGTCGTGCGCCTACCCTACACCAACATGGGCCGGCTCTGGCATCACGTCCTGATGCTACCAGGCCTCACCCATGCCGACGCAAGGGGCACACGCAAAAAAAGAAAATACAAAAAAAAATAGTGTTTTTCCTTTTTTTTTTCTCAAAAAAAAAACTAAAAAAATTGGTTCACCGACCGTTATGGTAGGATCACCCCCCGTTGGACATGTTGCCCCCCCCCCCAACACGAGCCGAGCCTCGCACCGCACGCAGCACCGGTTTTTAAAGTGTCCAGTAACTGGGACTGATGCGAGAACCCGCCCGCGTCGAAAACGCAATCCAACACGGGATGAAAGCTACCATGAGGGTCGGTGCGAAGTTACAGCCGCCCACTGTGGGTACAGACGCTGACCAGGAAGCCGCCCAATGTGGGTACAGACGCTTCCTGGATTCGCTGGGATACGCGGGATCGCTAACCCCGTCATCCCTTTTTCAAGGAATGCCCCTGCGTTTCAAAAAAAAATCGAAAATTTAAAAAAAATCAAAAACAAAATGAAAGCCATTTTGCTTTCGTTGGACGCCATCTATGTTACGCCTGGCATTTAGTAGGAAAAGAAACTCACAAAACTTTCGGCCTCGACCACCGAAGTCATTCCCGGCTAGGGCGCGGTTTTCCCATTGCCACTTGTGGCGCATCATAGAAAAAATGTAAAAATTTAAAAAAAAATATTTTCTAACGGGGAGCAGAAAAACCCAAGGTCCCTTCCCCTAAATTTTTCCCGAGCATCTCCCCCAAATTCACTGCCTAGCAATTCTTCATACTTTTTTTTAAATTAAAAAGAAAGTTATTTTAAGTTTTACTATTATTATTTCTTTTTTCTTTAATTTTCCTTTGCACAAAATTTTCCTTCCTTACGCTATACAATTCTAGCCTAAGTGAATTCACTGTGAGATGGACAGGAAAATAAATTCAAAAATCAATATTAAATAGAAAAATATGTATAAATATATATATATAAGAAAAAATACAAAAAAAAATACAAAAAAAAATCCGTAACAAATTTATGACTTAGCTGGTGTGGTTGTCGACGACTCTGGTGGCTGTTGATGACGTAGCTGTTGCATAGGTATGTATATTTGTTGTTGCTTTCATTTTTGGGGTGGTGTCAGGTGTTGTAATTTGTTGTTGTAATTCGGTGTTCTTTTTTTCTTTCTTCATTTTTCTTCTTGGTTTCAAGCTTTCTTATTTTTAATCAATTTTTGTCTTTATTTTTAAGTTATTTTAGATTTTATAATATTTTCTTTCTTTAATTTCACTTTCTTTTTTTTTCAATATTACATTAAATATACATAATGCCAATTTAATTTAATTTATTTTAATTATATTATTAATTAAACTATTATTATATTGTTGTTCTTTTTGCTGTTGATGTGAATATTTTCATGTTACCATTTTTTTTATTTAATTAGTGTCGAGTTGATTGAAAATAGTGAGATTTTTATTTCAATGAGTTTATATTTTATTTTTTTTGTTTATTAATAAATGGAAATACACTTTTAACGCGATCTTGGCTCTAATGGCAAAATGTCAATCGCAGCCGTAGCGCTTTACACCACTTCATCACTTCGATGTTTTTCTGCATTTTTCTCATAACTTTGCGTTACTATATAAAATTTTCTCATTCTGCAGTTGTTTAATTCAACACTTTCAACGTTTTCTTTTTATTTTTAAAATTATTATTTAAGTGTTATTTGCTGGTTTAATTTTAGTCCAAACTTTTGCTGCTACTTGAATTCTTTTCGACTTCACACACATTTATTTCACTTTATAGTTAATTTCTATCATTTCCATTCCCGAAATTTTATAGTTTTTACAATGTCTTTTGCACAAATTATATTTATGAAACGTCCATTTTTTTTTATGGTTTGCAACCGCGTGCGACAGAACAACCGAAAAAACCTCGCAGCTTGCGACCGTACGCGAATCAATTATTTTTTCAACTGCCGCCTGCATCAATATCTGTACTTCTTGTACGCTTCTTTGTTAGCATCGCGTGATGTCGCTTGCCAACCACACATAAATACATATACGTACAAAAAAAAATTGAACGGCAGCCTTGGCCCATTAGTGCCAACATTAGCCTTTTTGACCTGTCTGACATTTCTACATTTGACAGGCGTGGAACATATAGTTTTTTTTTTCGTTTATATATACTTATGGATACAGGGTGGTAACATTTGCTTATCTTTACGTTAATTTTAGTGGGAATAGTAAGAATAGTGCAAGAAAATCAAAATCAAAACCCTTTTGAACTTCTTTCCTTTAACAGGAGATTAAGGTGTTAATAGAGACGCCGTAATGTGCGTTTCTATTGGACAAAAGTCAAAAGAGGTGTCAAACAGCAATTGGGCGATTTTATCGTCTGTTTTTGAACATTTTCATATCTCGATTGAAGGTTCTAATGTAGCCGGCAGGTGGCTGAAATCAAAATTTGACATTTGCACTTCAATCGAGGTATGTTGCCGTATCTTTTAACGAATTGCAATCGCGTTGACAACTTCTTAACGTACTTCCAACGTTTTGAAAGTGGAAATCCGTAACAGTTTCAAGCCCGGAGCATCTACCTGTAAAGATGAACACGGAAATCTGGCTACGGATACGCAAGGTACACTGAGATTAAGGAGGGAACACTTTTCCAAGCTGCTTGCTGGCGATGACTCACCAATCCCGCCTTTGGAGAAATTAACCCGATGCCACCAATCAACGACGATGGTGTGGACGTACCACCACATAGCCATGACGCGGTACGAGTTGTGATACAGCGACTTAAGAACAACAAAGCGGCCGGTGCTGACGGCCTGCCTGCTGAATTGTTCAACACCGGTGGCGATGAGCTGATAGGGTGTATGCATCAACTCATCTGCAAAATATGGCTAGCAGAAAGCATACCCGACGATTGGAATCTCTTATGCTGAAGAAAGGTGACCCTACAATTTGCGCGAACTACCGGGGAATCAGTCTTCTTGCCATCTCATACAAGATCCTGTCGACCGTACTGTGTGAAAGACTTAAGTCGTTCGCCAACACACTGATTGGGCCTTATCAGTGCGGCTTTAGACCTGGTAAGTCCACCATAGACGAGATCTTCACACTACGTCAAATACTGGAACAGAAAAACAGATCGATACCCATCATCTCTTTATCGATTTTAAGGCTGCTTTCGATAGCCCGATACGGGATTGCCTGTATGCCACCATGTCTAAGTTCGGTATACCTGCGAAACTAGTGCGGCTTTGCAGAATGACGTTGAAAACACATCCAGCTCCGTCAGGGTAGGAAAGGACCTCTTCGAACCATTTGATACCGAACGAGGTTTCAGACAAGGCGATCCACTATCCTGTAACCTCTTCAACTTTTTGATAGAAGGGGTGTTGCGAAAAGCCAGTGTACATCGTAATGAAACTATTTTCTACAAAAGTGTCCAGCTCCTTGCATATGACGATGATATTGATATCATTGGACGTTGTAAGCAAGATGTTACTACTGCGTTTTCTGCTATCGAAAAAGAATCAGCGAAGGTGGGTTTTACGGTGAACGAGGGCAAAACAAAGTATATGCTGTCCACAAGCAGGGAGACGCGGCGCATTGGATCCAACATTACTGCGAACAGCTATACTTTCGAAGTTGTCAAGGAATTCACCTATCTTGGCACCGCCGTGAACACCCAAAACGATATCAGCTTGGAGATAAAGCGAAGACTCACTCTTGCTAATAGGTGTTACTACGGTCTCAGTAAGCAATTGAGTAGTAGAGACCTTTCTCGCGCGACAAAACTGACACTCTACAAGACGCTCATCTTACCCGTGCTACTCTACGGTGCAGAAGCATGGGTTGTGTCGCAGACCGATGCAACCACACTTGGGGTGTTTGAGAGAAAAATTCTTCGCAAAATCTTCGGTCCTGTTCACGTCGGCGACGACTACCGTATTCGAATGAACCATGAACTGTACGAGCTCTACGATGACATCGACATAGTCAAGCGCATCACTATCCAACGTCTGCGCTGGCTGCGACATGTTGTGCGTATGGACGAAGAAGCTCCGGCGAAAAAGGTGTTTGATGCGGAAGCCGCTGGGCGACGACGGAGAGGAAGACCATGCCTCCGATGGAAAGACCAAGCCGAGGAAACCCTATCCACGCTTGGTGTGACTGATTGGAAAAGGCGCGCGCGAAGCAGAGGCGCCTGGAGAGAGCTTTTGAGGTCGGCCGTAGCCCGGTAACGGGTTGTTATGGCCACCCAAGTAAGTAAGTATAATATGCAATACGAATTGATAAATATCTTTCTCATATAAAATGTTCAGCTATATGTAACCGTTCATGGTATAAGAAGATGTTAAGCTCAAATTCAAAACAAAAATTCAAAATTTTTAACTGCACTTGTTAGTCTTGCATTGAACGTGAAATTATCTACCCCATACGGTTAAATGAGGCATTAGGCTTAGTATAAATAATTTTTTGGTTTTGGAGCCAAATCATTTTATTTGTTATTACTCTAGTCAAATTAGACGAAAAAAAGGCGTAGGTTTGCAATAATTCGCATAGAGCTGAAAATTGGTAAACGTCTTAAATACACTATTACAAATAAAATGTCAAAAGTCCCCGCCGATCCTACTTCTTCAAACATTTTTATTCAAGGTCAAACTGAGAAATATCGGTTTTTCGCATATTTCTCTTAAACGGCAAAAGCCATCGTAAAAATTGGTTTCAAAAAGTTATATAATAACATATTCCATTGAGTAACGATTGGACTCAACAAATTGTCGAAAAAATTAATATATTCTGAAAATGTGGCATTAGCTTCTCTCACTCAATCGCTTCTAGCTTTTGTGGTCGATTTTCTTTCGGTATATCTTAATTTTTGCGTAAAAGTATCAGCTCTAAGCATAATTATTTTTGTTTATTTTATTTCTATTTTTCCGTGGTCACAGAATCAAATTTGATAAATAAAAAAACTCATTTTAAGTGATCAAGTGGCTTTGGATCAAATGCGACTGCCCAATTTCTAATAGAAACACAAAATTTTTTTGCAGATCTTATTTTTTACCCTCATTCTATTAGAAAATGCTTGTGGAGCGAAACAAATAACACTTTTGCACATTTCATACATTTTGTGGGTGCTCTAATGTATAAGTTATATAAGTGTTGACCCATAAAAAAATGGTCTCAAAGATTAACTCAGTTTTTTACAAATTTAGTAGTCTTTTTTCTTTAAGCAATAAGATAAATTAAGAGAGTTTTTTTATTGCAGTTGTGTTTAAAAATGTGTCTTACAACCACAACTAAATAAATAGAATGCTACAAGAGCGAATGAAGTTCGGATAACGGTAATTTTTCAATTTGTTGTAAGTCAAGTTTGATGTCACGTCCGTATCCCCAAAACATAATTTGTTATTCCCATTAGAATGTTAGCGGTCATACATGATTGAAACTCTGGTGAGTCGTTTTCAGTTCGAAAATGTTACACGTCGCCGATGACCTTGACTATGAAACATGTTATTACTGAGGTTATTCTGAGCAAGTGTATCTATAAATGTAGGGCTCGCTTGGACCTTCTTGAAATTTTCTTTTTGATTGAAAATCGCATTCTTCACTATTTTTATGTTCAACTATTGTATCTAGCGAAGCCAGTGTGGGACGTATTGGAGAACGTAAGCCCGAACCGACCGCATACGGCCTATATACATATATACTCTTACTCAAATTACCATAAAAATAACATATTTCAAGGTCAAGAGAGACGTAACATATTCCGAATGAATAAAATCTATTTAAATTACATAAAAGCACAAAAATTATGTGTTTCACTACTTAAATTACTGTAAGGGAAAAATTTGTCACGTCCGTAATGTCACGTCCGCTATCACATTTTCGCTTGCATAAGAAAAACTAAAACAGATATTCTTTGAAAAATATGTGCATTATATAAAAGCATAGTTCAGCTTTATTTTAGCATTTTTAGAAAAAAAATTTGTTTATCATATTTCGCTGAAATTCGCATATTTGTGTATGCGCCTCAAAAGCACTTCCATTTTGTGTCATGTCCGTATAGCTATATATTGGTTAATATCTTGGAACTGCATGTTCAATCGAACCCTTTATTTTTCCTAAATATAGACCTCCCTTAGTACTACACAATAAGCTAAAACTAGAGCACAACTTTCCATTGGACTTTGTTTTTTCATTAAATCATCCGAACGAATGTCACGCCCGTAGCTGCAGAAATACCCATATGTATTTCTTGAAAAGCTTCATGTTAAGCAAATTCTTGACGGATATTTAACTCGTCATACCAAAGTAAACCATTCTGAGACGACATGAGGAGCGTCGGAACAAAAACCGATAAATCGGTTTCGTGTTCTTTGTGGGAAATTGTAAAAATATAGCCAAGTTCATGGTTTTCTAATTTGGAATTGAACCAAATCTATCAATTTATTCATGTTGGAATCACTGTTTGGAAACCTAAATTCTGCATTGGTGTGCACGGTACTTCTTGATAAAAAAAAAAAAAAAACAAAATGGACACATCGGTTTTTGAACAAACCAACTGGATATATCGGTTTTTGATAAAACACTGTAGGATATATCGGTAGATTAGATACTTAGTTTCCAATCAAAGAACTTTATTCAAAGTCACATCACAATATAATTCTCTTAGGTATTTTAAAAGCATAAACTAAGGATTTACCGGTCATTGTTCCGATCATCATCTTCGTTTGGTACGATTGGCGCATTTATCGGTTTATGTTCAGATCTGGGTATTTCGCGGAAGGATTTGGAGCGGACTTATCAGCTTTCGACCAGGTTACATTGAATATAGAAAGATATGTAGGAAAACATCCAATTGAGATCATTAACAAAAAAAAGTTAAAATGTGATTTATCGATTTTGTTGCGACACTCCTCACATAGAATTAATTGAACGGAAAATAACAAAATTGTCCCTACATATATTTAGTATTATATGAATGTTGAAAAGCCATAATTTGAACAGTGTTGCGACTTGGATTTTTATTTATTTTGTGATTATGACATAATAGCTAAAACCTGTGAATGGACTTCACGGGCAATATATGAAAGTTGCAATAAATATCAACTGTATGATAGCGAAAATGGAAACTAAAAAAGTTTTTTTGACTTCTATTTTGCATTACTTGAAATATGTTCGAATTTGGAAATGCAGCCCAGATATCAATCGCATAAGTGATGTGACAGTGTGCTAGACCAAAATATATCAGTTTTTTTTCGAGGTTATTGAAAATTTTTCCTAACCTTAAAAGCAACCTATTTACCATTGCTAATTTATTTTCAATATAGTCAATATGGTCGCTTTTTTGCTATTCAAAGTCACTCGCCGAAGAAAAGATACGAGTGATTATTAATCGTTAATGAGCAACTACTCCTACTCTACTCATAGCTGCTAACTTTTTATCAAGAGAGTCAGCGTATTAATAAGATTTTTGACCTTTGAGCATAAATCATTGTGGATACGAGCATGTTTTCGACTATGTTCGTTTCTTTTTTTTCCTTTGCTGCATAAAGTCGCACATGATTCACAAAAATACTTGACTACTGTGATTGATTTGAAGAACGCGAGTACATTTTTTACAAAAATCATCCCCTATTATGCACTGTTTAATATGCAATGTAAGAGAAGAAAAATTTTTTTCTGCCGTGACGTATAGCGACAACTTCAGCCGTCATTTTGTGCTTAAAAGAAACTAATTTTTGAATTGAAATATTTTTGATTGTATTTTAGTGTATTTTTTACTGAATTCAAA
Source organism: Meiosimyza platycephala (assembly GCA_963662105.1). NCBI lineage: Eukaryota > Metazoa > Arthropoda > Insecta > Diptera > Lauxaniidae > Meiosimyza > Meiosimyza platycephala. The sequence goes on from OY759210.1 coordinate 46,650,703, forward strand.
TATTTTTTAATAAATTTAATTTTATTTATTTAACGTATGAAACACAACTAACTCAATATAATTTTTTTTTTTTTGTGAAAATAGAATTCAATACAACTACGATTTAAAGAACACAGTTTCTTATGTTAAAGTGTATTCTCCTACACTACCCCCTTCCTAGCAGAAAGCGACTTTCGTCAAATTTTTCTTAGAAGGTTGAATTATTGGAGGTGAGGAATATGTTGAGTTCCGTAAATTATAGTTAACTGTTATACTTGAGATATCTTCAAAAAAAGCGGGTTTCAAACGATCGATGGAGACAGTATCTTCTCGATTGTTTAATCTAATCTTGAAATATTTTTCCGATCTTTCCAAAACTTTGAAAGGTCCGAAATACTTGGGTAAAAGCGGTTTTTTTTTTGCATCCTTTCGTATCCAGACATATTGAGTTTTCAAAAGATCCTTATTGACAAATGATTTTTCTTTGCAACGATGATTTGATGTGTGTTGTGGTTTGATATTTTGCATCACATTTTTAAGTGAATTCAGAAAGTCATCAGAAGAACATCGCAAAATTTCATTTTCTTCAAAGAAATCTCCAGGAAGATGAAGTGTTTCGCCATACAACATTTCAGCGGCAGAGGCGTTTATATCTTCTTTGAAAGCTGCTCTAAGGCCTAGAAGAACAGTTGGTAATGATTTAGTCCACTGCGGATGTTTTGAGGGTGCGGTGAAAGCGTTCTACCAAACCGTTTGCTTGTGGATGGAAAGAAGTTGTATGCTGAAATTTAGATCCGAGAAAATTGCAGAGATCTTGAAAATTTTTAGAAGTAAATTGTCTCACACGATCGCAAATTATTTTATTTGGACAACCAAATCTAGATACCCAGCAATCATAGAAATTTCTACATACCGATTGTGATGTTATATCTTTTAGTGGTATTGCGTCTGGCCATTTTGAAAAGCGATCGATGATGGTAAGAATATACGAAAAACCCTCTGATGGTGGCAATGGTCCCACGATGTCAACTTGTACTTCAGAGAATCGTGGAAAGTGGAAACTTACCAATGCTGGTTTTTGTGTATCTTGTGACTTTAGATTTTTGACAAAATTCGCAAATTTTAGTCCAGTTACTACAGTCTTTGTTCATTGAAGGCCAAACGAATCGTTGTGCAATTAACCTCTTGGTTCCTCTGTATCCAGGATGCGACAAATTATGAAGTAAGTTAAATGTTGAACGCCGAAAACTTTTAGAAAGGCATGGTCTTGCTCTACCTTGCGATATATCACAGTACAATTCTGTAGTTGTTCCTGGTAGTTGAATTTGTCGGATTTGAAGTCCAGAATCAGTGGATAGAAGTTTTAAAAGTTCTTCGTCTGTTTTCTGAGCTTCAGAAAGACTTAAATAATCAATGACATCAATTTCATTAATTCTTGATAAAGCGTCAGCAACTGTGTTATCGATACCTGATATATGCACTATCTTGGTGGTAAACTGTCCAATAAAGTCCAAGTGTCGATATTGCCTCGGTGATGCCTTGTTAGGATTTTGACCAAATGCATACGTCAACGGCTTATGATCTGTATACAGAGTAAAATCTCTACCTTCTAGTATATGTCTGAAATTTTTAATCGCGCAATAAGCAGCAAGTAATTCCCGATCATACGCACTGTATTTGCATTCTGCAGAGTTAAGTTTTTTTGAAAAAAAGGTAAGTGGCTGCCATTTGTTTGCAATTCTTTGTTCTACAACAGCGCCAATTGCAAAGTCCGATGCATCTGTTTTAAGGGCTAATTTCGCATCTTCAATAGGATGAGCAAGAAGAGTTGCATTAGCAAGTTGATGTTTGCATTTTTCGAATGCTGTTTCTGCTTCAGTTGTCCATATGATGGGTTTCCTATCCTCTTAACAGCACCTTTCATGTACTCACTAAATGGAGCTTGATATCTTGCAGCATTTGGAATAAAGCGCCAGTTGAAATTCAGCATGCATATAAATCTCCGTAGATCCATGACAGTTTGTGGCTTTGAATAGTTAATAATTGCTTCTACTTTAGTTTTCATTGGGAGCTCTCCATACTTACGAGTCATACGCAGAAAAAACTTATATTTGCATTTTTTCTTGTCATACTTATTCGCTAAAATCAGAGTGAAAAGCAAACACACACCAACCGTTGGCAGCGCAATCATAGAGAGTCAGCTTAGTAAAAGTGCTTCAAGATTTTGAGTTGATAAGAGAATGAGTATGGGCACAGCGTAACTATGAGTCAGTGCGAAACTCATAATAATGAATCGTGATTTGAGTATACGCTATTTTCAGCTACTCATTGCAGATCTCTGGTACATACATATGCATTGATTCTACTATGAAAACTTTAATTTTTTAAAATTTTGTCTTCTTGCTTATTGCTCACATATTTTGCATAAATTCATATTCCTACTAAGTAGAGATGTTATGGATATGAAGTTTCGGATTCGGTTACGGATATTTAAATATTTTTGTATCGGTTTCGTATACGGATATGGATATAATTTTATTTCGGTTTCGGATACGGATATTTTGGTGGACTTAAAGGAAGTGGTCCCACTATTGAACTGGTCCCGCCACCTTTACGTGAAAATATTTTTTCACACTGCTTGCATTTTGCTAAATCACTATAAATTTCAGTGAAATATTTCCAAACCTTGCTCGTTTTAGGTTTCACATCAATTATACACGGTTCGCTTGAAGCAAGATCAAGATCGATAAATTTTTCAACCAAATTTGACAATGCACAATTATTATATAGTGTCTTGAGATTCCAAATACATAATCCGCGAAATCGGATCTGCTCATTTACTCGTTTTATGCCCATTTTAAGGTTTTACTTTGGCCGACATGGTTCGTTTCAAGCAAGATCAAAATCGGTAAAAATTGTCAGCCAAATCTGAAAATGCACAATAATTATCTAGTGTTCAGAGATTCCAAAAACATGATCCGCAAAATCGTACCTAATCACTTACTCGTTTTATGACCATTTTAAAGTAAACGCTTTTACCGATAAAATTGATAAAAATACGTTCTAGAGAAAATTGTGAATAAGTCATTAAAAATTTAAATTATTTTATTTTGCTTTTCTTTGTGAACATTGTTATTAAAAATGCATTTAAAACCATTTATTTTTCATTAGTTTTTAGGCCCAAAAGAGTTTTTAAATTTTTTTTTTTCATGAAAAACGGTGAATAACAACAAATATAAGTTTTTTTATTTTTTGTTTTTGGTGAAGTTTGTAGTCAAAAATACCTCAAAAATCCATAAAACAAGATTATAATTTAAAATATTTTTCACTAGTTTTAAGGCCCAAAAGAATTTTTCTTTTAAAATTTTCAATTATTTTCCATAAAAAATTATGAATAACACAAAAGCGTTTACATAAACAACAGTTATCATAGCATATTTTAAAACTTCACTTGATCTTAAAAGCAAAGAGGATAAATAATATAAAGAGATCCCATGGATGTGTCTAAACAAAAATGTTGCAGAAAATCATGTGTAATTTTCATTTTGTATATAGCCCTGAATAGATTCAATTCTCTCGTTTCATCAACACTGAAATAGGGGGAGTACGAACTCGTTCGCCTTTATTTTCTTTCGTTTTTTTGTATTTTTTATACGCTGTTTCGCTGTTTGTTTTGATTTCTCGTTTTTATTTTCGATCGTTTGTTTTTTGTATTATTTATATGCTGTTTCGCTATTTGTTTTCATTTCGTATGCTGCATAGAAATTTAATTTTATGGATATCAATGCAATTCATAGTGATAATTTGTATTTTATTTAATTTTATATGTACTTCAGATTGAAAATTTGTATTTAATAAATAGAATTGAAATAATAAAAATATAAAATACAAAAAATTTTAGTTTTTATTATTTTTACTTAAGTCAGTCAGTTTATTTTGTCAGTCGTAGGAAAATTAAAAATAAAAACAATGCGTGAAATGGGATTCGAACAACGGTGTGCAAGGCAAGTGCATAAGCCACTAGGATACGGTGCTTAACCTTTAGTTGAAATTGCATTTGGCATGAAAACGATATTTGGTAACAATACTATCATTGAAACGAATATTTTCTATCAAATTAATTTATGGTTTTTTATTTTTTTTGGCTTTCTTTAGTTTAATTTTTTTTTTTTGACTTTAAGTAACACATTAAATGACAAATTGAATAAATTATGTGAAATATAAAAGATAAATATAAGAACATAAAAAGTTTGATAATCATTTTACTCAACTATGATTTGCTATTAGAGCATAAGCAAAGCAAAGACCTACGCTCACACATTTTTCTATGGACGTATGCGCTTTTTTTGTTTTTGCTGGTCTTTTTTGTTTTTCTGCATGAATTGAAAATCATCCCTTATTTTGAGATCGCTACAACAAAAATTAATTAATTCGTTATAGATATTTTATTGTCTTATATGTTCAATTGTTAGTTTTATTAAATTTAATCTTGGACTATTGAGAACGGTGCATATTTTTCCCTTTTTAATTTTTGTATTTACAGCCCAAAAACTATACATTTTGGGTACATACCAGATTTTTTGTAGGGAATAAATTTTCCTATCGAAATGACACTATATAAAGTCAAAAATCTTATGTTTTCAACAAAATAACTTTGAAAAACTATTGAACATAAAAGCTCTCAGTAAAATATATAAAGCTTTTTGGATTTAAACGGAGTAGTTGAAATTTTGTTACTTAAAAAAGACCAAAAAAAAAATGGTAGGTATTTTTGGAATCTGATCGCCAAAATAGATAAAAAAGTATGTGTGAAACAAAATTAATTTTTGTGTGAACTAGTGTAATATGGGTATTATGTATATAAAAATATAATAGATTTTAAAAAGCCTAAGTGCATTCTTAATAAATTACCTAAGTTCAAGGTTGGAATAATAGATAGAGCTAGCTATAATGGACCGTAAGTGCATTGTCGGATGCATAGTCCCCGAAACCACTGATATCCCTACATATCAATTCCCCCAGCAATATTCTGAGATGTTTCAGAAATAGATTGAAAATCTAAGACATTCTCAATCAAAAATCAAATACAATTCGAGGATCTGCAGCCGGCATTTTGACCCGTCGTGCGTAGGCAATACGCGCTTATAAAAAGGAGCTATTCCAACCTTGAATTTAGGTAATTTATTAAGAATGCACTTAGGCTTTTTAAAATCTATTCGGTTTCGGGTACGGTTACGGATAGTGTTTTTTTTCGGATATCCGGTGGTTTCGGTTACGGATACGGATATCCATAACATCCCTACTACTAACAGTGTAACTGGAATTTTAACGTAAAAAATAATATTAAAAATTAATTATATTAATATGGCTTTAAAAGTTATTTTACCTTGTCTACCCAGTTTTTTTCTTCTCCTGTTACAGCAGTTTCCACTTTGTCAGCCACTTTATCAATTTTTCTTGTAACCTTTGACCAGTCTATTTGAATATATCCTTCCTGATGTGCGATTTCCATTAATATTATGCCGCCTCCGATAGCAAAAGCTGCAAATTTTCCAACTTTCATTGTAACGAATCCAGTTGCCCTTAAATATAAAATATTAGATCAAAATTAATTACCTAATGGCTGTTTTTATAATAGAGCGTGAGATATTAAATGAACGTATTTGTTTGGACTACCTTAAAGGCCTCACTGAGGTGGAATTATAGTTACTTTTGAACATTTTCGACTTAAGCTCAGAAAACACCTCAAGGGGCAATAGGTACAAATCGAAAAAAAATTAGAATCTAATATTCCACTTCTACATTCGAATGTGTATTTAAACTTTAACGTGCAAATAAGAATTTTAAGAAAAATATTTGCTAAATATTTAAAAAGAGGAATTCTTCTATTTTGTTGTATAAGAACAAAAAAAACGTGTTTATTATGTAAATAAGTTTCTGCCCAATATACATATATTATTTTAAATATTTTTTTTCAATAAAATATACATTTTTTTCACAGAACTGTAAACTACTCGTAACATATACTTAGTAAGCCGTGCTTAAGTAAGGCAGTACAAAATAAAAAATCGAGAAAAATTAATGTTAACTAGGTGCTCTGCATCCGCTCGCTTCGCTCCCCAACCCCACGCCTCCACACACTTAACTTTGCTCGATCACTCCGGCTCCACCCAAAACCCCTTCCTTCGTCGTCTGTCTATTGACATGTGTTTTATTTGCTCGTGATAGTTTTGATTTATTTAAATTTGTACATTTGCTCCTTACATGTCGTTACTTAGTAGGATGATGTCTTTGGTAAATGCAACAGAAGTTTTGCTAGAGGAGAAATCCAATTTTTCCGTGCAGTTGATACTGTAAAAAAAGTGGGTGTTGTGAGGGTCAACTTACTGAATACGATATCAGACTACTGAAAAATAATAGTTACCTGAACTATTTTTGTGTGAATTGTGTTGGTGTGCCGGAGAAGTTAATAAAAGGCCACGATTCTTTAATGGAGGCGCATATAATAAATTTAGAAAAAACTACTTACAGCGCCTCACAAAAGTATTCGGAATTTGAAATTTTTGGAAAGAATCTTAAAATTTTTTTATAGCGAATGAGTTTTTTTTTTAAAGTCATTCTAAGTAATTGTAACTGTGTATATCTAGTTTTATTTACTAACAAAAGTTTTTCGTATATGTAGCTTAAAATCATAAAAATTAATTTATTAACAAAAACTTAATGAAATTCAGTACACAAAAGTATTCGGAATTTCGAACAATATCTTAAATTGTAGATCAAATAGTAATCCAAAAGTAGTGGAACACTCTTCAAAATCAATTTACAGTTAGATTTAAGTAGTCCAGTTCAGTTTCCATTTTGTTTTCGGTATTTAGAGTTGGACTTTTTTTATTGTGATTTTGTAAAAAGAAATGTGGGCAGAAAATCAAAAAAAAAAAAAAAAAGACTTTCGAAGAAAGAATAAATATTTTCAATGTGCGTAAGCAAGGAGGAACCCTTAAGGAGATTGCTGGCAGCATTAGAAGAAGTATTTCGACTATCCACAGCATTTTAGAAAGAAACACGTTTCATAATTCTTAACGCTCCGATAGGCCAGCGAAAGTAAGCATTCGAGACAAGGCGTCCATCATACGAAAAATTAAAAATCACTCACGTTCTTCAGCATTTTTTTAGTGGACTGAAATAAAAAAGACTTCCGCAACATGAAAATTTCTTCGAATCATTTAGATGTTTCGATGAAACCTATACGTAAACGCAATTTTCGCAGTGAAAAAAAATTAGCTTCAAATCTGCCGTCTCAAGAATCTCTAGCCCTGTTTATTAATCCTATTCCAAATCTACTACTACAACGACTACTACCACTATAGTTAGTCCATCGTCTAATTCAATTGGGCCTAAAACGCTTGTAGCGTTGGCTCCGATGAAATTAATTTTTGTTTCGAGAGGTCACTCATCATGAATTCGAGGTTAGATTTTACAAAATCAGGATGGCGGATCCAAGACGGCGACGTATTTTTTAAAAATCAACCAATTTGTACCAAATTTGTTATACAGGGGTTTTTAGGATCGCTAATTACGAATCTGAGGCTATATTTGCAAAACTTTCAAATTCAAAATGACGGATTCAATATGGCGGACGTATTGTTTAAAAATCAACCGATTAGCACCAAATTTGGTATACGGGGTTTCTGGTGTTGCTGAATACGAAATTTAAAATTACCCCTGCTACGGTAAGCGGTCTTAGAAGGCCTGCTTAGGAAGGCCTAGTTTATCGGGACATTTCATAGAAAGTACGTTCGAAAGGAGGTGACAAGGCCTTATACTTACCAAAAAATGCCTGCTAGAAGCACTGCTAGCTCTTGCCCTTGCCTACTGGGATGTGTTGTTTTATTACTGTCTTGGTTTACTTTTGGTTTTACTAGAACGGGTAGTTTTAATTGCTCTGTATAAGTTAACTGACGGTCATTACAATTTTCTGCTTTATGATCTCTTATCAATTCACTCTTTAAATTTTCTACGCTGTTAATGATTGCATCGTTTGTATTTTTTTCTACCTCAATAATTTTTTTAACAACTCCTCATAATTATTTTTTAATTTAATTTAATTTAATTTAAGTTTCAAAATTATTCAAGCACTTTTCGCAAATGTATTTCATGCCACAATCTTTTTCAATTAATCTGATATCATAATCAGCTAAATTTAAACAACTTCTGCCTTGAAAACACTGTCGGCATAAGCCTGTAGCGAGTATGAGAGTCAAGGTATGAGCTGCTCTCTTTATTTGAACAGAATAGAAATAAAGCAGTATTAACATAGCCATCAAGTCGAACAGTTGTTTTAATGATGCTATATGTGAGAAGAAGAATAAGCATAATATGGCGACCGTGACATGCTGTGAACTAATTAATTAATATCGAAAGCTATATACAATTAAAAATGATTTTTTGCATAAAATTTCATAAGGTGAAACCTAAAAAGTTCTTCAAAATGTAAAAAAAAATTTAAGTATTCCGAAAAACATATAAACATTCATGAAGAGAACTCACTTCCTAAAAATAAAAAATTACATACATTAAGACAAAACATTTTTATTAAATTACAAAGTATAAAAATTTATACATTTGAGAATAAAGTGAAAAGCTAAAAAGCAGATGTTATAAAATAGTTCTTCAATAAAATAAAAAAAAAAATAAGCAACGGCATCGGCATTGATAAAATCTGAGATCAGACGACTGTACACGCATAACATTGCCCAAAAGCGATCGAAAGAGGAGCTCAGCAAACTGAAGGAGAATCAACAAAATCAACTGTAGTTGAAGATAACGGAACAGAGCAAAGTACCCAGAATCGACTTAGAAACAACGACAGACTGCATGGTTTTTATGCATCACTTTTTTGTGCTGAAATTTTTGTAGAGCTTGAAAAGTTTAGGGTTAGATCTAAATTGATTTTAAAAAAGAATGTAAGCGAAAATCCCGAAACACGAGAAAGTTATCGTAGACAAATAATTGAAGCATATAACATATTTTTTGATTACGCGATTAAAGAATATAAAAAAGAAGAGGTAGAAGAAAATAAAAAGACGTACGAAGATTCACTTGCGTATGTGCAAAAGAAGTTTTTAGATTGTTTAAACAAATTGCATTGTGCACATACAATTGTTGAAGGCATAATAAGAGCAATAGATTCAAGAGATATTGGGGCGTCACAACTTTTGCCAAAGGAATTAAGTTCTGATAAAAAAAAAAGAAAATAGCAGAGATAATAATTTTAAAATAATTGCACTTTCAACGCCTGAATTTCTTAAATTGGCGGCGAGTCAAATAAATAAACCTTTTGCGGGAGATCCGTTGTGCTTAGATGCGTTTGTTGATTCGGTAAATCTATTAAAGTCCTTAGCTACTAGCGATGAGTTGCAAACTTTTCTTGTTTCATTTATTAAAACAAAACTCGAAGGAAGAGCTAGAGAAGTTATTATATATGAAGTAACCGTTGAGGAAATTATTGCGAAATTGCAACTTCATATTAAACATGATAGTTCCAAAGTCATTGAAGGCCGAATGTTATCATTGCGTTTACAACAGCAAACCAGGTTGAATTTGCAGATAATGTTGAAAAATGTCAAATGCTTTTCGTCGATCATTGGTTTTGGAAGGTATCTCATATGCTAAAGCCGATGAAATGGCAATCGAAAAGTTGTTACGGATTGCCTTTTTGAAAACGTTAGAAGCACGTTAAGAAGTTGTCAACGCGATTGCTATTTATTAAAAGATACGGCAACATACCTCAATTGAAGTGCAGATGTCAAATTTTAATTTCAGCCACCTGTCGGCTACATTAGAACCTTCAATTGAGATATGAAAATGTTTAAAAATCAGCCGATAAAATCGCCCAATTGACTCTTTTGACTTTTTCCCAATGGAAACGCACATTACGGCGTCCCTATTAACACCTTTTTCTTTTTTTTGAACATTTTTTGTAAAATTGCATTCTAATTTTTCATTTTGATTCGAAATATATTGTAAACCAGTACCCGGTGTTCAGATCAAAGCAATACTAAAATCTAAACACCCTGTACTTAAACTATGAAAAAAAAGAAAAATCTGTAAAACAAAATTAGGCATGTCAAACCTGTTAAACAACGAAAATGTCAGACAGGTCAAAAAGGCAAAAGTTGGCACTAATGGGCCAAGTCTGCCGTTTGTTTTTTTTTTATTGTTTTATGAGTCGGTATGCATGGCGTGAATAGCGGACGGACGGACAAGCGACATCAAGCGTTGCTGGGGAATAAACTAGCGTCAGTTGCCGAAGAATTTTTAGCGCGTACGGTCGCAAGTAAAAAAAATCTTGCAGGCGGGTTTTTTTCCAGTTCGTTGTCCATCGGCAAAAGGAAAAACGCATGGTGTCGTTTGAAAAGCAAAACCAAAAAAAAAAAAAAGAAGGAAAGTTGTGAAAATTTGTACCATTTGCGCTAATTAACTCAATTTAATTAAATAATTGTTAAATATACCAAATATGTTTCGATGGAAAACGAGGAAAAAGTGTGCACTTCACTGAAATAAATTGAATTCGGGAAGAAATTGTAATGGATAATAAAATGTGAGTGCAGAAACAAAATTATAAATAAATCTATAAAAATTTCAATCGTCGTGTTTCGCGCGAAATAACTAAAAATGATTTGACATAAAATTTTTAAGTCAAATCAAATTACAATTTCAACTGTGAGGTGCATAAAACTTTGTTGTGGTTAGCGACATCATTAAAAAAAAAAACTATTTAAGGCTACATAATAAAAACCACAAAACCAAAAACCATAAAATCACAAGATTTCAACAAAACAACAGAATGAACGCATATCACCAACCAACATCTAAGCAACAATTACAACAACAATAGTAGCACCAACACCAACATCTACAGCACTGACAGTAGCAGCAGTCAGCAGTATTACCAGCCAGAGCTGTCGACAGCCACAGCCGCCAGCTAAGTCGCTAACTATTCGATTTTTTTTTGTATTTCTTCATTTGTATATGCTTACGTATATTTTTTACTCCTCATTAGTATTTGATAAATCATTATTATTTGAATTTATTTTATTTTTCGCAGTGAATTCACTTAGAGTAAATTTGTACAATTTAAAATAATATTTGTTTAAAAAAGAAATTAAAGAAAAATAATGGTAAAACTAAAGTTAAATTCCTCTTAATTTGATATGACGATGTGCTAGGCAGTAGATTTAGGGGAGGTGCCATGAGTTGGTTCACCGCGATGCCACCGTAAAAGTTTGAGGAAGGGACCTGGGGTTTTTCTGCTCCCCGTTAGAGAACATTTTTTTTTTAATTTTTCTATGCTGCGCCACAAGTGGCAATGGGAAAACCGCGCCCTAGCCGGGAATGACTTCGGTGGTCGATACCGAAAGTTTTGTGAGTTTCTTTTTCCTACTAAATGCCAGGCGTAACAAAGTCGATTGATGTATGCAGAAAAAACACACAATCGGATTTAATCAAATCTGTTTTGGAATCAACTCCTTTCAAATCTCCAAAGGAGGTTGTAGCTAAAATGATAACTCAAATCGACAAAGCTCGCACAGAGCATCAAGTACTAGCTTTTTGCTCTATAAAAGGCCGCAGTGGTAGAAATAATTTTCGAAGTTTTCGAGTCAAACACAATAATTCACGATTTTTTTATAACCTTAATACTAATCGAAACAATAACAATGTATATCGTGGTAGCTTTACCCGTGGTGGTGGTCGTGGTTATTCAAACAATAACAGCAGATATAACAACACCAGTAATGCGTGCTGCAACTAATTTGCAAAATTCTCAAGAATCTCCATTGGGGTTTGGGAATGCAACGAACATCTAAAATGCTTTCAAATTTACGCCTTAAAGTCAGAACATACTGATTTTATTTCAGTTAATACTAATATTGCAAAATTTTCCGAAAATACATTCTTAATTGATTCTCAAGCTGATATATCGTTAATTAAAGTTTCTGCTATTAATAATCAATGTGAATTAGATACGAATGAAATCATAAATATTAAAGGCGTGACATACGATATCGTTCCATCGGTTGGTACAGTGTTCTCAATTTTTTCAGATCAGAATCAGATATATGAGCAAAAATTGCATGTTGTTAGCGATGAGTTTTCTATTCCAGTTGATTGCATACCGGGTAGAGATTTTCTTAAATTTTTCAATTGCAATATCGATTTCAATCAAATGATCTTAACGGTTAACTTGCCAGATAATCAGATTTTTATAAACATTTTTGAAGGTACTACACCCGATAGTATAATTCCGCCCAGATGCGAGATTATACGAAAAATTTCAGTTCCAAATACCGATTTTAATGAGCCCATGGTTTTTGAAGCCTTCAATCCTACACCAGGTGTTTTCATTGCATCAACAATAATAGACTCAAAGGATACATATGTGAGAATTCTGAATACAACTGACACATTTCAAAGAATCAATAACAATTTTAGCAACAATATTAAAAATTTACATGAATTTCAGGTTTGTTCAATTGACATAAATTCTGAAAAAGACAGAAAAAGGACAGAAAAACTGTTAGATATTTTGAAAAAACAATGGCCGACATATTACAACAAAAATATGGTATAATTATGTACAGAATTTTCAGATATTTTTGCAGTAGATAAAGACAAATCAACCGTTAATAATTTGTATACACAAAATATTCAAAAAATTTCAAACGAATCAGTTTACATTAAAAATTACCGTATTCCACACAAACAAAAAGAAATAATAAATAAAAAAAAAAAACATGAGTTATTGCAAAACGACCAAATTGAACCCTCACTCTCGCATAATAACAGTCCAACTCTATTAATTCAAAAAAAAGGCACCGGCGGTGAAAAAAAGTATGGCCTTTGTATAGATTATAGAGCCATAAACAAAAAATTAATACCGGATCGATTTCCGTTGCCAAGAATAGACGACACTCTGGACAGCCTGGGTAACGCAAAATTTTTCTCAGTTATTGATCTACATGCTGGTTTCCATCAGATACCACTTGATAAAAAATCACGCCCACTGACTGCTTTTAGTACAGATACCGGAATTTATCATTATAAATTGCTTCCTTACGGATTAAATATTGGTCCTAGTGCATTTAGTCGAATGATGGCTATGGCATTTTCGGGTTTACCACTTTCAACTTGTTTTTTGTACATAGACGATATTATCGTTCCTGGTCGAAGCGAAAAGGATCACTTAAAGAATTTAAGAAATGTATTTGAAGTATGTCGAAAAACAGATTTAAAGTTGAATCCGAAAAAATGTCAATTTTTTCGAAATGAAGTTATATACTTGGGTCATCGATGTACTGACAAAGGTATTTTACCAGATAATTTTAAACTTTTGGCAGTTACAAATTCAAGAAATCAGACGAAACAAAACATTTCGTAGCTTTTTCAAATTACTATCGTAAATTTATTCAAAATTTTGCGGAACTTGCTCAACCGTTAAATAAACTTACGAGGGAAATTCAAAATTTATTTGGACGAAAGAATGTCGATCTGCATTCGAAAAACTAAAGAGTCATCTAGCATCTCCACCGATTTTGGCGTATCCAAACTTCGCTGAAAAATTCACAGTAACCGTGGATGCGTCAAAAAGAGCTTGTGGAGCAGTATTAAGCCAAAATATTAATGATAGAGAGCATGCCATATGCTACGCATCAAAATCGTTCACAAAAGGAGAACAAAATAAAGCTACAATAGAACAAGAGCTCATCGCTATTCATTGGGCAATCAAACAATTTTGACCTTATTTTTATGGTGCTCATTTCGCTGTAACAAGTGACCATAAGCCTTTGATCTATTTATTTTCACTAAAAGAACCATCTTCACGTTTAACGCTAATTCGACTCGATTTAGAGGAATATTCATTTACCATAGAACATATCAAAGGTAAAGAAAATGTCGTGGCGGACGCGCTTTCAAGGATAACACTTGACGACATTAAAAATACCATTACAACCGAAACAAACAAAGTACTCGTCGTAACAAGGTCGATGTCAAACAAGGCAGTAAATTTCAAAACAAATAAAATTCGAAATAAAATCAATCAAGAAGTACAACCAAATGTAATAGAAGCAATAACTAATTTAGAATATGCAGGAATTCCAATAATGAAATGTCGTTTATCCTTGAGAATGAATACAGGCTTGAAATATCAATTAGCATTCTTTACAGGGGAAAACATATTTCTAAAATTAATTTAACATTCGTTGACGAACGATTTTTAGAATCGCTTCTGTATGATACACAAAAGGTGGCCGACGAATACAAAATTAAATATATAAAAATTACAACAAATAATATTTTATTTACAAAGTACTCAATCAGTAAATTCAAAGACATAGGAAACAAAATGTTAACGAATCTACATATCATCCTAACTCAATCATGTCAATACGTCAACGATAGAAATGAACAATTTGAAATAATTAAAAAATACCACGATGATAAAATTTTTGGGGGTCATAAAGGATCAAACCGGTTGGTAGGAATGTCGAAAGATATATCCAAGTATATAAAAAATTGTCATAAATGTCAGATTAATAAAGCAAAAATTCAGAACATTGAACCCTTGAAAATAACAAGTACTCCACAGAGGGCATTTGAAATAATTGTTATAGACACAATTGGTCCATTACTAAGGAATATCAGCGGTAATTCGTACGTTGTTTCAATGATGTGCGATTTCAGCAAATTTTTGATAATGGCACCAATTCCGTCCAAAGATGCAAATACTGTGGCCAAAACAATTGTTGAAAAATTGATGCTCATTTTCGGACCAGTTAGAGAAGTTTTAACTGATTGTGGCACTGAATTTGTGAATCAGGTTATGAAAGAAATTCGCGAAGTATTGCAATTTGAACAAAAAGTATCAACTCCGTACCATCACGAAACAGTGGGTACAATTGAGAGATCGCATCGGGTACTCAATGAATATCTACGCGCTTATTTAAATAGCACTAATGAATGGGAAGAATATCTCTCATATTTTGCATTTTGTTATAATATTACGCCACATACAAGTTTAGAATATAAATACTCTCCATTTGAATTGGGATTTGGACAAAGATGTGACACGCCCAATATTCTTTTAGGAGGAGGAATAGATCCAATTTACAATATTAATAAATATGCCAAAGAGTTGCGCTTTAAATTACAAAATACAAATAAAATAGCCCCAGAATTACTTGAAAAAACTAAAATTCATTCAAAAAAGTGTTATGATAGAAATAGCAAACCGATAAACTTAAAAATAAATGATAAAGTCCTACTTATTGAAGTAGGACACAAGTTAGACACAAGCTAGAGCCTTTATATACGGGACCTCATGTAATTTCCAAAATTTTTGATGAAAATATCGAAATTATTGATTTAAATAATAATATGAAAAAAGTAGTACATAAAAATAATGTAAGAAAGTATATCAATTAAGTTCAAGAAATATTTAGCATCACTTTGCTCTTTATATAAAAATAAAGTATATATGTACATATCTGTGTATACGTATAAAGAAATATTGTAACCAATTTAAGTAGTTTTAAGTTATTAGTTTTATTATGTAAGTGGTACCGCTTGCACAAGAATAATAAATAACTGAAGTTTTGAATTAATATTAGAATAAGGACAAATTGAATATTAACATAATTTCATTAAAACATTAAAAATAATTTTTTATATACATAAGTGTAAATATAGATAAAAAAAAAACTCTATAAAACAACTAATCTCCTCTAAAAAGGGAAGATGTAGCGAGTATGAGAGTCAAGGTATGAGCTGCTCTCTTTATTTGAACAGAATAGAAATAAAGCAGTATCAACATAACCATCAAGTCGAACAGTTGTTTTAATGATGCTATATGTGAGAAGAAGAATAGGCATAATAAACCACTGCATTGCACTTTGTTTCATTTCTATTAAATGATTGTTTACATTTCTTACAAAGCAGTCATTTTTATTGGGTTTTTACTTTTTATAATCACCCTTATTCGTCTTCGCTTTTTATCGTCTCTAATAAATTGGCATCGTCTAAAACGACTTTCGATTACAATCGAAATCTTCGCCTATTTTTGGTATTTACAAAGTCGCCTTTTGACGAAAGCGACTCTCGCTTTCGTTGATTAAATGTCGCCTAAGTTTTTACAGACAACGACCGTTCGTTCGTGTGAATTTGAATGTTTTTTGTGGAAATTTTGTATATTATTTAATAAAAAAATTAAATGCACTAATCAAGACCAGTTTGGCAAGTTAGTCGAGTTGATGCAGGCAAATATTCGCCTAGCAAATGGTTTAAAAAAGGCATTACCGTCGATTTTAAAAAAAGAATGGCCATTCGTGATGGTAAAATGGTTGGCGATAGGTAAAATTTTAAAGTTTAATCATTAAAAAACCCAAATAAAACTGTTTTCTTTTTTTCAAAAAGGTTTGAAAAGATTTCAAATTCAAACCAAAAAAAAAAGTCATTCATTACAGCAAAGAAAACAGAACCACTGGTGGTGGCGTTTTCAATAGATACTGCGCTCTGTATGAGTATTTGGTCTTTCGTCATCACTGTTTGACGAAAACCAAACTTCAATTGAATCCATAATTTCTTTTTATTTCAATTATTTTACTTGAATTGAACTGAATTCTTTATTGAGACTAACACAAATGCATCAGTTTGTTGTGGGTTTTTACCACACATGATATGTTATTCAAACATTTATTTAAACAAATAACATATTATGGCATATTTTTGGGATGATGCTTAACATCATCCAATAATAATTGCAGCACACTTTTGGGTATTTGTTGTTTTGTTGATAAATTTAAGTTGCTATGTGCAAGTTCTGCTTGTTAAGAATTAACAAGAATGAGAACTCCAAGCACTTAAACGCAACAACAAAACAGCAAGCAAAAGCCAACTTGTGAAACCCGCAGCACACTTTTGGGTATTTGTTGTTTTGTTGATAAATTTAAATTGCTATGTGCAAGTTCTGCTTGTTAAGAATTAACAAGAATGAGAACGCCAAGCACTTAAACGCAACAACAAAACAGCAAGCAAAAGCCAGGTGAGAAACCCGGAAATATGTCGACCTCACTACTTTGGTGAGTTAAATAAGACTTATGCAATTTTTGCATAAGTCAAATAAATATTTGTAGGCCAAAATTTTGTAGGCCAACTATTTGTGGGCCAAGATTTGGCAAAGTAAAATAAGTTTTTGTTATTGTATTCCTAAATAATTATTTTAGCATGTAATTTGTTATTGTAATTATCTGTATCATAGGTGTTAAGTAAAATGAAATTTAAAATTAAAATCAGAGTTAGTTCTGGTGATATGAAGCAAACACAGTTGTATTTATTTATTTTTGGCAACCAAAATAAGGAATAAGGTATACTGGTAAGTATCCTAACATTCTAATATAAACTTTCATATATTTCCAGATACGACTTTCAACGAGTTTACAAAGTGTTTTCCCAGGACGGGAAAATTACTTGTAACAATT
The DNA here is from genome assembly GCA_963662105.1 of Meiosimyza platycephala. Classification (NCBI taxonomy): domain Eukaryota; kingdom Metazoa; phylum Arthropoda; class Insecta; order Diptera; family Lauxaniidae; genus Meiosimyza; species Meiosimyza platycephala. The sequence goes on from OY759210.1 coordinate 46,668,216, forward strand.
GGCGCAGCCGGTAGGATTCTGACTTCTACCAGCAGTAGTCAACAGCAGTACAAAATTAATTGTAACAATTGGCGCAGCCGGCAAATAAAGGATCTGGAAGAAGAAAATTCTATATTAAACGATACACTGAGTGAAAGGAATTTATCAAAATTAAATTTTTCACTACCAGTAGGTCAGGAATTGGAAGAGGAAAATCAGTCCTTAATAGAATTAAAAAATCGCGTTCAGGACCTGGAAAACGCAAATAAGCGTTTGACAAAGGAGCCTAAAGCCGAGAGATTAAGAACAAAAAGTGACTTTTGATTTAACTAACACAACAGTAAACGCTATGGGAGAACAACAAAAATTCCTTGATCTGTGCAACAGACAAGTGGAATTTTCGAAACAGTTGGAGAAGATGATCAACAACTATAAGAAAACACCCAAACAGAGAGAAACCGTGGAATATTATTCAAAAAGGATTGAAGAATTAGAGAGGTCATGGTCAAGTTTTTCAGTGAACAACGACGTTATTGAGGAGTACCGATCCGAGTTCTCTACTCACGAATACTTTACAAAGAATTTCTACAGTAGAATAGAAAATAGTTATTGCGATCTATCGAAATGTTATAATGAAAAACTGGCCACCTTAGAAGAGATTATGGCATTGCAACAAGGACATACGTATGCAAGCCAACAAAGAGAGGCGAGAAATAATGTTTTTACCATAAGTGCAGATGTCCACAACGAACAACAAACACATTAGCTTGAAAGCACATCCAGTCTAGGAAGATCAAGAAGTCATGATCAAATAGCCAAATGGGTACGGGACACAGTACCTTATTTTTCCGGTGTAGAGTCACCAACTATCAAGGCAGATTTATATAGGTTTATAGAGGCTTGCGAGTCGGTGAAGAGAACCACTGACCCTTCTGATGAAATAGAATTAATTTCTAAAGTGAGACTTCATCTCAATGGAGATGCATACGAGTTCATCAGGGCGACTCAATTTTTAAAAATGCAAGACCTATACAATATTTTAAAAGAAACCTATACAAGAGAAAAACCCTTAGAAGCAGTCCAAAAGGAACTAATTAATGCTCGGCAGGGAGCCTTTGAGGATTTGCGTGCATACGCTAGGAGGTTGAAATCACTAGAGACATCCATTATGGATAACCTCAGTAAGAGGTATTCAGCTCCAGAAGACAGAGTATACAGACAGGAACTGTTAAATTCTGTAGTAAGAGCATTCAGATTGGGATTAAGGAATCCAACTCTCAAAGTATTAATGATGAGTAAGAATACGTGTACTTTAGAAGAATTACTCAAAGAAGCAATCTCTGCAGAAGAGGATTTGCGAGAGGATTCAGAACAAGTACTAGGAATCAACGCCTATCAATCGAATATAGTTCAACCTAGTCCGGATAGTTCATATAGAAATGATACACAAGCACAAAATTGGAGTAAACAAAACCAAGAAAGGCAAAATAAATCATTCCAACAAAACTCAGGAAGATTTATGAAAAATACTACTTATAACAAAAAACCAAATATTGTTTATTCATTTTGTGATAAAAAGGGCTATATTAGGAAAAACACACCTTTCTCTGACAAGTGTTCAGAATATGGACACATGCCCAACATAAAATGTTCACAAAACACAACGGATATCGGGAAAAACGTAAAAGATAATAATTCAAATTCACAGCGGCATCAAGGGGGACAACAGTCCTCCAGTAAATGTAGTTGGTGTAATAGAACTGGGCATGCAATAGAAAATTGTTTTGCCAAAAAGAAATACGAAAAGGCTCAGGGAAACTAAGGGGGGCCCAAGACCGGCCAATAGTCTGGGGACCCAAAAAACTTAGTAAATTAGGGCCAAAAGGAGTAGAAACAGTAAACCAACCACAAAAAAGTGCTGTTGGTACGTTATCTACTAATTATGAAACAAATAAAGTTTCAGAAAATATTTCAGATGAATTAGTAACAGTAAATCAGCTACAAGAAAGTGCAGTTGATACGTTAACTACATCTGAAATTACAAAGAATTTTAATAAAGTAGTAACCGTAAATCAACCACAACAAAGTGCAGTTGATACGTTACCTACTAGTAGTAAAAATTATAAAGTTTTGAGTAATAACTTAAAGCAAGGTAATGCGGGGAAAACAAATCATACACAGAATACTGTAGTTGAGGCGTCCCTCGCAAAACCCATAGAATGCGTATCAAACGCAAAAGATACTGAAACTGGGAGACACATCTTGTATGGCAGGCATAACGAGAATTTCTACCAAGCAAATCAAAATGACGTGTTCATAGAAGTGCCCTGTAAAGAGGCCAGATATGGAAAACTTATTTTGTTGGTAGATTCCGGTGCTGACACAAGTTTGGTCAAAGAAAGTGCAATGTTGCATTTCCCAGAATCAGATACAAAAAATCGAAAAGATTTAAGTGGAGCATATGGCGGACAGGTTACCACATTAGGTACAACCACTATTAAACACCAGCAGAACCCAGATCTAAGTTTAAAGTTACACATAGTGTCACTAGATCAAGGAGTTCCAGCTGATGGAATAGTAGGTAGGGACAATTTGTGGAACCGAACTGTCATAAACGCTATAGATAAAAAATTAACGTTTTTCAATGAAAAACGTCAGAAAGTAATAGCATTCACGCTTAAGCCGATGAATGACTTTAACAGAGTACTATACAATACAGAAACAGCAATAGAAGCTCGAACTGTAAAAATAGTACCTTTATGTGTTAAAACAACATTAAAAGAAGTTGTTATACACAAACAAGAACTTTCACAAGGAGTTTACTTAGGAGAAGTACTCAGCAAAGTGAAAGATGGCATAGTTTATGTGCCAATTTTAAATTCGTCAGAAGACGAATTTATCATTGATAGAAAGTTCAAACCAGAATTTTCAAATTACAATGAATTTAAAATAAACACAAGTTCCGCAATAAATATAATATCGGAACAAAACGTGAGGGGAAGATTAGATAAGCTATTTGGATCTATTAATTTAGATCCTAACATAAGCAATGAAGAGAAAGCTTCCATGGAAAATATATATGCATCCTTCCATGACATATTTTTGTTAGAAGGAGATTGCTTATCATATACTCCAGTATTGAAGCATGATATCTCTACTTTGGTGGGTCAACCACCAATAAACCAAAAACAGTACAGACTACCCCATTCTCATAGAATGGAAATTAATAAACAGGTAGGTGAACTGTTAGATGAAGGGATTATTTCACCAAGCACCTCACCTTGGAATTCACCACTATTGCTTGTACCAAAGAAAAGTGGTAAAGATGGCGAGAAAAAGTGGAGATTAGTTATAGACTTCAGAAAATTAAATGAAGCTACAATCAAGCAAGTTTTCCCCATACCACGAATTGATGAAATTTTAGATCAATTGGGACATAGCAGATATTTTTCCACGCTAGATCTAGCAAATGGATATCACCAAGTATTGGTGAATGAAGATGATGAAGAAAAAACAGCATTTAGTACAGGGTTGGGACATTTTGAGTTCAACCGAATGCCGTTTGGTCTAACAGGAGCCCCAGCAACATTTCAACGCATCATGAATCACATACTCACAGGACTACAAGGTCTAGAGTGTTTTGTTTATTTAGATGACATTGTTATATACGGGAAAAACTTACGAGAGCATGAAAAAAGGCTACGTAATGTGTTCACGGTATTAAGACAACATAATCTGAAATTAAACACGAAAAAATGCAATTTTTTGAGTCGTGAAGTTGTGTATTTAGGTCATAAATGTTCAGAACACGGAGCCCTGCCAGACCCAGAAAAGGTAGAATGTGTAAAAAACATACCAGTACCTAAAAACAAAAAAGAAGTACAAGCATTTTTAGGTCTGGTAAACTATTACCGGAAATTCATTAAAGATACGGCAAGATTAGCTTTACCAATAAATAAATTATTGAGAAAAGACGCAAAGTTCGTATGGTCAATAGAATGCCAAAATTCATTCGAGGAATTAAAAAAGGCAATAATGACACCACCTGTATTGGCATATCCAGATTTTAGTCAACAATTTTTGTTAACTACGGATGCCAGTAATGATGCAATTGGTGCAATATTATCTCAAGGAGAAGTCGGTAAAGATAATCCAATAGCATTTGCCAGTAGAGCACTAAGCGATACCGAGAAAAGGTATTCGACCAGTGAAAAGGAATTTCTCGCTATAGTGTGGGCAACAAAAAATTTTAGAGCATATTTGCTTGGCAGACATTTTAAAACTTACACCGATCATCAACCACTACGTGGTATATCAAACCTTAAGGATCAAACGTCACGCTTGGCGCGTTTCCGACATAAACTATCGGAATATGATTTTGAAATCATTTACAAGCCTGGGAATAGAAACTTAAATGCAGACGCTTTAAGTAGATTACCACAAACAAATAAACAAATAACAGTGGTACAAACCAGATCAAAATCTAAAAATTCTGAAAAGGAAAAAGGGAACATTTCAAAAGAGGTGGATAAGGACACGGTGGTTGAAAACAACACCGGAAAAACAGTGGTCATACTGAAAGATCCTAAAGAAATAGAAACAATATTAAGGGATTTTCATAGCACACCACTTGGTGGGCATCAAAGGGCTATCAAAACACTTCTAAGGATAAGAAAGCAGTATAGATGGCCAGGGATGCAAAGAGATGTAAAAAATACATTAAAAAATGTACAGAATGTCAGACTAACAAAAGCTCCAAACTCACAAAAATGCCGATGGTTGTAACAGATACACCAAACAGGCCTTTTGATAAAGTATACATGGACATAGTCGGTCCATTACCTGAAACTGTATCAGGAAATAAGTATATACTAATATTTCAGGATGATTTTTCAAAATATATGGCATGTGCTGCAATGCCCGACGCAGAAGCAAGTACAGTATCGAAAAAATTTTATGACGAAATCATTGTCAGGTACAATATCCCGAAAGTATTGATTACTGACAATGGTACAAATTTTATTGCAAAATTATTTTCGAATACTTGCAAAATGCTGGGGATTAAGAAATTACATATAACGCCATACCATTCGCAAGCTAATGGTTCTTTGGAAAGAAGCCACAGACCACTAGCAGAATACTTGAGAAGTTTTGCTAAAGAAGATGGTTCGAATTGGGACCAATGGTTGACGGCAGCCATGCATGTCCATAACAATACGATACATACTTCTACTAAGCAAACTCCTTTCCGAACTTTGTACGGTTTTGAATTCGAAATGCCTGCGAATTTGAAACGAAAATGTTCTCCGCTCCATAACGTGGAGGACCAATCAAAAGTATTAAAGTTTCAAATACAAAGAACTCACAAGTTAGTGAGAAAAAACCAGGAAAAGGCAAAAGAATTGTCTAAAAAACAATATGACGGTTCAGTAAACCCCGTTATATTTAAACGAGGGGATAAAGTTTTGATGAAAAATCAAACTCGGAAAAATAGATTTTCTCCCATATGGATAGGCCCATTTGAAGTTTCAAATGTTAAGGGGCCTGTTACAACAGAAGTTGTAATAAAAGGAAAGAAAAAGAAGTTACATAATAATTTATTAAAATTATTTAATGAACCAAAATAAAATTAAAAGCTTTTTCTTTTTCTTTTAAATTAGAATAGTTTGCTCATGTTATTTAATACAGCAAATATAATGCTTAACATCATCCAATAATAATTGCAGCACACTTTTGGGTATTTGTTGTTTTGTTGATAAATTTAAGTTGCTATGTGCAAGTTCTGCTTGTTAAGAATTAACAAGAATGAGAACGCCAAGCACTTAAACGCAACAACAAAACAGCAAGCAAAAGCCAGGTGAGAAACCCGGAAATATGTCGACCTCACTACTTTGGTGAGTTAAATAAGACTTATGCAATTTTTGCATAAGTCAAATAAATATTTGTAGGCCAAAATTTTGTAGGCCAACTATTTGTGGGCCAAGATTTGGCAAAGTAAAATAAGTTTTTGTTATTGTATTCCTAAGTAATTATTTTAGCATGTAATTTGTTATTGTAATTATCTGTATCATTGGTGTTAAGTAAAATGAAATTTAAAATTAAAATCAGAGTTAGTTCTGGTGATATGAAGCAAACACAGTTGTATTTATATGGCAACCAAAATAAGGAATAAGGTATACTGGTAAGTATCCTAACATTCTAATATAAACTTTCATATATTTCCAGATACGACTTTCAACGAGTTTACAAAGTGTTTTCCCAGGACGGGAAAATTACTTGTAACAATTGGCGCAGCCGGTAGGATTCTCACTTCTACCAGCAGTAGTCAACAGCAGTACAAAATTAATTGTAACAAGTTTGACAATTATTTTAATTATCTGACGTTAGCAAAATTAAAGATGACATTTTTCTCAATTCAAGTTATCGATTTTTTTCTGAGTCGTCTCGCTTTTGTTACACGATACCAAAACTGAGACGAAGCGACGTCGAAGCGAAGACGACAGCAAATCGAGACGAGAGTCGTCGACGACTTACAAAATTCGGGTGAATAAATCAGCATTGAGTTCTGATTTATTTTAATTCATATAACTTTAAATTGTTCAAATATTATATTAGCTGAAAAAATGTTTGCGGGTAAGTTTGAAAACACGTGCTCTTTTCACAACGAATTCGCTTTACAAAAATAACGTAAGCGCCTCAAAAACCAATGGTACAATAATGTAAACTAAGCGTTGCCTAACAATTAGGAATAAAAGCAAGCAAAAGCATTTTGTTTGCGGTCTCTTGCACCGATCTTATCAACGATATGATCCATCACTTTTTTGCTCTTTTTCATTAAGTCAGATTTATTAAATTGAAAATTATTTTTTGTACCAAAAAAGAATAAACGAGTTTACAAAGTGTTTTCCCAGGACGGGAAAATTACTTGTAACAATTGGCGCAGCCGGTAGGATTCTCACTTCTACCAGCAGTAGTCAACAGCAGTACAAAATTAATTGTAACAAGTTTGACAATTATTTTAATTATCTGACGTTAGCAAAATTAAAGATGACATTTTTCTCAATTCAAGTTATCGATTTTTTTCTGAGTCGTCTCGCTTTTGTTACACGATACCAAAACTGAGACGAAGCGACGTCGAAGCGAAGACGACAGCAAATCGAGACGAGAGTCGTCGACGACTTACAAAATTCGGGTGAATAAATCAGCATTGAGTTCTGATTTATTTTAATTCATATAACTTTAAATTGTTCAAATATTATATTAGCTGAAAAAATGTTTGCGGGTAAGTTTGAAAACACGTGCTCTTTTCACAACGAATTCGCTTTACAAAAATAACGTAAGCGCCTCAAAAACCAATGGTACAATAAAGTAAACTAAGCGTTGCCTAACAATTAGGAATAAAAGCAAGCAAAAGCATTTTGTTTGCGGTCTCTTGCACCGATCTTATCAACGATATGATCCATCACTTTTTTGCTCTTTTTCATTAAGTCAGATTTATTAAATTGAAAATTATTTTTTGTACCAAAAAAGAATAAATTAACTTTGAGCTTGCTACACTCCGCCAATTTCTATACAGATGGTTTAAAACTTAAGTATGGCTATTTCGAAATCAGCCAAGGAAAAACTATAAGCATTAATTTAAGCCAGTCTGTTAGACCGCAGACTTTATATTTTTCAGAACTAAAAATCTCTTCTAATAAATTTAAATTTGATTTCATAATTTCATAATGAATACCTCAGCCGTAGACCTTCCGTAAAATGAAACAGACAAAGAAAATTAAAAACGTTCACTTAAAATTCTTAATAAGTGGAATGTATGAAAGAATAGCTGATGAGAAAATTATTAATTCAATCCAAATTCAAAATAACATAGAGTGTAAAACAATAAAATGCTTAAAAGTGTACCCTTCATATAGAAAAGGAGGTGTTTAATGCCACGATTGAAATTGATGGTGAAGCGATTAAAAAAATTAGTAACATCAAAAGAATATTTATCGGCTTAGACAGCTGTACGAATTGTTTATGGAAAAATCGGTGTTTTGAGAATGTCTAGGCTTTAACCATAAATCAAGCAAATGTGCAGAGGCTGAGGCTCGTTGCCATCGATATGGAGAGATTGGACACAATAAAGAAAAATGTAACAAAAATAATAATGAAATCCCGTGCAAAAATAGCATCAAAGTAAAGGCTATTTTAAATCTAGGAAATGAAGAAATAGATGTTTTTCACGCACCTTTAAGTCCGGATTGCAAAATGTATCAGAAAAAATTAAAGCAGGAGTCGGAGAAGATTAATTATTAGTAATTAAAAAAAATTTAATTAAAAAAAAATAGAATGTATGTATGGTATAGTATGTAGAATGGATTATTAAACAATTTTGTTGAATTAGAGACATTAATAATTAGTGAAAGGATTGAATTTATATGCTTAACTGAAACGATATGAATCACTAGTGAATTTAAATAATTATAGGTGCGTTTTATTGGCCAAGTCGCTATCTATGTACGAATAAAACGACAAGTTGCTAAGTTGCCTTAGAGCTGACTGGGTAGCACTGGCTACGTCAGATATGTAATTTATGTGTGTTTTTGCTGTTTTGAAAAATTAATTGGCTGGCATTGTGTCCTGGGGAAATGGTTGTGCCTTGCCAGGTTATCCTGGTGTTTACACAAATGTATTTTTACTGCTTTGAAAAATTAATTGAATTGAATTTAAAAAAAGAAAAAGAAAATGAATGTTTTCCGTTAAATTCAAATTTTTTTCCGTAAAATTCAATATTTATTTTTAATTTCAAACTTCATAATTGACAAAATATAAAATCTCAATAGACAAAAACTGGGTAGCACTCGAATTTAAGAAACTTGCTTGTATACTTAGCAACTATAATTTTAGTCGCTAAGTCTACGATTTTGTTTTTGTTTTCCTATACAATTATCGTTGCTAGCTAAAAATATCTAGCAGAGGATGGCGAATAAAACGCAGCTTATGTAAATATTAAGGTTAATAGCAATTCAAGACACACGGGTGGCGTAGTATTTTATGTCAAAGATTATTGGAACGTCGATATAATAAAAAGTTTCATATTGGAACAAGAATTATGGTTCCTAGTTATAAAGGTAAATTACAACAATGTAGTGTTTTACCTGGCTGGCCTCTATAGATCAACTAAGCCGTTAAATATGAATTCAAATTTTTTTACTGTATGTAACAATTTTATAGAAGAGCTAAGTGAAGTAAATGAAAATGTTATCTTTTATGTCAAAAACAAAAAAAAATTACACCTATTGAACTGATTAGCTCAATAAAATAGCTATATAAAAACTATTTTCTGTCCGAACAAACAACTAAAAAATTACTTAGCGGAGACCCGCCGAATTGTTATACTATTTTCACTTGTTACTTCGTTTTGACTCGCCAACAAAGCTTGCAACGAAGCTATATGTGTAATATATCAAGGGAGTTACAATAACAAAGATAAACAAACAGAAAAAAAGAGTTTTTGCTTTCTTTGTTTATATTGCTTGGATTCTCAACAGATCTAAGCAAGAGATGGAACATATAAGGCTAGACAAACTCTAATCTAATCGGCTTAAAAGTTACTGATGACTTTTCTTAGCAGAAAACGAAACTAGTATAACTAGCTTTAGCCAATTTTTTCTTTTTGTTTATCTTTGTGAGTGTAATTTTTTTGGATTTTGACACAAAAAAGTTATTGTACTGATTGGCTCAATAAAATAGCTATATGAAAATGTTATAATTATGGGGGATTTTAATATAAACTGGGTAATAAATAGTAACCAAAAAATGAAAATGTTATCATTATAGGGGATTTTAATATAAACTGGGTAATAAATACTAGCCAAAAAAAGAAAATGTAAGATATTTTAGATGATAATGCATTGAAACAAATTGTAAAAGAGAATACTAGAATTACAAATGAAACCAGAACATTGATAGATTGGGTAGTTACTAATAATCATATTAATTTTGACATTTCAGTTGAAACTGATTCTAAAATTAGTGATCATGAAACGTTAAAAATAAGTATAAAAAATGAAGGCACTGAAAATTATACGAATAAAATAATTAAAACACTAAGGTTAAGGGACCACTGTCAAATAATAATAATTTTTTTTAGGTGTCTTATCTTATAGTGAGTGGTCGAAATATAAAGACCTACGAAATTATTATAAAGTGGAAATTAATAATAGTAAAAATTATTTCATCCGAAATAAAATAGAGAATTATTTACGTTCAAGTGTAAGGCACCAGTCGATAGTGACGAGTACTAGCGAAAGAGTACAAGGTAAGAAGAGAAGAGAAGAGTTCAGTTGCGGCGCGAATACGAATGAAAGCGGTCGATACGAGCACGTTCTTTTCGTCAATGTTATTTTAATAATTAAACACAATTTTATAATTACTTTTCTTTAAATAAAAATTACTTTAATGTTAAAATTACGGTTTCTTTCAGTTCAGAAGTGGGATAGTGCTCGTGTTCGGTAATACAAATCTTACAAATATTATTAGTGCGAAAGTGAGACTCCCGCGACAATTGCTCAAGGTTAAGCGAAAATTCAACGAAAAAAGCGGTTGGTTTTTGAATTTTGGCGTCACTAAAATAACGAGTAAAAGGCATAAAAAAAAAACGAACAAAAACTACGAAAGAAAAAACGAAATAAACTACGAAACGAAAACTACGAAATGAAAACTACGAAATAAAAAAACAAAATAAACTACGACATAAAATACGAATTTTGGTAAACAAAGAAACATCAAAAAAATAGAAATGCCGAAAATTGGAAATTTAAAAGTTAATAAGCTTAAAAAATTGCTTCACGAAAAAAATCTAGCGTCAACGGGGTCAAAAGCTGAGCTGATGCAGCAGCTCATTGAAGCCGTTGACAGTGAAGAAATCGAATTTGAATGTGACGAGCTGCGTCAAATGATGCAAAACGTACTGTCCACGGTACAAAATTCGCGAGTACATGTTCCAACTTGGAGCGGTGGTGACGTAAACGGGGCGAATGAAAATGTGCAAACAAACGATTTCAGAGGATTCAGTCCTGTGGCAGGATTGAATTCAAACACTTTCCGAAATAATTTTTCGATAAAAGAAATCGCTGAGATGCTACAAAGGATCGATCCAACAAAGGACACATTTTCTGTAGAACAATTTGTTGATCGCGTAAATCGATTTGTTGTTGCGTACGGTTGGGAGGAAAAAAGTGTATTGTTAGCTGTGTACGGAAAGTTAAAAGGACCAGCTAAGTTGTAGTTGGATGCAACGTGCGAACTTTACGTGAATTGGAGTAGTCTCGCGACCGCGTTATTAGCAGAGTTCGGAACAGTATTTGATGAAGCTGAAATTCATTTTAAAATGAGCAGCGCTACGCGACAGCAAAATGAAACAAAATGCTAAGACACCGCGAAAAATCCGAAAAATCAAACTCGGAAAAATAGATTTTCTCCCATATGGATAGGCCCATTTGAAGTTTCAAATGTTAAGGGGCCTGTTACAACAGAAGTTGTAATAAAAGGAAAGAAAAAGAAGTTACATAATAATTTATTAAAATTATTTAATGAACCAAAATAAAATTAAAAGCTTTTTCTTTTTCTTTTAAATTAGAATAGTTTGCTCATGTTATTTAATACAGCAAATATAATGCTTAACATCATCCAATAATTGCAGCACACTTTTGGGTATTTGTTGTTTTGTTGATAAATTTAAGTTGCTATGTGCAAGTTCTGCTTGTTAAGAATTAACAAGAATGAGAACGCCAAGCACTTAAACGCAACAACAAAACAGCAAGCAAAAGCCAGGTGAGAAACCCGGAAATATGTCGACCTCACTACTTTGGTGAGTTAAATAAGACTTATGCAATTTTTGCATAAGTCAAATAAATATTTGTAGGCCAAAATTTTGTAGGCCAACTATTTGTGGGCCAAGATTTGGCAAAGTAAAATAAGTTTTTGTTATTGTATTCCTAAATAATTATTTTAGCATGTAATTTGTTATTGTAATTATCTGTATCATAGGTGTTAAGTAAAATGAAATTTAAAATTAAAATCAGAGTTAGTTCTGGTGATATGAAGCAAACACAGTTGTATTTATTTATTTTTGGCAACCAAAATAAGGAATAAGGTATACTGGTAAGTATCCTAACATTCTAATATAAACTTTCATATATTTCCAGATACGACTTTCAACGAGTTTACAAAGTGTTTTCCCAGGACGGGAAAATTACTTGTAACAATTGGCGCAGCCGGTAGGATTCTGACTTCTACCAGCAGTAGTCAACAGCAGTACAAAATTAATTGTAACAATTGGCGCAGCCGGCAAATAAAGGATCTGGAAGAAGAAAATTCTATATTAAACGATACACTGAGTGAAAGGAATTTATCAAAATTAAATTTTTCACTACCAGTAGGTCAGGAATTGGAAGAGGAAAATCAGTCCTTAATAGAATTAAAAAATCGCGTTCAGGACCTGGAAAACGCAAATAAGCGTTTGACAAAGGAGCCTAAAGCCGAGAGATTAAGAACAAAAAGTGACTTTTGATTTAACTAACACAACAGTAAACGCTATGGGAGAACAACAAAAATTCCTTGATCTGTGCAACAGACAAGTGGAATTTTCGAAACAGTTGGAGAAGATGATCAACAACTATAAGAAAACACCCAAACAGAGAGAAACCGTGGAATATTATTCAAAAAGGATTGAAGAATTAGAGAGGTCATGGTCAAGTTTTTCAGTGAACAACGACGCTATTGAGGAGTACCGATCCGAGTTCTCTACTCACGAATACTTTACAAAGAATTTCTACAGTAGAATAGAAAATAGTTATTGCGATCTATCGAAATGTTATAATGAAAAACTGGCCACCTTAGAAGAGATTATGGCATTGCAACAAGGACATACGTATGCAAGCCAACAAAGAGAGGCGAGAAATAATGTTTTTACCATAAGTGCAGATGTCCACAACGAACAACAAACACATTAGCTTGAAAGCACATCCAGTCTAGGAAGATCAAGAAGTCATGATCAAATAGCCAAATGGGTACGGGACACAGTACCTTATTTTTCCGGTGTAGAGTCACCAACTATCAAGGCAGATTTATATAGGTTTATAGAGGCTTGCGAGTCGGTGAAGAGAACCACTGACCCTTCTGATGAAATAGAATTAATTTCTAAAGTGAGACTTCATCTCAATGGAGATGCATACGAGTTCATCAGGGCGACTCAATTTTCAAAAATGCAAGACCTATACAATATTTTAAAAGAAACCTATACAAGAGAAAAACCCTTAGAAGCAGTCCAAAAGGAACTAATTAATGCTCGGCAGGGAGCCTTTGAGGATTTGCGTGCATACGCTAGGAGGTTGAAATCACTAGAGACATCCATTATGGATAACCTCAGTAAGAGGTATTCAGCTCCAGAAGACAGAGTATACAGACAGGAACTGTTAAATTCTGTAGTAAGAGCATTCAGATTGGGATTAAGGAATCCAACTCTCAAAGTATTAATGATGAGTAAGAATACGTGTACTTTAGAAGAATTACTCAAAGAAGCAATCTCTGCAGAAGAGGATTTGCGAGAGGATTCAGAACAAGTACTAGGAATCAACGCCTATCAATCGAATATAGTTCAACCTAGTCCGGATAGTTCATATAGAAATGATACACAAGCACAAAATTGGAGTAAACAAAACCAAGAAAGGCAAAATAAATCATTCCAACAAAACTCAGGAAGATTTATGAAAAATACTACTTATAACAAAAAACCAAATATTGTTTATTCATTTTGTGATAAAAAGGGCTATATTAGGAAAAACACACCTTTCTCTGACAAGTGTTCAGAATATGGACACATGCCCAACATAAAATGTTCACAAAACACAACGGATATCGGGAAAAACGTAAAAGATAATAATTCAAATTCACAGCGGCATCAAGGGGGACAACAGTCCTCCAGTAAATGTAGTTGGTGTAATAGAACTGGGCATGCAATAGAAAATTGTTTTGCCAAAAAGAAATACGAAAAGGCTCAGGGAAACTAAGGGGGGCCCAAGACCGGCCAATAGTCTGGGGACCCAAAAAACTTAGTAAATTAGGGCCAAAAGGAGTAGAAACAGTAAACCAACCACAAAAAAGTGCTGTTGGTACGTTATCTACTAATTATGAAACAAATAAAGTTTCAGAAAATATTTCAGATGAATTAGTAACAGTAAATCAGCTACAAGAAAGTGCAGTTGATACGTTAACTACATCTGAAATTACAAAGAATTTTAATAAAGTAGTAACCGTAAATCAACCACAACAAAGTGCAGTTGATACGTTACCTACTAGTAGTAAAAATTATAAAGTTTTGAGTAATAACTTAAAGCAAGGTAATGCGGGGAAAACAAATCATACACAGAATACTGTAGTTGAGGCGTCCCTCGCAAAACCCATAGAATGCGTATCAAACGCAAAAGATACTGAAACTGGGAGACACATCTTGTATGGCAGGCATAACGAGAATTTCTACCAAGCAAATCAAAATGACGTGTTCATAGAAGTGCCCTGTAAAGAGGCCAGATATGGAAAACTTATTTTGTTGGTAGATTCCGGTGCTGACACAAGTTTGGTCAAAGAAAGTGCAATGTTGCATTTCCCAGAATCAGATACAAAAAATCGAAAAGATTTAAGTGGAGCATATGGCGGACAGGTTACCACATTAGGTACAACCACTATTAAACACCAGCAGAACCCAGATCTAAGTTTAAAGTTACACATAGTGTCACTAGATCAAGGAGTTCCAGCTGATGGAATAGTAGGTAGGGACAATTTGTGGAACCGAACTGTCATAAACGCTATAGATAAAAAATTAACGTTTTTCAATGAAAAACGTCAGAAAGTAATAGCATTCACGCTTAAGCCGATGAATGACTTTAACAGAGTACTATACAATACAGAAACAGCAATAGAAGCTCGAACTGTAAAAATAGTACCTTTATGTGTTAAAACAACATTAAAAGAAGTTGTTATACACAAACAAGAACTTTCACAAGGAGTTTACTTAGGAGAAGTACTCAGCAAAGTGAAAGATGGCATAGTTTATGTGCCAATTTTAAATTCGTCAGAAGACGAATTTATCATTGATAGAAAGTTCAAACCAGAATTTTCAAATTACAATGAATTTAAAATAAACACAAGTTCCGCAATAAATATAATATCGGAACAAAACGTGAGGGGAAGATTAGATAAGCTATTTGGATCTATTAATTTAGATCCTAACATAAGCAATGAAGAGAAAGCTTCCATGGAAAATATATATGCATCCTTCCATGACATATTTTTGTTAGAAGGAGATTGCTTATCATATACTCCAGTATTGAAGCATGATATCTCTACTTTGGTGGGTCAACCACCAATAAACCAAAAACAGTACAGACTACCCCATTCTCATAGAATGGAAATTAATAAACAGGTAGGTGAACTGTTAGATGAAGGGATTATTTCACCAAGCACCTCACCTTGGAATTCACCACTATTGCTTGTACCAAAGAAAAGTGGTAAAGATGGCGAGAAAAAGTGGAGATTAGTTATAGACTTCAGAAAATTAAATGAAGCTACAATCAAGCAAGTTTTCCCCATACCACGAATTGATGAAATTTTAGATCAATTGGGACATAGCAGATATTTTTCCACGCTAGATCTAGCAAATGGATATCACCAAGTATTGGTGAATGAAGATGATAAAGAAAAAACAGCATTTAGTACAGGGTTGGGACATTTTGAGTTCAACCGAATGCCGTTTGGTCTAACAGGAGCCCCAGCAACATTTCAACGCATCATGAATCACATACTCACAGGACTACAAGGTCTAGAGTGTTTTGTTTATTTAGATGACATTGTTATATACGGGAAAAACTTACGAGAGCATGAAAAAAGGCTACGTAATGTGTTCACGGTATTAAGACAACATAATCTGAAATTAAACACGAAAAAATGCAATTTTTTGAGTCGTGAAGTTGTGTATTTAGGTCATAAATGTTCAGAACACGGAGCCCTGCCAGACCCAGAAAAGGTAGAATGTGTAAAAAACATACCAGTACCTAAAAACAAAAAAGAAGTACAAGCATTTTTAGGTCTGGTAAACTATTACCGGAAATTCATTAAAGATACGGCAAGATTAGCTTTACCAATAAATAAATTATTGAGAAAAGACGCAAAGTTCGTATGGTCAATAGAATGCCAAAATTCATTCGAGGAATTAAAAAAGGCAATAATGACACCACCTGTATTGGCATATCCAGATTTTAGTCAACAATTTTTGTTAACTACGGATGCCAGTAATGATGCAATTGGTGCAATATTATCTCAAGGAGAAGTCGGTAAAGATAATCCAATAGCATTTGCCAGTAGAGCACTAAGCGATACCGAGAAAAGGTATTCGACCAGTGAAAAGGAATTTCTCGCTATAGTGTGGGCAACAAAAAATTTTAGAGCATATTTGCTTGGCAGACATTTTAAAACTTACACCGATCATCAACCACTACGTGGTATATCAAACCTTAAGGATCAAACGTCACGCTTGGCGCGTTTCCGACATAAACTATCGGAATATGATTTTGAAATCATTTACAAGCCTGGGAATAGAAACTTAAATGCAGACGCTTTAAGTAGATTACCACAAACAAATAAACAAATAACAGTGGTACAAACCAGATCAAAATCTAAAAATTCTGAAAAGGAAAAAGGGAACATTTCAAAAGAGGTGGATAAGGACACGGTGGTTGAAAACAACACCGGAAAAACAGTGGTCATACTGAAAGATCCTAAAGAAATAGAAACAATATTAAGGGATTTTCATAGCACACCACTTGGTGGGCATCAAAGGGCTATCAAAACACTTCTAAGGATAAGAAAGCAGTATAGATGGCCAGGGATGCAAAGAGATGTAAAAAATACATTAAAAAATGTACAGAATGTCAGACTAACAAAAGCTCCAAACTCACAAAAATGCCGATGGTTGTAACAGATACACCAAACAGGCCTTTTGATAAAGTATACATGGACATAGTCGGTCCATTACCTGAAACTGTATCAGGAAATAAGTATATACTAATATTTCAGGATGATTTTTCAAAATATATGGCATGTGCTGCAATGCCCGACGCAGAAGCAAGTACAGTATCGAAAAAATTTTATGACGAAATCATTGTCAGGTACAATATCCCGAAAGTATTGATTACTGACAATGGTACAAATTTTATTGCAAAATTATTTTCGAATACTTGCAAAATGCTGGGGATTAAGAAATTACATATAACGCCATACCATTCGCAAGCTAATGGTTCTTTGGAAAGAAGCCACAGACCACTAGCAGAATACTTGAGAAGTTTTGCTAAAGAAGATGGTTCGAATTGGGACCAATGGTTGACGGCAGCCATGCATGTCCATAACAATACGATACATACTTCTACTAAGCAAACTCCTTTCCGAACTTTGTACGGTTTTGAATTCGAAATGCCTGCGAATTTGAAACGAAAATGTTCTCCGCTCCATAACGTGGAGGACCAATCAAAAGTATTAAAGTTTCAAATACAAAGAACTCACAAGTTAGTGAGAAAAAACCAGGAAAAGGCAAAAGAATTGTCTAAAAAACAATATGACGGTTCAGTAAACCCCGTTATATTTAAACGAGGGGATAAAGTTTTGATGAAAAATCAAACTCGGAAAAATAGATTTTCTCCCATATGGATAGGCCCATTTGAAGTTTCAAATGCTAAGGGGCCTGTTACAACAGAAGTTGTAATAAAAGGAAAGAAAAAGAAGTTACATAATAATTTATTAAAATTATTTAATGAACCAAAATAAAATTAAAAGCTTTTTCTTTTTCTTTTAAATTAGAATAGTTTGCTCATGTTATTTAATACAGCAAATATAATGCTTAACATCATCCAATAATAATTGCAGCACACTTTTGGGTATTTGTTGTTTTGTTGATAAATTTAAGTTGCTATGTGCAAGTTCTGCTTGTTAAGAATTAACAAGAATGAGAACGCCAAGCACTTAAACGCAACAACAAAACAGCAAGCAAAAGCCAGGTGTGAAACCCGGAAATATGTCGACCTCACTACTTTGGTGAGTTAAATAAGACTTATGCAATTTTTGCATAAGTCAAATAAATATTTGTAGGCCAAAATTTTGTAGGCCAACTATTTGTGGGCCAAGATTTGGCAAAGTAAAATGAGTTTTTGTTATTGTATTCCTAAGTAATTATTTTAGCATGTAATTTGTTATTGTAATTATCTGTATCATTGGTGTTAAGTAAAATGAAATTTAAAATTAAAATCAGAGTTAGTTCTGGTGATATGAAGCAAACACAGTTGTATTTATATGGCAACCAAAATAAGGAATAAGGTATACTGGTAAGTATCCTAACATTCTAATATAAACTTTCATATATTTCCAGATACGACTTTCAACGAGTTTACAAAGTGTTTTCCCAGGACGGGAAAATTACTTGTAACAATTGGCGCAGCCGGTAGGATTCTCACTTCTACCAGCAGTAGTCAACAGCAGTACAAAATTAATTGTAACAAGTTTGACAATTATTTTAATTATCTGACGTTAGCAAAATTAAAGATGACATTTTTCTCAATTCAAGTTATCGATTTTTTTCTGAGTCGTCTCGCTTTTGTTACACGATACCAAAACTGAGACGAAGCGACGTCGAAGCGAAGACGACAGCAAAGTCGTCGACGACTTACAAAATTCGGGTGAATAAATCAGCATTGAGTTCTGATTTATTTTAATTCATATAACTTTAAATTGTTCAAATATTATATTAGCTGAAAAAATGTTTGCGGGTAAGTTTGAAAACACGTGCTCTTTTCACAACGAATTCGCTTTACAAAAATAACGTAAGCGCCTCAAAAACCAATGGTACAATAATGTAAACTAAGCGTTGCCTAACAATTAGGAATAAAAGCAAGCAAAAGCATTTTGTTTGCGGTCTCTTGCACCGATCTTATCAACGATATGATCCATCACTTTTTTGCTCTTTTTCATTAAGTCAGATTTATTAAATTGAAAATTATTTTTTGTACCAAAAAAGAATAAATTAACTTTGAGCTTGCTACACTCCGCCAATTTCTATAAAGATGGTTTAAAACTTAAGTACGGCTATTTCGAAATCAGCCAAGGAAAAACTATAAGCATTAATTTAAGCCAGTCTGTTAGACCGCAGACTTTATATTTTTCAGAACTAAAAATCTCTTCTAATAAATTTAAATTTGATTTCATAATTTCATAATGAATACCTCAGCCGTAGACCTTCCGTAAAATGAAACAGACAAAGAAAATTAAAAACGTTCACTTAAAATTCTTAATAAGTGGAATGTATGAAAGAATAGCTGATGAGAAAATTATTAATTCAATCCAAATTCAAAATAACATAGAGTGTAAAACAATAAAATGCTTAAAAGTGTACCCTTCATATAGAAAAGGAGGTGTTTAATGCCACGATTGAAATTGATGGTGAAGCGATTAAAAAAATTAGTAACATCAAAAGAATATTTATCGGCTTAGACAGCTGTACGAATTGTTTATGGAAAAATCGGTGTTTTGAGAATGTCTAGGCTTTAACCATAAATCAAGCAAATGTGCAGAGGCTGAGGCTCGTTGCCATCGATATGGAGAGATTGGACACAATAAAGAAAAATGTAACAAAAATAATAATGAAATCCCGTGCAAAAATAGCATCAAAGTAAAGGCTATTTTAAATCTAGGAAATGAAGAAATAGATGTTTTTCACGCACCTTTAAGTCCGGATTGCAAAATGTATCAGAAAAAATTAAAGCAGGAGTCGGAGAAGATTAATTATTAGTAATTAAAAAAAATTAAATTAAAAAAAAATAGAATGTATGTATGGTATAGTATGTAGAATGGATTATTAAACAATTTTGTTGAATTAGAGACATTAATAATTAGTGAAAGGATTGAATTTATATGCTTAACTGAAACGATATGAATCACTAGTGAATTTAAATAATTATAGGTGCGTTTTATTGGCCAAGTCGCTATCTATGTACGAATAAAACGACAAGTTGCTAAGTTGCCTTAGAGCTGACTGGGTAGCACTGGCTACGTCAGATATGTAATTTATGTGTGTTTTTGCTGTTTTGAAAAATTAATTGGCTGGCATTGTGTCCTGGGGAAATGGTTGTGCCTTGCCAGGTTATCCTGGTGTTTACACAAATGTATTTTTACTGCTTTGAAAAATTAATTGAATTGAATTTAAAAAAAGAAAAAGAAAATGAATGTTTTCCGTTAAATTCAAATTTTTTTCCGTAAAATTCAATATTTATTTTTAATTTCAAACTTCATAATTGACAAAATATAAAATCTCAATAGACAAAAACTGGGTAGCACTCGAATTTAAGAAACTTGCTTGTATACTTAGCAACTATAATTTTAGTCGCTAAGTCTACGATTTTGTTTTTGTTTTCCTATACAATTATCGTTGCTAGCTAAAAATATCTAGCAGAGGATGGCGAATAAAACGCAGCTTATGTAAATATTAAGGTTAATAGCAATTCAAGACACACGGGTGGCGTAGTATTTTATGTCAAAGATTATTGGAACGTCGATATAATAAAAAGTTTCATATTGGAACAAGAATTATGGTTCCTAGTTATAAAGGTAAATTACAACAATGTAGTGTTTTACCTGGCTGGCCTCTATAGATCAACTAAGCCGTTAAATATGAATTCAAATTTTTTTACTGTATGTAACAATTTTATAGAAGAGCTAAGTGAAGTAAATGAAAATGTTATCTTTTATGTCAAAAACAAAAAAAAATTACACCTATTGAACTGATTAGCTCAATAAAATAGCTATATAAAAACTATTTTCTGTCCGAACAAACAACTAAAAAATTACTTAGCGGAGACCCGCCGAATTGTTATACTATTTTAACTTGTTACTTCGTTTTGACTCGCCAACAAAGCTTGCAACGAAGCGCCTGCAAGGAAATGTGTAATATATCAAGGGAGTTACAATAACAAAGATAAACAAACAGAAAAAAAGAGTTTTTGCTTTCTTTGTTTATATTGCTTGGATTCTCAACAGATCTAAGCAAGAGATGGAACATATAAGGCTAGACAAACTCTAATCTAATCGGCTTAAAAGTTACTGATGACTTTTCTTAGCAGAAAACGAAACTAGTATAACTAGCTTTAGCCAATTTTTTCTTTTTGTTTATCTTTGTGAGTGTAATTTTTTTGGATTTTGACACAAAAAAGTTATTGTACTGATTGGCTCAATAAAATAGCTATATGAAAATGTTATAATTATGGGGGATTTTAATATAAACTGGGTAATAAATAGTAACCAAAAAATGAAAATGTTATCATTATAGGGGATTTTAATATAAACTGGGTAATAAATACTAGCCAAAAAAAGAAAATGTAAGATATTTTAGATGATAATGCATTGAAACAAATTGTAAAAGAGAATACTAGAATTACAAATGAAACCAGAACATTGATAGATTGGGTAGTTACTAATAATCATATTAATTTTGACATTTCAGTTGAAACTGATTCTAAAATTAGTGATCATGAAACGTTAAAAATAAGTATAAAAAATGAAGGCACTGAAAATTATACGAATAAAATAATTAAAACACTAAGGTTAAGGGACCACTGTCAAATAATAATAATTTTTTTTAGGTGTCTTATCTTATAGTGAGTGGTCGAAATATAAAGACCTACGAAATTATTATAAAGTGGAAATTAATAATAGTAAAAATTATTTCATCCGAAATAAAATAGAGAATTATTTACGTTCAAGTGTAAGGCACCAGTCGATAGTGACGAGTACTAGCGAAAGAGTACAAGGTAAGAAGAGAAGAGAAGAGTTCAGTTGCGGCGCGAATACGAATGAAAGCGGTCGATACGAGCACGTTCTTTTCGTCAATGTTATTTTAATAATTAAACACAATTTTATAATTACTTTTCTTTAAATAAAAATTACTTTAATGTTAAAATTACGGTTTCTTTCAGTTCAGAAGTGGGATAGTGCTCGTGTTCGGTAATACAAATCTTACAAATATTATTAGTGCGAAAGTGAGACTCCCGCGACAATTGCTCAAGGTTAAGCGAAAATTCAACGAAAAAAGCGGTTGGTTTTTGAATTTTGGCGTCACTAAAATAACGAGTAAAAGGCATAAAAAAAAACGAACAAAAACTACGAAAGAAAAAACGAAATAAACTACGAAACGAAAACTACGAAATGAAAACTACGAAATAAAAAAACAAAATAAACTACGACATAAAATACGAATTTTGGTAAACAAAGAAACATCAAAAAAATAGAAATGCCGAAAATTGGAAATTTAAAAGTTAATAAGCTTAAAAAATTGCTTCACGAAAAAAATCTAGCGTCAACGGGGTCAAAAGCTGAGCTGATGCAGCAGCTCATTGAAGCCGTTGACAGTGAAGAAATCGAATTTGAATGTGACGAGCTGCGTCAAATGATGCAAAACGTACTGTCCACGGTACAAAATTCGCGAGTACATGTTCCAACTTGGAGCGGTGGTGACGTAAACGGGGCGAATGAAAATGTGCAAACAAACGATTTCAGAGGATTCAGTCCTGTGGCAGGATTGAATTCAAACACTTTCCGAAATAATTTTTCGATAAAAGAAATCGCTGAGATGCTACAAAGGATCGATCCAACAAAGAACACATTTTCTGTAGAACAATTTGTTGATCGCGTAAATCGATTTGTTGTTGCGTACGGTTGGGAGGAAAAAAGTGTATTGTTAGCTGTGTACGGAAAGTTAAAAGGACCAGCTAAGTTGTAGTTGGATGCAACGTGCGAACTTTACGTGAATTGGAGTAGTCTCGCGACCGCGTTATTAGCAGAGTTCGGAACAGTATTTGATGAAGCTGAAATTCATTTTAAAATGAGCAGCGCTACGCGACAGCAAAATGAAACAAAATGCTAAGACACCGCGATTTGCAACTCACATAATTTTAATTCAAACGCGAAACGGTTTATGCAAATGATTATTAATATTAATGAAAAAATTAAAAAAGGATTTTCATCAATTTTGAAAACTGGATTGCCGCCGCCTGTTTTAAGTTGCCTACCTATTTTCGAAAATATTGATTTAAAAAATGGTGCAAGCCAAGATATCTACATTTTTCTAAATTGACAGACCTGGCATAATTCAACTATTCTATAGATTTTTCTAGGATTTTCAAAAATTTCAAATTATGCCAGATATGTTAATTTAGAAAAATGTAGATATCTTGGTTTTGAAATAAGATAATGATATTCGGTTTGCGGCATTCTTTTAACCAAACAAAAATACATTAAAAATATTGTACAATGGGATCGGTGGTATAATAATATGGGTCGATTTTGCAATTTGGAAGCAAAAAATCGGTATTTTTTGTTTTTTTTTTCCTGTCAATTTTAAATTTTTTTATAAGAAAAAAAGAAGAAGAAGAAAATCTAACCACGAATTCAAGTTCCTCGATCGATAATAGCTGTTTAGAACAAAAAAAAATTTTGAATCAGCATAATAAGTAACGCCGAATCGAAGAATTTCAGGTCTATTAATTTAGAAAAATGCAGATATCTTGGTTTTGAAATAAGATATTGATATACGGTTTACGGTTTTCTCTTAAGCAAATAAAGATACATTAAAAATAATGTACCACTAGATCGGCGGTTAAATATTATATCAAGATTTTGCAACTTGAAAGTAGAAGATCGGCATTTCTTAATTTTTGTCCGGGCAATTTTCAAGTTTTTTGTAAGAAAAGAACAAGAAGAAAAACTGATCACGGATTCGAATTCCTCGATCGATATTAGTTCGAAAATCATATCCACTTTGTTGCAAAATTTGATAACCTCTTTAGCTTGCACCATTTTTTAAATCAATATTTTCGAAAATGGGTAGGCAACTTAAAACAGGCGGCGGCAATCCAGTTTTCAAAATTGATGAAAATCCTTATGGGTTGTTTTGTGTCTAGACACATAGGGCTATTGTAATCCACTGATACATCGTGAAAAAATCAAAAAGTTTTTTTTTCAACCGCTCTAGTGTACATACACAATCATAACCTGAGAAATGTTTTCAGTTTTAGATTAAACTTTTTTAGAAATAAAAATGCCAAAAATACATTAATATGTACAAGGGTTTAAAATTATTTAATGAAATGTTTTCAGTTTTAGATTAAACTTTTGTAGAAATAAAAATACCAAAAATACATTAACATGTACAAGGGCTTAAAATTATTTAATGAAATGGCTGTAGTATTTTGAATAAACTAATTTAAATAGATTTAAGTTAAAAGTTATATCCAGGGTTCGGAAATATTCATTCATGAACGCTCGCGAATTCGAACGTGTACTTTTTAATTTTTCTTGTATCCTTTATATTTATGTGTGATAAGATGCGAATATTTGCATTCGAACGCGCACATGAAGGGTTGGAAATTTTTTTTGTCATCTTCCGTAAACGAATGTATGTATCCATTTCTTATCACTAGTCTACATTCATGAATGAGTGGAAGCAACATTTTTTCTATAGTTCTTACATTAATTCTGCGATGTTAGCCTTCGTTCTAAATGAGCGTGAATACTGTGAGATGATGAGGGATGATTCAGTAATTAAAAATTTTGTTTTTCCATTCCAATTTTTTTTAAACATCTTACATGTTAAGAGCAAACCGAAAATTTTATAGCCGTTGCTAAAATAGTGAGCTATACCTGTAAATCAGAGCTTGAAATAAACTTTTTAAAAATATTTTATTTTAGGCAAAAGTTAACTTATTGCACGAATAAATGGGAAAAAGTCGAAAATGGATTTTGGAAGTGACAGGAGAGGTCCCCGACCTTTCTAATGAGGTGTTTTTGACCCATTTTTCGAAAAAAAAATTTACTGCGCGAATCGATGGGAAAAGGCCGAAAATGGATTTTTTAAGTGACAGGGGAATTCCGCGACCCCCCTAAATGGGTGTTTTGGACCCATTTTTCGAAAAAAATTTTACTGCGCGAATCGATGGGAAAAGGCCGAAAGTGGATTTTGGAAGTCACAGGGGAGGTCCCCCACCCTCCTTAAGGGGTGTTTTGAACACATTTTTCGAAAAAAATTTTACTGCGCGAATCGATGAGAAAAGACCGAAAATGGACTTTAAAAGTAACAGGGGAGGTCCCCGACCGTCTTAAAGGAGTTTTCCGGAAAATATGAATTTTCATTTCAGTTCAGATTTTCTTTTTATTCATTTTTTACTGTTACAAATTAAATTGCAATTTTATTATTAGTGCCTCAGCGCCATGAAGGCTTTAAAGAAGCTAAAAATGGCAACTACAATATATTTAAATTTACAAAATTAATTTATATTTAAGTTATTAGAAGATTACATTTTTGGAATTTAACAAAAAAGATTTTTTTTTTATCAAAACGTTAGAAGTGATTCAACATTTTCTAGTAAAAACTGTTTTAATTTATTCTTTTGAAACTTGATAAAATTTGAAGAGTTTTCAAAGTATCAGGAAGTTTATTGAATTCAGTCGGTCCAGTGTATGTTACACGTTGCTTGGTTAATTCTAATCGACATCTTACTACTTGCAAATTCATGGCCTATCTTGTGGTTCGATGAGTCTGTTAAATTCTGACTAAATTGCTAAGTATGGGCACCTATTCCTCGTAAGGTTTTCAAAACGTACAACAAAAGTTGTTGCTTATAAAGGCCTTGTACCGGAAGTACATTTGTTGCATAGTTTGTATACAAACCTGTTGTACTATGCCTCAGAGAAAGGTTAAAAACAATTTTCAGGGTTTTGTTTTGAAGTACTTGCAGTGATTTCAGTAGAGAATTGCTACTACTACCATACACAATTGGTAAATATATCAAATGCGAGTAAACCACAGAGTGATAGAGCAACATTTTAGTTTTGGTGTTCAATTTACTTTTGAACTTAAACAATAAACCAATTCCAGAAGATATTTTACTTTTAACCATATTTATATGTAAATCCCACATCAGATTATTCTTTAAGGTCATTCTCAAGTATTTTACACTTTCTGATTCTTGAATGATGCTACCATCAATCTGAACACTCATCTCATCTACATTTCTATAATTGGAAGGTTTGAACCTGACTAGCTTAGTTTTATCTTTACTTAAGATCAGTTTGTTAATTCTCGCAAACTCCAAAAGAATTGCAGCATCATATTTAATATGTGTTCTTAGAACTTCAGTATGGCTATATTTATAAAAAAGGCACACGTCATTCGCGAACATAAATAGTTTACCATTGAAAATGATGTTTTTCAAGTCATTAGTATATATTTTGAATAATAACGGCCCAAGAACACTACCTTGAGGGACTACACATACTACAGGTAGCATACAGCTTTTGGATTCACCAAACTGTAGTTTGCTTTCTATTTATTAAATAATCTTTCAACAGCCTCAAGGTTGACAACGAACACCCAAGCGCACTTAGCTTTGCGGTCAGAATTTCGTGATCAACTAGATCGAATGCTTTTAAGAAGTCAAAAAACATACCTGCAACACTCTTACATCCCTCATCTAAGCTACCACAAATATAATCAATGTCATTCACCACCGCTTCTTCGGTGTCTGTACCTTTTTTAAAACCATATTGTCGTTTCAAAGATAATATTGTCACTTTCCAAGTATACTGTTAACTGCTCAAATATTAATTTTTCAAGAATTTTGTCAATAATTGATAGAACTGAAATTGGACAAAAGTTTTGGATTTTTTTTGAGCCTACACATTTTGGAATAGGTGTTACTTTATGAATTTTCAGAATATCAGGATATATATCTTCCCTAATCATACCATTGAAAATATTTGTAATAATATCGCAGACTAATGATTTCCTAGTGAGTAGCATTTTTAACGTTATTTTGTCAAGCCCTGGACTTTTGTTAGGTTTTATCTGAATAAGCATATTTTCTACTTTACTTGAGTGGATTGGACTTAAGCAAAAATTATCATATACAGGTACTACCGTATGAAAGAGATTATAACCATCGTTTGTTTAGTGTCCTTCATTAAGTCGCGCATTCTGTACAACATTGTAGAAAAAACTACTGAATTTTTCCGCCTTATCGTCATCAGTTGATAAGGGGACACCGTTTTCGTCCAGTAAGTCTTGTGAATTTACAGTTCTTTTGCCAAGTTACTCATTTAGAAAAGCCCAAGTTTTCCGCGAATCACCATTACATTGTTCCATTTTATTAGTATAGTAATTATTTAATAAGTGTTTGCTGCAAGTCTTCATCACTTTACTGATTCTTTTTAATCGTTCTGAAATGCTTTTGTTGGATTTTTCGTTCCTTCTTGTTTTTAAAAGCTTTTTCTTATAATCAATAAGACGTATTAAAGAATCCGACATCCATGGATTTATTTTATGTTTCATGTGTATTTTGTTGAATTTAATAGTGGAACATTGCTCTGCAGCTGAAGAAAGTGTGTTAATGAAAAATTCACAACTATTAGGACACATTGTCTAAAGTATTAAAATTTAGTAAATTTTGGTCTAGCAGCCTTCCAAAACGAGTGTAGTCAAAATGGTTTTTTTTTAGAATAGACTCTTTGTTTACAAAATTAAGATTTAAGGTGCACATTACGAAGTTATGATCAGTTAAATAAGTTTCAATTGAAACAATACTTAGGTTCGCTGATAGATTACTAAACACGCCATCTATGCAAGAATTACTTAAGGGTCTCGTTATAAGATTGTGACATGATAACAAGTTGAATTCTGAAAATACATCAATTAATTGTTGACTTAAGTTATTAACACAAAGCAAATCTATATTGAAATCTCTAACGCATATGCAAGGTGAATTATTGATTTCTTGCAGTGTTGAACCAAGTTTTGTGTGGAAAAATTGTAAAGAACACTTTTGTGATCTACATATATAAGGATGTTATTATAATGGGCTTGCTCCTAATTTTAATATTAGAGAGCGAGATTACTATCATATCTAAAAAATTTTCACTCCTATTTAACAATATCCTATAGTTAATTTCCTTGTTTATGTATATCGTTGTTCCTCCAAACCCATCACTTCAGCAACAATGAACCGAGTTAAAACCAGGTATGAAATACATATTTGAACAATCTTCTTCAAACCAAGTTTCTTGAACGGCAATAATAGCCGGAAGTATTAAAAAATGAGTTATGAGAAACTCATTTTTAAATTTGTTGAATTTGTTAATTGAGGAAATACTTCTTACGTTAATGGACAAAATATTAAAAAATTTCAAATTACATTGTTTTAAGTTTACATTATCACCCCTATCATGAATGTCCGAAGGAACTCTGTTCTTTCGGATTTTTTTTTTCCTGAGAGCAAACTTTTGCAATCATGAATAATTTCGGATTGGAAAACTTCGTTTCCCGTCAGTGCTGCCAAAATATTTCCAATTACTTCCATTCAATGAATAATGCAACCGTGATTTTACAATTTGACATCAGCTCAGCTGTCAGCTGAATTAAAAAAAATTCTAAACAAAGTGAAGTAAAGTGGCTCTTTTTATGAAGCCTTTGGCGATATCCAAATTGAACTCCATGTACTGCACCAATATCACTAGCTGCTCCTTATTTGTGTTGTTAGGCCTTTTATAAATTTTTTGAAACTGTTTTTATTTAATCAAATTAATATAAATACTTACATTGCTTTTTTCCGCTAATAATTCCTCGTTACAAAGTTAGGGAATAAAATTTGCATGAAACGTCAAAAAATGTTCCCTAAAAAAGTATTGCTTATAACCTCATTTTCCAGGGAACTTGTTCTCAATCCCCAAAAAGTTACACGATTGCAAAACAGGGAATTGGGGAAAAAAGTCGAAGGAATGTTTATTCATGATAGGAATGATATGAATTAATATCTGCAAATTATTTCAGGCTCATTAATTAAGAAAAGGAAAAATAAATCACTTAAATACTAAGAGAGTACAGCTTTAGTGCTGATTTTCTAAATCAGTATTAACCTCAACCGACTCCTTCTAAATGACCCACCAACAGATTTGCTCAGTATATTATCAACATCATCTAATGATCTTAGAATAATGTGTCTGGAATTAGCATCTCTCTTGGCGAGTACAGCTCCATTTTTAGAATAAGCGAATCCATATCCAACAGTTTTTAAGGATTTAGCATGATTTAAAATTTCTAACGATTCTTTGCAGAGGAAATCATTAACATAGACATTTTTTAGTGGTTCTACAGATTTCAATTTTGATTTAGCACTCATAAACGCTGCTTTAGATTTCTTGTTAGTAAATTTCATAACAATAGATTTTTTGTTCCCTTTATTATTCCGGTTTAGTATGTATGCACCTTCAATTGAATCTTCACAAAGGTCAGCTCCAATTTTTTTGCTAACATCAAGAACTACATCTTTGGCTTTAATTTCACCATCAATAAGTATGTTTCTGATGACACTGTCATTTTGTACTCTGACATCATTCAATAATTAGACAGTGGATTTCAACGATTTAATTTCTTCTTTCATACCAACATTTTCCTTCTCCAATTTCTCAATTTTTTGACTGTTAATTTTGAATCCTCTTAAAATTTCATCATACTGCGATGACATGAAGTTTATTGTCTCAGTTATTCTATCCAATTGGCTTAACTTTTTATTTATTTCAGCAAGATCATTTGCTGCAGCAGACGTAGATTTTTTTGGTTCACAGAGCGCACACTTGTATTCTAGTGAATCATAATCTAAGAGCTTATCATATTGCCTCTTATCTAGTCCAGTGCACAGCGCGTGAAATGTATTTGTACACTTGTTACATTGAATAGCGTCATCACTCTCTGTTACTAGTTTTACATTTGCCACAAAAGATTTTGGTTTTCTTATTTCTTGAGGGGTACCGCTTATTCGACATATTGAAAGTTAATTACTTGAAATCCAAATCACTTTTACAATATAAATGTGAAGAAGAATATTGTAGCCTACTTTTTGGCAGAAGTAAAAGTTCAATTGCAGCACGGCGGACAGAATTACAAAAGCAGGCAACAATATTTGACAGCTGCATACAGAAGTTCCACTGTTTTTATTTTCTTTTATTTTGCTTTTCTTTACTCACTTTCCTTCTAAGCGCCAAAACTGGTTCAATCAGCAGAAATCCAATCAGACAAGATATACGATGTATTTTATTTTCCTCCAATGCAGAAGCGCAACAACGCTTTGATAAAAACAATAATCAGGCGAAACACTTATGATATTTATAGTAAAATCCAAATTAATTTTCCTCGATCTGAATTGCACAACTTACAGGTTACCGAGTTGCCAACCATCGACCATTTGATATTGTATGATATTTTCCAGAGTTATGACGGGAATATCAATTTAAAAGAAGATGCATTCTTAGGATTGATTGAAGAATAACGTATTAACAAATCAAATGAAAAAAAATTTGTTATGTCGAAGATATTTTGAGAAATATTTTTACAAATTTAAATAAAGTTTTAAACTAATTTATTTAAAATTTGTTTTCATTTTTATGAAATTAAAGCATTTTTAAACAAGATATTTCTTTTCAAAAATTGTTAAAAAAAACAAAAAAAAAATGAAGTGCAAAGTTCTTTAAAGAATAACCGATAAATATTCATGCATGTGCACTAGGGTGGTTCGGACATACACACCTGCTCAAAATACACCCGAGAGTTCAAAATTCAACTCAACAGAAGAACTTTTTATTCAAAATATTTAAGAAAACAAAAATGGAGATATCTTCGTAGCCTTTATATATATATAAAAAAAAGTATAAATTCTTTAAGTATTACCATAAGGTACGAAAGTTGCGGTCAATGAATACTATTTGCTCAATAATTGCTTGCTCAAAATAATAGGTACACCGGAAAGATATACAGTAAAACAAAAGAAAATGTTAAAGATATGAACTTTTTTGTTTACACTTTCATTATTTAGTGTATCCACCTTTATTTTGGATAACTTTCGCAACTTTCTTGGGATACTTTTGATTAGAGCCTGGCAGGTTTCTTTGGGTATCTTATACCACATTTCTTGGACACATTCCCACATAGCTCCGTACTTTTTTTCTTCAAGGCCCCCCACAGGTCTTCTATCTGCTTTTAATCTTGTGACTGACTCGGCCAGCTAAACGCGTTGACTTTATTGTCCTCAAAACATTTTTTCACAAACCCAAGAGGTGTGTTTTGGGTTGTTATCTTACTGATAGATCCAAAGCAAGGGCATGTTTTCCTCAGAATAGGGCAGCATTGCGTTTTCGAGTATACCTTTGTATTCTGCTCAGTGGCGTAGCGTGGGGGGGGGGGCGGCCCGCCCCGGGCGGCACTTTTCTGGGGGCGGCATATTTGCACAATCAATACTATCTTGTAATCAATCAAGCGGATTGTTAGAATGCAAATTCTTTTTTTGCGTTGCAAACTCACATGTAACATCGCTTGTGTGCATGACCCCTAATGCAGTGCTACCCATTCTCAATACTGACAACTCTGAATGTGCACATACATGTATTCCCATCATGATTAAATAATATAGGTAGGTTATTGCGAAAAGAAATGCTGCTTCTTCCAAACATTCATATAGTGTCAAATTGTATTAGTGTTTTGCTTTGAAAATCAATTTTGACACTCAGGCTATGAGTTTGATAGCTTGCGATAACCTATATTATTCAATCATGTATGCTTACTTGTGTCATTGTAATTTCTTTCTTTTGGATCTTACAGCAGAAACAGGCATTTTTAAGAGGAAAAAAATAAAAGGTAAATAACTACAGGCTACAATTAAATAAGAAAAAGTTAAAATAAACAATATAAATAAAGTGAATTTGAATTAAAATAAAGAAATAAGTGATTTTTTTGAAAGAAAAGAAAAAGTTAAAAATCTAAGCTGCAAGGAAAAAGAAGGTGCTTTGGTGTACGAAGTGGAAGGAAGGTGCTTATTGGAAGTAGAAGGAAGGTGCTTATTGGAAGTAGAAGGAAGGTGCTTATTGGAAATAAAAGGAAGGTGGTTATAGAAAGCAGAAGGAAGGTGCATCATACGCAGTGCTGGTTCCATGGAACCTCAGAGGCGCAAAATGAGAAAACACATTTTTGACGACGGAAGTAGAGATGCAAACTTGTCCTATGAAATTGAGTTGAGACGAATGTTGTTTTCTTCGTTAGATAGAATAATTGTAGAAATTCGTGAGAGGTTTCAGCAGCTACGCAATTTAGCGGAAAAGTATTCATATCTAACGCCGGCTGTACTACTAGATTCGGACGACACTGAATGTAACTTAGACAACGCATCTGCCGAAATTGATGAACAAGACTTCAAGCTTGAACGAGTTCGGCTGCGAGCTTTCATTGCTGCCACGGGCATCGAAAATATATCAATTAATGACCCTCTTGAATTGTTACAATTTATTATTAAATCCAAGCTCCAAGATACTCTGCCCAATATTGTTATAATGCTCCGAATACTCCTCACAATTGCCATAAGCAATGTCAGCTGTGAGAGAAGCTTTTTAAAATTAAAAATGATTAAAAATTATTTACGATCAACTATTGGTACTCTAAGGCTAACCAATCTGGCTATTTTGTCTATTGAGCAAGAAGTATGCGATAAATAATGCAATAAAAGACTTTGCTATTAGAAAAAGTCGACGAAAAAAGTTTTAGTTTACTTTTAATTATATTTTTGCCAGCTTTCAACATCAACATCAATTAAATCACAAATATCTTAAAATCCTAGAGCAGCTGCAATCAGCGTATCTAAATATCACATTAGTGAGGCACAGAATCTCACGAAGCTCTTAATCATCACACAAATCTCAAAAATTCGACGACTAGTGACGGTTATTTTCACGAAATAGTTACACGGTGAGCTTATTTATGGAAAAAAACTGAAAAACATATTTACAATTCTTGTCTTAACTATATATAGGCTCATCAATATGAGAAAATTTATGTTGGATTCATCAGCTGGACAGCGTGGAATACATAAAGAAAACAGTGAAATTAATGAAAAAGTTGAATGCTGAATTTCCATTTATTTTAAACTCTTTTGTAGAGCTGTGAAGTGATGACCTTTTTTTTTTTAGTTATTTATTTTTGGAACTAGTTTTTTTCGCAGGGGGCGGCAAATTTAGCTTTCCGCCCCGGGCGGCACATGAGCACGCTACGCCACTGATTCTGCTGCTGTCATTTTACTCGTTGTCTGGAACATATTAAGGAAAACACTACCACACCATATTATTTCCGCCTCCGTGTGTAAGTTTTTTTTTGTGAATCTGACGTGAAACTCTTTGCTTTTAGGCCGTCGTACATTATTTTCAGAATCATTTTCAAATAAATTAATCTTAGTTTCATCTCTCCTTAAGATATAACGCCACTTTTTCTAGTCTTCAGGTCATGACCAGTTTTCATGATCCCCTGCAAAACTTAGCCTCATTCTCAATTTTACTTTCCGTAGCAAAGAAACTTTTTTAGCTATGCGCCCAGGTAGGTTTACCTTTAGTAAACGTCGCACGTTGGGAAAAACATAGGCAAAACGAGTGCATTGGCTATTTTATGCGATAACTTCTATACTATCTTCAAAAAAATATGACGGATTTTTTTTTTTAATTTCCTACGCCAGGAACTGACAGCCTACAGCCGGAAGTTAAGGCTTTTGAAGAATTACGCTGTGTTAAACCAAACTAAAATATCATAGTTCTGTCAACGGATTCTTGAAGCTTGTCAAAAATAAGTAAACACGTATGTCAGCATTTTTAAAATTGACATCTAAAAACTTTTAAAAAGGAGTTCAAAGTGGGAATATTTTAACGAAATCTATATAAATATATGATAACTACGTTACTGTATCATGGTAAAACTACTGCATGGATTTAAAGAAAAAAGTATTTCTTAATTCCTTAGACTAGGGATGGCCAGCTGCGGTGCCCAAAAGTCGACAGCGCGCTGACGTTTACAACAAACATTTCGCGCTAGTATGTGTACAAATGTGTGAAGAAATTCCAGCGAAAAAAAAATGAAAATAAATGTGTTTTGTCTTTTCCGCGTATAGAAAAAATGACCCAGTGAAAATTCGTGCATCACTGATGTTAATAAATAATGATAAATGTTGGTATATAAAATAATTATATTTTTATTTAACAACAAAAAGAAAACATTCCATAAATCTTATACATATTATGTATACATACAGCTATGGATATATAAATGGCACATTTTTTTATATTTTCTTTGTTATGCTACAGTATCGTAAATAATATTAACAAACAACAAGTGTTTGGTTTTATGCAAAGATATATCCTTCATATTTAATAATAATACAAACTTCAGTTGTAATCCATTACCAAAAAAAAAAAAATTTATCAACATGTAAAAGTACCGATGAAATGAGCGGGACACATAAATGGCACAATTTGGAAAAAAGAGAAAATATCGTGTTCAAATTGCATTTTTTGACTTTTTGGTATGCAAAAACATTTAGATCATCAAGATCTTGTGTTGTAGCCTCTGTTTTTGATGACAGCTTCACACGTGCGACCCACACTCACAACACTTTTTCGCATTTTGTTTTGGATATGGCATACCAATCTTTCTGTGCCGCAGACCAAAGACCGTCCATATTTTTATTATTTTTTTTTACAATTTCAACCTTGACCACGTTCTACAGGTTCTCAATTGGATTTAAGTTAGGGCTCCGAGCTGGAAAATCCAAAATAGCGATCTTTTCCGCACACAACCCATTATTTACTACTTTGGAGGAGTGTTTAGTGCCATTATACTGCAAAAATTTCCACTTAATTGGCATGAAATGGAGTGCATATGGTTCCATATGGTTTGTCAATGTGCCCCAACATTGGAACTTGTCCAATTGGTCATTGATTCTTATAAGCGGGCCTACACCAAGCCAAGAAAATGCATTACAGACCATAATGTTTTACACCCGTGCTTTACCGTCTTGGAAAAGTATAAATTTTTGGAAAAACGTGTTGTGGAATGACAAAGCGAATATCAATAGCATGAGATCAGATAGTATAACCTTTGTTCATTGTCCTAAATGGCAAGAGTATATTCCTAGGTCCACCCAGAAGATGGTAAAACACTGGTGTGAAGACATTATGGTCTGCAGTGTATTTTCTTGGCATGGTGTAGGCCCGCTTATAAAAATCAATGACCAATTGGACAAGTTCCAATGTTGGGGCACATTGACAAACCATATGGAACCATATGCACTCCATTTCATGCCAATTAAGTGGAAATTTTTGCAGTATAATGGCACTAAACACTCCTCCAAAGTAGTAAATTATGGGTTTTGTGCGGAAAAGATCGCTGTTTTGGATTTTCCAGCTCGGAGCCCTAGCTTAAATCCAATAGAGAACCTGTAGAACGTGGTCAAGGTTGAAATTGTAAAAAAAAATAATAAAAATATGGACGGTCTTTGATCTGCGGCACAGAAAGATTGGTATGCCATATCCAAAACAAAATGCGGAAAAGTGTTGTGAGTGGGTGCCATGTCATAACCCCAATGGTCATAATCCCCAAAAAGTTTTGGGCGTTATGTCCTCCTAAAAAACGGTCGTAGTCCCCAAAAAAGTTTTGGGGATTATGGCCACTCATAACAATGGACATAACACCCATGGGTGTTATGACCACTTTCGTTTTGCTTGAAAATACAAGAGGAATTTTATATTTATATTCGAGGATTACATCCTCGAATATGTCCAACAACGCTTCTACATAAAAGTTAGGGTAAGCTCAGGATTTAAAACTTAAAAAATCCGACTCCGGCTTCGCGGCGGCCGTCGGCCGCGGATCAGTCTATAATATATCCAACACCTGGTTTGCTAGCCACAGTAATTTTACATAAAAGTTAGAGAAAGTGGGCGGCCTACGGCCGCAACTCGGGATGTAAAACTCCCAAAAATCCGACACCGGCTTCGCGGCGGCCTTCGACCGCGGATCAGTCTATAATATATCCAACACCTGGCTTGCTAGCCACAGTAATTTTACATAAAAGTTAGGGAAAGTGGGCGGCCTACGGCCACAACTCAGGATTTAAAACTCCCAAATGTCCGACACCAGCTTCGCGGCGGCCTTCGGCCGCGGATCAGTCTAACATATATCCGACACCTGGTGCGATACCCATATTAATTCTAAATAGAAGTTAGTATATTATGCGAAATTTTTTTTGGTCTTAGAACAGAATATTTCCCAATAGTTAATTTTGGGCATTATGTCCGCTTTTAATGTGGACATAACGCCCAAAATTATTTGGCATTATGTCCTCAAGTTTTTGGGGATTATG
This sequence comes from Meiosimyza platycephala, assembly GCA_963662105.1. NCBI lineage: Eukaryota > Metazoa > Arthropoda > Insecta > Diptera > Lauxaniidae > Meiosimyza > Meiosimyza platycephala. The sequence goes on from OY759210.1 coordinate 46,704,545, forward strand.
TCCGTTCTTACAAGTGGCCACAGCCCCCAAAAAAAAATGGGGATTATGACCGGAAAAAAAACGGACATAATGCCCAAAATCATTTTGGGGATTATGACCATTGGGGTTATGACCGGGTACCTTGTGAGTGTGGGTCGCACGTGTAAAGCTGTCATCAAAAACAGAGGCTACAACACAAGATCTTAATGATCTAAATGTTTTTGCATACCAAAAAGTCAAAAAATGCAATTTGAACACGATATTTTCTCTTTTTTTCCAAATTGTGCCATTTATGTGTCCCGCTCATTTCATCGGTATTTTTACAAGTTGATAAATTTTTTTTTTTTGGTAATGGATTACAACTGAAGTTTGTATTATTATTAAATATGAAGGATATATCTTTGCAAAAAACCAAACACTTGTTGTTTGTTAATATTATTTACGATACTGTAGCATAGCAAAGAAAATATAAAAAAATGTGCCATTTATATATCCACAGCTGTATGTATGTTATACAAACATATTAACAGAGTTTACTTAAAATAAGACTTTCAATATCTGGTTCAATATTTTGTGACGCAATATCGGTGACTATTTTTCCATGAAATTGAATTTTTTTTACAACAATTAAATAATATTTCAATAATACGTGCTTAAAAAATTGCCTTTCGCATAAATAATGTTTTTGTTTGTATTTGTTTTGTTTTTGCACGTATGATCCCGACTGGGTTTCTCGCATCTTCAATTTTCATGCGAATCAGCGCATAGAAATCAGCAACTGCACGGCGGGCCGAATGATGGCCCGCAACGGGCAATGTGACCGCGGGAGGGTAAATGGCCAACACTACCTTAGACGATTGGTAATTTTTTCAATAAAAATATATGAATAAAAATGAACACATGTATGTTTGTTATGTATAGACCTGGAAACTACTGAGCCGACTGAGGTCAAATTAACAGTCTATATTTGCTTTGATATCAAAAAGGCTTAGAGTATAGTTTTAAATTTTTTGGACAACGGAGGGTGGCGCCTCTATCCAACAAAAACACTTTAGCGCTATGCCTTGGCACCTATGGTAGTCCAGCAAGTACTAAATGATCATAAGAAAAAAATTGAGTAATTCAATATTCAAAATATGTAAGTTTTCATCTTGAAGGTTTAAAGCTCAATTTATTTTAGCATTGCTTGCACTTCAGACGGTAAATCTCTTTCCTTATTTTTTTTTGATAGAAGCTCTTATGCTACTTATCTTAGGATCTGACATTACTAAAAATTTTCTAAAAAAACTGTTACGATTTTCAACTCTGGAACTTCTGCGGGCATACTGGCTTCTGTACAGTTTAAAATTTTTGTTGCAATGCTCTTGGGCTTCTTCAGACAACATACAACATACCAGATCATATTCATATTTATATTGATCGAATGTTTAGATGTGATCATGGCAGCAAGTAAGCAAGGTTATTTTTAACCGTTAGGTTAGTTAAAAACTGTTAATGAGTTGGTCGCATAATTATTAAAAAAACTATATAAGCTTTGAATTGATTGATAAAAAAAAAATGTTTATTATACAAAAAATTTTTTTTTAATTTTTTCATAAATATACTTACTTGCAAACGACTGCAGCTGACGTTGGTAGTACCATCATTTAGGTAATTGATTCTACTATTCAGTACCGAGGAAATTTAGTGGATCCATGTGGAACCTCAAAAGTTCTAATCCATCAAAAACTTCTTTTCTTTTAAAATCTCAAAAAATTACACCTAACTTTATTTACACATATCTGCGTAAATAAGTACAACTGAAGTAATATTTTATTAAAAAATCAATTAAGGAATATTTTTATTTTACCCGTAAACAATGGTAAAATTCCCTTCTTAAATGTCGATTCTAACATCTACACAAAGCATTGATTATGATACTTTTTTTAAAAAAAAAAAAATCATTAGAAGTTTAACTTCAGATGTCTGTTCTGCAAACGCTCATCGGTCAAATAAGTTGCAAAATTGTTTTTTGACATACTGAATGTGTCTAAATTACAAAAAGTGAAAAAAAAATTCATCACTGCAACTGTTGAAATACCTCCAATGCGCGCGTTTTGCCTATGTTTTTCCCAACGTGCGTCGTCGAATTGTTTGAGCGCTAACCGCGCTCCCAATTTCTGCTAAAATTGTCTTTGAAGATTTAAATATGCCTTTTTTTTCGATACTGTCAATATGAAGGTCATCTGTTGGAGCGGTTTATTTTTAAATACATTTCTCACAAAATTGGGAGATATATTCAGCAACCTGCAAGCTGCATCGAAAATATTTTCTATCTTTTTTTAAGTTTAAAGCCAGCCTGCATTCCTCAGCAGATCAATTTGACTTACGACCCATCTCAACTAAAATTTTTTGCTGTCAATTCACTGCATTTTAAGAATTAATTAAAGAAAACTCACCTTTCTTCTAAGGAAAGCTCAATCAAATTTTTAAAAAAAAGTTGTCAAACAAAAACTTAAACCAACTTGCAGGTGTACCTATTATTTTGAGCAGGCAATTTTTCAAACTACAAACAGTAAGTAGAAACGTTCAAAATTTAGGGGAATTACATGATTTATTTTACAGAAGATCGTGCTACCAAATTGTGTTATTCACGTTACCACTACGATTTTTCCTCTATATTTCCAAAATATTTTTGTAATAGAGTTTAAACTGAAAACTGAGAAGTATACCTATTATTTAGAGCAGGTGTGTATATGGGAAAAATTAAAGTTACATGGAGGAAACGAGTGAAGCCGCAAGGCTCCGTAAAATTCTGTCCAAGCACTCCCGGTCTTCTGGTAATACCGGATGGTGTATACACGGAAAGCAGTTGTGAATCTCTTGAGCTCCTCATGAAGACCCACTTTCCTGAATGTGTGGACGCGGCTTCGAGTGGTTCAGAAACCATCCCCAAGTCGAGCATGACCAACAATCACATAACTGGGTTTATCAAAGAATTAACAAGCGAATAAAAAATTGTCTGGGCAGTACAATCATTTAAATCGTTCAAATCCGCGGGACCAGATGGTATTCAATTCAATTCAATTTAACTTTTTTTTTATTATTAAAAACATCATATTATATATATATAGTACAATTATTCAATAATATCTACAGTCGTGTTCGAAATAATAAGAACAACATAGACAAAAATTGAAATCGCCGTACAAAATTTTAAAAATAATATTTTATAATGTCGATTTTTATTGTAATAACTAAACACACATTAAGGTTTTAAAAAATGGAAAAAGTGATGACCAAATCTATCCCCATTTTTTTTTAGTGACAATATTGTTGCATTAAGTCCAAAATGAGCTGTTCGAAGAAATAAGAACAAGGATAAAAAATATGCAATACTCAATTTTTATGTTCATCAAATACGCTCTCATGACATTATATTCAATACGAAGTGGCTCCCCCATAATTTTTGACTACTATGGCACACCTGGACTTAGTTTAAAAAATATCATGCTGCCTAGCAGGCGCGCACATTGGTCTGGAGTAATTTTATACCAATTCTCTTGATTAACTTGCCACAAGCTGCTTTTCTCGCGGGTTTTCGTGCTGCTACGACTCGTTGGATTATGCCTCATAAGTTCTCTATAGAATTTAAGTCGGAGCTTCGAGGTGGCCACTTCAGAATCTTGGTGGATTGTGTGTCCAGCCAAGATTTGACAAGTGGAGATTACTGTTTTGGGCCATTATCAAGCTGGAAAATCCATCTCAGCGGAAAATTTGTTGGTGTAATCGGTGGCCAAATGTTCCCTTAGTATATTCCTATATAAAAAATTTAAATGTAAGGGTCGCCAGGGCAACCATTGAAGTTGTTAAAAAAAACATCAAAAAAAGTCGTCTGTTCGCAAACGGAGCAATTTTTCAAAGGCCTGAATTTTTGGAGTATGATTATTTAAAGTGATGAATCCAAGTTCAACGTACTTGGGAGCGATGTTAGTCTCTATATGCAACATACTTCACTCAAAGAATAAATCATTTTCTAAAAGTCAGTCCTCTGAAAAAGTTTTCCGTTTGCGAACCGACGACTTTTTTTGATGTTTTTTTTAACAACTTCAATGGTTGCCCTGGCGACCCTTACATTTAAATTTTGTATATAGGAATATACTAAGGGAACATTTGGCCACCGATTACACCAACAAATTTTTCGCTGAGATGGATTTTCCAGCTTGATAATGGCCCAAAACATTAATCTTCACTTGTCAAATCTTGGCTGGACACACAATCCACCAAGATTCTGAAGTGGCCACCTCGAAGTTCCGACTTAAATTCTATAGAGAACTTATGAGGCATAATCCAACGAGTCGTAGCAACACGAAAACCCGCGAGAAAAGCAGCTTGTGGCAAGTTAATCAAGAGAGTTGGTATAAAATTACTCCAGACCAATGTGCGCGCCTGCTAGGCAGCATGATATTTTTTAAATTAAGTCCAGGTGTGCCATAGTAGTCAAAAATTATGGGGGAGCCACTTCGTATTGAATATAATGTCATGAGAGCGTATTTGATTAACATAAAAATTGAGTATTGTATATTTTTTATCCTTGTTCTTATTTTTTCGAACAGCTCATTTTGGACTTAATGCAACAATATTGTCATTAAAAAGAAATGGGGATAGATTTGGTCATCACTTTTTCCATTTTTTAAAACCTTAATGTGTGTTTAGTTATTATAATAAAAATCGACATTATAAAATATTATTTTTAAAATTTTGTACGACGATTTCAATTTTTGTCTATGTTGTTCTTATTATTTCGAACACGACTGTATATTTTGTAGTTCTAACAGAACTAGAGCCGAATACAGAAATGTTTCTATAGTAAAAAAACAAAGTTATATACAAAGCTAGTATTGTGGGGTCAAATCACAATAAATAAAAATTATTAAAATGGATTTCAAAATAATTGTTTTTTTTTTTTGTACTGTAACTAGTGCAGAAAAAGAAAATAATATAAATACAAAAATATAAATGAGTAACAGCAAGGGTTAACTTTGAATAGCGAGCAGAGAATGAATTTCGTTGTAATCTTTACTTAAAAGCCACGATTTAACTTTAACAAGGAATAAATTAATGTTTCGAATGCATTTAATGGTAATTTATTAAATAATCTGGGAGCAACGGAAGAGTAAAAATTAAAAAAATGTTGCAAATTGTGATCGGGCACTTGGGCTAAGTTTTGATTATTAGCACGTAAGTTGTAGCTAGAATAACTTCTATTTACTTGATAGCCACATTTATTAAAAAAAAGCTTTTAAAACTTTATACAAGTATAAATGTTTAAGGGGAAGAATTTTTAAGTTTTTAAACAAATGTAAACTGCTTGAACTGTTTCTTTTACATATAATGCGAATAATGTATTTCTGCATAATTAACAAAGGATTAATCTTATTTGCGCGAGTGCCACCCCAGCACACAATTCCATATTCAAGTTTTGAATGAAATAATCCATAATAATAGCAAGTAAGTAACTTGATTGAACACATTGATCTTAAAAGTTACATTTGTCTAATGACAGCCAAGGCATAAGATTTGAGTGCATAAGAGTATGTTCAACCCAATTTAACTTCCAATCGAGGATTAGACCAAGGTACTTAAAAGACTTGACACAATCAATGGAAATACATTTATCAGAACATGTTTTTTCAGTCACATACGTAAATAAATGATTTGACGATTTACACACATCACTACCAATCAAAAACTTATCACAGAGGGCATGGTGAAAAGTGAAATTGTTGATTTGAATATCATTGCCCGCTACATTGAAAAGCATCATTTTAGTTTTATAGCTCAAAACCAACTTATGAGATGCAAACCAATGTCTCAAGATACTCAGGTCAGCATTAATATCCGATACATGATCAGCCACCGAATTACTAGAATATGTGCAGGCCATATCGTCTGCAAAAGCTACGACTTTGCTTGAAAATTTTAACAAAAAAATTGAGTTTATAAAAACCAAAAATCAAATAGGACCTAGTACTAAGCCTTGTGGAACACCAATTTTTATTTCTTTGTAGGAGCTAAAGTTGTTTTCTATTTTTACCCTCTGTTTTCTGTTCGACAAATATGAGGTAAACCATTTATGGATAGAGCCTCTTATTCCACATTTGTATAACTTTTCCAAAAGTATTTTGTGATCGACAGTGTCAAAAGCTTTTGTTATATCTATAAATAAAGCGCCAGACATTTTTTTAGAGCAAAATTTTAGAAGTGCCTTTTCAGTAGACAATCCTTCCTTGAAACCAAACTGGCAATCATTTGAGTATTTGGCTTTATTAAAAAAACTTATTAAGCGACCCTTCATAACCTTTTCATAAATTTTAGAGAAGACAGATAGAAGTGATATTGGTCTGTAATTATTGAGGGTCTTCTTATCTCCTTTTTTAAAAAGAGGAATTACCTCCGCATTTTTTAATTGCTCAGGAAAAGCTCCTTTTTCAATACTTTTATTTACAAGATGACACAAAACATCTGAAATATTATGTATAATTTTTTTACAAAAATGTTGGAAAAGCTGTATTCAGTTTTAGTATGCCAATTTTTAAGAGACATAACAATTTTGTAAATTTCAAAAGATGAAACTGGATCATAGTAAAAGCTTGAATTCGAAGATTTCTCATAGAGTAAACAATAACATGTTGCATTAGAAGAATTTGCTGCAACGTTTTTTCCCTCTTCTGCGAATAAGCAATTAAAAGCGTTAGCTTTTTCCACTGAGTCAGAGATAAGCTTGTCATTTAAAATCAAGTTGGAAATTATTTCCAATTTATTTTTATTAAGTACATTATTTGTCAAATTCCATTCTTTCTTGACATCACCTTTAATTTTATTAAATTCATTTATGTAATAGCTATTTTTACAAGCTATAGTTTCAGATAAAATTTCTTTACAGAGTCTTTTGTATTTGACTTTGAGACTCATTTTATTCGGGTGCTTTGCAATTTTTTTATGAAACCTGTTTTTTAAATTGACTTTATATTGCAACTCACTCATCATACAAGATTTTAGCCTTTTCGAACTAGACGTTTTTTCATTACAACCTTTGTGCATCGATATGTGTACTGCAATAAAATTTGCAAGAAAACATTATAAACTTTCGATGGATCTGACTTAGTATAGACATTGTTCCAGAATTCAAGCCTGAGACTGTTGTTTAAGTCTGAGAAATTTAACAAATTATAATGTGCTACTGGCTGATTGGGCTCTGATTCTTTTTTGCAATGTTTTCAAATCTTAAGCAGGTCAGACAATGGTCAGAAATTTGTAAATCGGACACTGCGCTTGATAATGAGATAGAACTAGACTGTTTAAGTCGAATAAAAAAATGGTCAATGCACGACGATTCACTTATACGAGTTGGTTGATTAATAAAAGATTCTAAACCAAAAGAAGAACGTAGTATCAAATATTTATCCACAATGATTGAATCTTGTAATATATTTAAATTAATGTGACCTAACAGGACTAAGTTGTCAGTTTTTTCATTATGCAATAAGTTTACCAAACCATTTAAAAACACATCATGAGAATTATTCACATGAAATCTATATACGCATATAAAAATAAAGTTATAATCATTAATTGAACACTTTAGTTTTATTACATCAGAACTTTTTCAACTGAAGTTGACCGAAACACAGTTTAATTATTTTTTCACAAAAACCGAAACTCCTCCAGCAGAATATTTGTTATTACAGTTTGCAAAAAATGCACAAGAAAATGATGCTCGAAAATTTTACCAACAAGTCAAGCGCCTGACCCAAGGTTTCAAGCCCGGAGCATCTACCTGTAAAGATGAACACGGAAATCTGGCTACGGATACGCAAGGTACACTGAGATTATGGAGGGAACACTTTTCCAAGCTGCTTGCTGGCGATGACTCTACCAATCCCGCCTTTGGAGAAATTAACCCGATGCCGCCAATCAACGATGATGGTGTGGACGTACCACCACCTAGCCATGACGCGGTACGAGTTGTGATACAGCGACTTAAGAACAACAAAGCGGCCGGTGCTGACGGCCTGCCTGAGCTGATAGGGTGTATGCATCAACTCATCTGCAAAATATGGCTAGCAGAAAGCATACGCGACGATTGGAATCTCCTATGCTGAAGAAAGGTGACCCTACAATTTGCGCGAACTACCGGGGAATCAGTCTTCTTGCCATCTAATACAAGATCCTGTCGACCGTACTTAAGCCGTTCGCCAACACACTGATTGGGCCTTATCCGTGCGGCTTTAGACCTGGTAAGTCCACCATAGACCAGATCTTCACACTACGTCAAATCCTGGAAAAAACCCACGAAAAACAGATCGATACCCATCATCTCTTTATCGATTTTAAGGCTGCTTTCGATAGCCCGATACGGGATTGCCTGTATGCCACCATGTCTGAGTTCGGTATACCTGCGAAGCTAGTGCGGCTTTGCAGAATGATGTTGAGCAACACATCCAGCTCCGTCAGGGTAGGAACGGACCTCTCCGAACCATTTGATACCGAACGAGGTTTCAGACAAGGCGATCCACTATCCTCTAACCTCTTCAACTTTTTGATAGAAGGGGTGTTGCGAAAAGCCAGTGTACATCGTAATGGCACTATTTTCTACAAAAGTGTCCAGCTCCTTGCATATGCCGATGATATTGATATCATTGGACGTTGTAAGCGAGATGTTACTGCTGCGTTTTCTGCTATCGAAAAAGAATCAGCGAAGGTGGGTTTGACGGTGAACGAGGGCAAAACAAAGTATATGCTGTCCACAAGCAGGGAGACGCGGCGCATTGGATCCAACATTGCTGCGAACAGCTATACTTTCGAAGTTGTCAAGGAATTCACTTATCTTGGCACCGCCGTGAACACTCAAAACGATATCAGCTTGGAGATAAAGCGAAGACTCACTCTTGCTAATAGGTGTTACTACGGTCTCAGTAAGCAATTGAGTAGTAGAGACCTCTCTCGCCCGACAAAACTGACACTCTACAAGACGCTCATCTTACCCGTGCTACTCTACGGTGCAGAAGCATGGGTTGTGTCGCAGACCGATGCAGCCACACTTGGGGTGTTTGAGAGAAAAATTCTTCGTTCCTGTTCGCGTCGGCGACGACTACCGTATTCGAATGAACCATGAACTGTACGAGCTCTACGATGACATCGACATAGTCAAGCGCATCACTATCCAACGTCTGCGCTGGCTGGGACATGTTGTGCGTATGGACGAAGAAGCTCCGGCGAAAAAGGTGTTTCATGCGGAAGCCGCTGGGCGACGACGGAGAGGAAGACCATGCCTCCGATGGAAAGACCAAGCCGAGGAAACCCTATCCACGCTTGGTGTGACTGATTGGAGAAGGCGCGCGCGAAGCAGAGGCGCCTGGAGAGAGCTTTTGAGGTCGGCCGTAACCCGGTAACGGGTTGTTATGGCCACCCAAGTAAGTAAGTAAGTAAGTTTACTCTTATTTGCAAACTTTTTTTTCATGACTATTTTTTTAGTGTAACAAGAGAAAAATTTTATACATAAAACATCTTGAGAAGAGTTCGCTGATGCATTAACACCAGTATTTTTTGTTTTCCGCACAAAGCAGTCATCAATTTGTTCATCTCTTAAAATTATATTTAGTCCCTCCGAAAAGACTTTCAAAGCGGAGTTGAGTGCATTTTCATTAATGACATTCGGAATGCCAATGATTTCGATACATTTGTCTCTATTTTGTTGACGAAGTTAGTTAACTTCGTTTTTAAGTTCAATAACTGTTTTCTCTAAGCTACTTTTCTCTTCCTTCAGAGAATTAATTTCAAAGAGTATATTTGCTTTTATTGCATTTACTGCTAATAACTCTTTGTATACTAATTTCAAAGTTATGATAGTTAAGTCTTGTGAATTGTTGCTGCTTGCTATTGTTTTTGGTATATGCTGAAACTGATTATGCTGCTTTCTTTTTGTAGTTGAAGTTCGATCTGTTGCGATTTTGGATGCTGCTGGGAATTATTGGAATGTTTTTTTGTTGATGTTGAACTCTTGTTGCACTGTTGTTTGTGTTTATTATTGTTTGATTTTTAACTACCTGAAGATGGGTTTCTTTTTGTTGTTGTTGTTGCTGCTGAATTGTATTAGGCTGTATTTAGGAGAATATTTTTGGCGCACTATTTTTTTCACTTTGAGACTGTAGCAGTTGTTGTTGTTGAGCTTTTGGCGAATTGATTTTTTCTTCACTTTTTTCTTTTTCGCTTTTGTTTTGCTCTCTCAGGCCGAGTTGAGAAACACTCGGAGGTATACGAAGCGATGCGCGCCTAGCAGACACGCAAGCACTGCACTTAAAATGCTGGTTACTTTTTTGCATAAAATCAATGGCATCTGGTAAAACATTTTCGCATTTGCAATGAAAATATTCATTGCACAATACACATGTAATTTTTTCATGAAACCGTTCAACTTTATTTAAACAAAAACATGGCATTTTGAAATAATTTAAGGCTTTAAATTAATAATTTTTAATTAAAGAGCGGCACCGATACAATGAACGTGTTGACCCCACGAACTTTGAACTTGAACTACTATTCTACCATCAATGCTGCACAAATCATTGCCCACCATCATACCTTGGTTGACTAGGACCTTGAGGGGTTGCATAGCCTTAGGGTATATTCCCAGGGAATGGAGAGAAGTTAGGGTCGTCTTTATCCCGAAGGCGGGAAAGACGAATCATAATTCTGCCAAGGACTACAGGCCAATTAGTCTATCATCGCTTATATTAAAAACACTAGGAAGACTGGTAGGTCTGCACGTAGAAAGCATTCTAAATGAGCACAACTTCAGTAAGGCGCAACGCTCATACCTGAAAGGTAGGTCTGTGGCCTCTGCTTTGCATGAGGTCGTTAGCTTCGTTGAAACTGGTTTAAATGTAAAAGAATATGTTCTAGATGCTTTTCTGGATATAGAGGGTGCTTTTACAACGTGAAATTAAGATCAATTAGTACCGCATTGGAACGCATAGGGGTAAATAACAAAATAACTCTGTGGATCAACAACATGCTGAGTCACAGGGTCATTAGCTCCACCCTGGGGACATCAAAGAGCAGGAAAGCAGTTAAGAGAGGTACTCCACAGGGCGGCGTTATATCACCACTCCTGTGGAATCTTGTCATGGATGTACACGGCGGTCATCAGACCTATTTTAACTCACGGAGCGCTGGTGTGGTGGAAGGCTGCCAACACCAAGTTACTAATTGACAAGCTCCGTAAGGTACAGAGACTGGCCTGCCTTGGCATAACAAGAGCAGTGAGATCGACACCACAGGCGGGCCTGGAGATTATAATGCATCTTCTGCCTATTGACCTATACATCAGGAATATAGCGGCAAAAGGGATTCTTAGGTTAAAAGAATGCAACAATCTTCAAAACTCTGATGGTCACGGGTCTATTTTGCAAGATATGCAGCGGGAACTCTGCCTCACGGCAAGGGACTACCGAGTAACAAAAGTTGGCTTTGATACTACCTACAACATCAACTTTCCAACAAGAGAAGATTGGAACTTAGGCACCGTTCTGGAAGGAAAGGGGCTAACCATCTTCACAGATGGATCCAAGATGGAGTTAGGCGCAGGAGCGGGTGTGTACTCGGATAATATGAGTATGGAGATGTCTTTTAGACTACCCAACAATTGCAGCATAGGTGTGTTTGAACTATTTTAATGTAAGTGTCCTTATTATTGCGCACACCACTGTCCATACAGCCGTGGCCAGCTAATTAGAAACTGTAAGTCCTCTTACTCTTAGCTTTTACTACATTTAAAAAAAAATTTTTCAGGGACCGGTTGTTTTTGTTGTTATAATACAAGCGCCCTCTTGCGGTTTATGTATTTGTTATTGGTTTTATTGAAGAAGTGACCTTTCGCTGAAGTAAAAATCAAGAGAAGTGCATAATTTAACAGGACAACTAATTAGAAACAATAAGTTGTGTTCAAGTCAGTAGCAAATTTCTGGACCTTGAATTAATTTTACTGGTAAGTTATTAATCAGACAAACACCACAGTTGTGGATAAGTTAATTTACTGGGTTTCAGATACTTTTGAAGTGAGAAAACCACGAATTTGTGACCTAGCAACCCGAAGATCGATTTTAGCGTGCGACGAGTCAAAACAAAGAAACGAGTATTTAACACTCGTTATTAAATTTTGATTCGTCGCCCTCTGCACAATTAAATTTGTTCTGGAATTAATGACTTGCACTGGAAAATATTTAATAACTTCCGATCTAACAGAGACTCCACTTTTTTGTAAAATGGGTTTTGTAGATAAAAGAATAAGGAATAAAATGTTATTTTTTTCAATGTATTCTAGTTGGGGAAACATCATATTAAAACTATCTAAACAATTAAATTGTTATTATTTTTCATTTGTTGACAGTATAAAATTTTTTTTCAAATTTATTGCAGAAGCTAACGCTATGAACTATTAAATAAAAAAAATCCGACATTGATCGGATCAGTAAAACTGGAGATAATAAACTTCCAGTATGAGTACATTTGACAATATCCAGCCAATTATCAAAAATTCATATGTGGATATTTTCGAAAAAAAATTTTTTCAGGAAAAAAATAAACATGGGTCTAGTAATTTTATGTATATAAGCCGCAAAAAAAATTTCGGGCGATTCTAAAAAACCAAGTCCAAAATCCTATGCGGTTTGTAAAAGAACGTCCCATATAAATGATGCAAAATCGGGTTAGTTACACTCTGTATAACTCAAGAACCGCTGGACCGATTTTAATGATCTTTGATTTGTTGCATTTGTCTTTGCTCCAAAAATAACATAGGCTATACAAATTTTACTTAGGCTGCATATTTAGGGTGGCTCTTATACAAAATTTTTTTTAAAATAGCATTTTCACAAAGACTACGTAATCGATTCACACCGAATTTACACCACGTAGCTTTAATATCAAATGGCATAGCTTAGGCTATAAAACTTTTATTTGGGGTGCATATTTAGGGTGGTCTTCATTCAAAAATATTTTTAAAATAACATTTTCTGAAAAACCACGTGATCGATTCGCATGAAATTTTCACCACGTGTCCTTTATATCAAGAAGCATACCTTAGGCTATAAAATTGTTATTTAAGGTGCATATTTAGGGTGGTCCTCATTCAAAAATATTTTTGGTTTGGAGATAGATTGAACCCTAAGGAAGGAATAGAAATGGCAACATGATCTTTATTTTTTTTACGCATTTTATATAAATATTTTGTAGCTTAAGCTTTGCTTCTTGATATAAAAGACACGCAGTGTAAATTTTATGTTAATCGATTGCGTGGTATTTGTGAAAATATTATTTTAAAAATATTTTTGTATAAGAACCACCATAAATATGCACCCCAAATAAAAGTTTTAAGCTATGCCACTTGATATAAGAGCTACGTGGTGTAAATTCGGTGTGAATCGATCAAGTGGTCTTTGTGAAAATGCTATTTTTAAAATATTTTTGTTTAAGGGCCACCCTAAATATGCAACTTAGAAAAAATTTTTATAGCCTATGTCGTTCTCGGGGCGGAGACAAATCCAAAAAATTAGAAATCATTAAAATCGGTCCAGCAGTTCTTAAGTTATACAGATTGTAACTAACCCGACTTTGCTTCATTTATATATACAGTGTTGGAAAAAATAATAGGGACAAACGCATCAATTTATTTATTATTGCATAATTTGTTCTGCTAAAATCTGTTTTTAATGGAATTGACTGTAAAGTAACGTTATCTAACAGGACTTAATTTAGCAATATTATTCAAGTATTAATGTGCACTCATTTTCCATGGAACCGCCATTGAATGTCCTTTGGCTGGAAAAAATATTAGGGACAAAAGTTACATTCAAAAAAATGAATTCAGTTTTTTAAATATTGCTTACATAATTTTTATATGAGGCGCCCAGTTGCAAAACCGGCCAAGTGCAAAAAAATAAAATTTTGAGATATTCTCATATATCAAAATCTGGATCATGCTTTATCGTTCTACCATGTTTTTAGATTAAAAAAAAAAATTTTTTGACAGATATATAAAATTTTTTAAATTTATTTTGATGATTTGATTTCAAAACCGGCCAAGTGCAAGAACTTGGTTTCAAAACCGGCCAAGTGCAGTACCTTGGTTTCAAAACCGGCCAAGTGCATGATAAAATTTTTTTTGTTCGAATATAAATACTTTCAACTACAGTGGCGTACTATTAATATTGTAGTGGTCATTTTTAATATTTAACCACTTTGTGTGTCCTGAATGATTTGCGGAATTTGTTGCTGTAAGGATATTTTTTTGTTCTTTGAAGTATCCCGGAGGTATTCACTCAATAAGTGACAACTCATCAAGGTGATTCACCCCGAGTCACTTTGGGTCACTTGGAGTCACAAAGGTGAGTGAAAATTGTAATTTTGTGGTATAACACAAGAAATTATCGCAAATAAGTTACGTTTTGCGGTGCGTGCGATTTTTGAATTCTAGTGGATTTGTTTAAAATTAAGTATATCGTCGTCCTCTGACGACAGGAAGCAATGTAACGAAATCAGCAAAAATAAAAATAAAATCGCACGCACCGCAAAACGTAGTTATGTGCGATAACAGTTTGCACTAACGTGGCCTATAGGTGTTATAGTGGAATTCGTAAAAAATCGCACGCAAACTACAAAATCGCGATTTTCATTCACCTCGGTGACTCCAAGTGACCCAAAGTGCCTGGGAGTAAGCCGCCTCGATGAGTAGTCACTTATGCAGTGTCTACCTCGGGGATACTCCAAAGAACGAGGAAAATATCCTTAAAGCAATAAATTTAAAAAATCGCACGCACCGCAAAACGTAGTTATGTGCGATAAGAGTTTGCACAAACGTGGCCTATAGGTGTTATAGTGGAATTCGTTAAAAATCGCACGCAAACTATAAAATCGCGATTTTCACTCACCTCGGTGACTCCAAGTGACCCAAAGTGACTGGGAGTGAACCGCCTCGATGAGTAGTCACTTATGGAGTGACTACCTCGGGGATACTCCAAAGAACGAGGGAAATATCCTTAAAGCAATAAAATTAAAAAATCGCACGCACCGCAAAACGTAGTTATGTGCGATAAGCGTTTGCACTAACGTGGCCTATAGGTGTTATAGTGGAATTCGTTAAAAATCGCACGCAAACTACAAATTCGCAATTTTCACTCACCTCGGTGACTCCTACAATATTTCTCACGTTTACATATTATTTCAAGTGAATTGTATTCAAAACCGGCCAAGTGCAGTACTTTGGTATCAAAACCGGCCAAGCGCAGTACTTTCGTATCAAAACCGGCCAAGTGCAGTACTTTGGTATCAAAACCGCCAAGTGCAGTACCTTGGTATCTAAACCGGCCAAGTGCAGTACCTTGGTATCAAAACCGGCCAAGTGCACTTTTTTTCAAACAAATCTTGTTGAATTCTGTGTCAAAACCGGCCAAGTGCATGTTCCTTGGATCAAAACCGGCCAAGTGCAAAATTGTTTCCTCAAAAACATCGGCAGATGAAACTAGAAAAGTCTGATCTGACGTGTTTTGAGTAAGAAATTTTATAAGCTATAATGTGGGAAATACTTTTTAATTTTTCAATGAACATAGATGAAGATAAACGTTTTTCGTTGTTTTTTCAAAAGTAAGAAAAAGGCACTTGGCCGGTTTTGCAACTGAGCGCATCATATAGTGGTCGGCTTTTAATACTGAACACAAGTATGGAATCAAAAGTTGGGTGTAACATTTAGTTTCTGAGATATAGCCATCGGAAGTCGGGGATATAGCTTTTAATGAAATTGTCATAATTTGGGAACCCCTGAATCGACTTTAAGAATATGGATGTCATATGAAAGATAATTTAATGAACCATAATATAAACTCATAAAAATTTGAAATTTCAGCTATAGTTTTTGAAAGTTTTCGAAATATGACAATTTATCTAAATTTCAGGACAACTTTTTTTTAAAAAACCGTTATTTTTTTTTTTTTTTTTTTTTAAAAAACTTCTTTCTATTTATTGAATCTTCTCTTTAGAGACTAACAATAAGTTTTAAAATCTTATACTAAGTAACATTATTATAGATTAATATTATGTATAATTAATATATTATTTAATAATGAACTCGTCTCCAGAAACAAAAAGCAGGGACTTATTTATTTATTCAACATTACTGAGCTTATAAGCCCTCATAAATTGCGAAAGTATGTAAAATAATATATATAAGTAAATAGAATATTTCCGAGCTAACGGCTGACCTCGTCAGGTCGGTAGAATGAATAAAAGCTGTATTGACTTAAGTGTCCGCGCTAACGGCTGACCTCATATGGTCGGGTAGATGCCTGAAAGCTGCAGTGACTTAAGTATCCGCGCTAACGGCTGACCTCATCTGGTCGGGTAGATGCCTGAAAGCTGCAGTGACTTAAGTATCCGCGCTAACGGCTGACCTCATCTGGTCGGGTAGATGCCTGAAAGCAGCAGTTACTTAAATATTTTCACGCTAATGGTAGCCGAGACCAACTAGGTCTCTTGTTGCTGCACTCTCCAATTCATCGGACAGCGGCTGAGACGAACTAGGTCTCGTGCACACGTCCTCATCGGAAGAGGAGCTGGCTGCGATGAATTGCCGAGGTCGGATTGTATTGGAGGACTGTGCCCGAGACGAACTAGGTCCCGGTACTGAGTCCTCATCTGCTTCACGATGATTGCACGATGACGTGCAATCCGGTTCGGTGCTGTGCAGTATGCACAACTTCCATAGAAGGACGATCCTTTCTTTTCAGTCTGGAGTGATTCTCTATGTTTATTAAATTACGAGCCAGTGGGTTAGGATTATGTATCAGCCTTATGGCGTAGGTTTGTTTATTTTTATTTATTTCATCTTTTACCAATGGGATGCATAGATCTCGGTGAATAATTTCATTCCTTATGTACCATGGTGCACCTGTAATTAATCTTAATATTTTGGACTGAGCCCTTTGTATTAGTTCTATGTTTGAAGAGCTGGCGTTACCCCAAAGTTGGACACCATATAACCAAATTGGCTTAAAAATTGTTTTGTATAAAAGGATTTTATATTCAAGCTTCAAAGGGGAACGATGATTAATTAGCCAGTGAAAACTGGAGGTTTTTAACTCTAACTGAGTTATTTTGGCTTCAATGTGCCTACGCCATTTAAGTCGTCGATCTAATTGAATACCTAGATATGTTACAATTTAATTTTGTGGGACTGAAGTATTATTTAGAACAATTGGAGGGCATTCACCATGCCTAAGGGTAAAAGTAACTTGCTTACATTTTTGCTCATTTATTTTTATGCGCCATATCGACAACCATTCTTCTATTGATTTTATATGAAGCTGGAGCTTTCGAGAAGCTTCTAATGGGCAACGGTTACAACTTAAAACTGCAGTATCATCTGCGAATGTTGAGATGGTCGTGTTAGCATTAATTGGTAAGTCTGAGGTATACAATACATATAGAAACGGTCCTAGTACGCTACCGTGAGGGACACCTGCTCTTATATTGAAGTGAGTAGAAATAAAATCTCTTTATTTTAAAGAGCCTGCTTTCGAGGTAAAAAGTTAATGTTTTGTGAGCGTTGAGAGGCAATAAGTGTTTAATTTTATTGATAAGGCCTTCATGCCATACTTTATCGAACGCCTGTGCGACATCGAGAAATATTGCTGTGCAGTATTCACTACGCTCATAAGCCTTTCTTATTTCATTTGTGATCCTATTAACCTGTTCGATTCGGTGAGGCGGAAATAAATTGTTATGGGTAACATAAGGAATTAATTTTGCTAGAATTAATTTCTCAAATAATTTTGACAAGCAAGGTAAAAGACTTATGGGTCTGTACGATGATGGTAATGTATGATCTTTCCCAAGTTTTGGTATCATGGTTATCAAAGAGTTTTCCATTCTTTTGGGTAATATCCGTAATGAGTTATAGCATTAAAAAGTCGGGTCAAAAAGATAATGGCTGAATAAGGCAATTCCTTAATCATTTTGGGTGTGATGTTATCACACCTTGGGGCTTTTTTAGGACAGATTTCTTGAATTAAACTGATTAAGTTGCTGCTGTGGAAGCTCATTTGGATAGCATCGTTATTTATTGGCAGTTGGGGAGGCATGAAACCTTGAATGTTCGTATTTGGTTGAAAAACTGTACATAAGTGATTTGCAAAAGCCTCAGCTTTTTCATCATCACTTCGAGCCCAATTTCCGTGGGAGTCTCTAATCGGTGACTCATTTTCAGTGGGGGCTCTTATTTTTTTGCTGGCTTTCCACAAGGACTTCTTCCCATTAGCATTGGGGGCAAGTTTCGAGACATACTTTTGCTGCTCCAAGTCTTCTTCGTTATTTAACGCAGACCTAAGTTTATGTGTAGCAATTTTTAGGATTGCTTTAGAAGCTGGGGATCTATGGACCTGCCACGCTCGCCTTAACCTACGCTTTTCGGTTACGAGGATTTCGATTTCACTGTTAGTAAGGAAACGGCTTTTTGTATTTTTCACAGCCTGATCAGAAGTTGAGTGCTCTGCTGCTGAATACAGTATTGAGTTAAAAACAGCAACAGCATCGTCAATATGCTCGTTGTGTTCTATCGCGTAGTTTGAGTGGATGCGTGAGCTTATGTATTTTTTGTACTTAAGCCAATTGGTCTTATGTGATGTTAGTCTCATAGGGGGCTTAAGATCAGCTGATTTTTCTAGAAGGCAAAAAATTATTGGAGAATCATCAGAAGAGAGATCATACTTTGGCTCGGCTAGGATCTATCGATACCTTTTGTGATAGCAAAGTCAATGAGGTCTGGGATTTTCCTTCGATCGTATGGCCAATATGTTGGTTGACCAGGTGAAGCATAGTCGAACGTGGTGCTATGTCTCATTAACATGTTATATAACTGTTTGCCTTTAGGGTTTATAAGACGAGATCCCCAGTATGTATGTTTGGAGTTATAGTCTCCAGCAGCTAAGAATCTAATTCCCAAGGAATCAAAAAATTTTTTGAATTTTTCCTCACTGATTGCGAATCGAGGTGGACAATAGACTGCCGAAACAGTAAGTTTTTTGGAGTGGTTTTGTAGGCAAATAGAGGTAGCCTGGAGATAATTTTCTGAAAAGAGTTCTAAGGAGTAGTGTTTAAGGCGATTTCGAATTAAAATTCCTGTGCCCCCGTGAGCTTTACCATCAGGATGATTAGTTTTGTAAAATTTATATCCTGGAATATGAAAATGTTGCTTGTCTGTTAGATGAGTCTCTGAAATAAGCATTATGTCAATATTTCCTTGAGTTAAATAATGAAAAATTTTATTTTTATTTTGGCTGATGCCGTTTGCATTCCAAACACAAATTTTTAGCTAATTTATTTTTGCGCAATCAAGATTTGAAGTAATTGGTTTTGCGTTTTGACTAAATCTTGTAGAGTTGATTGCATTGAAATCATAAATTGATTCAAGGTTTGAGTTAAGCTTGTGATTTGTTTTTTCAAGCTATTTTGTTGAGAATTTGTTGCTCCTGATTTGAGCGCACTTGCATATGAAATAGTTGGATTTACTGGATATGCATTGCTTTGTTGCTGGACAAAGTTATGGGTAGCAAATATATTTTGATTTGGATTTCGGTTTACTTGCCATTTTTCAGATATCTTAGCCTTAAGCTCTTTATAAATAGGACAACCCCTGTAGTTAGCAGTGTGATCCCCTTGACAGTTAGCGCACTTTTTTAAATTAATATCTTTTTTCAACTTGTTAATGCATTTAGAAATGTGGTGAAGTTCTCCACAAGCAACACATACAGGTTGGATGGTACAGTAAGCTTTTGTGTGCCCATACTCTTGGCAGTTAGTACACTGTACCGGACCGTTCCGTTTATGGGGTTCCTCTACTACCACACGACGGTGAAGCAAGAATTCAAGTTTACAAATAGAGTGAACCTCATTCTTTTTTAATTTAGTTGAATCAGGATGAAGGTCAACCTTAAACATAGGTTGGGGAACCTTGTCCTTGTTAACTATATTTATTACTGCTTTAATGCTGAAATTTTTCAGCTCCAAAGCTTCTTTGATTTCAGCAGGGTCAACAGTGGATTCAATTCCCTTAATAACAACAGTAATACCTTTGCTGCTTTTAAGCTGGTATGTATAATAAGATTTTTTACTGTCGTTAAAATTTTTTGAAACAATGCGGAAGTATTCCTCACTTTTAACTTGAATCTTCGTTTCATGAAGATTACCTCTAGTTAAGGGGACAATGAAAAAGGTTTCCTTCCCAATAAGCTGTGTTAGCTTTGTTACCAAAGCATTTGAACTTCGCTCACGCAAATAAATTGGAGGCGGTTTAAAAGTTTTGGGTGGTTCACTAGCCTTGTTTTCGTCAAGTTTGCTTAACGCTGCAAATCGATTGCTAGATAAAATATTAGAAGGTGTTGTTAATTTGTTAGTTTTGTTTAACTTTGACATTCCTGTATTCCCTTTTTGAGAGCTGAGCTTTCTCTTTGAGTTCAAAGTTATATAACGATCTATACCTGTTTGAACTTTTTTATTTTCTTCGTTTGCTCGTGCTTTAGGAATAGCGCCGGTAGAAGTTGGTTGTAATGCTGAGACATTATTTATCATCTGCGTTGAAAATCCATTTTCCTTCATGGCAGGAGAGCTCATTTTTCCAGCTTCTTGCTGTTCTTGTAGCTGTTGCGACTGCTGTTGTTGTAAAATCTGTTGTTGTTGTGGGAGCTGTTGATGTTGTAGCAACATCTGTTTCTGTAGTAGTGGTCCATGGCTCCCTCCGGATGGAGGGGAGCGGCCCAAAGTCATTATGTAATAATAATAATGATTTTATTTTATTGTATGTAATACAAAGTAAAGTAAGATTTAAACAGAGACTTTATTATTAGCCACTACTGTTATCCACACAATTTGTTGCCGACTTTTAGGGTCTTTCAACAAATGTTGGTTTACCTGGCTTTGCCTGGAGCTTTTATACCACAGACTACCAGCTGCTTTTGACGGAACGCCAACTCGCAATATTCTACTCAATTTGTTGTTGTATATTGAAAGAGGAAAATACCTGCTTGTTTGCTTTGTTAGCACAACAGAATCAGCTAACTTTCAGCTTATTTGCCAACCGCTGAGTCTCCGCGGACGATAAGTTGCGTAAAACGCGCTTTATATATAAAGTATAAATTACCGAAATTAAAATTACAAAATTTTATTGGCGAAAAGAACTGTCACCACTTACAGTGTTGCCGTAAAAGAAATTTACTTGAAATATTGGATCGCTTCATTTTTTATTAAAATTTTTATTTTTTTTGTGAAAAATACCATCGCAAACACATATGTTATTCTTCTAATTGTTGTTATTGTTGATAATAGCCGTGTTTTATTCGCTTTGGTTAAACCTAAAAGTGAATAAAACACAAAAGTTTAAACTTTTTTAATTCTGGTACTGACCACTAGGTGGCATGACAGTGTTGTTTTAAAATCAGAGCCGTTCTGATAGCCGGCAAACTCGTATGGTTGAACGGGGCCTAGCACGGTAAGGGGCCTCACGCATCATTACATATTTATTTTTTTTCAAGAAATTGGTATCAATTGCTTTTGGACGGATCTATAGCGTCGCAGACGCTTATACCAATGTTTTTCTATCGTTTTCCGAGGATAGAAAAAAATCGACGATAGAAAATTAAGATCAAATCTATTTGACGTTATCTATATTAAAAAGGAAAAATGAAAGCAGAATCAAAGCACCGATTAATGACTGTTGATTCATCTTTGTTTTTGTTTTTATTATGTGATTTTATTTTAATATTTGGGCCCAGCACTTACAGCATGCATAAGGCCCCGCGTGACCTAAAACCGTAACTGCAAAATTCAAGCAATGCCGCCAAAAAAATTTTATTTTTTTAGGTTTGTGTCTAGAACTACTTGCTATGTGCGACATCTATTTTCCGAATTCAGCATAGCATAGCATAGACAAAAAAAGTTCAATCAATTGAACGAGAAATTGAGCTGGTTCACGAAGTTGTATGGAATTTTGGTTTAACCAAAACGAATAAAACACGGCTACTGTTGCTGTAGATATTCTTTTTGTTGTTGTTGATGTTCTTGCTTTTGTTTTTTCAACAATCTCAAAATTTCAAGTAAATTTCTAAAGCTCGTTAATTTTCCATCCTTAAAAAATCTGGTTGGCCATGAAAAACCAACTCAGAATAGCATACCATTTGAAAAGGCATAAAATGCGCTTTCTTGTGTATTAAAAAAAATGTTTGTAAAATAAAAATTTTTCCAAAAAAATAACGGGTTTTTAAAAAAAAGTTGACCTCTAATTTAGATAAATTGTCATATTTCGAAAAAATTCAAAAACTATAGCTGAAATTTCAAATTTTTATGAGCTTAAACTATCTTTCATATGACATCCATATTTTTAAAGTCGATTCAGGGGTTCCCAAATTATGACGATTTCATTAAAAACTATATCCCCAACTTCCGATGGCCATATCTCAGAAACTAAATGCGCCACCCAACTTTTGATTCCATACTCGTGTTCAGTATTGAAATCCGATCACTATATAAAAATTATGTAAGCAATATTTAAAAAACTGTATTCATTTTTTTGAATGATAACGTCCCTATTATTTTTTCCAGCCAAAGGACATTCAATGGCGGTTCCATGGAAAATGAGTGCGCATTCATACTTGAATAATATTGCTAAATTAAGTCCTGTTAGATAACGTTACTTTACAGTCAATTCCATTAAAAACAGATTTTAGCAGAAAAAATTATGCAATAATAAATAAATTGATGCGTTTGACCCTATTATTTCCTCCAACACTGTAGATAAATCCATCAATATCTTAAAAACTAGAGCCAATTCAGTACTTTCATGAATATATTCGTAAACTGGGTACATGGAACTATAGAAATCCGCAGAAACATCCAGGGCAACAAAACCACTGTTGACCAGTGTAATTATTGCACAAGAAATAGAAATAATATACATTTACCTAGAATTAGGACAGAATTTCAAAGAAATAGTTTATACTATGAAGGTATAAGAGAATATAATGAATTACCGAATGAAATAAAAAATTGTGATAACTTTAATAGATTTAAAAGTTTACTTTAATTTCCCTTGACAATTCAATATGACAATGGTCGAAATCATAGTTTAAAGCTTGTAAAATCTTGGTTTTTGAAAAAAAAAAGTTGATGTCATGTCATGGCCGGCGCAGTCTCCCAATCTCAACCCGATTGAGAAAATGTGGATGGTGGTAAAACGCATAATCGGTAAGAGAATGTTCAAAAGTGGTAATGAACTATTCGCTGTGATAGAAAAAGAATGGAACGCGATTTCACCTTATAGATAACGAAAGTTATGAGTCAACGTCCAGAAGATGTCATGCAGTCATCATAAACTTCGGTCTCAGAACCAAATATTAGGCTGGTTATGCATTATTTCTTGGTATTGTGATGAGTTGCGCATGTTTTGACTGCTTTATTTTTCGCTACTTTTGTTTACTTTGAGTTTTTGTTGTTGTTAGCTAACGGAATAATATTTTTGTTTTTGGTAAAAAATCAGCATTAAGTGAAGTTAATAAAACTAACATAAAATAAAATTCAAAGTCATTGCTTCACTGAAACTTTTTTAATTTTGTGTTTCTGCAAAAGTAATTTCAGTTGCAAAGCATTTGAAAGGTACTGTATATAATAAATTCACAACATGGTTCAAAAACGTCGTTTTCACAAAAAATTATGATTTAAAAAAAATGTACTGAGGGAGTGCTTAAGTTTTGGCCAATACTGTAGGTACATGCATACACGAACGCTGATCATAACGCACAAGTACGAACGATTTTTGAATCACCTCGCATCATACAATATGAACAAAGGCTATCATCGCCGCATTCATTTAAGATGACACAAATCGTTCATATAAGCGAACTAATGCAAATTTTCGCATATTTTCAAATTAATAAGAACGAAACAGCAAAAATGAAAACACACATGTTCATGCACGCGAACGTTCATGAATGAATATTTCCGAACTCTGGTATATTATGACTGATACCGTTTTGTACATAAGTAAATAAAAATTGCATTGCAATGAGTGTTACCGATGTGAAGTATATGGCAATTGAGTAGCGTTAAGTTTATTATAGCCAATTTGTTTATTTTAAACTCATATTTGTATTGTTGATTTCTGAACGAATTCAAATTATATTTCGAATAACAATCCGCTTAAAAGTATTTTAAAATTGAGATGACTTACTTCATAATATTTTTCTCAGTTAAACAAAGATTCTTTAGTTCAGTCAATAATCTCAGTATTTTTTATATTTGTTTCCAGAAGAGTGTGCGTTAGGTTTTCCATTTTCATTTTTATATATAGATTTTTATTTTTAGTTGCCGAATTTTAATTTTAACTTTAATTTTAATTTTAATCTTATTTTAAGTTGCCAAATTTAGTATTTATTACGCATTGTTAACTATCAATATAGTTTTCAATATAGTATTCAATCAGTTTTCTCTCTTGTAAAGAGTAGACGTGTTTTTTGTTTACTCGCGAAAAATTTGCATTTATTTTTGTTTTTCCTCGGTTTTCTTTGTCATCTAATGGATGATTTTTGCGGAAAATGTGACCGGAGCTTTGCTAGAGGTGATACGCAGTTGGTACCGTGTAGTGGATATTGCAAAAAGGTGTTCCATCGTAGCTGTTGCGAGGGTCCGCTCACTGAGTACGATCTGAAGCTGTTAAAACTAAACCGAAATTTTAGCTATTCCTGTAAGGAGTGTGTTGGTGTTCCAGAAAAAATCGTGAAAGGCCATGAAGCGTTTTTGGATGCGCATAAATTGGGGTTGGAAAAGTTGACTTATGTTGTCGAGATGCAAATTAAAGCTTTGACTGAGCAATTGTTGGATGTGAAAAAGAGCATTTTTGAAAAATTTAATAGTTATGAGAACGAGTTTGCTTCACAAGTCTCAAGTTTTTCTGCAGAGTTGTTGGCTCTTAAAAACGCATATTGCAGCAATAATGCTTTTGGCGCGGGTGCTGCAGCTAACTGTGTTTCAAGTGTTGTTGCGAGTTCTTTGTATCCAACAGTTTTTTCGTTACCAACTGTTTCTCTTTCTGAGAGTTTCTGTAACGGGAATCTTACTAATACTGATGATCCACTGTCTTGTAATGTTCTTTTGAATGCAAATGATTCTGTTGCTCTGCATCGTCGCTCTTTGAGTGTGCCTCTTGCGCCCTCTTTTGTTGCTGCTGCTGCTGCTGGTGCGTCGACAAAAGTTAGTTCGAATGCTAAAAATTTTAAAAACACTAACAAGAATAAAACTGTTCATTCTCGTCGCTCTTTGAGTATGGCTTTGCCGTCTTCTGTTGCTGCTGTTGTTACTGCTACTGGTGTCTCTTCAGATGCTGTTAATTTACAGTCCAATGTTAATAATAACAATTCTGCTGCTATATCTTCGTATTGTGGTGCTGCGGCTATTTCGCCTATGCTTGGCAATGATACCTCTGTTGCTGTTACAGTAGATGCTAGTTCTCTGCATGAGTGTGATAATGATAGCTGGACAGAAGCTAAAAATAAAAAACGTAAACGTTTTTCTGTTGTTGGGAAAAATGCAAGTACTGAGCTTGCTGTTATTGATCGTAAGAGATGGGTGTATCTTAGCTCTTTCAAATCATCTGTTACTGAATCTGATATCATTGAGTATATTGTCAAACACACAAAAATTTTGAAACAAAGCCTCTCTTGCTACAAACTTGTGAAAAAAGATACCCCGTTGGAAACAATGAAACGGGTGAATTTTAAATTAGGTGTTTCATCATCCCTTTATAAATATATTGTGGATCCATCTTTATGGCCTGTTGATGTACGGGTGAAGGACTTTCAGTTTTTTCAGAAAACCGCAAAGCAATTGGAGAAAAAGTAGTGAATACTGCACTTGATTTGAATATTTCTCCGAATAATGATACTCTTAAAGTTTACTATCAGAATGTGTCTGGTATAAGGACTAAAGCTGGAAATATTTTTGCTGCAACGTCTCATGGCGAACTTGATGTTATCATATTAACGGAAACTTGGTTAAATTGTAACTTTAATAATGCGGAATTTTTTGATCCACATATATATAATGTGTATCGGAAGGATCGTGATGTGACTGCAACTGGTCGTCATCGTGGTGGTGGTGTGTTAGTTGCTGTTAAACGCGAGTTTTTGTCTTCTAACGTGTCACTTGCAAATAATAACGTGTTACTGGATCAACTATGTGTAGTAGTTAGAGGTTCATCGGTGTCTCTCTACATAGTAGTGTGTTATCTGCCGCCAAATAGTTCTGTTGAACTGTACAAAATGCATCTTAACAACATCTCTACAATAGTTGCTGATTTTTCTATTGACGCAAATCAATTGATGGTTGCTGGTGACTTCAATCTTTGTGGTGTTACTTGGTCGGATGTCCGTGCTGATCGTTATCTCACACCATCTAAAGTATCTAGTGCTACTGAAATGTATGTTGTAGATAAATTTTTAGATCTAGGTCTTATGCAAATCAATAGCTGTTTTAATTGTCTCAATAGGCTACTAGATTTAGTGTTTATTAGTAGTAATATCAATTGGAATGTTTACGAATCCCCTTTTCCGTTATCAGCCATTAGTATGCATCATGTTCCATTATGCATCTCTATATCATTTTATAAGTTTAATACAGTTGAATCTAATTTTGATTTTCCCACTTTAACTTTAAAAGATGTAATTTTCATTTGTTAAATAATGCTCTTAATCAAATTGATTGGGAAAAAGAATTTTACCTTTTAAAAACTGAGCCTTGCTATAACATTTTTATAACCTTTATTCATAACGAGTTTATTAATTATGTTCCCAAAGTTAAAGCATATTTTTATAAATGTCCTTGGCACACTCGAGGATTGAAGAAATTAAAAAATCTTCGTTCTAAGTTCTTCAAAAAATTTATTGTTACCAATCAAAATTGTTACTTTTTAAAATATAGGCACTATATGAGAGAATTCAATTTTTTGGATAAATACTTATACAAGCAATATATTATAAAATTTGAATCCAACATTAAGTCTGACCCTAAATCCTTTTGGTGTTATGTGAAATCTAAAAGGGGCTGCTCAAATATACCTGCTTCAATGTTTTTGGGGGCCGAATCTGCTAATGATCCTTTGTCCATTGCTAATTTATTTGTTGATTTTTTTAAGTCCAATTTTGAACCACCTATTAACTCTATACCTCTAGTTAATGATAATGTGCAACCTGTGATAGATTTTGGTAACTTGTCCCTATCACAGGATGATATTTGGAAGGGTATTCAAAATCTTAAGCCATCCACACGTCCTGATGCTGATGGTTTTTGTGGCTTTTTCTTTAAAAATTGTGCATTAAATTTACTTTACCCTTTGATGGTAATTTTTAATAAATCGTTGTCGTCAGGTGTATTTTTGGATTGTTGGAAAGTAGCGTTTATTACACCTACGTATAAATCTGGTTGTAAAAATAACATTGCCAATTACAGACCTATATCCAAGCTCTCTACAATTTCCAAACTTTTTGAATCGATTGTTAAGGATAAACTATTCTTTGCTGTTAAAAGTATAGTTTCTCCTTATCAACATGGTTTTATGAGTGGCCGCTCAACTATATCTAATTTAGTTTTATTTAGTGAATACTGCATATCGGCGTTTTTGCAAGGATGTCAGGTGGATGTGATATATACTGATTTCTCAAAAGCTTTTGATAAGTTATCACATGCTCTTTTAATTAAAAAATTTGAAGCTTTGGGTTTTCATTCCTGTTTTTTGAAATGGCTTAAGTCATATTTACAAAATCGCTTTTGTGTTGTAGTTTTTGATAACACTAAATCTAATGCTTATTTTGCTGTTTCTGGTGTTCCTCAAGGAAGCATTCTAGGGCCATTGTTATTCATTATTTTTATCAATGATATTGCGTCTCTATTTGTGAATTGTAAATGCCTTTTGTACGCTGATGACCTGAAGCTTTTCTTGCAAATTAGAAACGCGACTGATTCTGCTCTCCTACAATGTGATTTAAATAAACTTCATCTTTGGTCTATTAATAATTTACTTCCTCTTAATTTAAACAAATGTGTTTATATGTCTTTTTCTAAGTCTAATATCTTTCTTTCAACCTCTTATAATATTGCAAGTTTTCCACTTATGTCTGTTGTTGAATTTAAGGATCTCGGAGTAGTATTTGATTCAAATTTTTCCTTTCGAGCCCATTTGGACTTTGTAATTCCAAAAGCATATGCTATGCTGGCTTTTATAAGGCGTAATAGTGCCTCTTTTAGTGATCCTTACACTCTAAAAGTTTTGTTCACTAGCCTTGTTAGATCAAGGTTAGAATATGCGTCAAATGTTTGGTTTCCTTTTTATGAAATACATAAATTTAGGATTGAAAAGGTGCAAAAATCCTTTACGAAGTTTGCGTTGCGATCGTTAAACTTTGAAAATGGTTCTCCCTCATATAATGCCCGATGCCTTTTGATTGGTTTAAAAACCTTAGAAAGTAGAAGAAATATTTTGTCTTTACTATTTTTACATGATATTGTTTCTAACTCAATGGATTGCCCTGATTTACTGGGCCTAATTAATTTTAATGTTCCAGCAAGAGCACTAAGAAATCAAATTCCTTTTCATCTTACAACTCCTCGCACAAATTATGCCGAAAATGCGCCTATTTTTAGAGCAATGAAATTGTTTAACGAAGTTAATGCTGTTAATGATATAGACTTCTCGGCTACCAAAAATGTAGTTAAGCATATTTTAAATAATTTTTTTTGAATTAATGTAGATTATGTTATTCTAGTCTGTAAGAATCTTTATGTTCATAGACTTAATTAAATAAATAAATATAAGGCCCTTGCATGGGCATTTAATAATTGAATCGAATAAACGAATAAAATTTTTTTCTAAAAATAGGTCAAAAACACCCTTTAAGGATGGTCGGCGACCTACCCTGTCACTTCCAAAATCCATTTTCGGCCTTTTTCCTTCGAATACAACGCTGATCGCACGCATTCATTTCTTCGTGATAAGAGATCAATTTCTTTACACGCACATTTATCAGCGTCAGAAAATTTGTACATGTACGAACGCTTATCATGCCTTCTCAAGAATGATAGAAAAGAAGATTACACATTCCGAGTTTTCAAATGAAAATCTTCTGCGCATGTCGTCATCTGGAGGACAATCACGGTTGCATTTTTCTATTTTTGTAACAAATATATAAGGGTTGCCGAGTACTTTTTTCCTCAACTACTTTTTAGCCTATATGAAAAAATATTTAGGCGCAGAGTTTTATTGCCTTATTTAATTTTTATATGGAAAACAACTACAAAATATTTAAGACAGTCATAATATTTTAAGACTACCGTGAATTGCCTAATTATTTATTTTGAGTTTAACTTCGATATTTAGTTATATTATTATTTTTATTATATTTAACTATTTCACTATTATTTTTTCACAAAAGTTGTAAAAATATCTATGTAGATCTTGTTGTAAGCAATGAAAAACAAATTCTAACTCAGGTAATTGCTTTATTAAGTTTCCGTTTTCTTTTATGGACATTTTGATCTAAGTCCTTAGTAAGAAATTTAATTCTAAAATACATTCTAGCTCTGAAAGTTTTTTTTTACTTTAATGTTGCAGTTTACATAATTTGCCTGTTCTAAGAGTTTTCTTCTAAATATTTTTCGGTTATTTCTATTCCGGCGTCATTAAAGTCTTATAAAATTTTGTCGAGTAGTCTCAGCTCCTTAATTTGCTTTGATAGTCTACCTTCACTGAGATGGTTAAGCGATGTGAAAGTCATCGCGGTTTATTGTTGTTGTGATATGTTGGAAACCTCTTCGTGCAGTTTATGGCATATATAAGGGGACGTCCATTAATTACGTGAGGTGTTTTTTTTGAAAATTCGGACCCCCCTCCCCTTGGTGAGATTTGGTGAGATCTGGCGGGACCCTTCCCCCCTCCCGTGAGATTTAAATAAATATAATTCTTAATGTAAATACTCGCCTTGGTGAGATTTGATGAGATTTTGCCGGACCCCCTCCCCCCTATTTTAGCTCACGTAATTAATGGACGTCCCCTAACCAACAAGATTTTCTGGGCCATCAACTCGCTGTCGATGTTTGGACAATGAAGTTGAACATCCCTACCTATGCCTACCGAAAAGTTTTATTTACACCTACTTCTAGAACTCATAGTTTGAGTTAATTTTCCAATAACAAAATAAAGAAGTATCATAATAGTAGTTTCAGTATCGGAAAACATGATTTTGTCCACTAATATATTATATGATCATAAAATAGAAATTAGTACATGTTTTGGGAATATTACTAGTAAAAAAGTAACTTGATTATGTATTTCTTATTCCACGGCAACTCTAACCGTCCTCCATATGACGCTCTAAATTGACATCCAATATGGCGGATATGCGCAAAGCGTAATCTTCTTTTCTATCATTCTTGGTGCGTTCTCACATCGCATAGTGGCGCACTTTCTAAAAAGTGGTTGCGAAAATCAATTTTGGTGTGGTAGAAATTCGCAAAGCTAATGATGCAGTTTGATAAACAATTGCTTTAAACTCGCGAATGTAAAGTTTTAACTTATTTGAAGAAATGGTTCGCTTTGTAGAGCAGGTCAAAGTTGATGTTTTTTTCGAGTTTTTGAATTTTATTTTAATTTTTTTTTTTTTGTAGTTCAAGACGAGGTACAAATTTTTATGCAAGTTATAAAAGAAATGTTATTTTTTTTACATATATGTATGACATAAGCGGATTTTGGACTATCAACTTACACTAAAAAAGCATGATTTTTTTAATGTAGGAGGTGACTGTACTTTTCCGAAACACTATTTTTGCCCATTTTTTCAACTTCGAATGGACTTTCAAGATCCGACTACAAAAAATAAATTCTTTGAACAATTCAAAACACAATGCAAAAATTTATATCGGGAAAATGAGCAAATAACGACTTTTATTAAGAAACCTGTGACTTTTTTCATGCTCTTGCAATTGAACTTGTACCGTGCGTTTTCTGGCATTTTTGATGATATATGTAGTTCAAAATAACTGAACGGATTGGAATATTTGCATTATTTTTTTTATTGTAAACACACTAATAATATAACAATCAACATTGCAAACTTTTTTCTTGTTATGCCACCCTCAATTTATAGGGTGCCACGAATATATTCCTGAAGTTCACATTTTTTATTAGGCAATAAGTGAAAATATTGTAATAATGATTTACACAGCAGGTAAAAAATAAAGTTAAAGGAGTTTTTTTTTTCTAGGTTTGTTTTTATACAGGCTATAATTCCACAGGTAAAAAAATTTAAAAACTCGACACGTAATGAGTGCGTACGTAGTTCCTATGAGGGGCGATAAGAATATTATGCTTTCTTTAAAAGGTAGAAAAACTTAAAGAATTAGACTACCTAAGGAAGGTAATTTCAAAAGTTATATTTGGGGTGATAAAAATTGTTTGCTTTCTTTCAACTTATTTCAAGGAAAATTAAAAGTAATATATTCATTTGCATGGTATAAATAGTAATATTCTATAAGTTTTTCTATCAGTTCTTCAAAAAGCTGAAAACAGAGCGTATCACTTTATCCTATAAAGAAGCACCTGTAAAAATGTCGTTTTCAAATCATATCATATATGTATAAAATATTCAAAAGTTCATCATAGATTTCGGAGCAGCATTCAGATCCGAAGATTTCATCATTAAGGCATGTCCGAACTCAAAAAGAGTTGAAAAAAATATATTCCCCGGAAAAGTTAGATTTATTAGATAATTATATAAATATCGATGAATGTTTTCAAAACATTTAGGTTACGCTTTTAAATTATAGATACTCATATAAAACTGCATGTTATAATACATTTTTTATTTCGAAACTTATTTTCTAATAAATAAAGTTATACTGAAAATTTCGTTTTTAGCGTCCTGTACATCTATTTAAATGAAAATTTGAAATGTTAGAGCTGTTTTAGTTTTTAGTCTATAGAAAAAAAAATATTGAGATATCTCAATTCGTTTAGAAGATCAAAAAATTTGCATTTCCGGTGTTTTTAAAGTTTTGGAAAATTTTTTTTTTCCGTGTAGAAAAAAAATTTGACCTTTTAAAATTTTATTATTATTATTATTATTTATTAGAGGAGTATAAAATACAAAACCAACAATTACAATGCGTACTGACAACCAGGGTTTACGACGCTTATATTATTTTTTTTTTAATGCGACATAATGTTAAAATTTAAATATAATATAATACGATATAAGTGATGTGTGTTACTTGTTCTATAATAAATTGTTAAAGTAAGAATTGATAATTAAATTTGATTATGGACTCCGGTTGCTAGAGAAATTTGTTAAATAAAATGACGTTTCCAACGCTGACTTCACCAAGCAGGCTTGAAGGTTTGATGGATCCAAAGAATTTTTTTCTAATGTCATTTAGCATTGGACAGATGTCGAGCAAGTGGCTTATCGACATAGTACCAGAGCATTTCCGGTGTTTTTAAAATTTTGAAAAAATTTTTTTTTCCGTGTAGAAAAAAAATTTGACCTTTTAAAATTTAAATTAACTATGGATTTGTGTAAAGCAATCATAATTCATGGTTTTAATTATTTTTTTCAAAAAAAACACTCATATGGAGAACTTCATTTTCATAATTTGTACATATACAGATCCGTGCAACTAATTATGGACACTAAATAAGCATTGAAACTTTTGGTAATATTGGTATTTTATTTATAAAAAAAAAACACTGAAATTTGTTTAGAATTAGCTTGAATAACTCATTACCTTTCTTGAAAAACCATTATGTTTCTATTATTTACCCAAATTTTTAAAATTAAGGAAAAAACTTAAATACACAACCAAATAAGTCGTGCATATAATTAGGGACACACAATGTTTTTATACCTATTTAATGTTTTCTGTTATTTGTTTTGAAGTTTTTTCAATATTTTGTAGAAAAGCCATTATTATCAGTTACTAATTGACATCTGCGAGACATTGACTCCAATAAATTCTCACAAACACTGCTTGGAACTGCTTCCCAGAATTTCTTAGTTTCGACGTATAGCTTATCAAAGTTGCTTATCTTGAGCAAGCTTACTTTGCTTTTTACCACTTGCCATAAGTTCTCAATTGGATTGTGATCAGTACTGCAAGATGGGCAGTCCAATACAGTAAGTTGTTTACCAGTAAACCATTGATTAACGTGCCGAGCAGTGTGCTTCGGAACATTGTCTTGCTGAAATATCCAAGTTACGGGCATATTTTCTTCCGATTATGGCAGCATTACATTCTTTAGGATTCCAATTTATTGGAATTTGTCCATAATACCCTCAATTTTTCGAAGTAAGCCAACACCACACCATGTC
The DNA here is from genome assembly GCA_963662105.1 of Meiosimyza platycephala. Classification (NCBI taxonomy): domain Eukaryota; kingdom Metazoa; phylum Arthropoda; class Insecta; order Diptera; family Lauxaniidae; genus Meiosimyza; species Meiosimyza platycephala. The sequence continues at coordinate 46,738,012 of OY759210.1, forward strand.
ATAGCACCACAAAGTGTAATGCTTCCTCGAACATTCTTTAGTGTAGATAGGGTGTACTTTGGGTCAAAATCCCTTGACTTAGGGCAGCGGACATATTTTTTCCAATCGGGTGACACTCTATTTATTTTAGTTTCGTCTAAAAACAACGCATTTCTATTCCTTTGCATTCCAATGACGATACTTTTTGGCAAACTCAAGTCTCTTCTCGCGGTTGCGTTCAAATAATAGGAGCTCTTCTGAGAAATCCGTCCATAAAGTCCAACTTCATACAAACGTCTTTTAATTATATATACGGATAGTGCTGCTTTATTTTCGCCATAAATAGCCATCCAAACTTCGGTTGCAGATTTATGCGGATTTTTTTTTAGACTCCCGGACAATAAGAGCTTTCTCGAGCAGTTGTTATGTGGCTTCTTTGTTTGCGTTGCACCTTTCCTATAGTCGAATTATTTTTTAAATATTGTAGCGCATTGCCTAAAATGGTTTTGGAAACATATGAGGCAGCTGCGAATTATCGAAACGCTCTTCCTTCTTGATGCATCTGTGTTATGATTTGTCGTGTGCTGACGTCATAAGGTTTTTTTCTACTCATTTAAACTACCAAAAACAACTTCTATAGTCACAAATAACCATAAACAATATAAAACAAACTTCTTTTTAATTTATTGAATTAACAAAAGTTAAATTTTGTCACTGTCCCTAATTAGTTGCACGATTTACTCCTTAACGAAATAACGAATGTCTTCACTTCATAAGAATAACGGTAAAAAAATTAGTGGCAATGTTGTATTTTTAAAGTACCAAAGATGCACTTTTAAAAAAGTATTGATACTACGGACTTTGTAGCGTATTCCAAATTACATATGTGTTTATATAAATCAAAAACTACTGTCCCTAATTAGTTGCTCGGAGCTGTATAAGAAAGTTTAACTTTGCCCTTGAATACCATAGGATTCCTATGGTCAATTCCAATAAAGTTTTGTGCAGTGAAAGCTGTATTATTTTCTGTCCATAACAAAAAAAATCATAGAGATATCTCAATTCGTTCAGAAGTTATGATTTTTGCAACGAGAAATGTCAGAATGCGCCACTGTGCTTCGTTCGCCACAATGGGCTTCAACCAACTTTTAATAAAAGTTTGAGTTACTACAAAAACTTTAATTGGGGAATATTTGGGATGTAATTTGGAGTCGATATATGAAAAATAAAAGTAATCCTTAGAGCTTTTTTTTTAAATCCATATTTGCTATTTTTCAATGATATTACATATCGTCGCTCACTTGTACAACGGCCCTAATTGACATTTTTAGTTTTGTTCAGGACACACAAAAAACTGAATAAAAACCGACAATGTAGAATATTCAAATTTGTTTAAATGCAGTTTAATTATAAAAACATTAACATAATTATTTTTAATGAAAAACGTTAATTTATTTTATTGATAATTAAACATTATTTAGTCGAACTTACAGTCATTAAGCAAAGACCAATATTGTAATTTTTTACTTATTGATCAATGCTATTTTTCAACATGCATGACAAAGATAACAAATGGAACAATTTTAACCTGGTAATTGGTGACATGTTTCGGCTATTACCAATAGCCTCATCAGACCAGTTTGGTTAATTCTGTACATGGACTCGAACCGCTGGCCGTTCATGCATTGCAATTGCATATTTTGCGTCGGCCGCTCTAACACTTGAGCTACTGAGGGACTTGTCATGAGATGTACAGAGTGCGTATATTCCATTTGTCATCTTTTGTCACTTTCTCGCTTGTTGTTATTTATTGATATTTATTTATTTCAATTGTTATGTATGCGAAAGTGCATTTAGGGCTTTTTGCAATTACTTTGAAAACTAAAAGTGTAATTCATTTACAACAAATTTAAAGAAAATTGGCAAATATTGTACTATTTAATATTGTTTTTTTAATAAATAAAAACAAATTAAAAAAAAACTTGAATAAAAAAATTTATTCAAAAGATTGCATTAGATGAATGGTAAATTATCATAAAATTGTTGGCAATCCATCGGCAATATGTAATAAACTGGATTTAGGAAAAAATGTCAATTAGGGCCGTTGTACAAGTGAGCGATGATATGTAAAACATACGTATGAAATTTAAAAAGTTTCCGATTTTGTTCAAGTTTTGACACGTCAAAGTACTTTATTAGATAGCACCAGAGTCCAAATTTCAATTCTCTAGATAGTCGGATTCCTGAGAAAAAGTCATATTTTAACCTGAAAAGAGCCGTATTTGGACCGTTTTAAGAATTTTAGTTATAAAAGCCCACAAATCTAAGTTTAAAGATATGGATATAATTTTTTTTTGTTATGTCATCTACTATACACAAAAAATAATTTTAAGCTTCTAGACTTTAAAACTTTTATTTGTGGTCAGATTAAGTGAAAAGGCCTTAGTAGAGTATAACAACTTTGCAAATGGTGCCTCATATCGAGATCTTACTCATAATACTTAAATTATACTTTATTATTAACATTTTTATACACTTCAAAATGAAATATCACTCAGTGAAAATGGTTAACTAGGTTCAGAGATATAAGACATTGAATTCGGCTGTTTTCGCAAAAATTGAGTTTTTTTCAAACTTTGACCTTACAGTACTCGGGACTCCGACTAGAGATGTGCAATGAGTGGCTCGTTTTAATTTACCATTTGTTTATTCATTGCTATTGCCGTGCTTTCATTCGGCAACATAAAAAACGAATGCTGCAGTGCATTGCCTTTTAATTTTATTGCCATTGCTTGTCTCTGCTTTCTGTGAACATACACGAAAGACAAGCACCATTCACTCAAACATCATCATTCATTTCTATTTCTATGCAACGAATTATATTGCTATGCAACGAATGCTATGGCTATGCAGCGAATGTTATTGCGCATCATTGAATGCTATTACGCAGCATTGAATGCTATTGCGAAGCTAATTTGCTTCGTATGCAATGAACGATTTGAGCTCGTGCATTCGTTACTATTGCTCTCAAGTAGTGTAGTACTTTTCTTGGTATAATTTCTCTTATAAAAAAGTAGTGAAACTAAAATCAATAGCAATAACATTCAATGCTGCGCAATAACATTCGTTGCATAGTCATCGCATTCGTTGCATAGATATACAATTCATTGCATAGAAATAGAAGTGAACGATTGATGTTTGAGTGAATAGTGCTTGTCTTTTGTAGTGTTCGTTGCCTTCAAAGAACACAAAGGCAAGCAACGGCAATGCGATAAAAAGTACAGCACGGCAGCATTCATATTCGTTTTGAGTGAGCAGTGTTTTCATTCTTTTCACACGTTTGATGCATAGTGTTGATTCACAATTCGTTTTATGTGAGTGTTTCACAACTGCGTTTAAATGCATTCGTGCACATCTCTGACTCCGACTATTTAGAGAGTTGAAATTTGTGCTGTGGGATTAACTTTCAAGGTTCTTTGATGGGTCAAAATTTGAGCAAAATCGGAAGTTTTTTAAATATCATACGTGAGTTGCACGTATTTCATACGTATGTAATCTATATATTAATACGTGAACATCGAAACTTATGGTACACTTTTTTAGTAGTTATTATAAAGAGAAGGAAATGAAACTATCATTTTAAAGATACTGTTTTGTAGATATGCACAAAGAAAAAATAATTTGTAATATATGCTGTTAAGGCAGGTAAAATAAAGAAAACATACGCGAATGATTCCCCCATACAAAACGCTTTAACCAACGCATTTTGATCGCGTTCATGGCTGCATGAGGTACAGGCAAGGTGAGGTGAGGTGAAATGAGGTCCATGGACAAAGATGTTTTGTTCGTCATTGGCGGCAAGATTCTTCCAAAGTTAAAACTTGGTGGGTACGGTCGAGTTTCGACCACAATACGATACTTGTATTACTAAAAAACAGTAAATATGAATTTAAAAAAAAAAGCTCTAAGAATTTTTTCCTTTTGATGAATATAATATTGACTATAAATAACATCCCAAATAATTCCCCATTCAAATTTTTGTAGTAACTCAACATGTCATTTAAACTTGGTTAAAGCCCACCGTGTCGCATTCATTTATGAACGATGGAAAAATTGTTGGCTTGCATTAATTCTTTTATGAATGCTACTCGTTTGTGAAAAGAAACAGATACTCATATTTGTGTGCGGTTCAATAAAGAACTATTTTCAATCGTGCATTCATGTGCATGAGCGAATGAAAAAAAATTAAAGACAATTCATACATGAATAAATTCATGAATGCGACATTTTAAGTGCACATACATGAATATTTCCGAACTCTGGATATATCATACATATAGGATAAGTTTGATTAATACAATTGTGATATGTACTGTAAACAGTGTAATTAAAAAAAAATAGTTACTTTAACTAAATAAATGATTAATAATAATAATAATTAAAATTTTTTACTAAATTTTCAAATATTCGCATTGTTAAATATTTTAATGTAAGACAGTTATCAAATAAATAAAACTATTATATTTTTCAAATAATGAAGCAAATTCCTCTCGACCTATTTTGATATAGCACCACAGTGCAAATTTTAACTCTGTAGGTAGTCGGAGTCCTGAGAAAGAGCCGTATTTTGGCCTGAACGTAGCCGAATTTAGACCGTTTTAAAAATTTTAGTTCTAAAAGCCGACAAGTCTAAGTTTAAAGCTATGGATATCACTTTATTTTTGTTATGTCATCTACTTTACACAAAAAAAAATGTAAGCCTATAAACCTTAAGATCTTTATTTGCGACCTGATTAAGTGAAAAGTCTTTAGTAAAATACAACTTTGAAAATGGACCTTTTTGCCGACATAGTCAATGTGGATTTTGAAATTCAGTTTTTTACCTATGATTACTCCTAGATATTTAATTACTTCGACTCTCTCAATAATTTGATTATTTATATGTACATTAGGGTGGTCCAGAAATTCCTTTTTTTAGTTTTCAGCCGCCTTCTCAAAACCATAGGTTCAGGATGGTTTGAAATGAGGATCCTATTTTTTTCAGAGGAAAAAATTTTTAGAGGTCGCGCTACTCGTTTTTGTATAAAAAATTAAGGTCTCATAACATTTTAATTTTTATAAGATACTAGCTGTTATTTTATTAAAGCTTTTATTTGCTGAAAATGTTATCCAATATTAAGTACGCAATATCAAATTTTTTTAGATGTAAAAAAAAACAAAATGGCGACTGTACATAAGTACTAATACGTACCCTTAAACATTTTTTTTCATGTTCGTCAAAGTTCAAGGATTCTCTCCACACCACAGGGAAGGAATGTGATAAAACAACTTGTTTTAAAAATTCAATGTAAGACTGTGAAAAATCAAAGAAACAATTTTTTTTTAATTTTTGAAAGAAAAGTAGTTTTGCAGCCCCTTCATGGTTGGCTACTGATTTTTGTCTCCGAGACGATACAATAAGGAGACAATTTTATTTTTCGGCTTCAGGTTGGCTACCGTTTACTGTCTCCATAGTATTAAGTTCCACACTTTGTGGATGACAAAAATATTGACATTTCTGGATTTACTTGACATTTGTGGCGAAATTTGACATTTCTGCCCTACATTTATTAACATAAATTTTGCCATTAAACTTTTGCAGGTTCATTTCCAATTTTCGTCTCAACAAAGAAGGTTTATGTACGTTTGTAACGAAATAAAGGACTCTTTTTAGAAGCCCAATACGTGCATCAAGCATGCCACCCGTTTTTAAATTGTGGTTATTTTTCCAAAATTTCAATATTTCGTTCATATTCCCTTTTGGTGCTGACCTTTGTACTGAAAGAACATTTTGAAATACATTTTTTGATATAAATTGTGAATATTTTTCTTATTTACGTGCACTTTTTCATTTTGGCGATAGCAAAATAGCTGTCTCCAAATTTTGACACTTCTGGATACAACTATAAGAGACTGCTGCCAACCATGTAGAGAAAAAAAGTGTGGAAGACATTGCCGCGGAGATACTTCGCCAATGTCGCCAACCGTGAAGCCAATTTTATCTCGGCGACTAAAAAAGCGAGATTGTAGCCAACCATGAAGGGGCTGTTAATCTTTCCTATTTACCTGTTTCGGATAAAGTAGGGTATTCCAAATACCCTTTTTTTCATAAAACTTGAATAATGCGAATTCAGTTTTTTTTGGATGTAAAAAAAAACAACAAAATGACGACTGCACAGGTCTTAAACATATGGTAACATTCCACCTAAACGAAATGAAATTTTTAAATTTGTTGAAAATCAATTGTCTTCCTTCCAGCCTCGAAATGACTACAAAGAACTGCTTTTGCTGACTCTCATAGTTTGACTCTCGAATATCATAAAAGATACCAGAATTTATGCTCCGGGAGCATATCGCAGTCGCCATTTTGTTTTTTTTACATCTAAAAAAAATTTAAATTGCGTACTTAATATTGGATAACATTTTCTGCAAATAAAAGTTTTAATAAAATAACAGCTAGTATTTTATAAAAATTAAAATGTTATGAGACCTTTATTTTTTATACAAAAACGAGTAGCGCGACCTCTAAAATTTTTTTTTTCCTCTGAAAAAAATAAGATCCTCATTTCAAACCATGAGGAACCTACGGTTTCAAGAAGGCGGCTGAAAACTAAAAAAAAAGGATTTTCTGGATCACCCTAATGTACATACATACATTTCCTTCTGATTATCCATTTATTACACTGGTCAACAGTGGTTTTGTTGCCCTGGATGTCTCTGCGGATTTCTATAGTTTCAGGTACCCAGTTTACGAAATGAAGCAAAATCGGGTTAGTTACACTCTGTATAACTCAAGAACCGCTGGACCGATTTCAATGATCTCTAATTTTTTGGATTTCTCTCCGCCCCAAGAATGACATAGGTTGTAAAAATTTTATCTAAAGTGCATATTTAGGATGGCCCTTATACAAAAATATTTTTAAAATAGCATTTTCACTAAGACCACGTAATCGATTCACACCGAATTTACACCACGTAGCTCTTATATCAAGTGCCATAGCTTAGGCTATAAAACTTTTATTTGGGGTGCATATTTAGGGTGGCTCTCATACAAAATATATTTTTAAAATAACATTTTCACAAATACCACGCAATCGATTCACATGAAACTTACACTGCGTTCCTTTTATATCAAGAAGCATAGCTTAAGCTATAACATTTTTACATAGTTTGCTTAAAAAATAAAGATCATGTTGCCATCTCTATTCCTTCCTTAGGGTTCAATCTATCCCCAAACCAAAAATATTGTTGTATGAGGACCACCCTAAATATGCACCCTTAATAAAAATTGTATAGCCAAAGGTATGTTCCTTCATATAAAAGATATGTGGTATAAATTTCATGAAAATCGATCAGGTGGTCTTTGTGAAAAAGTTATTTTAAAAATATTTTTGTATGAGACCACCTTAAATATGCACTCCAAATAAAAGTTTTATAACCTAAGCTATGCCACTTGACATAAAAGCTACGTGGTGTAAATTCGGTGTAAATCGATTACGTGGTCTTTCTGAAAATGCTATTTTAAAAATAATTTTGTATGAGGGCCACCCTAAATATGCACCTTAAATAAAATTTTTATAGCCTATGTTATTTTTGGGGCAAAGACTAATCCAACAAATCAAAGGTCATTAAAATCGGTTCAGTGGTTCTTGAGCCATACAGAGCGTAACTAACCCGACTTTGCTTCAGTTATATATAGATAAATCCATCAATATCTTAAAAACTAGAGCCAATTCAGTACTTTCATGAATATATTCGTTGGGTACCTGAAACTATAGAAATCCGCAGAGGCATCCAGGGCAACAAAAAAAAAAGTTAATTTTGTTGAGCTGTGTTATCATACACTTCGTGTCTATGTTGAGCTTTAATTTATTCATCTTAAAAAATGTACTTAAACTTTCTAATTCGACATTCATGAGCCTTCTGCATTCTTCTACTAAGTCGCCATATAAGTACACTAGTGCATCATCTGCAAGCAATACCAACTTTCCTATCCCTATTGCTTTTTCCATGTCATTGATATATATTAGAAATAACAGAACCCCCAAAACGGATCCCTGAGGTACTTCCAAAAATATATCTATTAGATCTGACACCATACCGTTTACTTTCGTTCTGTTTCCTTCCAGACAGATATGATTGAAACCAATGCAACTCTTTCTCTCTGATGCCATACGACTCAAGTTTTTCCAAAATAATGTTTCTATATATTGTTTCAAATGATCGTTTTAAATCAAGAAAAACTGCAGCTACTACTTTTTTGTCTTTACTTTTTTGGTCGTACCATTTTCCAATTCATTATCACTAGATTAATAACTGACTCACAGCTAAGGTTCCTTCTGAACCCCGATTGGTATTCCGATATTAAATTATTTGCATCTTTTCTATGATTTCAGCTTGAACAGAGATCATGTTGATTGGTCGGAACAGGTTTACTTTAGCTCACATTCTCCAATTTTTTTTTGTTTTTTTTAGGGGTAATAGGGGATAAAAAGCAAAAAAAAATATGAAAAAAAAATGTTGCTCGGATCTAGTTTCGGAGATATAGCTTTCGGAAGTCGCGGATTTAGCTTTTGCAAAAGGCATTATAAGTTGGGAACCCTTGAATGGATATCAAAAATATCGCCTACATTAATGGTGAGCAAATCTTTGAAATTTAACCTATAATTTTGGAGACAAGACGGTTTAAAAACCGTTATTTTTTCCAAAAAATGTGTTAAGAACCTATATTGATGTTAAGAAAGTTTGATTTTCTTGCTTTAAAATGATCGAAAAAATTAAAATCACTTTGGTGAATTTCTGGTATTAAAATATATGGTAATTATTTATTTTACCGGCCTCAGTCCCAATTTTCTTGAAATTTTAGTATGTCATACAGTGCAGTAGGCTTATCAAGAATAAATAAATATGTTGGGGGCAGAAACAACTCCTTAATACTATTTTTGAGTAATTCTACATAACAGTTGAGGTAAGTGGGAGGCCTTCGGCCGCTGCTCAGGATTTACATTTTCCGGTATGTCCAACACCGGCTTCGCGGCGGATTAGTCATTCGCGGTTCAGTCTTTAAAACATCCAACACCGACTTCACCGGCCACAGTAATTGTATAAAAAAGGAAAGATAAGTGGGCGGCCTGCGGCCGCAGCTCAGGATTTAAAACTCCCAAAAATCCAACACCGGCTTCGCCGCGGATCAGTCTATAAATATCCAACACCTAGTTTGCTAGCCACAGTAATCGCGCGCGCGATTTTTACTAAAAATTTTTAAGTTTTATAATGAGAATCGCCCTATAATTATTGTTGTTGTAGTTGTTGTTTTTGGTTTTTTAATGGTTTTGTCCAAGAACGATAGAATAGAAGATTACGCCATGCGCATACGTCTTTTTTTTTTTGTGACGTAGATGGTGCCCATCGCCATAAACGTAGGCCGTAATTGCTTAAGAGGGTTAAATTTAAAAAGAAAATAATTTTTTTCTACTCCAAACTTATTAAATATCACAATAAAACTAAAACTATTTAACTGAAAAAAACGCGTATCAAGAATGATATTCAATTGTTTTGAGGACAAGTTTTGATTGATTTTTTTCAAGGGGGCGTTAAATGCTTTCTTAGCCCTTTAATGAAATTAAAACTTATTTCTTTATTTGTGTTCTTGGAGCAATGCAAAATTTAATATGTATTTTACAGTAGTTTTAGTGCAAAAAAGAACAAAAAATTACAATCGCAAAATGCATAAAAGGAACAAAAAATGGGCAACGAGCTGCTTATACTAGTTTCCATGACGCTACGTCACTTCATCAGTAAGCTTTCTTAGCCGACGTTTAATAGTCTGCAAGCACACTATATCTTATTTTCTGCATTGACTAGTTGAGAATCATAGCAAAACATAAAACACAGAGCACACACACATTCTTTCCTCCTTCACATGCAATTGCTTTTGTAGCTCTTTTGATGTTACACATTTCTTGACGAGCTGACGAGTTGAAAGCCTTTGCCCATTTTTTGTTCCTTTTATGCATTTTGCGATTGTAATTTTTTGCTGTTTTTGCACTAAAACTGCTGAACAAACAGCTCTGTAAAATACATATTAAATTTTACATTGTTCCAAAAACACAAATAAAGAAATTACTTCTCGGTGAGCAAACCGATATTTACATACACGGTGGTCTTTAGAAAATTTTAATTTTTCGAAATACCACCCGCAATTTTTTTCGCGGATAATGTTGGGGGACCCAACAAAATCCGCGAACCGCGAAATCGAACGTCCAGCCGTTTTTTTTTCGACATTTTCATTTTTTTAACGATTTTTTGAGTATATCTCGGTGTTTATATACATTAGAGCGGTTCAAAATAAAAAGTTTTTGATTTTTTTCACGATGTGTCAGTGGATTACAATAGCCCTATATGTCTAGACAAAACAACCCGTAAGGATTTTCATCAATGTTGAAAACTGGATTGCTGCCGCCTGTTTTAAGTTGTCTACCCATTTTCGAAAATATTCATTTAAAAAATGGTGCAAGCTAAAGAGGTTATCAAATTTTGCAACAAAGTGGGTATGCTTTTCGAACTATTATCAATCGAGGAATTCGAATCCGTGATTAGTTTTTCTTCTTCTTTTTTCTTATAAAAAAATTGAAAATTGCCCGGACAAAAATTAGAAAATGCCGATTTTCTACTTTCAAGTTGCAAAATCTTGATATAATATTTTACGGCCGATCTAGTGGTACATTATTTTTAATGAGCCTTTATTTGCTTAAGAGAAAACCGTAAGCCGCATATCAATATCTTCTTTCAAAACCAAGATATCTGCATTTTTCTAAATTAATAGACCTGAAATTTTTCGATTCGGCGTTGACATATACAGCTATGGATATATAAATAGCACATATTTTGATATTTTCTTTGTTATGATACAGTATCGTAAATAATATTAACAAACAACAAGTGTTTGGTTTTTTGCAAAGATATATCCTTCATATTTAATAATAATACGAATCCATTCACAAAAAAAAAAATTATCGAAATGTAAAAAAACCATTGAAATGAGCGGGATACATAAATGGCACAAATTGGAAAAAAAAGAGAAAATATCGTGTTAAAATTGTATTTGATGACCTTCTTGGTATGCAAAAACATTTAGATCATTGAGAATTTGTGCTGTAGTTTTGATGGCAGCTTCACACGTGCGACCCACACTCTCCACGTTTCTCCGGAATTTGTTTTGGAAATGGCATACCAATCTTTCCGTGCGGCAGACCAATGTCAATGTGCCCAAATATTGAAACTTATTCATTTTGTCCTTGATTTTTATAAGCGAGCCTACACCAAGCCAAGGAAATGCACTGCAGATCATAATGTTTTCACACCAGTGTCTTACCATCTTCTGGGTAGACCTAGGAATGTACTCTCGCTATTTAGGACAATGAACAAAGGTTTTACTATCTGATCTTATGCTATTGATATTCAGTTTGTCACTCCACAACACGTTTTACCAAAAATTTTTACTTTTTCTTGACGGTAAAGCATGGGTGTAAAACATTATGGTCTGTAATGCATTTTCTTGGCTTGATGTAGGCTCGTTTATAAAATTCAAGGACAAAATGGGCGACTTTTTTTGATTACATATTTCTTCTTAGAATTAAAAAGTACATAAGATAAGTTTGATTTTATGAAGATTTGCGAGTAAACTTAAGCCAAATTTTGTCTTAATTTTAGCCCTAAACTAAAATTTTAATTTTGTGTTATGTATTTTGGGGCGCTGATCCCAATGTCGGGTTCGAATGGTTTAGAAGATACAACCGTTTAAAGTTTCAAAAATTCACATTTATTTTCACGAAAATTTCCACTTCAAAATGCGTTTATTATGTATTTAGGGGCCCTAAATGCAATGGCGATAAAAAAAATGTTTATCTCAAATGGTTTAGAAGTTACAGCGGTTCAAAGTTTCGAAAATTCACATTTTGCTCCAACCCACACGTAAGTCTGACAGTGAAAAATTACTGTAGCTAAAAGGTGTTGGATATTTTATAAACTGATCCGCGGTCGAAGACCGCCGCGAAGCCGGTGTTGGATTTTTGGGAGTTTAAAATCCCTAAAAGCGGCCGCAGGCCGCCCACTTACCCTACTTTTGATTTATAATTACTGTGGCTACCGAATACGGTGTTGGACATACTATAGGTGTTGGATATTTAATAGACTGATCCGCGGTCGAAGACCGCCGCGAAGCCGGTGTTGGATTTTTGGGAGTTTAAAACCCCTAAACGCGGCCGCAGGCCGCCCACTTACCCTACTTTTGATTTATAATTACTGTGGATACCAAATACCGTGTTGGACATACTAACTATAGGATATATATAAATATAGCATCGATATTTCGTGGTATCGATTTTTTTTATTTAACATTTTCGATTTATTTTGACGTGTTTTATCGAAAAAAAATAAAAAATTTATAAAAAAGTTTTTATACAACTTATTTACACAAGGGGGGGTACATGGAATTTTCAAACTTTGACCAATTTTATCTTGGAAGCCATAAGAGACCGACATTTTTTTTTCCAGATTCGGTTTTAGGGGGTACAACTTCATGATTCTAAAAAAAAAAAAAAAATGGACCATTGGCCCTAAAGTAAAATAGTTCCATTGTTTTTTCTAAAATTTAACCTAAAAGTACTCAGGATTCCGACTTTCTAGGGAGCAGAAATCTGTGTTATTGGAGCTATCTTTCAAGGTTCTTTGACGTGCCGTGTGACCTGTGTAATATAATTAAAAAACGGTATGTGTTGTATATCGACTATAAATATCTTAAATAATTCCCTATTCTATTTTTTGTAGTGAAATTGGTTAAAGCCCACCGTGTATATATATACATAGGAATATTAACATATTCATATAATTGAATTGAATATTTTAAAACGCTAAGGTACATTATAAACTTAATAACGTTCGTGTTCTTACCATCCAGATGTTGCTCCAATGACAATTTGGGAATAAGCCGAGCGAGAACTTATATCGCCTAATAAACCACCTAAAAATTTTGATGCATTCTCGGATATTTGCCCCATTTCCTTACTGTCTAGATTCCTTTTTGATACGGACCAATCGCTCATACCTGCATATTACATAAATACATACATTTTATTTTTGGAAATCTTCGAGTTTGTTATTTCGATACAATATATTTGCATAAATTTTTTAACAAAATTTAGATTTTTAAGCGAAACAAAACTTAACAGATTTCGTTGGCTTTATATTAAGAGCAAAAATTTTAGCTAATAACGAAAATTACCTCAAAATAAACAATGGATGTTTTAAACAGCAATCAATCGAAACGATAGATCTATTAAAAGTTTGATTTGTTACAGTAATTTAAAACATTTGTTTTGTTAATGCGATGTTTCACAAAATTATATCGAATTAAAGGGGTTTAAAACATCAAATTTTTCATACCACAGTTTGTCAAACAGTTTGACTGCATTGCGTACACATGAACAAATGTTCCGTCAAATTTAATTTTTTTCCGACCATCGAAGAGAAAATATCGTTGTGGCTGAAATTATTGTGTTGTAGCGTGTGACCTTCCAAAATAAGATAAGAATTATTAAAGTTAACAACAGTGATATAATAGGTCTATACGAGCCGGATTTTGTGGTAAAAAATGAAAAGTGTCAAATTGTGATTTCGAGAGAGTAAAAGCTGAAATTTCTCTGATTAGTCTCACCACCACAAAATTTTTCATTTCACATGGGTTTTTTAAGAAATTTACGTTAAATTTAACAGTTAGTGAAGAAAAATTTTTTTGTTCAAACAAAAATTTATTTTCGATAGAATTGTACAAAATAATGAAAAATGGGGTAAATTTGATTTAGCTACATTTTCAATTTCTTATTTTAAAACTGTGCGCATCGAAAACAACATTTTAGATATAATTATCTGGTCATACAATCATTCAACTTTACGATTCCTTTTCAATCGAAAATTGCTCATCTATTTAATTGAATAAATGAGCATTTACCAAAAAATGTTGTGATTTCAAGCTTTTTGTTATGTTGCTCCTTCGCAACACAACTTTTCAACAAGTGAAAAAAAAATGAAGTACTGAAAAATATTTTATAAGGCAAGTATTGGACAGATACAATTGAGGCATGAAATTTTCTTTCCCTCGCTTGTCAAAAGTGAGTTTCTAGTCTCGTTGCTTACGATTTGACAGTCTTCAATTTTTAGCCACAAGAAATTTGATGTGGTAAAAAATTACTCTTTCTTGGAGGGGAAGTGATCAGCTGGTTCCTTACTCTCATTTTTTTCTTTCTCAGACACCACATTTTTTCCGGATGGTACACTTTTTGTGGTAAAACTTTATAAATATTTACCTATTATATACATATATTATATATACCTCGTACAGACCTAAAGTTTAAATCATAACTATGATATAATTATGATGCCTTATGTCATCTTGTCCAACTCGGCTCGCTCCGGCTAACAAGCGTTTCAGGGCTGGTCTTAGCCCGCCGTATGGAACCGAAGGCCTAACAATTATTAAATTTCCGTAAGAAATCAAATAAAAGAAACTAAATATCAAAAATCAAAAAAAATGACGAAATCGAAAATGAAATTACACGAACTACAATCTTTAAGTTTGAATCAAAATAATATCTTTTAAAATCATTACTATACCAAAATTTTTATAGTAGTAGACCACTGAAAAACTTTATTCTTCTCGTCACCTACACGAAAGAGAGGCTTTAAGGACACCTACATGTGCCCACCCATCCTGTGATACCTAATAAGATTCAAAGCGTATCACTCACTATATAATATCGCTAAACCACCCTAACTCATACCTCAGCCAGACTCACGCACCATGTAATTATAAATTTAGTACAAAAAAAAAATGGCGAAACAATAGTAGCAGACAAAAATTTCAAAGTAAAAATTGGCTGAACCAAAATATCAAAATGTAAATTAAACGCTGAAAATTTAAAGTTTACAAAATCATATATATAATTAAAAAGGTTATATGTAAGATATACTTATATGGGCAATAATCATATAATTTAAGAAGTATTGTCACGTATAGCAAATCGCTTTGTGCATTAAATTCAAAATAGCATAAAAAATATATGTTTAATTAGAGAAAATCACTGAAGAATTTTATCATTTTAGACTTGATTATATTTTCACAATGGTATAGGACCACCCTAAAAGAGCTCTCTTAGCCACGGTATACAAAAAAAAAAAAAAAAAAAAATTACGATCACTTTCCAAACGACTACGAAATTTTTACCGAAGTAACTCCGCGATTTCCTCTTTACAGTTTAAAAAAAAAACGAATAAAAAAATAACTTTAAATTTAACACATACATTTATGCAAAAAGAAACAAAGACTTCAAACAAATTATTAAATTTTCTGATGTAAGCAATGCAATCTTAAAATAAATTTCACTTTGAATTTTTTTAAATGGTCCCACTGTTCGAACCAATTGATTCTTGTACGGGATTCCGTTTTTTACTTTTTATAGAATCTATTTTTTTACGTTACGGTCCTGTTGGTTGATTAGACTCAAACCGAACCCAGCAAATAAAATTTAATCAGATTTTAATTACGTAAATTTTGTTTTTGCACGAAATACTCTAAATGATTGTATGTATAAATATATATACGAAAAAGATTATGGCCGACTTAGCTTTTTTGTGTCCTCCAGAAATCTAAAGGGTGTTTTTTTTAGAGGTTTGTTTTTCGAATAGAGATAAAACTGGGATTTTGTGGTCAAATCTGGCAACTCTAATGTCATTTATATTCAGTTTGGTTTGCCATTTCATCATGAACAGGTTGACGCATGAACAACGCGTCCAAATTGTGCAAATTTATTATAGTCACTAAAATTTCAACTTTATTTTCACTCAAAATTCACATGATTTTTGCAATTATGAAGTCAAGAAGGCCGCCTAGATCTTGTGATATCACACCTTAATTTTTTTTTTTGGGGTTATGTGAAGCCAAAAGTATGCGTCGATAAGCCAGCTACGATTCAATACTTCGAAGCCAACATTACTCGCGTAATTCGCGATATACCTTGAAAATTGGACCTCCATTTTAGACTACGTCCGAGCTAGCCGTGGCGTTCATATGCCAGAAGTCATATTTAAATTATAATGCCAGAAGATTATCTTTCGAATAAAGTAATTTTCATGTCTATTAAAAAAATTCATCTTTGTTTTATTCCATTTTAAAGTTCTATACCTCTAAAAAAAACACCCTATATATGTCGTTGCACCTCCAAGCAAATTCCACTGCACGTATTTTAATCGGCCACACTAGCAAGAAAAATGGATTTTATCCTTTACAAAATTAAAAGTCCTAGTCTGAACTTTCATCTTTTTTTCGTATTTGTGCAATTTGTTGTGTTTCTGAACTGGTACCTATTTTAAAAAATCAATCCTATAATGAAAACTAATATTAGAAAAGTAGTCCTTACTTTCACTTTTTGTAAAACAAAAAAATTTGACCTTGATCCTGCTACTAAAAAGGGATGTTGACTCCTATTCCTTCACACTAACAACACTTTCAATTTTTAAATATGAGTACTTATACGAGGACTGTACAACTTTGAAACACTAGACGATTTAAAATAGTAGGTCTTTCGTTGGCGGCGGTAAAATAACTTTTAAAATTTTCTGGAGAAATATTCTGTTTCTAGGCCAATTTTTTTCGCTGTGGCAAAATACATAGGTTCCCCTTAAATTTTGTGTATTGGTATACAGTATTAGGAACAAACACTTTCTCTTAAACACTTGACAGGGGATTAAGCCTATTGCACTAATAAATAATAGTCTTAATACATCTAAATTTGTGTTTAATCCTACCACTACTATGAATTCTGCTTTCTCGCTCATTGAACTATTTTATCTACATAGACTATGTCGATAATTCTTGGCAGCACCGGTGTCTTAAATAATTTCTTACGATATTGCAAACATTTTAATCTGGCAGTGCTCTTTGTTTTGACATTTTTACTATGGCAGCCGGCGACATCAACAAAGAAACTTGAGGTAAATTTATTTTGTTAATTAAAATTACTTTAACATATTATTTTTGTTTTATAGCCGACTATAGCAACAATCAACAACCTGGGAATAGGAAATATTTTGATTTCGATCACCATTGAGATTGGCTGGATCTCCAAAGAGCCAACTCAATTTCAATTGCAAATTTATTCAAAGGTATGTACATGTGTTTTCTACAGTTCATAATTTTGTTTTAATTTTCAGTGCCTTCATCATTAATGGACACACGCAACAACAGTTCACCTTAATTAAGGCCCAACTTATTCGTACCTCAGGGTTTGCAAATGTCATAGTGCGATGTCACGCGATGGCATTTGACAGCGCTCAAACAATAATTTTTTACTCTATTTCTTTTTGAGTGGAGGCCAGTCACACGACGAAAAAATGAGTGCCGAATTCTGACGTTTATATTTTTTGCTACTTTTTCTACTCCGTTTTGAAATAAATTGACAAGTCAATCAAGTTTTCAATAAAATGTTAATGCACATCATAAGAACAACCAACAGAAGTTTATCGAAGGCTAATGTACGCAGTTGCGAAGTGACGGGCGGCGATTTTATGTATTCAGCAACAAAAATGTACGCAGGTAGCACTCACAAATATGGTTTCTTATTACGATGAGTGCATCAAAAAAAAATTTGCGTTAAAGGCCAGTAATAACACAATTGGTGCTTGAAATAGCGTAATAAAAAACTATACTTGTGATTGCTACCTACCATTGTCCTTCCAGCATATGGCTTTTCCATCGAAAATAAAAATTCACTTTTCTTATATGCCAATTACACAGATATTAAAGAACATTAGCTTATTGTTATACTACTCGCAAACTACTACCAAAAAATTCAAAAACTCGAACTGACAACTTGCGGAACTGAATCGGAAATAATTTAAGAATAGGTGTTGTGTTGCACTCTTCTTCTTGATGCTAATTAAAAAAGTATTTATATTTAATGTACTTTTTTACTCTTTAATGCAATACTTTTTTTATTTACTACCTGGCAACACTGTTGTGAGCGGTGATTGCTGTGTGCGATGTCACACGACGGGCAATTGACAGCACTCAAACAAAATTTGTTGTTGTTTCCTATAAAAATTTGAAAAAAAACACTGACAGCGAGAGAGAATGAACTTTTTGAACGACAGGCAAAATAGTTCATTTTTGAGTGGCGAACATGACAGCAGTCACCACTCACAATAGTGTTGCGAGGTAGTAAATAAAAAATGTATTGTATTAGGGAGTGAAAAAAGTACATTAAAAAATACTTTTCTAATTAGCGTCAAGAAAAAGAGTGAAACACAACACCTTTTTTTAAATAGTTTTCGCTGCAGTTCCGCGAGTTGTTAGTTCGAGTTTTTGAATTTTTTGGTAATAGTTTGTTTTTAAAGTGGGACGTATAACAATAAGCTAATGTTCTTTAATATCTGTGTAATTGACATTTAAGAAAAGTGAATTTTTATATTCGATGAAAAAGCCATATACTGGACGGACAATGGTAGGTAGCAATCACAAATATGGTTTTTCATTACGCTATTTCAAGCACCAATTGTGTTCTTACTGGCCTTTAACGCGAATTCTTTTTTGATGCATTCATCGTAATAAAAAACCATATTTGTGAGTGCTACCTGCGTACAACTTTGTTGTTAAATACATGAAATCGCCGCCCGTCACTTTGCAGCTGCGTACATTAGCCTTCGATAAACTTCTGTTGGTTGTTTTTATGATGTGCATTAACATTTTATTGAAATCTTAACTGGCGATTCAATTTATTTCAAAACGGAGTAGAAAAAGTAGCAAAAAACATAAACGTCAGAATTTAACCGGCACTCATTTTTTTCGTCGTGTGACTGGCCTCCACTCAAAGAGTGAAAATGAGTAAAAATTTATTGTTTGAGTGCTGTCAATTGCCCGTCGTGTGACATCGCACTGTCATGTTCTCCACTCAAAAATGAATTATTTTGCCCGTCGTTCAAAAAGTTCATTCTCTCTCGCTGTCACTGTTTTTTTTATTTCTATAGGAACCAACAACAAATTTTGTTTGAGTGCTGTCAATTGCCCAAATGTCACATCGCACATAGATTTTTTTTTAACATGTGTTACGGATTGCCTTTTTGAAAACGTTAGAAGCACGTTCAGGAGTTGTCAACGCGATTGCAATTTATTAAAAGATACGGCAACATACCTCAATTGAAGTGCAAATGTCGAATTTTAATTTCAGCCACCTGTCGGCTACATTAGAACCTTCAATTGAGATATAAAGATGTTTCAAAATCAGCCGATAAAATCGCCCAATGGCTATTTGACACCTCTTTTGACTTTTGTCCAATAGAAACGCACATTACGGCGTCTCTATTAACACCTTAATCTCCTGTTGAAGGAAAAAAGTTTCTAAAGGGTTTTGACTTTAATTTTCTTACATTATTATTATTATTCCCACTAAAATTGACGCAAAGATAAACAAATGTTACCACCCTGTATCCATAAGTGTATTTTAAAAAAAAAAATTATATGTACCAAGCCTGTCAAATAAAAGAAATGTCAGACAGGTCAAAAAGGCTAATGTTGGCACTAATGGGCCAAGGCTGCCGTTCATTTTTTTGTACGTATGTATATGTGTATGTGTAGGATGGTAACAGACGGACGGCTGACAAGCGACATCACGCGATGCGGAAAATTAGAAGTGAGTTGCTGTATGGATTTTGGTACAGGCGTCAGTTGCGGAAATTTTTGGCAGCGGTCAGTTGGCGTGAAATTGTAAAACAGTGCGGACGTGCGAAAAGTGGCGGTCGCTGCTCGGCAGCTGCTCAATGCTTGAGCACTTCGGACAAAGAATAAAGTGAAAAGTTTTAATTTAAAAACAAACATTTTTCTTTTGTTATAACCAACTTTTACAAAATAAAGTGACAAATAATAAAGTTAACAAAAAAGTGACAAGAACAGCATTAATTTCGCTGCACAAGAAAAAAAACAAGAACTGAAAAAAAAATTAAGTTCGAACTAAATGAAAAGTATGAACTTAAAGTCATCATCATGAAATTTATAACCACAACACGAAAAATCTTCGCAAATTTAGAACAATAAAAAACTAATAGTTCCAAAATTATTAAATATAACTTAATAATCACTAAAAATATAAACAATTAACAAAATTATGCAATTGAAAATTTGTGTACAAAAAGTGAAAAAATTACTAGTGGAAAAAGTGGATGAAAAGTAGACGAAGAATCTACTAAAATTAAAAAAATAAAACGTTTATAAAACGACATAGATTTACCTTAAACTGAAGACAATAAAACTACAGAAACAAAAACATAAAATCACTAAATTTCAACAAAACAACAAAATGACTTCAAATAAAACATACATCCCAATTAACAACAATAGTAGCAGCAACACCAACATCTACAGCACTGACAGGAGCAGCAGTCAGCAGTATTACTAGCCAGAGCTGTCGACAGCTACAGCCGCCAGCTAAGTCGATAACTATTCGATTTTTTTTGTATTTCTACATTTGTATTTACTTACGTATATTTTTTTTTACTCCTCACTTTATCATTAGTCTTTGAATTTATTTTATTTTTTTCAGTGAATTCACTTAGGATAAATTTGTACAATTTAAGATAAGATTTGTTCAAAAGGAAATTAAAGAAAAATAATGGTAAAACCAAAGTTAATTCTTCTTAATTTGAAAATTATGACGATGTGCTAGGCAGTAGATTTAGGGGAGGTGCCATGAGTTGGTTCACCGTGATGCCACCGTAAAAGTTTGAGGAAGGGACCTGGGGTTTTTCCGCTCAACGTTAAAGAACATTTTTTTTATAAATTTTACATTTTTCTATGCTGCGCTACAAGTGGCAATGGGAAAACCGCGCCCTAGCCGGGAATGACTTCGGTGGTCGATACCGAAAGTTTTTTTTTTGTGAGTTTCTTTTCCACTTCATATGCCAGGCGCAACATAGATGGCGCCCAACGGAAGCAAAATTTTTCCAATTTGGTTTTTGATTTTTTTTTGAAACGCAGGGGCATTCCTTGAAAAAGGGATGACGGGGTTAGCGATCCCGCGTATCCCAGCGAATCCAGGAAGCGTCTGTACCCACATTGGGCGGCTTCCTGGTCAGCGTCTGTACCCACAGTGGGCGGCTGAAACTTCGCACCGATCCTAATGGCTGTGGCCATACCGTGTCGGATCGCGTTTCCGACGCGGGCAGAGTTTCACACAAGTCCCAGCTACTGGACGTTTTTTAAAACTGGTGCTGCGTGCGGTGCGAGGCTCGGCTCGTGTTGGGGGCGTCATGTCCGGCATGGGTGGTCCTACCATAACGGTCGGTGAACCAATTTTTTTTATTTTTTTTTATTTTTGAAAAAAAAGGGAAAAACTTTTTTTTATTTCTTTTTTTTTTGCGTGTGCCCCCTGCACTGGTATGGGTTAGACCTGAGAGCATCAAGGTCCTTGAGACGTGATGCCAGAGCCGGCCCATATTGGTGTAGGGTGGGCGCACGACGGGAGTAGCAGATTTTTTTTATTACGGGTCTTTTTTTTTGGCATCGCGGTTTATTCGCGCTGGCATTCCCCTATTTTAGTTCTAAGTCATGTTTTTTTTTCTTTCTTTTCAATTTAATTTAATCTAGTATTAAAGTATTTCCTTGAGTCGTATTCTTAGCTTTAACTAATTATGTTTAATTACAATTTATTTTTCAATGAATTAATTGAAAATCATGTTTTTCGAAAAGTTTTCAAAATTTATTTTTTTCCTATAACTTACCTAAGTTCAATTTATTTAATTTTTTTTATATTTAGCAATTTTTTTTTTTAGTCTAACGTTCTCCATCGAATTTAATTTTTTTTTTATGTTTTGCCCGGCTAGCTGTTGGTGGAGCTTGAGACTCTTTTCTCAGGGTTGTGGTTCGAGCCCCACGTTAAACGTAGATACAGTTGATTCAGACACAATTCTGACAGAAGGTTTCTACTTGAATTTGTTGTTGTTCATATATTTGATTTTGTCGGCTACATTAGAACCTTCAATTGAGATATAAAGATGTTTCAAAATCAGCCGATAAAATCGCCCAATTGCTATTTGACACCTCTTTTGACTTTTGTCCAATAGAAACGCACATTACGGCGTCTCTATTAACACCTTAATCTCCTGTTGAAGGAAAAAAGTTTCTTAAGGGTTTTGACTTTAATTTTCTTACATTATTATTATTCCCACTAAAATTAACGCAAAGATAAACAAATGTTACCACCCTGTATCCATTAGTGTATTTTAACAAAAAAAAAAATTATATGTACCAAGCCTGTCAAATAAAAGAAATGTCAGACAGGTCAAAAAGGTTAATGTTGGCACTAATGGGCCAAGGCTGCCGTTCATTTTTTTGTACGTATGTATATGTGTATGTGTAGGATGGTAACAGACGGACGGCTGACAAGCGACATCACGCGATGCGGAAAATAAGAAATGAGTTGCTGTATGGATTTTGGTATAGGCGTCAGTGAAATTGTAAAACAGTGCGGACGTGCGAAAAGTGGCGGTCACTGCTCGGCAGCTGCTCAATGCTTGAGCACTTCGGACAAAAAATAAAGTGAAAAGTTTTAATTTAAAAACAAACATTTTTCTTTTGTTATAACCAACTTTTTTTTAGGGAAAGGAACACTTTTTTGAAGCAGAATAACGAGCTGAAGCAGTTCGATAAGGAGTTACAAGAAAGACTGGATACAGCAACAGATATTACAAGCTGAGCATTACTGATGATGACATTGATGACGACTTATCACTAACGCAGGAAGTTCTGCCTATACAGACTGCAGGGGTCTGCAGCATTAGGATTAGTAAGAAATTGCCTGTTGTGAAAAATCAACACAATAAGGCTGAGGAGGAAAAACCTCCTCAAATTATTTTAAATAATAGACATCCATAGTAAGTTGAATAATTTATTGAACAATAAAAATTATTTTTTCACTAAAACAAACAGTGAAAACACGAGACTTCAAATTTTAAATATCGCTGACTACAATAAAGTCAAGGAATTTTTTGCGCAAAGCAACATTAAATTTTTTTCGTTTACTCCGAAATCGGAAAAACCAATTTCATTTGTTCTCAAAAATTATCCAACTTATTATGAAGAGAGTGACTTAATGGCCCGTATGCATAAAACTGAGTAAAATCTTTTACTCAGAATATTTGCTCAGAAAATAGCTTTTACTCAGAAAAATAAATTTCATATGCACATCAGTCGGCAACACTGTAAGTGGTGACAGTTCTTTGTGCGGAAAAAATTTTTATTATTTCAATTTCGGAAATTAGAGTAAATTTTTAAACGCTTTTTCACTAATTTTCGTCAAAGGAGACTCTGCGGTTGGCAGAAAAGGTAGAGGTTGCTGATTCTGTAGTGCTAAAATAGCAAACAAACAGGTAACTTCTTACTTGCAAGCTACAAAAACAAATTAAGAAGAATATTGAATCGGCGTTCCGTCAAAAACAGCTGGTAGCCTGTGGGATAAAAGCTCCAGGCAAAGCTTTTTTTTAGGAAGCCAGGGAATCCAATATTTTGTTGACAGATCCTAAAAGTCGGCAACAAATTGTGGAGATAATATCGTTATTATTATTACATAATGACTTTGGGTTTCTCCCCTCCATGCGGAGGGAGCAAAGGACTACTACCACAGCAACATCAACAGTTTCCACAACAACAACAGATTCTAGAACAACAACAGCAGTCGCAACAACAACAACAGCAGCAGTCGCAACAGCTACTAGAATTGCAGCAACAGAAAAGGCAAGAAGCTGATAAAATTAGCTCTCCTGCCATGAAAGAAAATGGCTATTCAACCCAGATGGTAAATATTGTTTCAGCTTTAAAACCAACTTCCACCGGCGCTATTCCGAAAGCGCGAGCAGCCGAAGAAAACAAAAAAGTTCAAACAGGTATAGATCGTTATATAACTTTGAACTCAAAGAGAAAGCTCAGCCCTCAAAAAGGGAATATAGGAATCTCAAAATTAAACAAAACAAATAAATTAACAACACCTTCAAATATATTATCTAGTAATCGATTTGCAGCGTTAAGCGAACTAAACGAAAATAAACTAAAACCTAAAACTTTTAAGCCGCCTCCAATTTATTTGCGTGAGCGAAGTTCAAATGCTTTGGTAACAAAGCTAACACAGCTGATAGGGAAAGAAACATTTTTTATTGTCCCCTTAACTAGAGGTAATCTTCATGAGACGAAGATTCAAGTAAAAAGTGATGAATATTTCCGCATTGTTGCAAAAAATTTTAAAGAGAGTAAAAAATCTTATTATACATATCAGCTTAAAAGCAGTAAAGGTATTACTGTTGTTATTAAGGGAATTGAATCCTCTGTTGACCCTGCTGAAATCAAAGAAGCTTTGGAGCTGAACAATTTTAGCGCTAAAGCTGTAATAAAAATAGTTAACAAAGATAAGGTTCCCCAACCTATGTTTAAGGTCGACCTTCATCCTGATTCAACTAAATTAAAAAATAACGAGGTTCACCCTATTTATAAACTAGAAGTCTTGCTTCACCGTCGTGTGGCAGTAGAGGAACCCCATAAACGGAACGGTCCGGTACAGTGTACTAACTGCCAAGAGTATGGGCACACAAAAGCTTACTGTACCCTTTAACCTGTATGTGTTGCTTGTGGAGAACTTCACCACATTTCTAAATGCATTAACAAGTTGAAAAAAGATATTAATTTAAAAAAGTGCGCTAACTGTCAAGGAAATCACACTGCTAATTACAGGGGTTGTCCTATTTATAAAGAGCTTAAGGCTAAGATCTCTGAAAAAAGGCAAGTAAACAGAAACCCAAATCAAAATATATTTGCTACCCATAACTTTGTCCAGCAACAAGATCTAGTTAAAACACCAAACCAATTACTTCAAATTTTGATTGCGCAAAAATAAATAAACTAAAAATTTGTGTTTGGAATGCAAACGGCATAAGCCAAAATAAAAATTAAATTTTTCATTATTTAACTCAAGGAAAAATTGACTTAATGCTTATTTCAGAGACTCATCTGACAGACAAGAAAAATTTTCATATGCCAGGATATAAATTTTACAAAACCAGCCATCCAGATGACAAAGCTCACGGGGGCACAGGAATTTTAATTCGAAATCGCCTTAAACACTACTGTTTAGAATCCTTTTCAAAAAATTATCTCCAGGCTACCTCTATTTGCCTACAAAACCATTCCAAAAAACTTACTGTTTCGGCAGTCTATTGCCCACCTCGATTTGCAATCAGTGAGGAAAAATTCAAAGAATTTTTCGATTCCTTGGGAATTAGATTCTTGGCTGCTGGAGACTATAGCTCCAAACATACATACTGGGGATCTCGTCTTATAAACCCTAAAGGCAAACAGTTATATAACATGTTAATGAGACATCGCACCACGTTCGACTATGCTTCACCTGGTCAACCAACATATTGGCCAGCCGATCGAAGGAAAATCCCAGACCTCATTGATTTCGCTATCACAAGAGGTATTGATAGAACCTTATTATCAGCCGAGACAAAGTATGAGCTCTCTTCTGACCATTCTCCAATAATTTTTTGCCTTCTTAAAAAATCAGCTTGCTTGCTTGTCAAAATTATTTGAGAAATTAATTCTAGCAAAATTAATTCCTTATGTTACCCATAACAAATTATTTCCGCCTCACCAATTCGGTTTCCGAAAACAAGACGGCACAATCGAACAGGTTAATAGGATCACAAATGAAATAAGAAGGGCTTATGAGTGAATACTGCACAGCAATATTTCTCGATGTCGTTCAGGCGTTCGATAAAGTATGGCATGAAGGCCTTATCAATAAAATTAAACACTTATTGCCTCTCAATGTTCACAAAACATTTACTTCTTACCTCGAAAGCAGGCTCTTTAAAATAAAACACAGAGATTTTATTTCAACTCATTTCAATATAAGAGCAGGTGTCCCTCAAGGTAGCGTACTAGGACCGTTTCTATATGTATTGTATACCTCAGACTTACCAATTAATGCTAATACGACCATCTCAACATTCGCAGATGATACTGCAGTTTTAAGTTGTAACCGTTGCCCATTTGAAGCTTCTCGAAAGCTCCAGCTTCATTTAAAATCAATAGAAGAATGGTTGTCGAAATGACGCATAAAAATAAATGAGCACAAATGTAAGCAAGTTACTTTTAACCTTAGGCGTGGTGAATGCCCTCCAATTGTTCTAAATAATACTTCAGTCCCACAAAGTGAAATCGTAACATATCTAGGTATACAATTAGATCGACGACTAACATGGCGTAGGCACTAAGGCTGTGCAACGAGCACATTTTGCTCGAACAGCTCGGGGCTCGAAGCAATTTCAACAGAAATTTCTGTTCGAACAGTGTTTCGAACGATCGAACACTCGAGCGGTATGAAGCGTTCGAACTGCTCCATACTAAATTGTTGCACACAAAGCGGGCAGATTAACAAATAGGCAAACTTGGCTTGAGGCATCAGTGAAGAGAGGGCACCACAAGAAGAAATAATTTATTTTAAATTTATATAAACAAAGTAAACTCAAAAAATGTTTAAAAATAATAGATTTTTTGAGTTTACTTTTAAAGAAACTTAAGATTTTTTTTTAAAGGTATTGTTTGAAAGTGTTTTTTTTTTTACTTCAAAAAAGTTAAACTTTTATTTTCTAACAACAAAAATTAAAACTATTAAGTCCCGTATTTTCGAAATTTGTCCCTACTGTAAAATTTGTAAATCCGCGATGAATCTTGTATTTTGCAACTTATAAATAAATAGAACAAAAAAACATAAAGTGGGAGAAAAACGTATTTAAAGTTTTCAATAAGCTACTTTTTATATGAAAATGATGAAAAATATGTCTACATAAACCTTTCTGATTTCACACAAAATAAAACATGTAATTGCGGATATTTCTGCATTATTAACTCAATAATTTTTTGTACAATGCACGAAAACGGACATTGAAGGTGCTAAAATTTTCAACAGAAAGATCCTTTTCATAAAAAGGGTTTAGAGACCTTGTAAGGCTACGCTGAAAACACTGAATTGAATATCATTGCTGTGAATATGAATAATTGTATTTGAAGTTTTAAATTGCTTCTTATGTATTAGAACCAAGAAATTGGGAGCACCATTCACCCAAATGTGAATCCGGCCCTGCAAAGAACTTGCATGATACAACCAAATAATGTGTTGATTGTAAGGCTGCGTTCACAGTAGGCTGTGTAACAATATTCTACAATATGCAAAAAGAGCAGCAACACACTTACTCTGATCGCAACCTAAAAATTGCTGTGTCTTGTATTGAATGTGATGTCGTTGTTTGATTTGATATTTTAAAAATTAGAAGCGATCGATTGGTTTGGCTGCGCCCAGTAAACATAAGTATATATATATAGAATTATATTGTGTGTTTAAAGCAGTTTTTTATTTTAATTTAAAATATTTACATACTTATAATGTAATAACAACAAAACATAGAAAACTATAATATTCAGTTCATACTTATAATGCTCGAACAGGTTCGAACTGCTCTTTGCACACCCTTAGTAGGCACATTGAAGCCAAAATAACTCAGTTAAAGTTAAAAACCTCCAGTTTTCACTGGCTAATTAATCATCGTTCCCCTTTGAAGCTTGAATATAAAATCCTTTTATACAAAACAATTTTTAAGCCAATTTGGTTATATGGTGTTCAACTTTGGGGTAACGCCAGCACTTCAAACATAGAACTAATACAAAGGGCTCAGTCCAAAATATTAAAAATAATTACAGGTGCACCAAGGTACATAAGGAATGAAAATATTCACCGAGATCTATGCACCCCATTGGTAAAAGATGAAAAAAATAAAAATAAACAAACTTACGCCATAAGGTTAATAGTGTAGATTTGTATGTTCTGGGACAGCGCAGCAGAGGGTGGAGCAGACGTCGGCAGAGGGTGGAGCAAACGTCAGCAGAGAGTGGAGCAAATATCGGCAGATAGTGGAGCATACGTCGGCAGAGAGTGGAGCAAACGTCGGCAGAGGATGGAGCAAACGAGAAAGTCTGGGACAGCGCAGCAGAGTATGAAGCAACGTGAGGATGGAGAAAACGTCGGCAGAGGATGGAACAAACGTCAGCTGAGAGTGGAGCAAACGTCGGCAGAGGGTGGAGCAAACGAGAAAGTCTGGGACAGCGCAGCAGAGGATGGAGCAACGTGAGGTTGGAACAAACGTCGGCAGAGAGTGGAGCAAACGTCTGCAGAGGATGGAGCAAACGAGAAAGTCTGAGACAGCGCAGCAGAGGATGGAGCAACGTGAGGATGGAGAAAACGTCGGCAGAGGATGGAACAAACGTCGGCAGAGAGTGGAGCAAACGTCTGCAGAGGATGGAGCAAACAAGAAAGTCTGAGACTGCGCAGCAGAGGATGGAGCAACGTTAGGATGGACGTCAGCAGAGGGTGGAACAACTTGAGGATGAGCAAACGTTGGCAGAGGGTGGAGCAAATTATTTTTTACTTTTTTTATTTATTTTTATTTTTTTATTATAAAAAACCTTTTACATTGCAGCATTTATATACTTCTAAACTACTTTTTTGATTTCATCTGCAAATGGTAAATATTCAACTATACGATCATGAATTACTAAGCAGTATGCTGATGTATTGGATGGAATGGCTTTAGATGATTCTGTATCAAATTCAATTCGCACATCAATTGGTCTAACTTTCACTGCTTCATTTTGATGTGTAACATCAACAACAAATAGCGGTGCAAGAGATTTATATTCTTCAACATCTAACAATGGTTGAGGTTCCCGCATATAATAGCTCTGTCGAAATTTCGCATACATTTTATATAAAACAGCTTATTGTCCCGAATCAAAACGAGTATTTAAATCATCGTAAGGATATGAATCAGAGTTTAGATATACTTTTATATTGGATATATTACAATGATTAAATCTACTTCCATCTTCTATGTTTTTGTGTATTTGCAATCCAATAATAATAAATCGTGGTCGTTCATTTTTTGGTGAAAGCTTTACATTCCATAAAACTTTTTCACTTGTTGGTAGCACAGGATTTATATGACAGTCCCAACTTCGAAACGCAATTGGTATAGAATTTTTATTATGAATTATTTTAAGCATTTGCAATTTTTCAAAATCAGATAACTGCACGTGTGGCATTTTCCATGTTATATCCATTATCGAAAATTTTATTTGATCAGCTGAAGATACAGGATGATATGATCTGTCGTTAGACTTAGAACGTTGTAGAATTAGTTCATGCTTAGAATTCATGATTATTTTATTGAAATCTTCCGCAAAACCAAAACAATGCATTGCTTTCAGTTTTATTTAACGATAAAAAATTTTTCATGGTAGATGTAATTCCAAGATAACGTGTGCGATCAACTTCAAAACCATTAATCTCATATCGAATTTCATCAAACAAGTATGAAATAAAGTTATTCTTAAGTTTGACATTTATAGATGTAACTCCTGATGCAACATGTTTTAATATAATCCCATGAATAAAAATCATGCTTTCACTTGGTAATACATAAAGATCTTGATTTTGAATTGGTATACGTATCTCATCATTGATGTTAAACGATTTTAGATATAGTGAGTAACTACGATATTCTTTTTTGATAATACTTTCATCATTCAAAGGTTTTTAAAGCACATTTAGTATATCATTCATTATAATAGAATAAAACCCTACGATTTTAGATATTTTTTATTTTTAAGTATTAACGGTCTTATATTTTTCTTCTTAACGATCTTCTTCTTCTTTGGTGTGCTCTCTTCAAACGCTGAGAAAGGAATAAATCCTAGATCTCTTTGTATAATGTTTTTATTAAAAATACTCAATAATCTGGCTTAAAGTGTAGTCTAACTGTAATTTTTTCTCCTCGAAAATTTATTGGTTTTCCGTCTTGATCCACGATTTTAATCGTAACGTTGTTTATCTCTCTACGGTATACAGGTAAATAAATAACGTTTAGAGGTTTTTCATTTATTTTATATCCGGGCGAAACGTTAATAGGAAATTCGTGTATTGTATGAACTGAAGAATTGTTAATATATTAACCAGTTGTTAAATTACATTCAATACGTAGTATGTTTATATTTGAAATATTCACAGGTAAGTCAGATTCAAATTTAGTTGTTTTATTGTATTGACTTGGCACTTTCAATTCGTTTTCCTCTAACTCTATCACTTGTAAGCGATTTTTATATTGCACGATATCATTATATTCAGTTGAGTTTATTTTTAATAATTTTTTACTAAATCCAAGCAACTGTCCTTTACTGTTTGGTTGTGAAAAATCTATATCAACAGAAGATTTAATTAAGGTCTTAAGCGTATTGTTGTTAGATTCAATTAAAAGAAAAATTGATTCATTAATATCTTTAACGCTTGAATTTAAAAAAAGTGCAATATCCTCAAGTTCATATGAACAAACTGGAACTGTAATTTTATGTGATCCAAGATGAAATAAATTATTATAAAATCCACGTTGGGTATAGAATTAAATGTTGCAAACTCAATTAGACCACAAACATACCTTGTAGGTAGTTCTATTGATGGAAAATATTCCCCAACTAAAGTTGACGTGTTTCCGCTTAAAGAAATCGTTATCGATATCTCGAGTATTAAATAAAGAATGTAAACCATTTATTTTTTTATATTATATATATATATATGTATATTTGCTATTTATTTCAAAATTACAATTTCAAAATTCATTATTTAATAAAAATATGTTATTTCGTATTATATATGTATATTTGCTATTTATTTCAAAATTACAATTTCAAAATTCATTATTTAATAAAAATATGTTTTTACGTATTATATATGTATATTTGATATTTATTTCAAAATTCATTATTTAATAAAAATATGTTATTACATATTATATAATTATAAACTTTCTTCTCTTAATTTATAATGACCCCAAGCAAAAGTATTAACTCTATCTTCCCTTATAAAGCGATTATCGTCTTCAGAACTCAAAACCCATTTTTTGATATGTTGAGTATAAATATTATGTAAAAATCTTTTCCTTTCTAACAAACATAACCTATAATCTTTGATACTTAACTTTTCAAGCATACATCTTTTAATCCCTTTTGGTCTTTTAACCTCCTTAGCACCTATCGTGTCTATAGAATACATTTTTGATCTGAGACCAATGAACTCCCTCATACCACGCCCTTTATTTACATCCTTCATCATACCTAACACTTTCTTATTTGTTAATGGTATGTTAAAAGGATTAATAATGGGGTATTCAGAAGTATCAAAATACGAGGGAATGTCTGCACGAATATCATTATAATAATCATCAGTGCGAATTGAATATATGAATGAATCTGTATCCATATAGTTCAAGGATACAGATTCATTATATTTGATTTTCATATAATTGTAATGAAAATCATACATTTTGTATTTAGAGAGTTCTAAAACAACAAAACGTACGTATATTGGCTTGTCATATTTCACATGATCGGTATTAAGTTGGATTGCGCAAATATTATCAGAAAATTGTTTGATGCTATGGAAACTGGGTATAGTTTCAGCATTATCTACAAATGAAAGAAGACTATGAAAGTTTGTCCTAGATATAAGAGCACGAGCACCTAAATGTTTACCATTGCTTTCCCACTCTGTAACAATTTTTACAATTTTACGTTTATCAACGTTTTCCATCGTCTTACCGTACACTGCATTGTTGAGTAATTTGAAAAAATTTTTTTCGAACTCGTTTCGTGCTTGCGTACGGTAAAACGTATTTTTATCAATATATTGTTTTAACCAAGGTGACTGCTGGAATTTCAAAATTTTATGAATTTTTTTTAATTCCAACCCATTTTCAATACACTGCTGTAAATTTCGATAGTGTATTAAATAATGTTTTTTGTTGGTAAAATCAATAATTAATTTTTTTGCTTTAGACTTAGGAGTTGGTGCTTTTTTGCTTTCAGCGCAGAATGGTAAATCATTATGATAATCATGAAATTCGTCTGGATAATCTATATCTACTTCCAAAATATATCCATATTGAGAATCGTTTGGTATTTCCATTATATTAAAAGATTCACTATCTTCAACCCATTCAAATCCACCATAAGGGAGGCATTCTGACATTGCCCAACCATATAAATTATTTGCATCTAAATACATTAAATATTCAGATGCTTTATTGCTATCATATTTATCCCCCATATACTTATTGTTGGCAACTGAATGGTGCTTGGAACATTGTACTATTCCACCTCTGATACCATTTTTTACAAAATTGTACATGTTAACATCAGTAAACAGTTCTAATTTTATATTTGTTGTCTTTAGCATGGCATCCCAAGACAACCCCGGAGTAGTATAATAATGGGTGGTATGGATAAACTGAGTAAAATCTTTTACTCGAACTATTTACTCAAAAATATAGCTTTTACTCTGAAAAATTTGTGTAAATAAATTTCGTATGAATAAACATTTCAAAATATCATTTGAAGTATTTACTTTGTTATACGATAGCTTTTGCTCAGTTTCGTATGAATAAAAACAGAAAAAAGCGAGTAAAAGCTACATTTCCTCAAAAAATCTTGAGTCTGCGAATTTGTTGATTCAGAGTATTTACTCTGACTATTTTCAGCTAAAATTATTTCTTCTTTATCGCATTTAGTCGTTTAATTTTAATTTTACGCGAATTATATGTCAATACTGAACGTACAAAAATTATACTTAAGCCGGATAAGACTACAATCAAGAAGCTCATCATATTTTGCCAACATTAACCAACGAAGAATGGATTAAAGTTCAAGAGCAACTAAAGGACTTGATCATAGCTGAATAATGCAAAAATAATAACATAAACGCTGCCTCATTAACACAATCAGAAGTTCGTGATATCATTTCGTGTATGGCATTACATATTGCGCTACGTCAACAAATTGCATAGATTGAGAAGCAAAGGAGCAAAATGGAACAGATTCACTTTACCTCATAGTCGCAAATTTTTTTAGGGCAAATAGTATAATTTAAATGAACTGTATAAAAAAAAGTGTCGCTCCGCTCTGGTTTCGGAGATATAGCCTTCGGAAGTTGCGAATATAATTTTTCTAAAAATCAATATAAGCCAGAAATTCCTGTGTTGATTTCCAAAATATTGGTATTTATATGAGAGGTAATTTAATAAGCTACAACATTGGCACACAAATTTTCGAAATCTAGCTCGTAGTTTTAGAGATATTATGACTTTTCTGAAACACCCATATGGGCACCTGCCATATGGTACCCATGTTTTGGAAATTAATGCAAACGTTTCCGACTTATCTTGATTTTTAGAGAAGCGATATCCGAAATCATTAAAATCTGTGCAGCCGTTCTTGAGTTATAAATGGTGTAAATAACCCGACTTTGTATTATGTATATACATGTAAAGATATTCAATCAATAAAAAGGAGAAAGTTTGAAACTACTTTTCTGAATTTAGATCAATTTCTTTAAAAAAAACCGTTATTTTCCAAGAGAATTCTAAATAACCTATGACTTTTCCAGGCTGTTCAGAAAGTTTCTTTCTCTTTAAATTGATGTATCGCTTGTTCTTAATGTTTACATACTTACCCCCTTTTTACCAGAAAACAAAACGATTTATTCAATAAATCAAATGGACAACCATAAAAACCACATCAGCTACATATGTACATTTAACGTAAATATATTAATCGTTAGGTTTCATCTTAAAAGTACACGTCATTTCATATGATTTCTTTAAGGAAAATTTGGATATATATATAATTTTGGTCATATAAATATTGAAACAATCGACAGCAATAACTATAGCAGCATCGGCTATTGCAGTTAACATAGACAAAATGCCAGTTCCACAACAAAGATCGAGGACAACTGCCACGAACCAGGTGTTAATTATGATACATCGAAGTGCTGTAGGTTATAGTGCGCACCTCATCTTTGAAAATATCTTCGTGTTTGCAGCAGACCCAGCTCCCAATTTTTTAATTACATTGTATTATTAGCCACGTTACTATTGGTGGATGTTTTCTTGATGATTCATGCAACTTCTTTCCTAGAACATAAAACACTGATTTTTCATATGGTTTTTTTAAAATATTTGCTTACTTACCAGCTATTGCTTGTGCACTTCTATCTTCAATTCCTTTTTTCTGTTTTTTTGGCTTAAAATTCTTCTATTTGTTAAATTCAAATGCATTTTTACATTTGCACGTCAACAAAAGTAATTCTTTGACGTTTTGATATTTCATTTTGACGTTTTAATACTCTGTTATACAAAATTATAACAGAGTTAAAAAACCGAGTAAAGTAAAAGATTATTCATACGGATATAGGCTTTTACTCAGAGCATTTACTTTACTCAGATAGCTTTTACTTTACTCGTTTTTCTTACTTCGGAGTAAAAGCATCATTTACTCAGTTTTTATTAATACCACGCAATGAATTAGATCCAATTCATGAATATTTTTACATACTCGTCGGAAATTTTCAAAAACATCAGTTAATAATAAAACATCTGTTTTTAGATATATTAACATGTAATCATTCAATTAATTAGATATTTGCCAAACATTAACAGCATTTTCATAATCTTTAACAGAACATTCTGTATTATTTAAATTTGAAAAGAACTGCTCGCGAGGTGGTAGAGTAATTTCATTCAATTTTTCAATTGAATCAATGTACTCATAAGGAAATATCCCTTTTCTTTTTAAAAGACTATATCAAGGATCTGAGCACTCTGATTTTAAAACATTAAAATCACCTTCATTTAAATAGTTAGATAATTCATCTAAACTTTCTGCCATAAATCTATAAGAATCGAGAAACCGCAATTCTAAAATATAGTTTTTAGCGATAGGTATATATTTTGAAACAGAAATATACAACTCTTTACTTAAAGGTATAACGCGAATTTCACCTGGATAGTTTCCCAGCTCTTTGATAAATAAATGGCAATCATACCCCGAAAAGTTATGAAATATGACTTGAATATACTTAGGTACTTTATAATTTAAATTACAATTTTCGTGGGCTGGACCACGATATTGGCCAGTTAAATGGCAATGATCTTTTACTTTATTATTGTTATTATCAGTTGCAACAAATTGTTTGCAACAGATATGACATTCATTGCTCTCAAAATGAGTATTAGTTTCCTCAGATGTGAGAGGTTTCATTGGTCTCACTCGCATTAAATAATCTCGAAACAGAGAGTTCGTATCTTTCATTAGCTTTTCAATGTAATTTTTTGCTACATTTTCGCCTGAATAAGATACGAATTTATTTAACCGCGAATCAAAAGATGATGTGATATAGTAACTAAAAGCTACCGGAATATGTTTATGGGTATAT
The DNA here is from genome assembly GCA_963662105.1 of Meiosimyza platycephala. Taxonomy (NCBI): domain Eukaryota; kingdom Metazoa; phylum Arthropoda; class Insecta; order Diptera; family Lauxaniidae; genus Meiosimyza; species Meiosimyza platycephala. Next base: position 46,773,498 of record OY759210.1, read on the forward strand.
GCGGAGTCCAAAGGGTTTTCTTTTTGTAATATGCATTCAAAATCTGCATATACAACAAATGATACATCTATTTTATGTTTGAAATTTTTAAATTCTAAGATTTTATCATTATTTTCATCTGTAGGCATACTTGTAACAACTTTGTTACACTCGTTCTTATGCCTTTGCATTATTTCTTCGCTTCCCATATGTTGTAAGCAAAAATTGCATAAATAAATGGATCGACAATTTTTGGTTATCTGGGATTTCACCAAACGACTTAAATTTTTTATCCATATAAAATGGGAATCATCACCATTTTGTATGAATAACAAATTTATTTGCATTGTTTTTTCCTCAGATGTTTTATAATATGGTCCAACAATTTTTTTGGTTTTTTCTTCGCAACCAAAGACATTTATCTCTTGAAATTCATCCACTTTATGAATTAAATCAAGACTGTGCTCATCATAGCTTTCCAATAACTCTGTCGAATTTTGAATGAATTTCATTTTTGATTGAAATGATTTTAAGCTTAACTCAAATGCATCATCATCATCATTTTCATGATTTTTTGAAAACTTAATGTACTTCGTAAATATTTCAAAATTGAGTTTAAACATATTATATTTGACAAGAGTATCTTCCAACACCTCAATAATGCTTTTTTGAGCAGTATTGAGGAAAATGTTAGGTGAAATCATACTTTCATCTTTATTTTTGAAAACAAATTTCAGAACGCGTGACTTAAAAATACTTTGCACGATTTGTATATCGCTGTTTAAGCGTATACAACTATTCCTGTTATGGTCATTTGTTCTTAAATGATTAGCCCAAGAAATTTGAGGAATGTTTTTTTTGCAAAAGTCACATCTTCTATAGCTACAAGATGCTACTTCAAGATTTTGCGCTGAGGTGCAAACTGATGTTGCAACATCAGTTGTAATATCAGTTTGCATCTCACCGCCAAAAGATATATTGAATTCTCTTTCTAAGAAAGGATCTAGTGTTTGTGGTTCAATACCTTCTTGCGCTGAGGTGCAAACTGATGTTGTAACATCAGTTTGCATCTCACCGCCCAAAGGTATATCGAATTCTCTTTGTAAGAAAGGATCTAGTATTTGTGGTTCAATACCTTTTTGCGCTGAGGTGCAAACTGATGTTGTAACATCAGTTTGCATCTCACCGCCAAAAGGTATATCGAATTCTCTTTGTAAGAAAGGATCTAATGTTTGTGTTTCAATACCTTTTTGCGCTGAGGTGCAAACAGATGTTGTAACATCAGTTGTAACATCAGTTTGCATTTCACCGCCAAAAGGTATATTAAATTCTCTCTGTATCAAAGGATCTAGTGTTTGGGTTAGTGTTTGGGTAAAGATAATAGGAGATGCTGCAACACCAGTTTGCGTCTCAGCGCAAAAAGGTATATTAGAATCTCTTTGTATCAAAGGATGTGGAGTTAGGGTTTGATTAATTATATGTTTTAAAGATATATGATTTTTTAACTTATAATCTTTAGTGTAAACTAAACTACAAAAAGTACATTTAAAAATATTTTTTTCATGCATACTACTTAAATGTATTTTACAATTATACTTAGAACTAAAATCTACTGAGCATACTTCACATAAATACCGATGCATCTTGTTGTTGTTGTTGTTGGTTGATTTGAATGCAGTTGTTGATTTTTGAATGCTGTTTTTGATTGCTGCTTTGAATGTTGTTTTAGTAGGTGTTGTTGTTGATTTTTTTCAAATGCTGCTGCTGGTATGTGTTTCAAATTTAGCACACTGAAATACTGCAACTCACAAAAATTTATTGATCCACGGTAACTTTAAATAATCTAAAAAAATTTAAATTAGTATTTGTTTTGCTTTATCAAAATTTTAAATTTTTATAATTACATTCTCTTATTTGAAATATCCTTATTTTCGCCTCTTCAGTATGTCACTTTTAAACTAATTCTGCTGCTGGTATATGTTTCAAATTTAGCACAATGAAATACTGCAACTCACAAAAAATTTATTGATCCACGGTAACTTTAAAATATATCTAAAAAATTTTAAATTAGTATTTATTTTGCTTTATCAAAATTTTAAATTTTTATAGTTACATTCTCTTATTTGAAATATCCTTATTTTCGCCGCTTCAGTATGTCAATATGGAACACTTTTAAACTTTATCTAGAAATTTACTATACTTGTTTTTATAAACCACTTTTTAATCAACTTGTTTCTTTGAGTACCTTTCAGTAATAAGGTTAATTCTGTATGTATACAGTTAGAGAGATTTGACTTGCGTAGCCTTATAATTGTTTATGCTACTTGAGATCCTTTTTTGTTTACATCAAAGAAAACATAGACACAAATGCTGAAGCTGGAAGGCAAGCATATTCATGTTTGGCTCGTGATCAGCATAAACATTTGACTAGAGTAAAGGAGAATTGACTTGCGTAGCCTTATAATTGTTTATGCTATGTACTTGAGAACCTTTTTTTGTTTACATCAAGTAAAACCTAAACACACAAATGCTGAAGTTGGGAGTGCAAGCTTATTCATGTTGGCTCATGGTCAGCATAATCATTTGACTAGAGTAAAGAAGATTTGATTTGATTTGATTTGATTTGCGTAACCTTATAATTGTTTATGCTACTTGAGATCCTTTTTTGTTTACATCAAATAGAACATAGACATAAAATTTGAAGCTGAGCGTGGGATTTCCAATGTCAGCAAATTACTAAAAGTTGCTTTTGAATAATATATTGTAGCATAGGTTTGCTTGACACATGTACATTAGGGCGGGTCGATTTCTTCGGGCGGGAAAAAGTCATCAAAGGGTATGGCAAGACAATATTCTACGGACAATTCTGAGCAACTTTGCCAAAGAAACTATGGGTCTAAAATCAATTTCGAGCCTCCGCATTTTTACAAATAGGTTTTGAACAGTACTTACGAATATATGTATATTGCACTTTTATGGGAACAATTACAGGAAGGGAGAAATTTTTGGACCAGGTAGTGGTCGATCGTCAGAGGTTAAATATTTCATAAAATGATGTTTATTTCTGATAATAGTCGACCAAGGCGTTTAACTTTGTAGCAACACTTCTAACATTAATTATTTTGATATTTAATTTTTTCCAAATTTCAAATAATTTTTTTACTACTTGTGGTGTAAAACTTTTGTATGAAAATATTCTGCTTTCAGCTTTAGCACTTTCACTCAAAAGACTATAATACTTTTATAAATCACTATTATTTGGGAAATTCAGTCCATTTAAATCACTTGGCAAGCCAAAGGTAGGGACATCTTGAAATGGTATATGCAACAGGTTGCATCTGGAGGATATGGGTCTTATCGATAGCTCCATAGTTGGAAAAAACGAAAAAAATCACAATTGACGATCAAAACTTTCACGGAATAACTACACGTTTTCAATGGCAGATTTTTTAATGATAGATTTTTATTTTCGAATAAATAATTGTTTTCCATTATCTTTCGACTTAAGTACTTCAGTACTCCACTATTCTTACAAAAAATTAAAATGGTAAATACAAAAGAGGCACAAGACCTTTCCACCGACATCAAAATGGCCGATTTACCACAATTTTTGCTTTATATATGAAATACTTTGTAGTTGTTGCCATACAAATCCAATATAAATACTGTTCAAAACCTATTTGTAAAAATGCGGAGGCTCGAAATTGATTTTAGACCTATAGTTTCTTTGGCAAAGTTGCTCAGAATTGCCCTTAGAATATTTTCTTGCCATATCCTTTCTGAAAAAAAAAATCGACCCGCCCTAATGTACATACATATACAAACATACATACATACATACATGCATACATACATACATACATATATACATGCATACATACATATACACATACATACATACATACACATACATATATATATTAATTAAATAGAATTTTATCTATAAAAGCTGTGATTTGTATATTGAGAATTAGTTTAAATTTTTATCTACAACTAAAAATATTCAAAATGGAATTCAGCTTAAAACAACTGTTTCAAAATAACAACTCGAAATACTTGGCTATTAGAAACATGGAGGAAAATATTCCTTATGACATTATCAGGGTTGAGAGAGTACACGCAGAGAAGGAATATGGTTGTGGCAACCATATTCGAAGAGCATAATGGCTATGGTTGAGGCAAACATAGTGCTTTATTATACCAAATATAATATACAGAATATATTCAACATATTATTGTTGCCTTTAATAATTTAATGGTCATTGTAAATATAATTATTGTTCCCTTTAAACATAATGTGGTCCCTAACCATTTGTTATCCCTCAAGAAACCATATTATGGTTCAAGTAATCATAGTATGGCCCAAGGTAACCATTTTATGGCAGGCCCGTACCTACCATAGGGGCTAGGGGGCTTAGTCCCCTAGCGCTTCTTTTGCCCCCCTCTAGCGCTTTATTTGCCCCTAGCGTTTCATTTGCTCTTTACGCGTTTTTTAGGAAAACTTCAAAAACAAAAGCAGAAAATTATTTTTATAGTTTATACTACTTAGGTTTAAAGTTAATTTTTTTTTAAACAATAACAATTTAAAATAGCTGTACTCTGCGATCTTTCAGAGCATTGAATCTTTTTCAAACCATGTCTATATTTATGGACTCAGGACGTTTGTGCTCGAAAGCCAGGAACGATAAATTATTCACTGCAGCTTTTCCAAATCCATTTCATCCGCTGTATCGATAGCTGTGAGAATGCCATTGTTTGTAACAAAGCGATTCCGAATTGGACGATTGAGGCGTGAGCTGATTCTGTGGGCTTTAATTGTTCCAACAGATCTATCGTTTGAAAATAGATCGAAACTATTTTGTGATCTCATTTTTTCAAGCATTGTAAAAACAGCTCTAATGAGTGGCATAGCATCTTTGTATCCCATTGCTCGGCCTTGAATCGCTTTCGTTACTGGTTCAATCAATTGCAATAAATCCTTCATAAACACTAATGTGAAGACAAATTCCAACGATACCATCACGTGTGACAAACCGACTGTTATTACTACGTCATCACTATCAAATCGTTCGCCAACTATTTAAGGCAACATATTCATAATATGGATATAGTTTTCAAAGATGGATTTAGAAGCACGTAAATGGCCAACCCAACGAGTTTCGTTTAATTTCAAAATGGAATGGCCTTCATAATGTTGTTGTACTTTGTGGCGACGGAAAAATTTCGCAATATGTTTTGCCCGAAAATATTAAAATACGCATTAAGCACACTAGATATTCATAAAGTTTACACAAAAAATAATCTTATTTCTCAAATACTTTTTTCTATGTATCTTGGGGCGTAGATTCCAAAAATACCAATCATTTTTTTTCTTCTTAAAAAAAATATACATATCGGTCATTCTTTTATTAAACGCACACTTTGTATTTTTTGACGTTTTTGAACATTTTTTGAAACCAAATATCTCAAAAACTATAGGAGATAGGATGAAAAACCATTTAATCATTTTTGTTTAGAAATACTATAACTTTATTAAAAAAAATTTAAATAAATTTGTTTAAACATTAATTTTTTAAATTAAAAAAATTTTCTCAAAATATTTTCAATATAACACCTTTTGTTTTTATTTGATTTTTTTATATATTATTCCTCAATCAATCGTAAGAATGCATGTGCTTTCATATCGAAATTCCCGCCATAACTTCGGAAACTACGATTTTTTTACTGATAACGCGCATCATGTTTTTTCAACTTAAAATTCGACATAATTTTTTTTTTTTGTAATGTTATTCTTAATCAATCCTAAGAATGAATCTGCATTCAAATCAAAATTCTCTCCATAGCTTCGGAAAATATGAGTTTTTCATGAAGGCGCGCATCAGTCTAATTGTATGAATTGTATCATATTTTCCAAAGTTTTGTTGGGAATTTCATTTTGAATACAGATACATTCTTAGGATTGATTCCAAATAAAATTACAAAAAAAAAACAAAAAAAAGAACAAAAAAAAATTTTATGTCGAATTTTATGTTGAAAAAAAAAACATGGTATGTCATCAGTAAAAAATTCGTAGTTTCTAAAGTTATGGCGGGAATTTCGATATGAAAGCACATGCATTCTAACGATTGATTGAGGAATAACATATAAAAAAAACAAAAAAAACATATTGAAAATATTTTGAGAACAATTTTTTTAATTAAAAAAATTAATGCTTAAACAAATTTATTTAAATTTTTTAAATTTTTTTTATAAAGTTATAGTATTTCTAAACAAAAATGATTAAATGGTTTTTCATCCTATCTCCTATAGTTTTTGAGATATTTGGTTTCAAAAAATGTTCAAAAACGTCAAAAAATACAAAGTGTGCGTTTAATAAAAGAATGACTGATATGTATATACATACATATATAATTAAAAAAATAAGAACAAAAACAAATATGCACCGTCTCAAAAGTCCAAGCCTAAATTTAACAGCACTGTTGGATTTATCTTTTATAGGGAACAATTGAACATATAAGACAATAAAATATCTTTTACGAATTAGATCCTTATTTAATTACATAGTCAATGGCCTATATGCGGGAATGCATGAAAATATGGAAATTACCCATTTTCATTGATTTTAGAATAGCACTCACAGATTTTGTCCGACTTGGACAAAATTACACTTCAAATATTTGTAAAATAATATTTTTGTGTTCAAACGGAGTATTTGAAATTTAGTGACTTTTAAAAACTACCAAAAAAGTAACTTTTTGTGAACTTTGATCGCTTGTAACTCCATCCAAAATTTTTCAAAAAAAACGTTATACATAGTAAAAATTTTTGTGCCCCCCAAGCAAAGTCGGGTAGGTACGGGCCTGTTGTATGGTTCCAAGTAATCATACTATAGTCACAATTTACCATAGTGTGATTCAAAACGTAACTATACTATGGTCAAAATAAACATAATATGTTCACAATTTGCCATAATATGGTTACATGCTCTGACATACATGTCAATAAAATACATTTTTTATTTAAATAATTTTTTTTTTTTATTTTATTTTATATATAAAAATTTTATGAGAGAAAAGTTGATTTAACAAACTTTAAACCGATCATTTTTTGATTTTGTTTAATACAAAGACAATTCATGCACTACAAAAGTAACACTTTTGGATTTCACATAATTTTCATATATTTAAACTGAATTTCATTTAAGGAGAACACATTCAATAAGCAAAACATGCCTTTTCCCATAGCAATGGCTTCCATTGTGTTATTATAACGTTTAGCCTCATCAAGCTGCTGCTTTCCATTTTTGACTGCATTGATAGCTTTTGTAACGCCAGCTACACCACCAGTTAGACCACCAAGAGCACCTAGTGCAGCGAATATAGGTGCTAGTGGAAGAAAACCTCCAGACTTGGGTAATGGAATCACTCGTGGTGTTTTAATAATAGATTTTTTTCCTTTGAAAATATGGTTTATAGTTTTTTGAGAAATCTTTATAGCATCATTTAAATTTTTAGATTTCTTTATATATTATTTCGCACTTTTCAATGCATCTCTCAATAGTTGATATCCATTTATTTTAGATCGTTTTTTAGTTTTACTCACGTTACCCATTCCGATTTTTGTTTTTGCTTTCATTGCGTTTGTAACAAACCAAGCGTTTGATTTTTCACCAAATGTGCTATCACTTGCTTTAACTCTTTGCCAAGCTTTTTCGGCTGAAATTTTATCAGCAATATTACGTGTCTCTAAATCTTTATTGTTTGAATATGCTATATCGTGTTGTCTGCAAACAGCATCTAACGGATTGATTCCTTGATCACCTCTAGCTAAACGTTTCTTTAATTTTGTACCAGGTCCACAAAACTGATAACCAGGTAAATGAAGTTCGATTGGAAGCTTATTAATTATATTATTTAAAACACCTTTTCCAGTGGCTGATGGTTGGGAACTGATTACCTTTTTATAGATAGTAGTCATTTTAATAAGTTTTCTACTTAAAGGTTGAAAGTAAACTGATTAATAAGGAATAAAAGGCTTTGTTTTATATAAAATGTTATCAGTCTTCAAAATTCGCTTTTTAAAACAACATAAATCAATTAATGATGATGCCGGTGGACTTTGGGCGCATATTTCCCCCTCCATGCGCTCTGCCGCTGAGGAAGTAATTGGTTTCCGACGCCCACCTCCGCGAAATCAATGGTATGACCAGGAGTGTCGCGAAGCTACTGCAGTGAAAAACGCCGCATACAAAAGAACACTGCAGTCAGCCGCAACGCGAGCCGTACGCGAAAACTACCGGGAAAAGAGAAAGGAAGAGAGGCGCCTTTTCAGACGCAAGAAACGAGAGCAGGAAAGACGTGAGCGTGAGAAACTCGAAGTGTTACGAGGCAGGAATGATGCTCGAAAATTTTACCAACAAGTCAAGCGTCTGACCCAAGGTTTCAAGCCCGGAGCATCTACCTGTAAAGATGAACACGGAAATCTGGTTACGGATACGCAAGGTACACTGAGATTATGGAGGGAACACTTTTCCAAGCTGCTTGCTGGCGATGACTCTACCAATCCCGCCTTTGGAGAAATTAACCCCATGCCACCAATCAACGACGATGGTGTGGACGTACCACCACCTAGCCATGACGCGGTACGAGTTGTGATACAGCGACTTAAGAACAACAAAGCGGCCGGTGCTGACGGCCTGCCTGCTGAATTGTTCAAGACCGGTGGCGATGAGCTGATAGGGTGTATGCATCAACTCATCTGCAAAATATGGCTAGCAGAAAGCATACCCGACGATTGGAATCTCAGTGTCCTTTGTCCTATACTGAAGAAAGGTGACCCTACAATTTGCGCAAACTACCGGGGAATCAGTCTTCTTGCCATTTCATACAAGGTCCTGTCGACCGTACTGTGTGAAAGACTTAAGCCGTTCGCCAACACACTGATTGGGCCTTATCAGTGCGGCTTTAGACCTGGTAAGTCCACCATAGACCAGATCTTCACACTACGTCAAATCCTGGAAAAAACCCACGAAAAACAGATCGATACCCATCATCTTTTTATCGATTTTAAGGCTGCTTTCGATAGCCCGATACGGGATTGCCTGTATGCCACCATGTCTAAGTTCGGTATACCTGCGAAGCTAGTAAGCAACACATCCAGCTCCGTCAGGGTAGGAACGGACCTCTCCGAACCATTTGATACCAACGAGGTTTCAGACAAGGCGATCCACTATCCTGCAACCTCTTCAACTTTTTGATAGAAGGGGTGTTGTGAAAAGCCAGTGTACATCGTAATGGCACTATTTTCTACAAAAGTGTCCAGCTCATTGCATATGACTTGATATTGATATCATTGGACGTTGTAAGCGAGATGTTACTGCTGCGTTTTCTGCAATCGAAAAAGAATCAGCGAAGGTGGGTTTGACGGTGAACGAGGGCAAAACAAAGTATATGCTGTCCACAAGCAGGGAGACGCGGCGCATTGGATCCAACATTGCTGCGAACAGCTATACTTTCGAAGTTGTCAAGGAATTCACCTATCTTGGCACCGCCGTGAACACTCAAAACGATATCAGCTTGGAGATAAAGCGAAGACTCACTCTTGCTAATAGGTGTTACTACGGTCTCAGTAAGCAATTGAGTAGTAGAGACCTCTCTCGCCCGACAAAACTGACACTCTACAAGACGCTCATCTTACCCGTGCTACTCTACGGTGCAGAAGCATGGGTTGTGTCGCAGACCGATACAGCCACACTTGGGGTGTTTGAGAGAAAAATTCTTCGCAAAATCTTCGGTCCTGTTCGCGTTGGCGACGACTACCGTATTCAAATGAACCATGAACTGTACGAGCTCTACGATGACATCGACATAGTCAAGCGTATCACTATCCAACGTCTGCGCTGGCTGGGACATGTTGTGCGTATGGACGAAGAAGCTCCGGCGAAAAAGGTGTTTGATGCGGAAGCCGCTGGGCGACGACGGAGAGGAAGACCATGCCTCCGATGGAAAGACCAAGCCGAAGAAACCATATCCACGCTTGGTGTGACTGATTGGAGAAGGCGCGCGCGAAGCAGAGGCGCTTGGAGAGAGCTTTTGAGGTCGGCCGTAACCCGGTAACGGGTTGTTATGGCCACCCAAGTAAGTAAGTAAGTAAATCAATTAATATTAAGAATATTGATACAAAGTTAAATTTGTCTCGACATAGGTTATTGCTACCGAACTCTATTCGAGCTTTAATTGTTGGACCTTCAAATTGTGGAAAAACAAATGTGATGATTGGTCTTATTTAAAGTCCTAACGGATTAAAATTTCAAAATATTTATTTATACTCAAAATCATTGCATCAACCTAAATATGAGTATTTGAAGCGCCTCATAAAACCTATTAAAAATATAAATTTTTCAACATTTTCGAATAATGATGATGTGACTTCACCAGATGGAGCAAAACCAAACTCGATATTTATTTTTGATGATATTGCTTGTGAGAAACAAAATCATGTGCGATTATATTTTTGTATGGGTCGTCACAAGAATATTGATAGTTTTTATTTATGCCAGACCTATACACGTATTCCAAAGCATTTAATACGCGATAATGCTAATATGATTATAATATTTAAACAAGATGAAAGAATATTAAACATATTTACAATGATCATGTTGGATCTGATATGAATTATAAAACATTTCGTGATATATGCTCCAATTGCTGGAAGGAAAAATATGGTTTCCTTGTTATTTGTAAAGATGATCCTCTGGATAATGGTCGTTATAGAAAAGGATTCAATGTGTATATAAACTTATAAAAGCACTATTTTTCGTTTTGATATATTAGTATGCAAATTACAACTAAACTATCAACTACAGCAAAACTAAGATAAAACAACATAAAATAACACACGTAAAACAATAAACGTAAAACTACAAACTACGAAAATAAATCCAAAAACTATAAACGTAAACCAAAAACGACAAACATAAATCGAAAAACGTTAAACGTAAAACTAAAAACGGCAAACGTAAAGCAATAAAAAAGTCATTATGGATGAAAATCTTGTTAAAAATCTTATAGGAACACGAAACATTTTGAAAAAGAAATATAAGAGTATTCAGGTTGGAGAAGCTGCACACAACATATTTCTGGAAAAAACTTTTCAACCAATATGAAATCCATTAAAAAAATTAATTGCATCATCTACTGAAAACATTTTAAAAAAGAAAAAGCATTCAGTTAGCTTTTTTAAAGATAATGATGAGGATAATAGTGATAACGGTGAAATTATTCATACAAGTACACCATTTAAAAATAAAAATTCTATATTAAAAATATTGTCTCATAGCTTTAATAAAAAGGAAAAAGACGATAGTTCATCAGGGTTGTCGCAATCACTTCAATCGCAGTGTTTCACTGCGATTCAAAGTACGACACTGCGACATTGCATCTTTTATGGAAACACTGCACTTTTAGAAAAAAAAAATGTCGCAAAAGTAATCTAGCAAAAAATTTTCAAATTATAAATTCTTGCAATCACTCCTGGATTATTAACGGTTTGGAGTTGACAACGCAGAATTTTTAATTAATTTTACTGTAACATTATTGGCAGTTCATCAGCTTTTGACATTTTGATTTAACTTTTCTTTTTACTGCTTTTCAATGCAATGAACGGGCCCGTTCAACGTTCAACGCTAAAAAGAATAAATTTAAAAGATCCTGTTTTGAAAGCGGTTCAATTGTTAAGTCCTATTTCTGTAGGCGAAACTTTTTTGCTACTGATTCTGATTTTTCCTAACCTGGTAAATAATGCCATGTGGTTTAATGCAGAAGCCAGAAAAACCAAAAGAAAAAAATTTGGAAGTACTTTGGCATATGGAATTTTTTTGATTTAAAAACGCTTAAGGCGAAACTTGGTATCCTGGCTTAAATCAATTTGTTGGCGCATTATTATGCCTACCTCACAGTATCGTATCCACCGAACGCATTTTTTCACTTAAAAAAACGGTTTCTAATGAAGGCTTTAAAAATTGTGTGTCTTCAAAATAATTACTAGCAAAATACTACCAATAGTCGTGTGTCGTATTTTTATTAGTTTATTTTAAACTATATAAACAAAGTACATACAAATATATATATCGGTAATTTTTTCATTAAACGCACACTTTGACGTTTTGAACATTTTTTGAAACCAAATATCTCACAAACTATAGGAGATAGGATGAAAAACCATTTAATTATTTTTGTTTAGAAATACTATAACTTTATAAAAAAAATTGAAAAAATTTAAATAAATTTGTTTAAACATTAATTTTTTTAAATAAAAAAATTTTTCTCAAAATATTTTCAATATAACACCTTTTGTTTTTTTTTATTTTTTTATATGTTATCACTCAATTGATCCTAGGAGTGCATGTGCTTTCATATCGAAATTCCCGCCATAACTTTGGAAACTACGAGTTTTTTACTGATGAGGCGCAAGGTGCGTTTTTCAACATAAAATTCGACATAAATTTTTTTTTTTGTTTATTTTTTTTGTAATGTTATTTGCAATCAATCCTAAGAATGTATCTGCATTCAAAATTAAATTCCCGACATAACTTTGGGAAATATGATACAATTCATACAATTAGACTGAAACGCGCCTTCAAAAAAAGCTCATATTTCCCAAAGCTATGGCAAGAATTTTGAATTGAATGCAGATTCATTCTTAAGATTGATTGAAAATAACATTACCAAAAAAAAAAAACAAAAAAAAAAATTTTTGTCGAATTTTATGTGGAAAAAACATTGTGCGCGTCATCAGTAAAAAATTCGTAGTTTCCAAAGTTATGGCGGAAATTTCGATATGAAAACACATGCATTCTTAGGATTGATTGAGGAATAACATAAAAAAACAAAAAAAAAACAAAAGGTGTTATATTGAAAATATTTTGACAAAAATGTTTTTAATTAAAAAAATTAATGTTTTAACAAATTTATGTAATTTGTTTTATAAAGTTATAGTATTTCTTAACAAAAATGATTAAATGGTTTTTCATCCTATCTCTTATAGCTTTTGAGATATTTCGTTTCAAAAAATGTTCAAAAACGTCAAAAAAAACAAAGTGTGCGTTTATTAAAAGAATGACCGATATGTACTTTTATAATTATTATTTTTACAAAATGCTACAATTTTATTTATTTAATTTTTACTTTATTTAATTTTGACGAATAATTAAATTTTATTTATAATTTATCGAAAAAATCTGTTGTTTTAATGCTTCAAACGGGGAACTTGCTTCAATGCCTCATCATATGAAGTTATGGGGTTAGCAATTTTCTCATCATTGTCTTCAGACTCGCTTATCTCTGGAGTGGCGCTTTGATTTTCAAATTGTACTTCAATATTGTTGACTTCAGTTAATAAACTTTGAACGATTTTCGAAAATTCGTCAAAACCAGCAAACCAGAATGAACGAAAAAGACCAACACTACTCAACATTTCTGACATTAGCATTATTGGGGAAACCACCAAATTCGTTACTTTCAAAACAAAAACGAATTAGAAGGGAAGTTGTACAAACTTAATAGAATTCTTATTTGATTCTGTCCGTTTAAAAGAGATATTTTGACTTAGAATATAGTGTCCGCGTCCGGTCATTGGAACGTCCGGCTATCGGAATTCATTTTATATGGAAAAGTTAATGAAATGTGAGTGTCGCCGAAATGTGTCCGGTTATAGGAGCTGTCCGGTTATGGGGGCTGTCCGTAATAGGGAATTTCACTGTACATGTATGTATCTTTTTTTTATAACACTGCGAAATTCACTGCACTTTTGTTTTTAAAACACTGCGAATACTTCACTTTCCAACAATATTTTGGAATTTTCACTGCGGACGACATCCTTGTAGTTCATCATCATCTGTATTTACATCATTCAATAATGATAATGGTGATAATATTGTTAATGATATTGATCTTAATGAGAATAATAATAATAATAATGATGATGATGATGATAATGTTAGTGGAAATATTAATGAAAACGAAAAGATGTCTATAGATAAAAGTTTTGAATATAATTTATTAAATATTAGTAAAAGGAAACAAGATACAGCTTATGGTCCACATAGAGACACAAAAAAAAAGGTTTGGAGGATGGGTAATGAACCCATTATTTTTGATGAGCACTTCGTTACATTAGGTAATTCAAAATGGTTCCTCACTCCAGGTCTCTATCAACTAGTAGTCTTCAAAGAACCAAGGAAATATAATAAAGCAGATTTAGCTACATATTTATAAACAAATATTAGAAAAAACTAATTCTTACAAACAAGGTAATATCTCAGACGGACGAATTAAGTCTAGTCGTTCAAAAAAATATAAAGAGGTTATTAGTAATTTTTCAACGAAAAGACAGGAGGAGGTTTGATGAAGTTTAATAAGAAAAAAACAAACTACATATATTGGGATGATCCAAACGAATTGGTAGATAGGTTACGACTTTTAATTTCATCATCAACTGCTGGCCATTGGATCATAATAATGAAATTGTCTCGATTATTGAAGAATTGAGAGAAAAAAAAATTATTCTATAAATAGCTTAAGAAATATTTAAACTATATATATTCATAAAATGCCTGTCGATAAGTTTGGTCATTACCTTAATGATACTGAGAGATATCACAAACCAAATGCCAAGGTTCACTTGGATAACGATCATCATTTCAATTTCAACTTGCGGAGAATAAAAAATATTGCTAGTCCTGTATTGGCAAATGATGCTGTGAATAAAATTTATTTGGAAAGTGTTATAGAAAAAAATTCACAAGAACTAACAAAACAATTGCAGAAATCGTTAAAAGAAAAAATTAATAGCTTGGAAACAAGTCTCAATAAATCAGTACAAGATCAAAGCATTCTACAAAGTAATTTTGAGCAATCACTAAAGGAAGTGGAAAATTTGTTATCATATAAAGTTGAATTCTCAACAGAAATTTGTTAATAAAACAATTAAAGAATTGGAAGCACGTATAACTAAATCGATACAAGACAATTACGAGTCTTTTGAAAACAAAACATATAAAGTTGATTTAGCTCTTAAACGAATAATTACAAGGATAGAAGCAAAAGATGGAGCGTCAACAGGTGGTTCAGGACCTGCATAAGCAAGCACGTAGAAATTTCACTCGACGACGAGTAATAACTAAAGGTATAGATGATCTTTGGTAAGCAGATCTTGTTGAAATGGGTGCCTATTCAAAACATAATAAAGGACATCTTTTTATTTTAACAGTAATTGATACATTTTCAAAGTTTGCATGGGTTGTTCTCGTAAAATCAAAAGGTAGTCAAGATTTCACCAATGCTACGAAATTTATTTTTTCACAAAAAAGAATTCCGAAAAATTTGCAAACAGATAATGGAAAAGAATTTTATAATAAATTATTTCAAAATTTATGAAGAAACATAATATTAATCACTATTCAACATATAGTATTCTAAAAGCTTCTATTGTAGAACGGTTTAATAGAGCATTGAAAAGTATGATGTGGAAAAAATTTAGTTTGCAAGGAAATTATCAATGGATTAATATATATAAGAATTTAGTTGATCAGTACAACAGCAAAAAACATCGAACTATAGGAATGAGTCCAAAATGCGTTAATATAAAAAATGAAACGACTTTGCTTGAATCATCTTATAACCACCCTAAAGTTTTTCAATTAGGTAAATTAAAAGTTGGAGATCCTATACGCATTAGCAAGTATAAACATGTTTTCTCAAAAGGATATACTCCAAACTGGACAACTGAAATCATTAAAATTCGTGCTATACAGAACACCAACCCTATTACTTATTTATTAGAAGATTATCAATGGCAACCTATTATTGGTGGATTTTATGTTAATGAACTTTTAAAAACGCAATATCTAAATACATATTTGATTGAAAAAGTAATTGAAACAAAGGGTAAAAAAAGTTTAATAAAATGGTTAGGGTTTTCTAATCATCATAATTCTTGGATTAATAAAAGTGAAATAAATTAATGCTTTTAATTATGACGTACACGACTGGTGTGGTTGATCGCAACCATTTCATAATACATGGTAATTAATCAAGTTAAATCATGTTCATTAAGATATAAATCGTTAAAATCAAAACAAAACAATGTTATTATGTATTGGGTATAACAGATTACAGCTGGTGAGAAATTTTATGTATGTGCAGTATGCAAATATATCGTTATTTCATCATCATAATAATTTTGCATACTGCACATATATAATATTTCATAAGATCTTGAACTTAAGATTTATATTTTTCACAACATGATGAAATTAGTATGTATATGCAGTGGTTTGATTCTAATCATGTGTAAATATCAATCAGTATAAAATTTTATAGTCAGTGACTGGAACAATTTTCATAAGACATAAAAATGGATAACGAATTTCGATTTAAAATTTTAAATAATTTTTTAAGTCAAAAAAATCATCTATGGCCTGAACATGAGACTTATTTAAATACGTTCAAAACAAAGTTAGAATAAAATTTGTCCTTTAAAAAATATAAGACAATTTATGGACAACATTATTCTAATTGTTCATGGTCGAGAGATGATGCAACTTGTGGACCTGATACTTGTGGATATTCCTATCTGGATTTAAATTGGGAAAACTCGTTCGATTTAATGAGTTTTTATTATAAAATCAAAATAATAAATAAAAACTAAATAAAATATTTTTTTGTTTAATTTGAGTATAAATAGTTGAGGCTTTTTGATATTACAGACATTTTAATGAAGATAGCATTCAAAGCAGTAATAGAACAGATATATGTAAATGCTTTCATTGCAATATAATTGCAAGAAATCTTCTACCTCGATTATAAAAAAGGATTCTTCACAAGTAGAGACATGTCTGCTGATAAATATGAAATTTTAGTTTTACATATACAGGGTTTTCAAATCAACAATGAATTTATTGCAAAGGAAGTGAGCATTTCAGTTGGTGGCTCTCAAGCTGAAACATTTATTATTCATCCACTTTTTGAATATTCTTTACTATCATCAAAAGAAAAAAAGATTAATAAATGGTTATACTCACATCATCATGGATTAAAGTGGGATGATAGCGACTCATCTTTAATGGATGTTATAGAATATTTCAACACACAAACCAGAAATAAAAATTTTTTTATTTATGTTAAAGGATTAGAAAAAATCAAATGGGTTCGAAATCTACTTCAAACAAATTTTAGTATTTCTAATTTAGATGACTTTAATTGTCCAAATTTAAAAAACTTATATAAAAATGAAGCATCTCTAAATCCTTGTAGCTATCCCAAAAAGAATTATGTATGTGCAGAAAAAAATGTGGTACTTTTAAGAAAATTTATAAAGGAAAAAATTAATAATCAAGACATTGAGCTTATGTAAAACATGTAACCCATAATTTGAAACGTTAGTAAGATAAATACATCTGAGCTGATTACTTCTTATCTGGATAGTGATAAACAACATAACATGCCATCCAAACGATTGGTGTCAGATGTAATTGAAAAAAACGATGAAAATTTTGAAAAGAATTCAAGACACGATGTGAAGAAATTATGCAAAAATTGGAATGACTGTAAGCATAATAATGTAGTGGTTGAAAAGAATAATAACTCTTACGTTAAAGCTAAATTAAGAAAGATTCATGAGTATTCTAATATAGAGTTAGAATGTGAAAAACTTTATTCAAAATTTAATGAATTGATTGCAGAGTATGAAAAATTATTACAAAAAGTAGAAGAAATTTAAATAATAATAAATAGTAAAAAAAGTAAAAAAAGATAAAAGAAAAAGTATTTACTATATAATGACAGTCACATATAAAAAGATAAACAGTTGTTATTCATCTGTCATTAGAAAAGGACTAAGGAATCCATTCAATATATAAAAATTTAATTGAATTTATAGAACTAATCGATAATGGATAAAAAACCTGATTTTAAGGAAACTTGGTACAAAAGACTCCAACATGCAGTTGTGCAACTACCAAAGAAAAACGAAGAGACTAAAAGTACATCTAAAAGCACAAATATAAAATATGAGAAATTTAAGTGAAATTTGAACTTTGAGAAATAAATAAATTTAATTAAAATTATGTTTTTATTTCGCAATACTTTTTTTCATTTAGTTCTAACAAATAAAAAATTACATATAATAAAAAAAAAAAATAAAAATAATAAATATTAATATATAAAAAATAATAAAATAGTACAAAAAAAAAAATAAAAATAATAAATATTAATATATAAAAAAATAATAAAATAGTAAAAAATAAAAATAATAAATATTAATATATAAAAAAATAATAAAATAGTAAAAAAATAAAAAAAAAGCAAAAAATAATTTGCTCCACTCTCTGCCGACGTTTTCTCCATCCTCACGTTGCTCCATCCTCTGCAGACTTTCTGGTTTGCTCCACCCTCTGCCGACGTTTGCTCCACTCTCTGCCGACGTTTGCTCCACTCTCTGCCGACGTTTGCTCCACTATCTGCCGACGTTCGCTCCACCCTCTGCCGACGTTTGCTCCATCCTCTGCCGACGTCTGCTCCACCCTCTGCTGCGCTGTCCCAGAACATAGAAATCCACACTTCTAAGGTTGATGCATCATCCTAACCCATTGGCTCGTAATTTAATAAACATAAAAAATCACTCCAGACTGAAAAGAAAGGATCGTCCTTCTATGGAAGTTGTGCATACTGCACAGCACCGAACCGAACTCATCAGCTCTAACGTCATCGTGCAATCATCGTGAAGCAGATGAGGACTCTGTACCAGGACCTAGTTCGTCTCGGGCACAGCCCTCCAATACAATCCGACCTCGGCAACTCATCGCAGCCAGCTCCTCTTCCGATGAGGACGTGTGAACGGGACCTAGTTCGTCTCAGCCCCTGTCCGATGAATTGGAGAGTGCAGCAACAAGAGACCTAGTTCGTCTCGGCTACCACCCCAAGACTGCCCTGGAAACTCTTAGTACCTCCAATCTGGTCATTGCAGCCAGCTCCTCTTCCGATGAGGACCCGAAAACGAGGCCAAGTTCGTCTCAGCCGCTGTCCGATGAATTGAAGAGTGCAGCAACAAGAGATCTAGTTCGTCTCGGCTACCACCACTATACAAAAAGTATAAGTCACTGCTAACTTTTTGTTTCTGGAGACGAGTTCACTATTAAATTATATATTAATTATACATAATATTAATCTATAATAATGTTATTTAGTATAAGATTTTAAGACTTATTGTTAGTCTCTAAAGAGAAGATTCAATAAAAAGAAATGAAGTTAAAAAAAAAAAATATGCATAAAAATTTTAAAAAATCACTTGGAGTATTTACTCTGTTATACGATAGCTTTTACGCAGTTTCGTATGCATAAAAACAGAAAAAAGCGAGTAAAAGCTACAAAAATTTTATTTAAGCCGGATAAGACTACAATCAAGAAGCTCATCATATTTAGCCAACATTAACCAATGAAGAATGGATTAAAGTTCAAGAGCAACTAGAGGACTTGGACTTAGCTGATTAATGCAAAAATAATAATATAAACGTTGCCTCATTAACACAATCAGAAATTCGTGATATAATTTTGTGTATGGAAATTAGTGCACCATTTGCGCTACGTCAACAAATTGAGAAGCAAAGTAAGGAGCAAAATGGAACAGATTCACTTTACCTCACAGTCGGAAATTTTTTTAAAGCAAATAGTAGAATTTAAATAAACCAAAACTGTGTAAAAAAAAGTGGCGCTCCGATCTGGTTTCGGAGATATAGCGTTCGGAAGTTGCGAATATAGCTTTTCTAAAAACAATATAAGTCAGAAATTCCTGTGTTGATTTCCAAAATATGGGTATCATATGAGAGGTAATTTAATAAACTATAACATTGGCACACAAATTTTCGAAATCTAGCACATATTTTTAGAAATATTTCGACTTTTCTGATACACCCATATGGACACCTGCCATATGGGACCTTGATTTTTAGAGAAGTGATATTCGAAATCATCATCATTATTTGTGCAGCCGTTCTTGAGTTATAAATGTTGTAAATAACCCGACATTGTTTTATATACATATAAAGATATTCAATCAATTAAAAGGAGAAAATTTGACTGAAACTACTTTTCTGCATTTAAATCAATTTCTTTAAAAAAGACCGCCATTTTCAAAAGAATTCTAGATAACCTATAATTTTTCCAGGTTGTTCAGAAAGCTTAATTCTATCTCTTTAATTTGATGTTTCGCTTGTTCTTAATTTTTATATACTAACCCCTTTTTTACCGGAAAACAAAAGATTTACTCAATAAATTCTTTTCAAGACAATGTATTTATGTGCAACAATAAAAGCAACAACATCAGCTATATATAGGGTGTTTTTTTTAGAGGTTTGTTTTTCGAATAGAGATAAAAATGGGATTTTGTGGTCAAATCTGGTAACTCTAATGTCATTTATATTCAGTTTGGTTTGCCATTTCATCATGAACAGGTTGACAAAAGAACAACGCTTGCAAATCGTGCAAATTTATTTCGAAAATAATGGTTCAGTTCGCGAAGTTTACCGCAAGCTCCGTCCATTTTATGGTCGACATAATCGTCCATCAGAGCAATTAATTCGGTTAACCATGGATCGTTTTCGCACTACGTTTACTCTATGTGATAATACGCATCCGCAGAGACGTCGAACAGTGCGCACCGAAGAAACTATTGCCGCTGTAGAGCAAAATGTTGAAGAGGACCCGAATGAATCGATTCGCCACCGTGCACAGCAATTGGAGCTTTGTCCATCAACTTTATGGAAGATTTTGCGCAAAGATCTTGGCTTCCGACCTTACAAGATCCAGCTTGTGCAAGAATTAAAGCCGCGAGACCATGCAATGCGTCGTGATTTTGGTGTATGGGCCGAAAATGAGATTGATCTCAATGCTGATTTTCATCGCAAAATTTTGTTCAGTGATGAGGCTCATTTTTGGTTGAATGGCTACGTCAACAAGCAAAATTGCCGCATTTGGAGTGAAGAGAATCCACATGAGACCCTTGAGACGCCATTACATCCACAAAAACTGACTGTTTGGTGTGCTCTATGGGCTGGTGGAGTCATTGGGCCATACTTCTTCCGAAATAATGCTGGAGAGTCAGTTACCGTTAATGGAGACCGGTATAGAGCCATGATAACCGACTATTTTGTTCCCGAATTGGATGGCATGAATGTGGATGAGTTGTGGTTCCAACAAGACGGTGCTACATGCCACACAGCGCGCGTCACAATCGATTTATTGAAGGAAACATTCGATGAGCGCATAATTTCGCGGAATGGACCTGTCAATTGGCCACCAAGATCGTGTGATTTGACACCATTGGATAATTTTCTTTGGGGATAAGTCGCTCGTCTACGCCAACAAACCAGAAACGTTAGGGGACTTGGAAGCCAACATTCGTGGCGTTATTGCCGACATACGGCCCCATATGCTCAAAAAAGTGGTTGAAAATTGGACCTCTAGAATTGGCTTTATTCGAGCCAGCCGCGGCGGCTACATGCCCGAAATCATATTTAAACATTAATGGCATAAAATTATCCTTCCAATAAAGCCAAATTGATGGACATTAAAACGATTTTCTTGTGTTTTATTTCAATTCGAAGTTGTATACCTCTAAAAAAAAACACCCTTTACATACATTTAACGTAAAAATATTAATCGTTAGGTTTCATCTTAAAAGTACCCGTGATTTCTTGACGGTCAAAAAAAAAATTGGTCACATAATTTTGGTCATATTAATATTGGAGCAATCGACAGCAATAACTATAGCAGCTTCAGCTATTGCAGCAAACGTAAACAAAATGCCAGTTCCACAACCAACACCTAGAACTACCTGCAAATAAAATTATCAAATACTTGATTGCTTTAAAATGCATTTTATTGGATATTTATTATACTCACACGGAAAAAACACCAACTCAAATTTTATTAAAAATTAATAGGAGATTATAAAAATTAAAATCTGAAAACAAATATTACATTTTTAAAGTAATAAATAGAAAATCCTTATTAAAAATTCTATTCTAGTTTGTAAATATTTTCATTTTACATTTTTTAATAAGTGCATATTAAAAATTATTTTCTTCATTTTAATTATCACCTAAAAACTTTGAAATTTTACAAAGAATTTATTAAATTGTAAGAAAGTTGATTTTAGCGACTGATTATTTTATAATTAAACATTATTTAATCGAACTTACAGTCATTAAGCAAAGACCAATATTGTAAATTTTTACTTATTGATCAATGCTATTTTTCAACAAACATGACAAACTGACTCAAGTGTTAGAGCGGCTGTCGCAAAATATGCAATTGCAATGCATGAACGGTCAGGTGTTCGAGTCCATGTACAGAATTAACCAAACTGGTCTGATGAGGCTATTGGTAATAGCCGAAACATGTCACCAATTACCAGGTTAAAATTGTTCCATTTGTTATCTTTGTCATGTTTGTTGAAAAATAGCATTGATCAATAAGTAAAAATTTACAATATTGGTCTTTGCTTAATGACTGTAAGTTCGATTAAATAATGTTTAATTTATTAAATTTTAATAAATTGTCACATTAGAATTTTTATATATTTCATATTGTAATATATGATTCCCGCTTTATAATTTTTAAAAAGTAGTTATAGAAAAATTATTTCAAGATTATTAATTTTTATTATATTGAATTTTATTTCTCTTTTGTGTTTAATTTGTACTCTGTTTGAGTTCTCAACATGTTCATGCAAACTCTTACTAATTGGCTTTGAAGTAATGTGTTGAACAGAATTGGGACGGGGTCGGGAAAGCGGCAACGGAAACTCGCTGCCCGTCCCAATTTTGTTCAACAGACAAAAAATTTTAAAAATAAATTTCAGTTATTATTATTTCATCATAAAAACTTTATAATGTACCTTTTAAAAAATAGTACAGTCCTTTTAAAATATAATAAGTTATTGCAGAAATTTTAAAATCTACTTTGTAAAAATTAAAAACTTGCATTCGAAAAATTAATACTTGCTTGATGCAATTTTTATATTACGCTTAGTAATTTTTAATAGACACTCGAACCGTTTCTAAATTACTAAATTACCTACTAATTTTTCTTAAATTTTGATTAATATTTACAATAATTTCGAGTTTCGTTTTTTCCGTGCACTTTATCTTTGAGCATTTCTTCGTGTATGCCAAAATGTACATGAGCCAAAATAATAATAACGTCATGACATGTCATCTGCAGCGGGATGTGTCCAATTTTTTATTATTTTATAGTTTTCAGCTGCATATTTTCAGCGTATATTTCCGCACACGCAATTGTGTCCGTGACCGCAAAAAAAGATGAAGCTTCAGCTGGCACTAGCTGCTGTTGTAAGGCTGCTGGTGATTGAGTGAATTATATGGAGTGAATGGTGTTTGTTGCATAGGCTCAGGATCAGTTTTCCTTGATGATTCGTGACTTGGCATTGTAGAAGCTGTACCTGCAACTTCTTTCCTAGCGAAAATAAAACACTGATTTTCATGTTTTTCTTTTTAAATATTTGTTTACTTACCAGTTATTGATTGTGGCACATCTATCTTTAAATCCTCGCTTGACTTCATCTCGTGCTGTTTTTTTGGTTTCCAATTTTTCAGCTTTTTATTGAACATTTCAACATGTCAACAATACTAATAATTCTGACGTTTTGACGTTTCATTTTGACATTTTTAAGCTCTGTCATACAAAATTATAGCAGAGTCAAAATACTGAGTAAAGTAAAAGATTATGAGTACGAATATTGGCTTTTACTCAGAGCATTTACTTTACTCGTTTTTCTTACTCCGGAGTGAAAGCAGCATTTACTCAGTTTTTCTGCATAGTCAGCGCTTACACTGGCTGAAACAAATTCTTTTATATTCTCTTTTGTGAATTTGTCTTGCGTATACACACGACAACTAGAATTTTTTTTGTGCTTGAAAATGCCAAAGCAATTACTGCGTCAACCCGCCACAACGAACTTAAATTCAAAGCATAATATCAGCGAAAGAACAGAACGAAAGAGATTTTGTGGGTACGAAAAACTCTGTACACCACCCTTGCGTTTTTCCCTTCTTGCCAATAGACTAGGCAACTTTGTGTGAAGAGTTTGCCTGTGTAAACGCTGACATACGGGCCAATAAGTGCTCTTAATTCCATATACCTTAATTTTAAAGTAATTAGAGTTTCAAAACTCAAATCTAATTGCATTGTGCAGTTTGAACAGTCATCCAGCACTCAAAAAATACTTAACATTAAATTTCTAAGTCAGAACCGCGTGTTCTTTGAAAAATAGCCGTGTTTTTTATTTTTTATTTATTTTACAGAGCTGTTTGTTCAGTAGTTTTAGTGCAAAAAACAAAAAATTACAATGGCAAAATGCATAAAAGGAACAAAAAATGGGCAACGAGCTGCTTATTACTAGTATCCATGACGCTACATCACTTCATCAGTATGCTTTGTTAACCGATGTTTAATAGTCTGCAAGCACACTATATTTTATTTTCTGCATTGACCAGTTAAGAACCGTAGCAAAAAAATAAACACAGTGCACACACACATTCTTTCCTCCTTCACATGCAATTGCTTTTGTAGCTCTTTTGATATTACACACATGGTTGCCACTTGACTTTTTTTTTTGTACCAAATTTGGTAAGAAAATGTATCAAATAGGAAAAAATGTACCAACATTTTTTTAATTATTACTTTTATTAACACAGTTCACAAGTACAAACTTAAAGACAAATTTATACATAAACTTTTGTATATTATATGTATGTGTACATTTTTTAAATTTACAACTACATACATATGTATATATGAGATCCAAAGCGTTCGACGCTTAATTTGAAAAACAATTGTAGATTTCAATATAAAAAAAAGATGACTTCATCACATATTTCCATCGAATGATTCTGAACTGCACCGATTTGAAATTTTGAGAACAAATTTTGTAAATATTTAGTTACATTTAATTTGATATTGGTGAGACTCCGTAAAAATCGACAAAAAATAAAAATTCAAATCTTGAAAATCAATCAATAAAAAATTTTTAAATATGATTTTCGAGTCCGCCGACCCATTTTTCATAAGAACAAAAAAAGTGGCACCTACTTTTCAGTGAGAAATTTCATTTGGCCTCCATATTTTTGTAATCGGAAAATTATACTTTAACACCTCTCTAATTTTTTTGAAATTTCAGTATGGGATAGAGTTCAGCAAGTACTAAATATACTAAAATGAAGAATGCGATCTTCAAGCTAAAAAAAAATATGAAGGAGACATTTTTATCCAACATATGCATATATTCCTGGTCAGCTTACTGAGCTCTGCCGCATACTAAACTTTCAAGGAAATTGGAAAAGTGTCACTTAAAGAAAACTATTTACTACCGAAAAAAATATTAATCATTGAAAAAACGTACGTACCTTTTGCTCTGTTCTGCTTCGCTGTCCGAGGTGGAGGCTTCAATTTGCTGGTTGGGAGATTTTTCCTTCCGTGTAATAAACCTGAACATAAAATATTACAAAATGACAAAATATAATTTTCAATAACTTACCTGTCCATAACTGATTTTTTCAATTAAATGAAAAAAAGGGTTAACCGCAGCTCGTAGGTACAAATTTTTGACAACTATTTTTAGTTATATTTAGGTTATTCTGTCTTTTTTCTCACTGTTTTATCTTTCATTCTTTTTATTAAAAACCACTAAATATCCTTTTTTTAGTTTGTGTTCTTAAAATGAACCAAAAAGCTGCTGTCGCTGCGGAGAATACATACAAAAAGTAAAAATTGACGAAATTGCTAAAGTCACGTAGTATTACTTATAATATGTATGCATAATACCTACTGCACAGTTGTCAGCTGTGAAAATGGGTAGCACTGCACTTAGGGGTCATGCACACGTGCGATGTTACATGTGAGTTTGCAACGCGAACGATGTTTTCAAACTTAATAGAAATGATTTGTAATTTTACTATGAAGTTGTAGGAAATTTTTGTTTCATACCTTTCATTGATAAATGTACCAAATCAGAAAACAATGTACCAGTGTACCAAATGAAAATAAATGTACCAGTTTGGTACAAATGTACCAACTGTGGCAACCGTGATTACACATTTCTTGACGAGCGCTCCGTTGAAAGCTTTTCTGTGTTTTTGTGTCGTATTTTTTTTTTGATACGGCTACCCGCCTAAAAAAACTTTTGTATTAGATATTAGTCGGCATACAATCGCCGCTTAAATATTAATCGTATAATTAAGCGTTGGTTCATTCACAATTGGGCTGTTTAATATGAGATTTTAATATTGAGTTTTTAATCGAAAAAGTTCTTTCTCCAAACGTCAACAGGCAAAATAAAATAGATACTGCGTTCAAAAGTAAATTTAAAAAGTTAAAACCAAAATATGAAACTGAAATGGCAGAAGAAAAAATGCTTTGATAAAACGATTTTGTTCAATTTTAAGTTTGTTGGTATTTAATTTAATTGTCATTCTTGTTTGACATTTGTTTCACGAGAGTGCTGCCAAATTTGATCAACAAAAAAATTAAGCGGCGAAAGCCGTTTTTTTTCATTGATTAAGCTATCTTATAGCCGCGTCAAAAAAAACACGGCTAATGTAAAAGTAAGCAAATCTATGTAAAAATTGCCAGAGGTACATCCTTGCAGCTATAAATTGCTGTGTAAATTGTGGTGGTAATCACGGTCCTAAAAAATAATTAATTCCAATTAATTAATTATTTAATTAATTAAATAAATCAATTTTTGTCAAATTATAAGAAAGACGCACCAAGTCATGTAAACCAAGTACAATTGTTCAACATATTTTTGAGAATTATATTGGACAAGCTTTGGCAAAATGGATACCATTGAATTTAATCGAATTTTAGAAAATAAACTCACAGAACATATTTTGCCTATTGACAGAACTGTTTCCATATCAGAATTAGACAATTGTATTTATAGTATAGGTCCCGCCTTTGAATCGGCAATTTCAAGCTCCTCTCCAAAGACTGTTTTACGCGAGATAGGACTCATAAATCTTCCCCAACCTATTCTAGACTTTATTAGGACAAAGAAAAGCTTCAAGAGTTGATTTTCAGTTGCACGGACACTCAAAGTAGGGTTGTCATACGTACTGATTCTATCAGTACATGTACTGATTTTTACTAATTTTCTTTAAAAATACTGATTTTTCAAGATTCTGAAATCAGTACGCAAATGTACTGATTTTTAGCAATTAGTACTGATATATACTGATATTATTTGAATTACTAAATAATTTTTACATTTAATAATTAAATACTATCAGTAGCGTACCTAGGAGTCAGTAAAATGGTCCTTGTTTTGTAGTAGTATATTTAATTAATTTTGTTATTTTGCTAGGGCATTGTGCAATCCGAAAAGTTCTGACTTTGTTTTTTAGTAAATAAAAACAATTAATGAGGTAAACAATTTTGTACTGATTTTTTGTGTTGAATATACATGGATGTACTGATTTTGGGTTTCAAAAATCTGACAACGCTAACTCAAAGGAAGCTTACTTTAAAAGCGATCATTAAAAATTTGGACAAAATAATTTCAGAACTTATAACATTTCACGAAAACAAGTACTGGTCAAACTTTTTTAAAAATATAAAAATGAATAAAACTCACAAAAAGATCAAGGGTTTATGTGGCTTAACTAAAAGCGCAGATCTTTCTGATCTAATAGATATTGATGGCAACGTAATTTGTGAAAACATAAATAAAGTATTTGTTTTGGCTGATCACTTTGAAAAAATTCACAATGAACTTGCTGAATTGGTAAACAATGTTCCCATATTTGTCTTCAATAACATTTTCCCTGCTACTGGAGAGCCTTACAGCCTTGATGATTTCATTACCCCACTCTATAAACATTTCATTAATGCTACTGGCATTCAGTTCGCACTTAAATTCAAAAATACAAAGAAAAGTTCAGGCGATTATGGAATGTCTAACTTTTTCTTAAAAAAAAAACTGATTTATTTTTTTTGAAGTTTCTTGCAATATTGTTTAATCATAGTTCAATATTGGTTATTTTCCAAGTAGCTGGAAGTGCGCAAAAATAATTGCAATCTTTAAACCAAACTCCAATTTAACAATCCTAAAAGTTACAGACCGATTTCCTTACTGTCTAATGTCAGTAAACTTTTTGAACAGTTTCTACTTGACAAAGTTAAAGTGCACACTACTAAGAACAATATTCTCAAAAACTATCAATTTGGTTTTAGAAATGCGCATTCTACAAATCACTCTCTCATGTTACTTTCTGACTTTGTCTCATCAAATTTGAATAAAAGATACGCGACAATAGCTGTTAGTCTGGATTTCGAAAAAGCTTTCTATACAGCGTGGTATAAAGGTACCGTTTACAAAATGTTTAAAATTTTTGGCTTTGAACAGTACTTGTGCAGAATCATTTTAAATTATCTGACTGATCGCTCTTTCTATGTTTGTAATAAAGATGAAAATTCCATAATAAAACCAATTGCGGCAGGTGTTCCTCAAGGCTCTTTATTGAGTCCGATGCTCTATAACTTATTCCTGGCTAATTTTCCAGACCCTAGTCTAGGTATACACCTTAGTAAATGCAGACATTTTAATTTTGTGTCCGAAACTGAAACTTAACATAGACAAATGTGTACTGGGTTTAAAGAAGTAAAAAAGTATTTGTATCCGAATGCTAGGTAGTTTGTTCCAAATATTCAAATAAATAATCAAAGAATTGGCTTCAAGGATCGCATAAAGTATCTAGGGGTAATTTTACACAGTAAATATAATTTTATCTGATTATATCTTAGGAAAAGCTAATAGAATATTTTTTTGCTATTCAAATTTTCTAAAAAGAAATAAGGACTTGGCAAAACGCATAAAACTAAATTGCTACAAACAAATCATTAGACCTATTATATCGTATCCCTTTCCCATATGGTTCAATATATCATCCAGTCAAATGGAAAGTGTAATGAACCTAGTACATTTCTACACATACCTACACACAGTACATATCTTACGCTTGCATTCCATTAACTTCAATTGCAAATCACACTAGCAACTAAATAAACAAATATCACACTCAAATTTTCCCATAAATTATTTCACCGATAAAGTGAAATAAACACAAATATCAAATTTAATTTGACGTACTGCTAACCCAAAATCGTCATTGACACTTGATCAATTAACTGTCTTTAGTGACACACTACAGACCAGACAGCGACGCAACTAGACACCAGTTGCAATGCGCGCATCGCTTCTATGTGTGCACTTCATAGGAAATGCATATAACGTAAGGGTAGCATTGTTGTATTTGGTGGGAATAAAGAATATTCTGTTGGTCAACAACCTACCTAAGCGAAGGTCACATGTTTGGTAAAGAAAAATAAGAACGACAAACATGATTGGTCTAACAGTAGAATAGTGGTAAAAATGAGGAGGAGTTTTAGTTTTAAGTTATCTTGAAAATAATGGTAAAAATTAGTATATAAGCTGAACATTTATTTTAATAAAATCAGATTATGTTAATGACTAAACAGAGCGACTTCGCTTTCTTTTTATTATGAATCTCAACAAACATAAAGCTGCGTAAAGCGGTGAGTTTTGTGCGCAGTGCGCCTAACAATACACTAATTACTTTTTCCAAAAACATATTGACTTTTGACACTCCGAGTATTTGAACGATACATCTTGAGAATTTGCTCTGAAGCAAATCGTATACCTTTTCAAAGCACCTACCGTAGGAGAATTTTTAACAAAAAATTATTCGAAATGTCTTTCAATTTGCTATATCACATACTATAAAAATTTACTTTACAACAAAATATAATGATATATGTTCCTAATAATGTATTTGTGCATACAGAAAATCAGAGAAATCTTCTTTATTTGAGATCTGGTACAAGTGTTTTATTTTTACAAATGTATATCATAATTATTCACAAAAGAATTGATTTAAATTGACTTGAAATAAGTGCATGCGAAGCCAAAATGTTCATTTTGAGCAATATTATATTATATGTGAATATGAATTAATAAAAAAAGAGATAAAAAAAATTTTTGTAGTGGAATTTTTGATTTTAATAACAGTGTAAGATCGAAAACGTGTTAAACGAGTAGCGTGTAAAACGGGGGACAGGTGTATTAGCATTGCTTTAAAATATTTTCTAAACATGCTTTAGAAGTGCTTATACAGCCAAAATAGATGGTAAGAACTAGCACAGTTTCGTTGTTATTTTCTTTAGCTATAAAATATACTTTAACGGAAAGATTACAGCTAAACAAAAGCTTCTATATTTTTTGCTTTGATGTGGCATTTATAGCTTAAAGAATTCACAGAGTACAAATTCATGGCTTTTATAAAAGCGCATTTAAGGTTAATTAACAGCATTAGCAATAGTTAGATTTAATAGCTTTTATTTTGCATGTTTACACCGAATTTTTGCTAAGTAAATATTGTATATATGTTGAATGAAAACGCATATGATTTATGATTTATTTAAAGATTAATATTTATTGCGTATTAATTATGAACCATTTGATATGGCGGCTAGCAGAAGAAAGAGAGCGAGACAAAGCTGTCATTTTACATTTTGAAAAAACAGTATTGCCAGTTCTATTGTTGAGACACTACAATTCTCCTCCACTAAAAATTCAAGATTGTATTGTAATTACATAAGTATAATATATAGGTATAGTTAATGCAATTTTCCAAAATTAATGAAAACTGATTATATGAAATTTAAAAATTAATTCAATTAATCCATTTAAAATTTAAAACTAAAAATAAACACTAAAGTTGAGTTTAATCAAACTCAAGTATATACTCCGATAAGTAACTTGGTGCCTTCCGAGACCGAGTAATTCTGGGCCTCTGTGAGGTTCCTGGTTCTGTTGAAAGTTCTGTCTGTTTACGTTGTACTTCCAGATCTAGCTGCATTGGGGGCATCAGCTGAGTTGTTTCTTTCGGCGGCGATGGATCTTGCACTTGATCACTTTTATCCGCACGAGGATGCTGAAGTGGCTGTGACGAATAATCTGGATTGTCGTGTTCTTGCTGGTAAGCTGTACTTGATAACCACGATCCCGGATCATAATGTGTTTCGTTAAAATCTTCATTAGATTTTTGAGGTTCTCTATTTCCGGTTGGCTGAATTAAGGTTGAACGTAATTGATTAATATGTCTTTTGAATACATATCCAGTATCAAGGCGTACAAGATAGTGTAATCTACCAAATTTCTCCAGGATCTCTCCTGGTTTCCATTGCTGCTTGTTATTTGCATAATATCGGGCTAACACCCTCTCTCCTACACTTAATTTCCGTGTTCTTGGTAGCATTTCATTATCGATTATATTGTGTTCAAATTTGCGAAGCGCATCAAATTGAATTTTTATTTGGCGGTTTAGATATTGCTCTGAGGGAGTTTTTCCATTTTTCAATGGCGTAGCTTGATATCGAAATAAAATTTCCCTTATTTTTTCTTTCATAGTATAGGTACTATTTGCCATAGCCATCAACCGGTTTTTAACTGTTTGGATGTTTCTTTCGGCTAAACCATTTGTGGCTGGATGTCCAGGAGCAATAAATTTTTGAAAAATCCCGCACTTTTTGCAAAATTGTGTGAATTCAGCACTCTTACATATTGTTGCATTGTCTGACACAATTACGTAATCACGTAACATTTCGACTGTAATATATGTTGTAGGAGCAGTTGTGCAATGACCAATTTCCAACCATTTCGATTTGGCATCGACAACAATCAGAAAATATCTGCCTTGGAACGGCCCAGCGTAATCTATATGAATCCGCTCCCAATTTTGTGTTGGCTCGTCCCAGAAATGTTGTGGAACTTTTGCCGGATTCTTTTTTATATTGCTGCAATCGATACAGCTGCGGACTAATCTTTCGATGTCCTTATCAATACCTTTCCAATATACGTATTTCCTTGCCAATTGTTTCATTTTCAAAATTCCAATATGTGTGTGGTGTAGTTCTTGAAGGACGCTTTGCTGTAGTGATTTTGGAATAACTGCGCGTTGATTATAGTAAATTCAGATTATGCGGATGAATTCTGGAGTCTGTTTATAATACTGGAAAGCTCCATATCCTTTGCAGTTTGATCTTTCAAAGATTCGAAATTTATTAATTCATTTGATATCTGATGGATTGAATTTTCGCATAGCAATTCCACTTCTTTTACAATATCGTATTCTTTTATTGTTGGAACAATTGGTGCTCTTGAAAAACAATCTGTGCTGGCATTTTCTGTGCTGCTTTTGCGTTGTATTTTATAATTTAATCCGGATAAAAATGATGCATAACGTTGAAGCCTAGCAGATGTCATTGCTGGTAGTTTTGAATCCTGATGGAAAATGCGTTCAATTGGTTGATTATTCTTGTTAAGATGGATATTGTAGCGTCGTAGCTGATTTAAACATATGTGCAAATATTCAGTACATTCGTGTTTTGTTTTCCATGGACGATTATATCATCAAAGTATGATTCCGTGTTTGGAATCGAGAAAAGGATCTGATCAATAATTTTATTGAATTCCTCCGGCGCTGTTTTTATTCCAAATCATAGCCTTTTCATTCTATAAGTTCCACGATGTGTCGAAATTGTTTGAATTTTGCTTGATTCGTCATCAACCATTACATGCAAATAAGCTTTATACAAATCCAGTCTGCAAAAGCAACTGGAATTTCTTAAATTGTTCAGGATTTCGTCAATCCGTTTGATAGTGTAATGTACATTTACTAAGGTTTTATTAACACCAATTTTGTAGTCAACACAAAGCCCTACTCCGCCATCTGCTTTTGGAATCACTACTAAAGGAGATCCCCAGTCGCTAAATTCGGTTTTGACAATGATTCCTGCTTTTTCCAATGTATCTAATTCATTATTGACTTTGTCAATAAGAGCATGTCTTTCTTTGTTAAAAATTGGCTTTGTGCCTTTTTTTACTGCCAGTGTAACCTTAATGTCTGGAATGCACCCTATTTCCTCCTTGAAAATATCTGCAAATGTGTTTAAAATTTCACTGATTCTTGATGCAGTGGAGATATTGTTAGTGAAGATTGTCTCCTTATGTTGTTTGTCGACTTCGTGTAGCTTAATATTTAGCTTCCGTATCCACGTTCTTCCTAAAATTGAGGAGCATTCATCTGGTACAATTAGTGCTTCACCGAGGCTGCGAGGCAGCCTCGTTCTACGAGGCGAGAGCGAGGCGAGAACGAGGCGAGAACGAGGCGAGGTGGAAAAATAAATTTGCCTCGCTCGATCGAGGCGAGGCGAGACACACAGGCACCTCGCCTCGTCGAAACCTCGCCTCGCCTCGGTAAAAAGCGAGGTTTTTATAAAAATGAAAAAAATTATACATGTATCAGGCCTGCATATGTACATTCAACTAGCAAAGCCCGAGACGCGTTGCTACGCCTCAAGAAATGAAATAACATATGTGTTTTTTTTTGGGTGGATTGATTAATATATGATGATTGGTGAGATATGATCAATTTAATTCTTTTCTTATATGGGACGGCGTGGCATTGCCCATTTTTTCCAAATCAAACTAAACTACGAACCTTTTGCAAACTATGACAATTATATGTATCAAATCTTATCCATCTACGTCATATAGTTGCTGAGATATAAAAAAAAGTTTTATTCACCTGTGTCAAGTAGTTGATAACACTGGACAACAGTGGTTTTGTTGGCCTGGATGTCTCTGCGGATTTCTATAATTTCAGGTACTCAGATTATGAATATATTCATGAAAGTACTGAATTGGCTCTAGTTTTTAAGATATTGATGTATTTTTCTATAAATATATGAAACAAAGTCGGGTTAGTTACTCTCTATGTAACTCAAGAACGACTGGACCGATTTTAATGGTCTCAAATTTTTTGGATTTGTTTCCGCCCCGAGAATGACATTGCTACAAAAATTTTATTTAGGGTAAAAAATAAACTTTTTTAAAATTAAGATCTTTGATTTGTTGGATTTGTCTTCGCCCCAAAAATAATAAAGGCTTTAAAAATTTTGTTAAGGGTGCATATTTAGGGTGGCCTTAATACAAAAATAATTTTAAAATAGCATTTTCGCAAAGACCACGTGATCGATTCGCATAGAATTTACTTTTTACTTTTTTACTTTTATATCGAAAAGCATAGCTTAAGCTATAAAACTTTTTCTTAAGGTACATATTTAGGGTGGTCCTTATACAAAAATATTTTTAAAATAACATTTTCACAAGGACCACGTATTCGAATAACATGAAATTTACACCACGCATCTTTTAAAGCAAGAATCATAGCTTAGGCTAGGGTTGGTCATTTACCCACCCGCGGTCACGAGCTATGAAACATGCTATCATTCGTCCCGCCGCGCAGTTGCTGATTTCTATGCGCTGGTTCGTTTGAAAAATGAAATATGCAAGAGACCCAGCAGGAATTAAACGTGCAAAACAAAACAAATGTGTGCAAATGAGTTGCGCGATGTCGGTTGTGAAAATTTCAGGTCAAAGACATTATTTCTGCAAAAGGCAATTTTTTACGCATGTATTATTGACTTATAAAAAAATGAGAGACTAAAAAAACTGCTCTTGTGTGCATCATTCTTGTAAAAAGAACTCATATTCACTGGAAAAAAGTTTTAATTCTCGGAAAAGTACCTTTTGTTTTTATTGATGAATTTTGAGCTTAATAATTTTTTGTGTAGCCATGCAATGCTTCCGCAGTTTATTTATTTATTTACATCAGTGATGCATGAATTTCTACTGGGTAGTGTTTTCTTACGTGGAAAAGACAAAACACATTTATACTCATGGGGCGAAGACAAATCCAACAAATTAAAGATGATTTATTTTAAAAAAAAATTTTATAAGGGCCACCCTAAATATTTACCTAAATAAAATTTTTGTAGCCACTGTCATTCTCGGGTCGGAGACAAATCCAAAAAATTTGAGACCATTAAAATCGGTCCAGCCGTTCTTGAGTTATATAGAGTGTAACTAATCCGACTTTGTTTCATATATTTATAGAAAAATACATCAATATCTTAAAAACTAGAGCCAATTCAGTACTGTTATGAATATATTCGTAATCTGAGTACCTGAAATTATAGAAATCCGCAGAGACATCCAGGCCAACAAGACCATTGTTGACCAGTGTTATCAACCACTTGACACAGGTGAAGATTTGGTACATACAATTGTCATAGTTTGTAAAAGGTTCGTAGTTTAGATTGATTTGGAAAAAATGGGCAATGCCACTCCGTCCCATATAAGAAAAGAATTAAATTGATCATATCTCACCAATCATCATATATTATTCAATCCACCAAAAAAAAAAAACATATATTATTTCATTTCTTGAGGCGTAGCAACGCTTGTCGGCCTTTGCTAGTTGAATGTACATATGCAGGCCTGATACATGTATAATTTTTTTCATTTTTATAAAAACCTCGAACGAGGCGAGGCGAGACTCAAATTTATAAAACGAGGCGAGAGCGAGAGCGAGAACAACTCGAATCTCGCCTCTCCTCGTTCTCGGTGAAGCACTAGGTACAATATATATAACCTCGTTTATAGTTTTATTACAAAATTCAATGTTGACGTTGACCTTGCCGTAGGGTTTAAAAATGTCCCTGGTGTAAGATCTGAAAATAAGATCCGTCGGTTTAAGCTTGTTTCACAAATTTAAGCTTTTGTATATTTCTCTGGGAATGAATGTAAATCCTGAACCGGAATCAGCTTCAAACTGCACTGGCTTACCTTCTCATAAAATTGTTGCAAAATAACGTTCAGCGTCTAAAACTGTTGAAAAAATATCTACTATTTTGTATACTTCATGGTTACTCGGCATTTCACCATTAAATGCTAATGAATTCACATTACCTCCTTTCACTAAATGTTTGATACATACTTTTTTAATATGACCTTTAGTATTACAAGACGAGCAATGCAGTTTATTTTTTTCAATCTTGCACTCCTTTGATGTATGATTGTTTTTTCCACACCTAAGGCACATGCTATGTATACCTAATTCATGTAAGTCAACACGAGTACTTCCCCGTGCATGGTTATCATTTTTATTAAATTTGATTCCTTGGTGTTTCTGTTGATGTTTCAGTTTTCCTACATTTTCTTTCTTAAAGCTGACTCTGCTGATCAAGTTGTCAGAATTATTTGTAAATTCCTTTATACCACTTTTTGCAGCCTCTAACGAGAGTGCCTTTGTCACAATTTCGTTGAGTGTTGTTATCTACGATTGAAGGATTGATTCACGAATTGAGTTGTCAGAAAGTCCATGCATAAATTGTGTACGAATAAAAAGTTCTGCTACTGATTTATTGCAATCGCACTTGAAACCACAATGACTTGCACTTTCTTTGAGACATGTAAGAAAATCTGTTATTGATTGCTCTTGCTTCTGTACCTTACTTAAAAATTGGTGTTGTGCCACCAATATGTTTTTCTTCGTGACCAAATGTTTTTCCAAAAGTTCCACTAATTCCTTATATGTTAAATCTTTTGGAATATTTGGAGCCGCCAATGTTGCTATAATATTGAAATTTGTAATACCAATCGAATTCAATAGAATTTTTGCAGAAATATTATCACTGGAAGATAGTCCTCTCATTTCCAGGTATTGAAACGTTGCATGTAGTTGCAAAATGGTTCCTTATTTGAGTCGAATGACTCGAAACTCTGTATAGCTGTAGCATTCGCGGAGTTTGATGTTGGAGCACCTCCGACGGTTGCCCCTTCAATTAGCTTGTCGTAGATGGATTTTTGCATTTGCAAAAATTGACGAAATTGTGTCTCATCCATCATTGACTCGATTATAATAATGATAATGTTGCGTGTAGTTTACCTTCGTCGCCAATTATTGTATATATGTTGACGGAAAACGCATATGATTTATGCTTAATTTAAAGATTAATATTTATTGCGTATTAATTATGAACCATTTGATATTGCGGCTAGCAGAAGAAAGAGAGCGAGACAAAGCTGTCATTTTACATTTTGAAAAAACAGTATTGCCAGTTCTATTGTTGAGACACTACAGTAAAATTATCAAACCGAGACGAGCGAGGTCCCGGTCTGTAAATGGATCAGAAGAGACGCAATAGTCGTGTACTGCACTATAGATGGGTTGTCATGAACCTTTCGCCACGCCACTGCTCCAACGGATTTTCCCATTCTCATCTACCGCAATTGCAGTAAACAGAAGTGATGTTTCTAAAATCTACTTTCAGACTAGCTAAAATTTTTGGAGTCCCGCTGCACTTTTAGTTACTTATTATAATACATATATCATTTTGTATATAATTTATAATTTGTAATAGTTTTTATTCGAAATAAGAGCTTATAACTTATTGTTAGTCTTTGATTTAAAGAGATACAATAAATAAAAAGAAAAGTGGAAATAAAAATCAAATTTGTAACGTTGTTTTATTTCTGTGCAAGCTTTTATAAGGAAATTCCTACAATTTAATTTGAAAGTGGTAATCATAACCGGTCGCTGTTGCACTATTAGGGTATTCAGGAGATTGTACACTGCTATCTCTAAGTAGACCTAGTTTAAAACATTTTAATTTCGATAACGTTAACAAATCGCTAAGCTTCTTCAAAACTGTCATAAATCAAAAAACGCTGTTTTGCAGAAAACGTGTTTAAAGTTTTCAATTGACCCTCATCTTGCAGAAAAAAGGACGACATATTACCTTCTCAAGATATTTATATGAATTTTTTACACAAGACGAAGCTATATATCGCATAGTTCTGCACCATCCACTCAGAAATTGGCTTTTTTGATTTATGATATTCTTGAAATAAATAAGCGAAATCTATATACAAATTGTTTGTTTTGTCATACATATGTTTATGGTTTCTTAGCAGAATTGAAAATTCTAATGATTTACAAAACGTTGATGGTAATTGCAAAAAAAATTTCAGATTTTGAAAAAGTTTGCATTACAAAATACGCTATCTAAATAGTCTCCAACAACAATTTTCAATTATTCTAAAATAATTATAAAAAAATATAACATTAAACTTCCAACTTACACTGTCTAGAGGTAAAAATTCATTTCTTTCTGACGGGTTAATCTTTTTTGGGGATGATCGAGTAACTTAGTCGTTCTTTAGATAAAGTTCAAGGAGATCTTTGAACCCAGCTATCATTTCCTGATTTAAGTATGTTATGATGACTTTCTCGGATTGAAAATACTCATTCGTATTTGCAAATATTGGTAAAACCCATTGAAGAAATAAGAAGTTGCTTTCATAAAGGGATCGTGCAATGTTTGATGAATCACCTCAGCTGATCTCAGCTTCATACCTAACCATTGGTCATCAATAAATAGTCTAAGTGCACTCCTCTGTTCCACTATCCTGTCCACGACTGCACTGATTGAAAGCATTTAGTTGTAAGCTACTTGAAATTGCGCAAACTGTGCCTGTCGTTTTGAGCTTTGATTAAAGTAATTGTACATTTTCTTTCTAAATCTTCTAAGCCGCGAGGAAGCTCTTTACATGCAGCCGATAAACATAAATGAATGGAGTGGCAAATGCATCCCACAATGGTTATGTTTGGTATTAGTTCATAAAACGGCTGGCCACTGAGTTATTTGCACCCATCATACTATTGCAGTTATCAGAACCAAATCCTATTATGTTTTTAATCGGGACTAAACGATTTTTAAATGAATCTACAACAATCTCAAATAACCTTTTAGATGTAGCTCCTTCATCAGCTGCTTCTGCGAAACCGATAGGAAAAACAGGTAAAGGCTCCTAAAACCTGCTGACAATTTTTCCCTCATCTTTGTCATAAAACCACACAACAATGCACATAGTTTTTGTTGACGAAGTATCTGTTGATTCATCTATCATTACAGAAAACTTTGTACTTGTTAATAGCTTTGTTAAAACTTCTTTTTCGAAATCTGCAATGACGTTTACTATAACGTTCTCTTTAAATTTATTTTTTTAACGATTTCCGATTCTGTAATGGAATCTTTTAACACATGGATCAAATGGTCCATACACTTAAATGAAATATTGTGGGATGCTACAAAAGCTGAATGTTTTATTTCTGTGTCTTGAACTTTTTTATTAATTGGGATTGCAATAGTGTTTAGAAAAGATCCGATTATTTGTTGACTATTTGAAGTTGAATTATCAACCACATTAGCATGTTTTGTACCATCTGCATGACGTTTTATTATTGATAATGTCGACTTGAATTCAACTCCACAAAAAGCACATCAGGCGCTATAAGGCTTTCCCTTCACAGGTTGTAGGTGGTTCTCTTTGCCACTCCATTCGAAATTTTTGCTTGCGGTAGGACTTATCACTTTTCGCAAAATGGCTCCTTCATTGCAATCTTTTTTTCGGGGGCGTCTAATCAGAATTTGTAGAGTAATTTAAATACTATGCATAAATAACGACTATTGAATAAAAAATAATTATAAAAATGGCTTACCCTGGCTGTAATATTCTAAATATAAAGATGTGAATGACGGAGAATGTTCTCGGCTAATTTCTTTGAACTTAGGATATTTTTAGGTTTAAGTTTTTAATCACCACTGCAGTTGGAGCGAAGAAACACGAATAGAAGCTTTTGCGCTTTGTCTTAATCATCAACGACAAAACGTTGATGATTTCACACTTCAGTAGTTATATTTTGAATATGAGACTAGACAAGATGAAAAGAGACAAATAAATACACAAAATGCCATTTAGGATTAAGGGGCAAAGAAAAATTGATAAAAATGGCGCAGCGTTGCCATTGGTTTGAAATTTTTATAATGTTTAAAAATTATATATTTGATGAAAAATTTCTTCATGATATGAATTTAGTAAAATTATGCTACATTTCGCGCAGCGTTACGCTACGAGCTACGGAAGGCCAAAAAGAGCTACATGTAGCGTAATCTACACGTGGCAACGCTGAGACGCCATTACATGAGAGTTGTGCAATAGTTGTTCGATAAAGAAAATCTATTCGAACAATCAAAATCGCACAACACTGAATATTTTACAATGTATTGCATGGGAAATAATTTTTCAATATTAACTATTATTATAGTTGCTAATATAAATTAACAGGGAAACAATTCGGTCATTATTTTACAAACCGCACAGCATTTTGGACTTGGTATTTTAGAATCGCCCGTTATTTTTTTTTTTGCAGGTTATAAACATAAAATTAATAGACCCATGTTTTTTGTTTTTGCTGAAAAAATTTTTTTTCAAAAATATCCACATATGAATTTTTGATAATTGGCTGGATTTTGTCAAATGTACTCATACTTGAAGTCTATTATCTCCAGTTCTACTGATCCGATCAATGTTTTTTTATTTAATAGTCTATAACATTAGCTTTCTGTTAGATCGGAAATTATTAAATATTTTCCACCGCAAGTCATGAATTCCAGAACAAATTTAAGTGTGCAACGTGCGACGAATCAAAATTTAATAACGAGTGTCAGATACTCGTTCCTTTGTTTTGACTCGTTGCACGCTGCACACTTAAATTTGTTCTGGAATTCATGAGTTGCGCTCGAAAATATTTAATAACTTCCGATCTAACATAGAAAAATTTTTATAAAATTTATTGCAGAAGCAATAAATAAAAATTGTTTTTCCAAAACTGGTTACGGAATCTGAAAGTATTACTCTTACCCTTCAAAACCCTTTTTAAATTTTGTGGATATCTCTTTTAATCACCGAAATATCATAAAACAAAATTTTCTATGCTTCCTGCTATACTAGAATGTAGATCTGTATGTAAGCCTATGTAATAAATTTCAAGTTTAGATATTTCGGTGAAAAAAAAAAAGATATCGACATAATTTAAAAAGGGTTTTGAAAGGTAACAGTAATACTTTCAGACGCTGCAACAAGTTTGAAAAAAATTTATTCGCGATGTAAAATAAGCTCAAATATAGCCAAAAACCGTGTTTTTGCACTTTTAGGTTAGAATATCTCGAAAACCTGACGTAAAGGAGAAATTTTGAGCTCGGATTCGGATTCAGCGCATCAAAGTCCTTTGGATATAATAAGTCTGGTCTATGGTTTTGGATTTTTTTTATTTTTGGTACCTTAGCACAACTGTATTTCAGTCAATTTTTATCCTAAAGACGTCAATTGACGGAAACTACGTCACCTTTCTTTTTTGAGAACAAAAAAATGCCCTAAATACACTCAAAAAAAAGTTGTACT
This sequence comes from Meiosimyza platycephala, assembly GCA_963662105.1. Taxonomy (NCBI): domain Eukaryota; kingdom Metazoa; phylum Arthropoda; class Insecta; order Diptera; family Lauxaniidae; genus Meiosimyza; species Meiosimyza platycephala. The sequence goes on from OY759210.1 coordinate 46,814,784, forward strand.
CAAAAATTAAAAAAAATTTAAAAATAGTGAAATTTTCCGTTTTTTTTTAATAGGTTTATTAACTTATTTTGTTGAAAAACTAATTTTTTCCCCAATACAATTCGATAGGAAATTTAATTCCCTACAATAAATCTTATAATATGTTACTATAAAAAATATATGGTTTTTGAGTTATAATTAAAAATATAAAAAATGAACAAATTCGACCCGTTCTCAAAAGTCTAAGCCAGAATTTAGCAGCACTTTTGGCTATATCATTTTTAGGGTTCAATTGAACATATAAGACAATAAAATACCTCTAACGAATTAGTTCCTTTGTCACCTGTTTTTTTCGACATAGTCAATAGCCTATTAGGAATAATGTAATTTATGTGATCAACAAATGAAAAACTCAAATCAAAGAAAACACCTAAATCACAATTTTTTTCACACACGTCAAATCTGAACATTCAGGAAATAGTAAAATAGTGTGTAACGATTTAGAATAAGAGATAATTGAGCATTTGTTTACATTTAGTGACAATCGATTACGTCTGAACCAATCAGATGCAATGTCTAACTCATTCTGTAAAATAGTTACATCATGGATAAAATTGATCATTTTATTAATCTTTAAATCATCAGCTTACAATAGAAATTGGAATTCACGAAAACAATTTGTAATAAAAGACCTGGATTTCACGTTAGTAATTTCAACTAAAGATAATCTATCACTCAATTAAGATCGAACCCAAGCAAGAAAACTTGAATGGAACCCCATCTTAGAGAGTGTTACGCGCGGCACATGACGTGGACAAAAAAAAGAGAACACTCGCAAAAAAAAAACTTTCGGTATTTACCACCGAAGTTAGTCCCGGCTAGGGCGCGGTTTCCCTACGCCGCTTGTGTGCGTATGCATAGAAAAAAAAATCATTCAAATTTCAAATCAAAATTTGATAAAAAAAAACTTTATCTAACGGGGAGCAGAAAAACCCCAGGTTCCCTCCCTTAAATTTTCCCGGATGGCATCACGGGTCACCCACCCCGGCACTTCCCCCTAATCCCACTTCCTAGCAACGATTCATCCTATTTTCCTTTTTATGGTTTTATTTTAAAAAATGATTTTTTTAAATTTCATTCTGATTTTTAATTTCAAAAAAGGTCTTTTTGTTTTTTTGGTTTTACTTAGCACTAATTTAATAAGTATAAAGATATCCTTAATTGTTTGATCAAACTTGGTTACTGGGTAACTTTCATATATATTGAGGGCAATTAGAGGCTTTTCAATATTGAAGACCAGCAGCAAAAGAAAATTATGTATATGCATAACTCTGGATATGTGAGCTGCTGCCCAAAAAAAAAACTATTTATGAATTAAATGAAGTCTATATTTCACTTCAAAAAAAAAAAAAAAAAAAATTAAATTAAATTTTCTTCTTTATTTTTTTATTGTCTGGATGTTACATTTAACAAGATCCAAAAAGGATATTCATGAATATATATGAAAGTCACCAGCATAACTATAAAATTTTTTTTTTTGTTTTATTAAATTATACATTATATTCGAAATAAATTTTGAATTCTTAGTATTATAACTATAGTAATTAACATAAAACAAATTAATAGCACTTAAAAATACTTAGCTGGATATTGTCGATGACGACTGGCTGCTGTCGTTGATGACGGAGCTGACGTTGTTGGTGTTGTTGTCTTTGTTGTTGTTGCTAGTTGCAGTTGATGTTAGTTGCTGTTTATATTTAGTATATATGTTCAATTCTAAGTCTTTTTGTCGAAATTTTGTGATTTCATGTTTTTGCTTCTAACTCTATGCAGGTTTTGTTTTATTGGTTATTTAAAATTATATGTACTAATTTTTTTTTTGACACTATTCCACTTAAATTAGAAATTTGCTTGGTTCACTTATAAGTTTGTAAGTCTAAAAAGTTTAGGGTTGTTTTTTTGTTTGCATATCGCTTAAAGTACTATTAGCAATATTATTTGTTCAATTTTTAAGATCTCTTTTGTAAGAGCAAATTAGTTGAGGTCTTTGTTTTTATTTTTTTTCATATCTGGGGGAAATTTTTCACTTTTTTTTCCACTGCTCACAGATGCGCTGACGTCGGCGTCATGCAATCACTTGGCAGCCGCTGCTTTGTAGCGCTGCGACGCAATTAGCATTATTGTTAAAAATTGTTTTAATTTTCAATTTTTTAATGATTTAAAGATATTGCGAGTCAATTATTTACGAGCGACCCACTAGCGAAAACTCGAAACGCGGGTTCTTTAGCTAGTTGTAATTGAAAAATTATTTTAAGTTCTTGCACGGACCAATTTAATGTTTCAAAAACGTATTTATACATTATTACCAATGTTTGGTACTTTGAAATATATTTTTTTATTTATTTTTATTTCACACCGCACTTGTATGAGCCATTTTCGCAATTACGTATGCAAAACACTAATTTAGGTACATTTTACCATTTGAAAATTAAGAAGTCACATCAAAACTCAATTTGCTTCTTTTTTTTTGTTAAACGACACCATGCGTTTTTTCCCGTGACCGATTTATTTTCTTATTTTAAATCTGACATTTAAGCCGCGTCGCACATTGGTGTCAAATAGAAACTGGGCAATTTTGTCGGCTGATTTTAAAACATTTTCATATCTCAATTGAAGGTTCCAATGTAGCCGACAGGTGGCTGAAATTAAAATTTGACACTTGCACTTCAATTGAGGTATGTTACCGTATCTTTTAACGAATTGCAATCGCGTTGACAACTTCTTAACGTACTTCTAACGTCTTGAAAAAGGAAATCCGTAACAAACCAGCTTTGTTATAAGACTTTTAGTTGACAGAATAAACAGGAAATGGATTTCGAGACAAAATTATTATCCCAAACTGTTTGTAAAAAAAAATTTTTTGAAAAGAAAAAAAGAACTGTGTATCAAATTGAAAATTTAGAATTACCCGTGTGGCACGACCCACGCAAAGCCGGGCAAAATCAAATATATATGACTTAAAGCGTTAGGGTTGAATTTTATCCGCGTGAAATGTTCCAATAAAATTTCCATTTAAATCCTCCAGTTCATACAGCGCACTTCCTATCTTCCTCCTAATTCGGCACTTCAAAAATTTTATGTTGAATTTAGAATTAATGCCTTTTGCAAAATTACTCTGGCTAATATTTTCTCTAAAATCCTCCTGGCCTACGCGATAATTGACAGGTTTGGATCGAGTGTTACATGTTTTGGTTGCTTTTTCGTGTGCAACTGCCAAGTTTTTGCAAATTTTTTCTCGCACTCGATTAAGGCGATCAGAATTATGTTCGATTTCGATATCACCTGTTTTTAAATAATTGAGTTTTTCGAGCAATTCATAAGACGAAGCATGCTGGCACATATTTTGTCCAAAAACAGCAAAGTAGGGAGAAATCTTTATCGCTGAATGGTAGTCGCTGCGCAAAATCGAGAGAATGTGGGGTATATATCGATCCCAGCTACATTGATAAGTTTGACTTTCCAGAAAATTTCTTAACTTCACAATGATTTCGTGGTTAGCACGCTCAGAGGCATTGTCCTGCGGTGAATAGAGGCCAGTTTTAATATGACTGATGCCATAGTCAGAGATAAATTGTTGCATATCTTTCGATATGCACTGTTTGCTGTTATCACTATGAATATACTGAGGCACGCCAAAAGATGGAAAAATTTCCGTTTGAAAGAAATTGATTACATTTGTAGTGGTTGCAGCACACATTGGCTTAAGAAAAATATATTTTGTTAAATGGTCAAGAGCAATAGAAAGAGAAGTGTTTTTGGTGGTTTTATTCATGGGATAAGGACCCAAAAAGTCACAATAAAGTCGCTGGAAAGGACGTTCCGTTACAAAAGATTGACCCATAGGTGGTCGTAAAATTTTATTTGTTGGTTTGGCACATTTGCAAATGTCACAGTTTTCGACGTAAGTTTTTATGTCTTTTACCATGGAAAGCCAAAAGTATTTTTGACGGACCCTCGCAAGTGTTTTGACATAGCCGCCATGACAACCAGAAATTGAGTTGTGAGCAAACTTTATAGCTTCTGCAGCCAAACTTTTAGGCAACCATAATCTCCACAAATCACTTTCTTCGTTTTCAATTCCTCGCCTGAATTTGACACGCTTGTATACAAGATTATCATTTAAATTGATGCACAAGTCTGGCAATGAGGATTGATTTTCAGTGATTGTTTTGCGTAAGTTTTGGTATTCAGTGGAATTGAATTCGGGTGAAGAAAGGTCAATATCTGACGTAAGTTTTGGTGTAGAAGTTTCGTCTACATCGAAGCGAGACAAAGCGTCTGGAACTACATTTAGAGAACCTTTGCGGTGCTCAATTTTAAAGTCGAAGCACTGCAATGCCAAACACCAGTGCGCCAGTCGATTGTTTAAATCCTTCTGAGTCATAAGCCACTTAAGGCTCGAATGGTCAGTTATGACTCGAAAAGGTAATCCCTCAATGTAAGGGCGAAATTTTTTTATACACACCACTGCGGCCATGCATTCCAGCTCTGTAACTGTGTAGTTACGTTGAGCTTTATTAAGCTTTTGAGACACGAAAGCAATGGGGTGTTCCTTGCCGTCATTATCAAGCTGAAAGAGAAGACCGCCTACACCAATACGAGACGCGTCACACTGAATGGAAAATTCACGAGAAAAATCTGGTTGAGCCAGCACAGGGGCTGAAGAAAGTGCAACTTTAATTTTTTTAAAGGACTCAATTGCATCGTTCGTCAACTGAAAACGACCTGGTTTCTTTTTGAGACAATCTGTCAATGGGCCAGCCAAATTTGAAAAATTACTTATGAAGGATCGGTACCAATTGGCCATGCCAATAAAGCGTCTTACTTGACGAGGGGATTTCGGCCCAGGGAACTCTCCGATGGCTTTTACCTTTTCAGGGTCCACCTTCAAGCATCCATGACCTATGCGATAACCTAGGTACTTGATTTCCCTTTGGCAAAATTTGCTTTTGGCCACATTTATGGTCAGCTTAGCGCTCCTCAAACATTTTGCGACTTCACGCAACAACTTCATGTGAGTGTCGAAATCTGAACTACAAAACAACAAATCGTCCAAATAGACGAATACATTTTCACGCAATATTGATGGAATGACCTTGTCCATCAGACGGCTCATTGTCTGTGGACCATTACACAGCCCAAAGGGCATAACTTTATAATGATATAAAGGTCTTCCAGGGATAACAAATGCGGTCTTTCCTTTAAAGGATTCGGACAGTTTTATTTGAAGAAAAGCATCCTTCAAAACAATTCCGCTTATAAAAAATGTATCTTTTAGCCTACTTAGTAACCCGTTGATATGGGGTAATGGATAAGAATCCTTTTTGGTCAAATCATTGAGCTTGCGTTAGTCGATACAGATCCTTACTTTTCCTGGTTTGCGCACCAAAACAGCAGGACTACACCATGGTGAATTGGATTCCTCGATTACTCCCATGCCCAATAGCCTATCAACTTCTTGGTAAGCTTCTTCTTGCCTTGGAGGTGACAGAGGAAAATGTTGCGATTTGACTGGCACAGCGTCTCCAGTGTCTATATGGTGCTCGAGTAAATTCGTACAACCCAGACCGAGTTTTTCGAAAGAAGGAAACTGCAAAATAACTTTTTCAAGCTCAAGTTGTTCTTCTAGCGAAAGGATATGGAAATCAGGTGTTTCTGATGGGTCTTCACTGATACTAAGTGAATTTACTTGAGGAAAAATTTCTGGAGCTATAGCAAATGCTTGCCAAAAATCTACTCCAAAATACACCTCTTGGCAGAGTGATGGTGCAATATAAAAATTAATGTTTCTTGTTACATTTTTGAAAGTAACAGCAAGGTCACAATAACCAATAACATTTTGCTTTTTACCATCAGCCGTAGATAGGAACGTTTTCAGAGGCTTTATAAAAATTTTGTGATTTTCCAAAAATGTCAGGCAATTTTTGTCCAAAACAGAAACACTGGCTCCTGAGTCCAGCAAGCCAACTAAATATTCATCAAAGATTTTCACTTTGGCAAAAGGACGATCATCGCCGTTAACAGCAAGTTTGGATTTTATTATTTTTTTTTTAACTTTTGCGTTTTTTGTATCTTAGTCTGCACTTTTTTAGTTTTCTCAACTTTTTGTTGAAGCAGAGCTCATTTTTAAAAATTCGATTTTTAGCTACTTCGTAGCGAATTTCACGATCTTGGAAATTTGAGATATCGGAGTTTGTTTCACACACAAAGTCACGGCAGAAAGGTTTCAAAATTTTAATTTTTTCAATATTTGGTGGAGATAAATTTGCAAAATTTGGTAAGTTTGAGTTTAATTTGAACTCGGGGTCGGTCGGGAAGAACGTGTGTCCCCGGTGGCCACCACGCTCTGTCTGTGGTTTCCCTGGTGGTTATTTGGACATTTTGGAGTTAATACTCCTTTTTGTCCACATTTGAAGCAGAAAATAGTGGTTATTGCCTCAGGATAATAAATATAGGAGTGTCCGAGCTGCAAACGATTCCAACATTGTATTTTGGAATAATCGGGTTTAGAAAAGCGGCGAGAAACTTGCAACGCTTCCACTTGTGGGTCAAATTCAAAATTGCCGTTTTCATCATTCGAAACAATGTCAATTTCATGTACCTGCCTTTGCGGGTTAGAAAAGATGGTTGGTTTTTAGTTTCCGAGAGCACCTGTTCAGACCTTCGGGCGGCCTCACGAAATCCTTCCAGACTCGTCGAGTTGCTATTAAACAGCATATATTTCAGATTGGCGTTGAGATTCTTTTTTATTATTTTGATCAACACACTATCTGTCATAGGCCGACTCATCCGAAAGTTTATCGAAACCATATCGTCATAAAAATCATCGAAATATTCTTTAAGGTGTTGCTTCCTTAACGACATTTCATGAATGATTTCGTGATCGTTTTCGGACTTGCCAAATTGTTTTTCAATGGCAGTGCAAAGTTGTGGATAGTTAGCAGTAGGATTTTGCCTGTTAAATTGCCAAAACCACTTCTCAGCTTTCCCCGTTAAAAGAACATGAAAGTTTAGGAACAAATGATCAAGGGAGCATCTCGTCCTTTCACAGAGTGTTTCGGCTTTGAAAATTAAATCGGCGACGTTGCCAGATCCATCGTAGGAAATTTTCCAGTCCTGCAATCTCGGAAAATTTTCAGCCCTTGGGGTATAAGCCGGTTGTGGACGTAGTTGAGGATCGCCTCTGGAAAATTGTGGGGCTTGAGCAGACATCCTATTATTTAGGCTATCAACGTTGGATTTCATATCCTGTAGATCCCTTTTCATTTCATCCTGGCTGGTAAGGATTGCCTGACTCAGAAGTCTGACGAGAGAGTTCATCGCAGTGGCACTTGCGCTTGTGGTTGCTTCTTGATTGTCGTGAGTTAGAGCATTTTCAGGGGGAGCCTCGGGCTCTGAATCGGCCATATCAAAATTGGGGTTTTGAGGGTTTAGCTCAGAAGGCGTTGTATTTAAAAATAGTAAATTTGAAATATTGAGTAGATTTTGTTTTGACCCGTCAGAGTCAACTCATAAGTGTTCTGGTTGACCTACCGAAGGATTAGACTGGACTATCGAGGATTCTGGTTGATCTACCAAAGAATTCTACAATGGCAGGATCTTGGAGCGCACGCTCAATACTGACTATGGAAGCAGTCGAAAACCTAGCTGGTGAATGCACCACTCGAGGGTTTCTGGAAGTAACAAATGACCGGTTAGAACTCGACGTACTTGCGTCGTTTCTAGTGAGTCTACCTCTACCTCTAATTGGGGTTCTTTTGGTGTTAGTTCCTCGAGTAGATCGAGTAATATGCATACTATTTATAAGGTATAAATATAGTGCCACTCTAGGAACCGAACGACCGGAAGAAAAATATTAAAAATAAAATAAAAAAATAAAAAATTTTGTTGTAATTATAACTAATTACAAGTTATTATTATAAGGAGGGAAAAAGTAAGCATTCGAAGTATTGAATAAACTAATTGAACTTCAAAATAAATGTGATAATAAAAAAATAAATCCGAATTTAAAGAAAACCTTGTCAGGCCAAATACCATATACAAGTCACCACAAACAAATAAAAGTAAGCGCTGAAAAAGAATGATTTAAATGGAAAAAAATTAAACAATATTAAAAATGAGAAAATATATATAAAAAAAATATAAAAGAAAATATTTTAAAGTTGGAGGGAAAAAAAATCTATTGTAAAATAATCACAAAGGAAAATTGTTCGGATTTCAAATAAAAAACCTCAGACAAAAATATGACTTGCTAATCAGGGGAAATGCCAGCGCGAATAAACCGCTATGCCAAAAAAAAGGACCCGTAATAAAAAAAATCTGCTACTCCCGTCGTGCGCCCACCCTACACCAATATGGGCCGGCTCTGGCATCACGTCTTGATGTTACCAGGCCTTACCCATACCAATGCAAGGGGCACACGCAAAAAAAAGAAATAAAAAAAAGTTTTTTCCTTTTTTTTTCAAAAACTAAAAAAAATAAAAAAAAAATTGGTTCACCGACCGTTGTGGTAGGATCACCCATGTTGGACATGTTGCCACCCCCAACACGAGCCGAGCCTCGCACCGCATCCAGCACCGGTTTTAAAAGTGCCCAGTAACTGGGACTGATGCGAGACCCTGCCCGCGTCGGAAACGCAATCCAACACGGGATGAACGCAGCCATATGGGTCGGAACGAAGTTTCAGCCGCCCACTGTGGGTACAGACGCTGACCAGGAAGCCGCCCAATGTGGGAACAGACGCTTCCTGGATTCGCTGGGATACGCGGGATCGCTAACCCCGTCATCCCTTTTTCAAGGAATGCCCCTGCGTTTCAAAAAAATCAAAAACAAAATTGGAAGAATTTTGCTGCCGTTGGGCGCCATCTACGTTACGCGCGGCACATGACGTGGACAAAAAAAAGAGAACACTCGCAAAAAAAACTTTCGGTATTGACCACCGAAGTTAGTCCCGGCTAGGGCGCGGTTTCCCTTCGCCGCTTGTGTGCGTATGCATAGAAAAAAAAATCAATCAAATTTCAAATCAAAATTTGATAAAAAAAAACTTTATCTGACGGGGAGCAGAAAAACCCCAGGTTCCCTCCCTTAAATTTCCCCGGATGGCATCACGGGTCACCCACCCCGGCACTTCCCCCTAATCCCACTTCCTAGCAACGATTCATCCTATTTTCCTTTTTATGGTTTTATTTTAAAAAATGATTTTTTTAAATTTCATTCTGATTTTTAATTTCAAAAAAGGTCTTTTTGTTTTTTTGGTTTTACTTAGCACTAATTTAATAAGTATAAAGATATCCTTAATTGTTTGATCAAACTTGGTTACTGGGTAACTTTCATATATATTGAGGGCAATTAGAGGCTTTTCAATATTGAAGACCATTTATGAATTAAATGAAGTCTATATTTCACTTCAAAAAAAAAAAAAAAAAAAATTAAATTAAATTTTCTTCTTTATTTTTTTATTGTCTGGATGTTACATTTAACAAGATCCAAAAAGGATATTCATGAATATATATGAAAGTCACCAGCATAACTATATAATTTTTTTTTTGTTTTATTAAATTATACATTATATTCGAAATAAATTTTGAATTCTTAGTATTATAACTATAGTAATTAACATAAAACAAATTAATAGCACTTAAAAATACTTAGCTGGATATTGTCGATGACGACTGGCTGCTGTCGTTGATGACGGAGCTGACGTTGTTGTTGTTGTTGTCTTTGTTGTTGTTGTTGTTGCTAGTTGCAGTTGATGTTAGTTGCTGTTTATTTAAAATTATATGTACTAATTTTTTTTTTGACACTATTCCACTTAAATTAGAAATTTGCTTGGTTCACTTATCAGTTTGTAAGTCTAAAAAGTTTAGGGTTGTTTTTTTGTTTGCATATCGCTTAATGTACTATTAGCAATATTATTTGTTCAATTTTTAAGATATCTTTTGTAAGAGCAAATTAGTTGAGGTCTTTGTTTTTATTTTTTTTTCATATCTGGGGGAAATTTTTCACTTTTTTTCCACTGCTCACAGATGCGCTGACGTCGGCGTCATGCAATCACTTGGCAGCCGCTGCTTTGTAGCGCTGCGACGCAATTAGCATTATTGTTAAAAATTGTTTTAATTTTCAATTTTTTAATGATTTAAAGATATTGCGAGTCAATTATTTACGAGCGACCCACCAGCGAAAACTCGAAACGCGGGTTCTTTAGCTAGTTGTAATTGAAAAATTATTTTAAGTTCTTGCACGGACCAATTTAATGTTTCAAAAACGTATTTATACATTACTACCAATGTTTGGTACTTTGAAATATATTTTTATTTTTATTTCACACCGCACTTGTATGAGCCATTTTCGCAATTACGTATGCAAAACACTAATTTAGGTACATTTTACCATTTGAAAATTAAGAAGTCACATCAAAACTCAATTTGCTTCTTTTTTTTGTTAAACGACACCATGCGTTTTTTTCCGTGACCGATTTGTTTTCTTATTTTAAATCCGACATTTAAGCCGCGTCGCACATTTATGGTTTTTGAGTTAATAAATTAAAGTCTTAATGTTTTTCACTACTTGTCTGATTTCAACATTATTAACACGTATTAAATCACGCCAGTTGTAGATTGCGCACCATGACGCACTATTATTGCGACGACTGCCCGCGTTCAAAGTCTTTCCTTTCCTTTTGTTTTTTGCCAACTGACGCCTGTACGCCAAAACCACGCAGCAACTCTCTTCTTTTTTTGTTCCGCATCGCGTGATGTCGCTTGTCAGCCGTCCGTCTGTTGCCAACCTACACATACAAATATACATACGTACAAAAAATGAACGGCAGCCTTGGCCCATTAGTGCCAACATTAGCCTTTTTGACCTGTCTGACATTTCTTTTATTTGACAGGCGTGGTACATATAGTTTTTTTTTTTGTTAAAATACACTTATGGATACAGGGTGGTAACATTTGTTTATCTTTGCGTTAATTTTAGTGGGAATGATACTAATAATGTAAGAAAATTAAAGTCAAAATTTTTTTGAAACTTTTTTCCTTCAACAGGAGATCAAGGTGTTAATAGAGACGCCGCAATGTGCGTTTCTATTGGGCAAAAGTCAAAAGAGGTGTCAAATAGCAATTGGGCGATTTTGTCGGCTGATTTTAAAACATTTTCATATCTCAATTGAAGGTTCCAATGTAGCCGACAGGTGGCTGAAATTAAAATTTGACATTTGCACTTCAATTGAGGTATGTTACCGTATCTTTTAACAAATTGCAATCGCGTTGACAAATTCTTAACGTATTTCTAACGTCTTGAAAAAGGAAATCCGTAACAAGAGTTTAGCAATTAAAATGTTATGTGAAACTTTGTCAAAACCTTAGCTACATCTGTGGAAATAGTGTCCGCTTGTGAACCTTTTTCAAAAGAAGAGACACAAAAATTTGAAAATACAGAAAGATTGGAAACAGTAGATCGTCCAGAGACGAAACCATGCTGAAAAGAAGAAATCAAATTTTTAACTGCAATACATAATTTCTCTTTTACAACACTCTCGAAAAGCTTCGAACAAGTCGAAAGTTTAGAAATTGGTCTATAGTAGCTTACATTATTTTTATTGCCCGCTTTGTATACAGGTGTTATAGACGCAATTTTCCATCTCGTTAACAATTCGCCTGTATGCTAAGACTTATTAAACAATAAGGTTAGTGGCACAAGAAGTGAATTACATTTCTTTAATAAAAATGGGCATAGACTTGAAATACCTTTTAGCACATCCTCATTACTAAGAGATAATGCACCAAAATTAAGAAACGATTCAATACCATTAATAACCGGCGTGTCATACCAAACAGAATCGGAAACATAATTTGATTTAAAAAAATCAGCGAAAAGATTGACCGTATCTTCAATACAGTTAGAGGTGTCACTTATCCAAAAAACCGAAATTGGAACGTCAGATACGCGTTTCTTCGACTTAACTAATTGCCAGAATGATTTTGGACAATCTTTTACATTCCCTTCAATTCGAAGGATATATTGTTTACATAAGAATTTATCCAAAAAAATTAAATTCTCTCAAATAATACTCATACTTGGCTTTATATTCACTATTGTTTGTAGCAACGTAAAGTTTAGATAGTTTATTTCTCAAATTTTTTAATTTTTTCAAACCTTTGGTATACCAAGGTAACTTATGAATTTTATTAGAAAGCAATGGAATATTACTTTTACAACTTAAATGTATATTGCTTAAGAATATGTCTAAACAAGATGAAATATCCTCTATCATATCATTCCAGTTTAAACAAACAAAAGTATTATTTAATACTTCAAAACTACATAAGTTGTAATTATAATTAAAAGTAGATTTTAAACCATTAACAGGAATCTTTAAAAATTTGTAAAAATCAATCTGTAATATTAAAGGCAGATGATGCATATAGGAAGTTGAAATCGAGAAAATACATTCTTCCAACGTAAACTTTATTTTTTCGGTTATAAAAATCAAATCTAATATTCTACCAAGTCTATTAGTAAAAGATTTGATTTGACCCAAACCTACACTAAAAAAAGAATCAATTAAATATATTTCATACTCGTGATTAACATTAAATGGTTTAAAAAAAGTACTGTTTGACAGAAAATTTCGACAAATTGAATTCAAGTCAAAATCACCTAAAATACAAATGTGCTTAACATCAATAATATTCATAAAAAGATTATTAATATTATCCACATGGGCGACATAAAGTTCATTCGAACTATTAGGCGGGATATAGGACACGAAAATCAGCAATACGCTCGAAGATCCATCAATGGAGACGCACAGCTGATCGAGAAGCGTATCCATGTTTTGAAGCACGTAGAACGGCGAACGAAGACAACGCTTAATAGCAACTAACACACCACCACCTCTGGAGCAGCCAGTTTTATATACATCTCTATCTCTTCGATAGACTAAATAGAGTCTTAAGTCAAAGATCTCGTTATCCAAAACATCAGGAGTTAGCCAAGTTTCCACAAAAACAAAAACATCATAGTCTAACAGTGAAGAGGCACGATAAACATTACTACCCTTAGTCCTCATTCCAGACATGTTGTGATAGTAGATTTTTAGATTGCTAAATAGATTTTAGCCAGAGGTTGCTGAGAAAGTAGGACAGTAATGATAAATTGAATCATTTAGTTTAGTATTAGAGGCTAATTCGTTATAGCTTCTGCTCCCATCTTTTGAAAATTTTTACCTTAATATTCTCTTGCCAAAGAGATAGATCTAATATTGCAGTATAGAATTTTGGAGAAACACCAAGCTTAAAATTAATGCTCTTAAGGTTTGCTTGCACAGTATCTCTTTTAATTAGCTTATAGCAAACAAATTGCGATATGTCAATTTTTGAGTATTTATGTACGTAATCGATAATATGTTCTTCAGTGACACTCGGCTTAAATGAAGACAAATGAACAAATTTCTTTCTCACAATCACATCAAGGTCAGAGCTCTTTTTAAGAGCAACAACACTACTGGCATGTTTATTAGATTTCTTCTTTTTCTCCACCGTGATCCAATTATTATTATTATTAGCACATTCAGAAATCTCAAGTGAGATCAATTCAACAGCGATATCATCAACAGAGCCAGCATCTACACAAACACCATTATCAGAAACAGCTTTATCAGAAGCAGCATCATAAGAGACAGCATTAAAAGAAACTCCTAGTGCAGAGAATGCACTGTCAGATTTTATAAATTACAAGTGCACCACTTGCAATGCGATCAAAACACTTTGCACACAAAACTACTGTGCACGCCTTTAAATTCACGCAGTCGAAGAAAATCGAAATGGAGAGGTACCTTCACTAACGTACAGCATGAAATCGTACACCATTTTTGGAGAGATCCTAAACACCTTTTGATATCCCAAATATTCTGGATCTAAGAGACTTTTGATCAATTTGATCGTAGTTGTTTTCAGTTTCCAGTTCTTCATGTGCTTTATCGTTTTCATACTCCATAAATAAATGTCCAAAATGTCGATTTCTTTGCGCTGTTCTCTTTCTACAATACCTTGTAATTAGATATTCCCGACTCATTTTCCACTTCTCTCATCTGCCGAAACAGCCCAATCGAACTCCAAAATTTGTTAAATTACTTTCTTTGGTCTAGATATAGCTTTTCCTTTGGTCTCCTAACTAAAATAAAAATTTTTTGTTACCACTATGGCCCAACGTTGCCCACAAGGGACTTTCTCTAGTGCCCAAACGAAAGGGCGTGGCGACTTTAAATTTTGCACATGAACTTCTTAGGTAAGTATTTCATGATTCAAGTAACAAACAAATTTTTAGAACTGCTGGAAAAAATTCGGGGTAGAAAGGGTTAAGCTTAACATGAAAAATTACGTCTCGCAAATAGTTAAATATTTCCAAAAAGCGCGCATCCTCAGAATTTTTGTCACCAAAGAGATGGTGTAGCTTTTCCCTGTGCATTAATTTGATTTCAAGAAGATAATTACCACATGAGAGCTTCTTCAATTGGATACCGAGCTTCCTTTAAATAAAAATATCGATATTAGAATCGAAAAATAAAACGAATTTCGATATATCAAAATAAAAAATATCACCGGCAACTATCGAAAAAAATATCGCAAAAATCAATAATTGATGTATTTCGCACAAGCCTAACTCGACTACAAAGCAAGTCACTCAATGCAAACTTTGTAATTGAACCTTCAAATATATTTGTAAGCTTTGTAAACCCCCAATTTGTAACTTTTTTTTTTTTTTAACTTCATTTCTTTTTATTGAATCTTTTCTTAAGAGACTAACAATAAGTTTTAAAATCTTATACTAAGTAACATTATTATAGATTAATATTATGTATAGTTAATATACAATTTAATAATGAACTTGTCTCCAGAAACAAAAAGTTAGCAGGGACTTGTTGCTGCACTCTCCAATTCATCGGAAAGCGGCCGAACTAGGTCTCGCTCTCGGGTCATCATCGGAAGAGGAGCTGGCTGCGATGAGGTGCCGAGGTCGGATTGTATTGGAGGACTGTGCCCGAGACGACCTAGGAACAGAGTCCTCTTCTGCTACACGATGATTACATAACGTTAGAGCTGATTAGTTTGGTTCGGTGCTGTGCAGTATTCACAACTTCCATAGAAGGACGATCCTTTCTTTTCAGTCTGGAGTGATTCTCTATGTTTATTTAATTACGAGCCAATGGGTTAGGATGATGTATCAACCTTATGGCGTAAGTTTGTTTATTTTTATTTATTTCATCTTTTACCAAGAGGATGCATAGATCTCGGTGAATATTTTCATTCCTTATGTACCATGGTGCATCTGTAATTATTCTTAAAATTTTGGACTGAGCTCGTTGTATTAGTTCTATTTTTGAAGAGCTGGCGTTACCCCAAAGTTGGACATCATATAACCAAATTGGCTTTTGGATTTTATATTCAAGCTTCAAAGGGGAACGATGATTAATTAGCCAGTGAAAGCTGGAGGTTTTTAACTTTAACTGAGTTATTTTGGCTTCAATATGCCTACGCCATGTTAGTCGTCGATCTAAATGAATACCTAGATATGTTACAATTTCACTTTGTAGGATTGAAATATTATTTAGAACAATTGGAGGGCATTCACCACGCCTAAGTGTAAAAGTAACTTGCTTGCATTTTTGCTCATGTATTTTTATGCGCCATATCGACAACCATTCTTCTATTGATTTTAAATTAAGCTGGAGCTTTCGAGAAGCTTCTAATGGGCAACGGTTATAACTTAAAACTGCAGTATCATCTACGAATGTTGAGAATGTCGTGTTAGCATTAATTGGTAAGTCTGAGGTATACAATACATATAGAAACGGTCCTAGTACGCTACCTTGAGGGACAGCTGCTCTTATATTGAAGTGAGTTGAAATAAAATCTCTGTGTTTTATTTTAAGGAGCCTGCTTTCGAGGTAAGAAGTAAATGTTTTGTGAACATTGAGAGGCAATAAGTTTTTAATTTTATTGATAAGGTCTTCGTGCCATACTTAATCGAACGCCTGTGTGACATCGAGAAATATTGCTGTGCAGTATTCACTCATAAGCCTGTCTTATTTCATTTGTGATCCTATTAACCTGTTCGATTTTGCCGTGTTGTTTTCGGAAACCGAATTTTTGAGGCGGAAATAAATTGTTATCAGTAACATAAGGAATTAATTTTGCTAGAATTAATTTCTCAAATAATTATGACAAGCAAGGTAAAAGACTTATGATTCTGTACGATTATGTTAATGTACGATCTTTCCCAAGTTTTGGTATCATGGTTATCAAAGAGTTTTTCCATTCTTTTGGGTAATATCCATCATGAATTATAGCACTAAAAAGTCGGGTCAAAAAGATAATGCCTGAATAAGGCAATTCCTTAATCATTTTGGGAGTGATGTTATCACACCCTGGGGCTTTTTTAGGACACATTTCTTGGATTAAACTGATTAAGTTGCTGCTGTGGAAACTCATTTGGATAGTATCATTATTTATTGGCAGTTGAGGAGGCATGAAACCTTAAATGTTGTATTTGGTCGAAAAATTGTACTTAAGTGATTTGCAAAAGGCTCAGCTTTTTCATCAACACTTCGAGCCCAATTTCCGTGGAGGTCTCTAATCGGTAATTCATTTTCAGTGGGGGCTTTTATTTTTTTGCTGGCTTTCCACAAAGATTTTTTCCCATTAGCATTGGGGGCAAGTTTCGAGACATACTTTTGCTGCTCCAAGTCTTCTTCGTTTTTTAACGCAGACCTAAGTTTGTATGTAGCGATTTTTAGAATTGCTTTAGAAGCTGGGGATCTATGAACCTGCTACTCTCGCCTTAAACTACGCTTTTCGGCTACGAGGATTTCGATTTCACTGTTAGTGAGGAAACGACTTTTTGTATTTTTCACAGCCTGATCAGAAATTGAGTGCTCTGCTGCTGAATACAGTATTGAGTTAAAAACAGCAATAGCATCGTCAATATGCTCGTTGTGTTCTATCGAATAGTTTGGATGGATGTGCGAGCTTATGTATTTTTGTACTTAAGCCAATTGGTCTTATGTGATGTTAGTCTCATAGGGGGCTTAAGGTCAGCTGATTTTTCAAGAAGGCAGAAATTATTGGAGAATGGTCAGAAGAGAGCTCATACTTTGTCTCGGCTGTTAATAAGGTTCTATCGATACCTCTTGGATAGCGAAATCAATGAGGTCTGGGATTTTCCTTCGATCGGCTGGCCAATATGTTGGTTGACCAGGTTGTGATGATAACAAAACAAGGTTCACCGCAATAAGTTGCCATGTAAAAATAATTGAAGGTTTGTTTAGTGAACGCTTAATACATTGCTTAGTACATAGATACTAACTAATCGACCAACTTCACTTCACTCGGTCATTTCCTTTTTTGTCATTGAATGAACCAACACGTTAATCGCTGATGTAAGTTAAAATTTCTAAATTTTATCAAATCCTAAAATTTTCTTAACATCACTGTATTTATACAGTTGATGCTTAAATTTTCATCTTCAATTGCTTAATGGAACTTATTTTTTTAAATTATTTAGATCTTGAGAAAATTTGATTTAAAAACCGAGAATACTTAGGAATATATATAAGTAAACACTCATTTTTCCACGCTATACGCTATGCTTTAAGTTGGATTACACTTAATTTGCATAGAAAAGAAATTATCCACAAAGTTCAAACCATTGTTTTCACTACGGAAAAACTTTTAAAGGCGTAACCAAGCAGTTTTTGAGCCACCCGGTTGAAGACGCGCAAAATGCGTGAATGCTTGCTGCATTCCACTTTTACGTTGTCTAAAACACCAAAACCTCAGTATACGGTTTTTGTTTTTCCGTTATTTAAATGGTGTAATATTCTAAATACAGCATTCTGGAAAGTGCTAATCTAATTTTCATGCTCAATTTCATAATGTAATTTTGTATAAAAGTGCAGTGTTAATTACATAAATTTGATAATATATGTACGTATAATGTGATATACTCTGTATCTGTATGCATGTACATAGTGATAGATCACTACGAAATTTAAAATTAATACTTTCTAGATATGATCTAATTTATGTCATAAATTTGCTTAAAATTTGATAAAGAACTAAAGTTAAGGTTTCGCAAAATCTAAAAACATAAAATAAGTAACTTAAATTAGGCTATGGATTAAAATATTAATAACTTAAAAATTAGCATAAAACCATGTAAAACAATAACTACATAAAACTACACAGCAAATTTACACACACAAATTTACAACAAGAACGTTATATACAACAACAACAACATGCGTCAACCTGTTAGTACTAACAACGTTGGACTACGCAATGTGTAAGTCATTTCTTTTTCTATTATATTCTTTTTGCTTAATATAATTTGTAGTTTTATTTGGTTAATTTTTAAATTTAAAATAATTAATTCTTATGATTAAATTTTCTACTTAAGACTCTACACTATGCTTATACACTTATTATAAAATACATTTAGTTAAAATTAATTTAAAAGTGATATTCATAATCTAAATTTTGCTAAGCTAAAATATTATTTTCTATATCTAAAAAATTTCATTGCATAATGATAATAATTTGATTTTTATGCATACCTAATCATTATATTCATAATTTTATTTTAATTCAAGTTTATTAATATCAATATCTTTGACATGCAAGGGTTAACTTGGCTTGGCCTTGCATTCCATTGCATTTCTTTATGTTGCTTTGGAAATTACATGTTCCATTTTTTTATTGTTCCTATTGAATTTTGCGTGAGAATAGCCGCAATGAATAAAGAGTAAGTTTTTATTGAATTTGTGAATTTGATTTTGGAGCGTTAGTTGTTGTAATTGTTGGGCAGGAGAGAATATGTTGATCTATGCTATGGTTGGGACAAGGAGATCTGACGAAGCAACAACAACATCTAGTTGCTTCACTCTGTGTAGATTTTTGGTCAGTTATTTTTGGGACTTATTTTTTTGTTTGTTTGTTTTGCTCGACAATTTCTGTCATTTTCATTTTTCAGTCTAAATTTTTATAGGTCAATGAACTTTGCTGTTGCAAACCACAAAACAAAAATATAAAGTATACAAGTGCATGAGTATATTTTTTATGTAAATTGGTTTTTATATAGATTTTAATTACAATTGGGTAGCAAGATCCCACCCAATCCGACGAGTTATGACCAGGCTTTCAACTAGCATGCACATCAGTTAACCAATCTATAAGACCCGTCTGTTACAAGGTGAAGTATAGTCGAACGTGGTGCGATGTCTCATTAACATGTTATATAACTATTTGCCTTTAGGGTTTATAAGACGAGATCCCCAGTATGTATGTTTGGAGTTATAGTCTCCAGCAGCTAAGAATCTAATTCCCAAGGAATCGAAAAATTCTTTGAATTTTTCCTCACTGTTTGCGAATTGAGGTGGGCAATAGACTGTCGAAACAGTAAGTATTTTGGAATGGTTTTGTAGGCAAATAGAGTTATCCTGGAGATAATTTTTTGAAAATGATTCTAAGCAGTAGTGTTTAAGGCGATTTCAAATTAAAATTCCTGTGCCCCCGTGAGCTTTGCCATCAGGATGGTTGGTTTTGTAAAATTTATATCCTGGAATATGAAAATTTTGCTTGTCTGTCAGATGAGTCTCTGAAATAAGCATTAAGTCAATTTTTCCTTTAGTTAAATAATGAAAAATTTCATTTTTATTTTGGCTTATGCCGTTTGCATTTCAAGCAAAAATTTTTAGTTTATTTATTTTTGCGCAATCAAAATTTGAAGTAATTGGTCTTGCGTTTTAATTATATCTTGTAGAGTTGATTGCATTGAAATCATAAATTGATTCAAGGTTTGAGTTAAACTTGTGATTTGTTTTCAAAGCTAGTTTGTTGAGAATTTGTTGCTCCTGATTTGAGCGCACTTGCATATGAAATATTTGGATTTACTGGATATGCATTGCTTTGTTGCTGGACAAAGTTATGGGTTGCAAATATATTTTGATTTGGGTTTCGGTTTACTTGCCTTTTTTGAGAGATCTTAACCTTAGGGGGACAGGTCCAGTCATTATTATATATCCTGAAAATTTGAAGTCAATCCGACAATTACTTTTGAAGTTATTCGAGTCTTCGTCTAACTACGCTGCGTTATGACTGAGTCTATGCCTATGTGTAAAAAATGTAAAAATAAATGCAATTAAAATGGCTTTATTACTTGTGTTTCTTGCGAAAATTATTTTCATACAGACTGTGTAGAATCACTTGATAAAAATGCGATTAATTGCATTTTAAAATATAAAAACATTGTGTAGAAGTGTTCTAATTGCTATTCGGTGAAAAAAAATATTTTCACTTTAATTTCAAACTTGTCTGCAGACATAAAAGAGTTGCAAAACAAACTTTCGGTGTTAAGCAACAAAAACAATAATATTGAGTGCAGTGTAAGTGCTTTGGAAATAAATAAATCAAAGTCTTCTTTGCGCGCGTCATCTGTTTCCCCTTCGCTTATTGCCGAAAAAGTTATTTGCACTCGCTCTCGTGCTCGTGCGCAGATAATTCCAGTGAGTGTTGCTGCTAACAAATATAGTGATCATAATTCCACTGCTGCTGCTGTCATTTACTGCCTCATCTACTGTTACACTGTTCCAGTATAGGACCATAATTATAAAATCAATAGAATCAAATTTTTTTAAAAAGCTTATTGCTTGATTAATTTATTTAGTGAAATTTAATATGTAATTTAGTGTACCTAAATGTTATATGTGTGTTAGCATATAAAAATATATATATATATATACGGCATTTATACCGTTTTATTTTCTATATTATGTAAATGTTATATATGTGTATGCATTTTATAATGCATAAATATATATATATATGTTTACGGCATTTACTTCGTTTTATTTTATTTATTTTCTTTTAAAGTTTATTGACCTAGTTTACTTAATGTATAATTTTTTGCAATTAGGCAAAACCATTAAGCTTTACACATTAAGCATGTCAATAAACTGACTTATTTTAGCGTACGATGCAAAAATGTGCAACGTAAATCATAAATCTATATATGTATATACATACGTCTTAAGCCTATGAATACAAATATATATGTTGTAATAAAAATCTATTAGAACAAAAAGTTTTGCTCTGTTTATTATATATTGCCCATTTTTTGGGTTTAGTTTTAAAAATTTTTATTTTTAACTAAAATTCTTATTGTCTGCTATTTATGTGTATACAATCTTGTATACAAATACATATTTCGCATTTTTTTTTCAAATTTTTCCCAGTTTGGAAATTACGTGCTCCAAAATGAAAATTCTGATTTTTCATTTAAATTTTGGTTTACTATATGTGTGTATGCATATGTTAAATCCATACAATCATATATTTTGCAATTTTCATTGTATCGCCCCAGCGATATCTTTAATTTTCCAAAGTTATCTTCAGCTTAAGTTGCTGTTAAATTGTTTCATTGCATTATGCAGAAATAAGGCAATGTTGTTATTTATTAATTAAAGATGAGCTCAAGTTTTTGCTCAAGTTTGCATTGCTCATTGCAATGCTTTGTGTTTTTATTGTTATTATTTTTATTTTCAAAATTTTTTCCTTTAGTTGAGGTAGGTAAGTTATATGCGACCATGTGCGCTTATTTCGGCACACGTCGTTTCATATTTCTTGTTTGTTTACAACATGTATTTATGTACATAGGTTTTTTTTTTTATTTAATTTTGCTGTATCAAATAATATGAGCAAATTATTCTAATTATTTAAAAGAAAAAGATAGTAATTTTTATTTCGGTTAATAAATTATTATGTAACTTCTTTTTCTTTCCTTTTATTACAACTTCTGTTGTAACAGGCCTTGACATTTGAAACTTCAAATGGGCCTATCCATATGGGAGAAAATTTATTTTTCCTAGTTTGATTTTTCATCAAAACTTTATCCCCTCGTTTAAATATAACGGGGTTTACTGAACCGTCATATTGTTTTTTAGACAATTCTTTTGCCTTTTCCTGGTTTTTTCTCACTAACTTGTGAGTTCTTTGTATTTGAAACTTTAATACTTTTGATTGGTCCTCCGCGTTATGGAGCGGAGAACATTTTCGTTTCAAATTCGCAGGCATTTCGAATTCAAAACCGTACAAAGTTCGGAAAGGAGTTTGCTTAGTAGAAGTATGTATCGTATTGTTATGGACATGCATGGCTGCCGTCAACCATTGGTCCCAATTCGAACCATCTTCTTTAGCAAAACTTCTCAAGTATTCTGCTAGTGGCCTGTGGCTTCTTTCCAAAGAACCATTAGCTTGCGGATGGTATGGTATGTAATTTCTTAATCCCCAGCATTTTGCAAGTATTCGAAAATAATTTTGCAATAAAATTTGTACCATTGTCAGTAATCAATACTTTGTACCTGGCAATGATTTCGTCATAAAATTTTTTCGATACTGTACTTGCTTCTGCGTCGGGCATTGCAGCACATGCCATATATTTTGAAAAATCATCCTGAAATGTTAGTATATACTTATTTCCTGATACAGTTTCAGGTAATGGACCGACTATGTCCATGTATACTTTATCAAAAGGCCTGTTTGGTGTATCTGTTACAACCATCGGCATTTTTGTGAGTTTGGAGCTTTTGTTAGTCTGACATTCTGTACATTTTTTAATGTATTTTTTTACATCTCTTTGCATCCCTAGCCATCTATACTGCTTTCTTATCCTTAGAAGTGTTTTGATAGCCCCTTGATGCCCACCAAGTGGTGTGCTATGAAAATCCCTTAATATTGTTTCTATTTCTTTAGGATCTTTAAGTATGACCACTGTATTTCCTGATGTGCTTTCAACCACCGTGTCCTTATCCACCTCGTTTGAAATATTCACCTTTTCCGTTTCAGAATTTTTAGACTTTGATCTGGTTTGTACCACTGTTATTTGTTTATTTGTTTGTGGTAATCTACTTAAAGCGTCTGCATTTAAGTTTCTTTTCCCAGGCTTGTAAATGATTTCAAAATCATATTCCGATAGTTTATGTCGCAAGCGCGCCAAACGTGACGTTTGAGCCTTAAGGTTTGATATACCACGTAATGGTTGGTGATCGGTGTAAATTTTGAAATGTCTGCCCAGCAAATATGCTCTAAAATTTTTTGTTCCCCACACTATAGCGAGAAATTCCTTTTCAATGGTCGAATACCTTTTGTCGGTATCGCTTAGTGCTCTACTGGCAAGTGCTATTGGATTATCTTTACCGACTTCTCCTTGAGATAATATTGCACCAATTGCATCATTACTGGCATCCGTAGTTAACAAAAATTGTTGACTAAAATCTGGATATGCCAATACAGGTGGTGACATTATTGCCTTTTTTAATTCCTCGAATGAATTTTGGCATTCCGTTGACTATACGAACTTTGCGTCTTTTCTCAATAATTTATTTATTGGTAAAGCCAATCTTGCCGTATCTCTAATAAACTTCCGGTAATAGTTTAACAGACCTAAAAATGCTTGTACTTCTTTTTTGTTTTTAGGTAGTGGTATGTTTTTTACACATTCTACCTTTTCTGGGTCTATCAGGGCTCCGTGTTCTGAACATTTATGACCTAAATACACAACTTCACAACTTCAAATTGTATTTTTTCGTGTTTAATTTCAGATTATGTTGTCTTAATACCGTGAACACATTACGTAGCCTTTCTTCATGCTCTCGTAAGTTTTTCCCGTATATGACAATGTCATCTAAATAAACAAAATACTCTAGAGTCTAGACCCTGCAGTCCTGTGAGTATGTGATTCATGATTCGTTGAAATGTTGCTGGGGCTCCTGTTAGACCAAACGGCATTCGGTTGAACTCAAAATGTCCCAACCCTGTACTAAATGCTGTTTTTTCTCTATCATCTTCATTTACCAATACTTGGTGGTATCCACTTGCTAGATCCAGCGTGGAAAAATATCTGCTATGTCGTAATTGATCTAAAATTTCATCAATTCGTGGTATGGGAAAAACTTGCTTGATTGTAGCTTCATTTAATTTTCTGAAGTCATAACTAATCTCCACTTTTTCTCGCCATCTTTACCACTTTTCTTTGGGACAAGCAATAGTAGTGAATTCCAAGGTGCGGTGCTTGGTGAAATAATCCCTTCATTTAACAGTTCTCCTACCTGTTTATTAATTTCCATTCTATGGGAATGGGGTAGTCTATACTGTTTTTGGTTTATTGGTGGTTGGCCCACCAAAGTAAGGATATCATGTTTTAATACTGGGGTATATGATAGGCAATCCCCTTCTAATAAAAATATGTCATGAAATGATGCACATATATTTTCCATGGAAGCTTTTTCTTCCTTGCTTATGTGGGGATCTAAATTAATAGCTCCAAATAGCTTATCTAATCTTTCCCTCACGTTTTGTTGCGGAACTTGTATTTATTTTGAATTCATTGTAATTTGAAAATTCCGGTCTGAAATTTCTATCAATGATAAATTCGTCTTCTGACGAGTTTAAAATTGGCACATAAACTATGCCATCTTTCACTTTGCTGAGTACTTCTCCTAAGTAAACTCCTTGTGAAAGTTCTTGTTTGTGTATAACAACTTCTTTTAATGTTGTTTTAACACATAAAGGTACTATTTTTACAGTTCGAGCTTCTATTGCTGTTTCAATACAGAGTACTATGTTAAAGTCATTCATCGGCTTAAGCGTGTATGCTATTATTTTCTGACGTTTTTCATTGAAAAACGTTAATTTTTTATCTATAGCGTTTCTGACAGTTCGGTTCCACAAATTGTCCCTACCTACTATTCCATCAGCTGGAACTCCTTGATCTAGTGACACTATGTGTAACTTTAAACTTAGATCTGGGCTCTGCTTGTGTTTGATAGTGGTTGTACCTAATGTGGTAACCTGTCCGCCAAACGCTCCACTTAAATCTTTTCGATTATTTGTATCTAATTCTGGGAAATGCAACATTGCACTTTCTTTGACCAAACTTGTGTCGGCCCCGGAATCTACCAACAAAATAAGTTTTCCATATCTGGCCTCTTTACAGGGCACTTCTATGAACACGTCATTTTGATTTGCTTGGTAGAAATTCTCGTTATGCCTGCCATACAAGATGTGTCTCCCAGTTTCAGTATCTTTTGCGTTTGATACGCATTCTATGGGTTTTGCGAGGGACGCCTCAACTACAGTATTCTGTGTATGATTTGTTTTCCCCGCATTATATTGCTTTAAGTTATTACTCAAAACTTTAAAATTTTTGCTTCTAGTAGTTAACGTATCACCTGCACTTTGTTGTGGTTGATTTACTGTTACTACTGTACTGTTACTACGTTAAAATTATTTATGATTTCAGATATAGTTAACGTATCAACTGCACTTTCTTGTAGCTGATTTACTGTTACTATTTCATGCTCATGCTCCTAAGTTCGTTTCGATGTTGCCAACAAATTGGCTGCGCTAATGGCTGAGAGCCAACATGTTTTAAGAATTTTATGGTTTGTTACGCCTGGCAAATATCGAGAAAAAAAAGCTCACTCATCATAAGTGTCAAGCACTAAGACATCCCGGCTAGGGCGCGGTTTCCCATTGCCACTTACGGGCGTATGCATAGAACAAAAAAAAAATTTATAAAAGGGGAGCAGAAAAACCCCAGGTCCCTTCCCTTAAACTTTTCCCGATGGCATCACGGCTCCACCTACCCCAGCATCTCCCCCAAATTCACTGCCTAGCAACTCTCCATACTTTTTTGATACGCATTCTATGGGTTTTGCGAGGGACGCCTCAACTACAGTATTCTGTGTATGATTTGTTTTCCCCGCATTATATTGCTTTAAGTTATTACTCAAAACTTTAAAATTTTTGCTTCTAGTAGTTAACGTATCACCTGCACTTTGTTGTGGTTGATTTACTGTTACTACTGTACTGTTACTACGTTAAAATTATTTATGATTTCAGATATAGTTAACGTATCAACTGCACTTTCTTGTAGCTGATTTACTGTTACTATTTCATCTAAAATATTTTCTGAAACTTTATTTGTTTCATAATTAGTAGATAACGTACCAACTGCACTTTGTTGTGGCTGGTTTACTGTTACTACTTTATTAAAATTATTTGTAATTTCAGATGTAGTTAACGTATCAACTGCACTTTCTTGCAGCTGATTTACTGTTACTATTTCATCTAAAATATTTTCTGAAACTTTATTTTTTCCATCATTAGTAGATAACGTACCAACTGCACTTTGTTGTGGTTGCTTTACTTTACTAAGTTTTTTGGGTCCCAAGACTATTGGCCGGTCTTGGTCCCCCCTTAGTTTCCCTGAGCCTTTTCAAATTTCTTTTTGACAAAACAATTTTCTATTGCATGCCCAGTTCTATCACACCAACTACATTTACTGGAGGACTGTTGTCCCCCTTGATGGCGTTGAGAAATTGAATTATTATTTTTTACGTTTTTCCCTATATCCGTTGTGTTTTGTGAACATTTTATGTTGGTCATGTGTCCATATTCTAAACACTTGTCACAGAAAGATGTGTTTTTCCTAACATAACTGCCCTCTCTTGTGTGACCCTTTTTATTACAATATGAGCACTTAATTGGCAGCTTCCTGGCGAAATATTTATTTGTACCCTCTTGCTCTCTCAGTGGAAATATTTCTTTTTCTAAAGAATGTTTCGTAATACTTGATTTCACTGGGAGTGCTTCTTCATTGCCAGACTGCACGACGTTAACTCCAGATAATAATCCTAAATCTCCTTGTATGACATCTTCCATTTTGATTGTTTCCTGTAACAATTTATCCAAGCTGTTTGTGTCCTCCCTTAACATCAATATCTTAAGCATTTTATTACGTAATCCTAACTTAAAAGCTGTAATCACTGACTTATTCAATTCTTCTCTGAATATTACATCAGATAAATCTTTATAAGTTAATTTTATTATTTCTAAGGCTTCGTTTCTTAGCGTATTTATTCGTCTCGCGAATGTACGCAGTTCTTCTTCAGGAAGTTGGCGGGCGTTTCTTATTTGTTCTTGAATTAAATCAATAGATTTGGCTTTGATGTATGTTATTTTTAACAATTTATGTAGCTCTTCTAATGACTTTAGCTCATGAGATCTGATTAACTCAAATGCATCACCATGCAAATGAAGCCTAACGCTTGCTATGAGTTCAGGTTCTTCTTCAGCTTTAATAACTTTCCGCACTGCCTCACATCCTTCTATGAACCTATATAGATCCGATTTCAACGTTGGTGAACTAGCCCCTGAAAAATAGGGTACTATATTTTTCACTAACTTCGAGATTTCTAGGAAACCCATTATAGAAATAAATAAAACTTAATTAGTTTTCCGTTATGCTTAAGATTTCCGTTATATGTAAATCTACACAATTCTAACAATTTTCGTGGGCATATTTGTTAAACTCTAAGTCGTTCATTACCTCATATAAAACACACAAAAAGCTAAGTCAGCAACTTCAAACGGTTGTTAACTCCAACAAAAAGCAAGCGTTTAATGTTACGTGCTTTTTATTTGTTTCTTTTTGCTGTACACATGCTCAAGGTTTCAAATTTTCATAAGTGAATGAACGACCTACTGTCTTAATAAATTTTTGCCTACAAATCTGTATACAGAAGTTTTGTGAGTTCACGCGACGTATCCCAACTTTGCTTAGAAAATTAAAATTTTGTGTATATATCACTCATTAATTAGTCGTACGAAATGCAAATTGTTAAACTTTATTTACTCCTTATTTGGAATAATTTATACTTAATGACACCCGTGTTCTGCAGAACACGAATCTTTGGAATATTTGAAAGTATTCCTCAGAACCAACAATAAAATTCTGCAAGGTTATATACGATTTATGAAGAAAGGAAAGATTATTTATAAAAACGCGAGTCTATGTTGAATAACTGATCCTTAAGATACAAAATCTTCTTAGGAACCCAATATATATTCAACATGACTTTTCTCTTTACGATCGAACCAAACGTTTTCCCGCGAAAATAACGTTTAAGATTTACAAAATTTAAATTCTTACAAAATGCTAACTGTTATCAAAAATGTTGCTCAAAATTTCAAATTTAAAAATAAAAAAAAAATTTTATCGTTTCCAAATTACTTTTTACAAATTCTATCTTAAAAATTCTATTGTTAACTGAAACCTTAAAAAATTCTTTCAGAATTTGAACTT
Organism: Meiosimyza platycephala; assembly: GCA_963662105.1. Lineage (NCBI taxonomy): Eukaryota > Metazoa > Arthropoda > Insecta > Diptera > Lauxaniidae > Meiosimyza > Meiosimyza platycephala. The sequence continues at coordinate 46,843,026 of OY759210.1, forward strand.
TCCAATAAAGTATTCAACAATTGAATTGTCAAAAGTATTTAAAGTACTATCAAAAAAAAATTTTGTTCAACAATTTTATCAAAATAAAAAAAAAATTTTCCAATTCAATTAGAAGAGAGAAAAAAAAAGTTTATTATTTTGTGAACTTCCAATAAGTTCACAAAATTATTTCAATGAAACCTACTTCCCTACTATATGATGCAGAACATGGACTATGAGGATCGCTCATAGCTCATGCTCCTAAGTTCGTTTCGATGTTGCCAACAAATTGGCTGCGCTAATGGCTGAGAGCCAACATGTTTTAAGAATTTTATGGTTTGTTACGCCTGGCAAATATCGAGAAAAAAAAGCTCACTCATCATAAGTGTCAAGCACTAAGACATCCCGGCTAGGGCGCGGTTTCCCATTGCCACTTACGGGCGTATGCATAGAACAAAAAAAAAATTTATAAAAGGGGAGCAGAAAAACCCCAGGTCCCTTCCCTTAAACTTTTCCCGATGGCATCACGGCTCCACCTACCCCAGCATCTCCCCCAAATTCACTGCCTAGCAACTCTCCATACTTTTTTTAAATTAAAATGAAAGTTTAATTCAAACAAAATTTTAATTTTAAACTTCAATAATTTACATATCTTATTTTTCCTAATCCTAATAGAATAAAAATATGTTTTATGAAGAATAATTATAGGAATATGTATAAGAAAAATTATTTTATCAAATAACTAAACTATACTTAAATGCATTTACTGTTTTTTTATTTATTTTATAAATAACTCAATCACAAATTTAAGTGATTGAATTACTTAATTTTCTTTTTACACAGTAGCTATACAAGTGAGAAAATTTTAACAATTCTAATCCTAAGGGAATTCAACTTTGTAATTAATATATTGGGTGACACTTATTCATATTCTTTTTTTTTACAAAAAAAATTTAAGTTCATAGGGAACACAACAAAATTTAATATAATGGTTTTTAATTATAATGAAATAATATACATAACTAAAATTAACTTAGCTGGTGTTGTTGTCGACGACTCTGGTGGCTGTTGATGACGTAGCTGTTGGTATATGTATGTATATTTGTTGTTGCTTTCATTTTGGTGGTGTCAGTTGTTGGTATTTTTGTTATTAATGTTGAATTTGTCCTAAATGATGTTCTGTCTTGTGTTTTATAATAAAATTATTTTAATATTTTTATTTTTGTTCGTGTGGACATTGTTTTTGTTTAGGGTGTATTTAAATTATTTGCGTTTCACTGGGGGGTTTTGTGAGCTCTGCTTGAGACTTCAATGTTGCTTTTTATTAATGTTTTTACATTTAAGCTTTGCAGCATTTGCCTTCTTTTTATTTTGACTGCAATGACACTCACACAATTTGCAAATCAATTTGCTAAAGTTATTATTTTCCGACGCGAAAAAAGTTTAATAATTTGGAAGGTTCAAGGTACTTATGCAACGAGCAGCGGCGGATTAGCGATTACGACAATTGTTTGATTTTTTCAAAATATGCAAAATAAAATGTTTGCATTTGTTTATTTTAATTTTTATATCTTACACACGCGCTCACTTGAATACATTTTATTTCCGATTGCTGTTGTTGTTGATTGCTATGATAATTGTTTTTTTTTTTTATTAAAATATTGTTCTCTTTTTCTTTATTAATCAATTGCAGTTACTTAAAAAAAAATCTTTATTTAAAATCTTCAGTTAGAAAAAAAAGGTAAACTTCACTGAAGTATTTTTATTTAGAATCGCCACACACGACTAACCGCGTTCAAATTTTTCAGCAGCTTTTGCGACTTTTCGCGTTTAAATTTTTCGGCAACTGACGCCTGTACGCCAAAACCACACAGAAACTCGCTTCTTTTTTCGCATCGCATGATGTCGCTTGTCAATCGTCCGTCTGTTACCATCCTACACATACACATATACATACGTACAAAAAAAATGAACGGCAGCCTTGGCCCATTAGTGGCAACATTAGCCTTTTTGACCTGTCTGACATTTCTTTTATCTGACAGGCGTGGTACATATAGTTTTTTTTTTGTTAAAATATACTTATGGATACAGGGTGGTAACATTTGTTTATCTTTACGTTAATTTTAGTGGGAATAATAATAATAATGTAAGAAAATTAAAGTCAAAACCCTTTTGAAACTTTTTTCCTTCAACAGGAGATCAAGGTGTTAATAGAGACGCCGTAATGTGCGTTTCTATTGGACAAAAGTCAAAAGAGGTGTCAAATAGCAATTGGGCGATTTTATCGGCTGATTTTAAAACATTTTCATATCTCAATTGAAGGTTCTAATGTAGCCGACAGGTGGCTGAAATTAAAATTTGAGATTTACACTTCAACTGAGGTATGTTGCCGTATCTTTTAACGAATTGCAATCGCATTAACAAATTCTTAACGTACTTCTAACGTCTTGAAAAAGGAAATCCGTAACAAACCTGCTTTGTTATAAGACTTTTAGTTGACAGAACAAACAGGAAATGAATTTCAAGACAAAATTATTATCCCAAACTGTTTGTAAAAAAAAATTTTTTTGAAAAGAAAAAAAGAGCTGTGTATCAGATTGAAAATTTAGAATTACCCGTGTGGCACGACCCACGCAAAGCCGGGCAAAATCAAATATAAATGACTTAAAGCGTTAGGGTTGAATTTTATCCGCGTGAAATGTTCCAATAAAATTTCCATTTAAATCCTCCAGTTCATACAGCGCACTTCCAATTTTCCTCCTAATTCGGCACTTCAAAAATTTTATGTTGAATTTAGAACTAATGCCTTTTGCAAAATTGCTCTGGTTAATATTTTCTCTAAAAACCTCCTGGCCTACGCGATAATTGACAGGTTTAGATCGAGTGTTATATGTTTTGGTTGCTTTTTCGTGAGCAACTGCCAAGTTTTTGCAAATTTTTTCTCGCACTCGATTAAGGCGATCAGAATTATGTTCGATTTCGATATCACCGGTTTTTAAACAATTGAGCTTTTCGAGCATTTCATAAGATGAAGCATGCTGGCACATATTTTGTCCAAAAACAGCAAAGTAGGGAGAACTCTTTATCGCTGAATGGTAGTCGCTGCGCAAAATCGAGAGAATTTGGGGTATATATCGATCCCAGCTACAATGATCAATATGACTTTCCAGAAAAATTCAAGAGCAATAAAAAGAGAAGTGTTTTTGGTGGTTTTATTCATGGGATAAGGACCCAAAAAGTCACAATAAAGTCGCTGGAAAGAACAGTCCGTTACAAAAGATTGACCCATAGGTGGTCGTAAAATTTTATTTGTTGGTTTGGCACATTTGCAAATGTCACAGTTTTCGACGTAAGTGTTTATGTCTTTTACCATGGAAAGCCAAAAGTATTTTTGACGGACCCTCGCAAGTGTTTTGACATAGCCGCCATGACTACCAGAAATTGAGTTGTGAGCAAACTTTATAGCTTCTGCAGCCAAACTTTTAGGCAACCATAATCTCCACAAATCATTTTCTTCGTTTTCAATTCCTCGCCTGAATTTGACACGCTTGTATACAAGATTTTCATTTAAATTGATGCACAAGTCTGGCAAAGAGGATTGATTTTCAGTGATTGTTTTGCGTAAGTTTTGGTATTCAGTAGAATTGAATTCGGGTGAAGAAAGGTCGATATCTGACGTAAGTTTTGGTGTAGAAATTTCGTCTACATCGAAGCGAGACAAAGCGTCTGGAACTACGTTTAGAGAACCTTTGCGGTGCTCAATTTTAAAGTCGAAGCACTGCAATGCCAAACTCCAGCGCGCCAGTCGATTGTTTAAATCCTTCTGAGTCATAAGCCACTTAAGGCTCGAATGGTCAGTTATGACTCGAAAAGGTAATCCCTCAATGTAGGGGCGAAATTTTTTTATACACACCACTGCGGCCAAGCATTCCAGCTCTGTAACTGTGTAGTTACGTTGAGCTTTATTAAGCTTTTGAGACACGAAAGCAATGGGGTGTTCCTTGCCGTCATCATCAAGCTGGAAGAGAAGACCGCCTACACCAATACGAGACGCGTCACACTGAATGGAAAATTCACGAGAAAAATCTGGTTGAGCCAGCACAGGGGCTGAAGAAAGTGCAACTTTAATTTTTTTAAAGGACTCAATTGCATCGTTCGTCAACTGAAAACGACCTGGATTCTTTTTGAGACAATCTGTCAATGGGACAGCTAAATTTGAAAAATTAGCTATGAAGGATCGGTACCAACTGGCCATGCCAATAAAGCGTCTTAGTTGACGAGGGGATTTCGGCTCAGGGAACTCTCCGATGGCTTTTACCTTTTCAGGGTCCACCTTCAAGCATCCATGACCTATGCGGTAACCTAGGTACTTGATTTCCCTTTGGCAAAATTTGCTTTTGGCCACATTTATGGTCAGCTTAGCGCTCCTCAAACATTTGGCGACTTCACGCAACAACTTCATGTGAGTGTCAAAATCTGAACTGCAAACCAACAAATCAACTTCTTGGTAAGCTTCTTCTTGCCTTGGAGGTGACAGAGGAAAATGTCGCGATTTGACTGGCACAGCATCTCCAGTGTCTATATGGTGCTCGAGTAAATCTGTACAACCCAGACCGAGGTTTTCGAAAGAAGGAAACTGCAAAATAACTTTTTCAAGCTCAAGTTGTTCTTCTAGCGAAAGGATATGGAAATCAGGTGTTTCTGATGAGTCTTCACTGATACTAAGTGAATTTACTTGAGGAAAAATTTCTGGAGCTATAGCAAATGCTTGCCAAAAATCTACTCCAAAATACACCTCTTGGCAGAGTGATGGTGCAATATAAAAATTAATGTTTCTTGTTACATTTTTGAAAGTAACAGCAAGGTCACAATAACCAATAACATTTTGCTTTTTACCATCAGCCGTAGATAGGAACGTTTTCAGAGGCTTTATAAAAATTTTGTGATTTTCCAAAAATGTCAGGCAATTTTTGTCCAAAACAGAAACACTGGCTCCTGAGTCCAGCAAGCCAACTAAATATTCATCAAAGATTTTCACTTTGGCAAAAGGACGATCATCGCCGTTAACAGCAAGTTTGGATTTTATTATTTTTTTTTTAACTTTTGCGTTTTTTGTATCTTAGTCTGCACTTTTTTAGTTTTCTCAACTTTTTGTTGGAGCAGAGCTCATTTTTAAAAATTCGATTTTTAGCTACTTCGTAGCGAATTTCACGATCTTGGAAATTTGAGATATCGGAGTTTGTTTCACACACAAAGTCACGGCAGAAAGGTTTCAAAATTTTAATTTTTTCAATATTTGGTGGAGATAAATTTGCAAAATTTGGTAAGTTTGAGTTTAATTTGAACTCGGGGTCGGTCGGGAAGAACGTGTGTCCCCGGTGGCCACCACGCTCTGTCTGTGGTTTCCCTGGTGGTTATTTGAACATTTTGGAGTTAATACTCCTTTTTGTCCACATTTGAAGCAGAAAATAGTGGTTATTGCCTCAGGATAATAAATATAGGAGTGTCCGAGCTGCAAACAATTCCAACATTGTATTTTGGAATAATCGGGTTTAGAAAAGCGGCGAGAAACTTGCAACGCTTCCACTTGTGGGTCAAATTCAAAATTGCCGTTTTCATCATTCGAAACAATGTCAATTTCATGTACCTGCCTTTGCGGGTTAGAAAAGATGGTTGGTTTTTAGTTTCCGAGAGCACCTGTTCAGACCTTCGGGCCTCACGAAATCCTTCCAGACTCGTCGAGTTGCTATTAAACAGCATATATTTCAGATTGGCGTTGAGATTCTTTTTTATTATTTTGATCAACACACTATCTGTCATAGGCCGACTCATCCGAAAGTTTATCGAAACCATATCGTCATAAAAATCATCGAAATATTCTTTAAGGTGTTGCTTCCTTAACGATATTTCATGAATGATTTCGTGATCGTTTTCGGACTTGCCAAATTGTTTTTCAATGGCAGTGCAAAGTTGTGGATAGTTAGCAGTAGGATTTTGCCTGCTAAATTGCCAAAACCACTTCTCAGCTTTCCCCGTTAAAAGAACATGAAAGTTTAAGAACAAATGATCAAGGGAGCATCTCGTCCTTTCACAGAGTGTTTCGGCTTTGAAAATTAAATCGGCGACGTTGCCAGATCCATCGTAGGAAATTTTCCAGTCCTGCAATCTTGGAAAATTTTCAGCCCTAGGGGTATAAGCCGGTTGTGGACGTAGTTGAGGATCGCCTCTGGAAAATTGTGGGGCTTGAGCTGACATCCTATTATTTAGGCTATCAACGTTGGATTTCATATCCTGTAGATAGATCCCTTTTCATTTCCTGTAGATCCCTTTTCCTGGCTGGTAAGGATTGCCTGACTCAGAAGTCTGACGAGAGAGTCCATCGCAGCGGCACTTGCGCTTGTGGTTGCTTCTTGATTGTCGTGAGTTAGAGCATTTTCAGGGGAAGCCTCGGGCTCTGAATCGGCCATATCAAAATTTGGGTTTTGAGGGTTTAGCTCAGAAGGCGTTGTATTTAAAAATTGTAAATTTGAAATATCGAGTAGATTTTGTTTTGACCCGTCAGAGTCAACTCTCAAGTGTTCTGGTTGACCTACCGAAGGATCAGGCTGGACTGTCGAGGATTCTGGTTGATCTACCAAAGAAAATTCTACAATGGCAGGATCTTGGAGCGCACGCTCAATACTGACTATGGAAGCAGTCGAAAACCTAGCTGGTGAATGCACCATTCGAGGGTTTCTGGAAGTAACAAATGACCGGTTAGAACTCGACGTACTTGCGTCGTTACTAGTGGGTCTACCTCTACCTCTAATTGGGGTTCTTTTGGTGTTAGTTCCTCGAGTAGATCGGGTATTATGCATACTATTTATAAGGTATAAATATAGTGCCACTCTAGGAACCGAACAACCGGAAGAAAAATATTAAAAAAATAAAAAATTTTGTTGTAATTATAACTAATTTCAAGTTCTTTTTATAAGGAGGGCAAAAGTAAGCATTCGAAGTATTGAATAAACTAATTGAACTTCAAAATAAATGTGAGGTAATAAAAAAAATAAATCCGAATTTAAAACCTTGTCAGGCCAAATACCATATACAAGTCACCACAAACAAATAAAAGTAAGCGCTGAAAAATAATGATTTAAATGGAAAAAAATTAAATAATATTAAAAATGAGAAAATATATATAAAAAAAAATATAAAAGAAAATATTTTAAAGTTGGAGGAAAAAAAGTAAATTGTAAATAATCGCAAAGTAAAATCGTTAGGATTCCAAAAAAAAAACTTTAGACAAAAATATGACTTGCTAATCAGGGGAAATGCCAGCGCGAATAAACCGCTATGCCAAAAAGAAAGGACCCGTAAATAGAAAATCCGCTACTCCCGTCGCGAAACTGAAAACGACCTGGATTCTTTTTGAGACAATCTGTCAATGGGACAGCTAAATTTGAAAAATTAGCTATGAAGGATCGGTACCAACTGGCCATGCCAATAAAGCGTCTTAGTTGACGAGGGGATTTCGGCTCAGGGAACTCTCCGATGGCTTTTACCTTTTCAGGGTCCACCTTCAAGCATCCATGACCTATGCGGTAACCTAGGTACTTGATTTCCCTTTGGCAAAATTTGCTTTTGGCCACATTTATGGTCAGCTTAGCGCTCCTCAAACATTTGGCGACTTCACGCAACAACTTCATGTGAGTGTCAAAATCTGAACTGCAAACCAACAAATCAACTTCTTGGTAAGCTTCTTCTTGCCTTGGAGGTGACAGAGGAAAATGTCGCGATTTGACTGGCACAGCATCTCCAGTGTCTATATGGTGCTCGAGTAAATCTGTACAACCCAGACCGAGGTTTTCGAAAGAAGGAAACTGCAAAATAACTTTTTCAAGCTCAAGTTGTTCTTCTAGCGAAAGGATATGGAAATCAGGTGTTTCTGATGAGTCTTCACTGATACTAAGTGAATTTACTTGAGGAAAAATTTCTGGAGCTATAGCAAATGCTTGCCAAAAATCTACTCCAAAATACACCTCTTGGCAGAGTGATGGTGCAATATAAAAATTAATGTTTCTTGTTACATTTTTGAAAGTAACAGCAAGGTCACAATAACCAATAACATTTTGCTTTTTACCATCAGCCGTAGATAGGAACGTTTTCAGAGGCTTTATAAAAATTTTGTGATTTTCCAAAAATGTCAGGCAATTTTTGTCCAAAACAGAAACACTGGCTCCTGAGTCCAGCAAGCCAACTAAATATTCATCAAAGATTTTCACTTTGGCAAAAGGACGATCATCGCCGTTAACAGCAAGTTTGGATTTTATTATTTTTTTTTTAACTTTTGCGTTTTTTGTATCTTAGTCTGCACTTTTTTAGTTTTCTCAACTTTTTGTTGGAGCAGAGCTCATTTTTAAAAATTCGATTTTTAGCTACTTCGTAGCGAATTTCACGATCTTGGAAATTTGAGATATCGGAGTTTGTTTCACACACAAAGTCACGGCAGAAAGGTTTCAAAATTTTAATTTTTTCAATATTTGGTGGAGATAAATTTGCAAAATTTGGTAAGTTTGAGTTTAATTTGAACTCGGGGTCGGTCGGGAAGAACGTGTGTCCCCGGTGGCCACCACGCTCTGTCTGTGGTTTCCCTGGTGGTTATTTGAACATTTTGGAGTTAATACTCCTTTTTGTCCACATTTGAAGCAGAAAATAGTGGTTATTGCCTCAGGATAATAAATATAGGAGTGTCCGAGCTGCAAACAATTCCAACATTGTATTTTGGAATAATCGGGTTTAGAAAAGCGGCGAGAAACTTGCAACGCTTCCACTTGTGGGTCAAATTCAAAATTGCCGTTTTCATCATTCGAAACAATGTCAATTTCATGTACCTGCCTTTGCGGGTTAGAAAAGATGGTTGGTTTTTAGTTTCCGAGAGCACCTGTTCAGACCTTCGGGCCTCACGAAATCCTTCCAGACTCGTCGAGTTGCTATTAAACAGCATATATTTCAGATTGGCGTTGAGATTCTTTTTTATTATTTTGATCAACACACTATCTGTCATAGGCCGACTCATCCGAAAGTTTATCGAAACCATATCGTCATAAAAATCATCGAAATATTCTTTAAGGTGTTGCTTCCTTAACGATATTTCATGAATGATTTCGTGATCGTTTTCGGACTTGCCAAATTGTTTTTCAATGGCAGTGCAAAGTTGTGGATAGTTAGCAGTAGGATTTTGCCTGCTAAATTGCCAAAACCACTTCTCAGCTTTCCCCGTTAAAAGAACATGAAAGTTTAAGAACAAATGATCAAGGGAGCATCTCGTCCTTTCACAGAGTGTTTCGGCTTTGAAAATTAAATCGGCGACGTTGCCAGATCCATCGTAGGAAATTTTCCAGTCCTGCAATCTTGGAAAATTTTCAGCCCTAGGGGTATAAGCCGGTTGTGGACGTAGTTGAGGATCGCCTCTGGAAAATTGTGGGGCTTGAGCTGACATCCTATTATTTAGGCTATCAACGTTGGATTTCATATCCTGTAGATAGATCCCTTTTCATTTCCTGTAGATCCCTTTTCCTGGCTGGTAAGGATTGCCTGACTCAGAAGTCTGACGAGAGAGTCCATCGCAGCGGCACTTGCGCTTGTGGTTGCTTCTTGATTGTCGTGAGTTAGAGCATTTTCAGGGGAAGCCTCGGGCTCTGAATCGGCCATATCAAAATTTGGGTTTTGAGGGTTTAGCTCAGAAGGCGTTGTATTTAAAAATTGTAAATTTGAAATATCGAGTAGATTTTGTTTTGACCCGTCAGAGTCAACTCTCAAGTGTTCTGGTTGACCTACCGAAGGATCAGGCTGGACTGTCGAGGATTCTGGTTGATCTACCAAAGAAAATTCTACAATGGCAGGATCTTGGAGCGCACGCTCAATACTGACTATGGAAGCAGTCGAAAACCTAGCTGGTGAATGCACCATTCGAGGGTTTCTGGAAGTAACAAATGACCGGTTAGAACTCGACGTACTTGCGTCGTTACTAGTGGGTCTACCTCTACCTCTAATTGGGGTTCTTTTGGTGTTAGTTCCTCGAGTAGATCGGGTATTATGCATACTATTTATAAGGTATAAATATAGTGCCACTCTAGGAACCGAACAACCGGAAGAAAAATATTAAAAAAATAAAAAATTTTGTTGTAATTATAACTAATTTCAAGTTCTTTTTATAAGGAGGGCAAAAGTAAGCATTCGAAGTATTGAATAAACTAATTGAACTTCAAAATAAATGTGAGGTAATAAAAAAAATAAATCCGAATTTAAAACCTTGTCAGGCCAAATACCATATACAAGTCACCACAAACAAATAAAAGTAAGCGCTGAAAAATAATGATTTAAATGGAAAAAAATTAAATAATATTAAAAATGAGAAAATATATATAAAAAAAAATATAAAAGAAAATATTTTAAAGTTGGAGGAAAAAAAGTAAATTGTAAATAATCGCAAAGTAAAATCGTTAGGATTCCAAAAAAAAAACTTTAGACAAAAATATGACTTGCTAATCAGGGGAAATGCCAGCGCGAATAAACCGCTATGCCAAAAAGAAAGGACCCGTAAATAGAAAATCCGCTACTCCCGTCGCGCGCCCACCCCACACCAATATGGGCCAGCTCAGGCATCACGTCCTGATGCTACCAGGCCTTACCCATACCAATGAAGGGGGAGCACAGGCAATCAAAAATAAGTTTTTTTTTTTTTTTTTCAAAGAAAAAAGTGGTTCACCGACCGTTATGGTAGGATCACCCATGTTGGACATGTTGCCCCCCCCAACACGAGCCGAGCCTCGCACCGCATCCAGCACCGGTTTTAAACGGGTCCAGAAACTGGGACTGATGCGAGACCCTGCCCGCGCTAGAAACGCGATCCAACATGGGATGACCGCAGCCATAAGGGTCGGTGTGAAGTTTCAGCCGCCTACTGTGGGTACAGACGCTGACCAGGAAGCCGCCCAATGTGGGAACAGACGCTTCTTTAAAAGAAAGTTTAATTCAAACAAAATTTTAATTTTAAACTTCAATAATTTACATATCTTATTTTTCCTATTCCTAATAGAATAAAAATATGTTTTATGAAGAATAATTATAGGAATATGTATAAGAAAAATTATTTTATCAAATAGCTAAACTATACTTAAATGCATTTACTGTTTTTTTTTATTTTATAAATAACTCAATCACAAATTTAAGTGATTGAATTACTTAATTTTCTTTTTACACAGTAGCTATACAAGTGAGAAAATTTTAACAATTCTAATCCTAAGGGAATTCAACTTTGTAATTAATATATTGGGTGACACTTATTCATATTCTTTTTTTTTACAAAAAAAATTTAAGTTCATAGGGAACACAACAAAATTTAATATAATGGTTTTTAATTATAATGAAATAATATACATAACTAAAATTAAGTTAGCTGGTGTTGTTGTCGACGACTCTGGTGGCTGTTGATGACGTAGCTGTTGGTATATGTATGTATATTTGTTGTTGCTTTCATTTTGGTGGTGTCAGTTGTTGGTATTTTTGTTATTAATGTTGAATTTGTCCTAAATGATGTTCTGTCTTGTGTTTTATAATAAAATTATTTTAATATTTTTATTTTTGTTCGTGTGGACATTGTTTTTTGTTTAGGGTGTATTTAAATTATTTGCGTTTCACTGGGGGGTTTTGTGAGCTCTGCTTGAGACTTCAATGTTGCTTTTTATTAATGTTTTTACATTTAAGCTTTGCAGCATTTGCCTTCTTTTTATTTTGACTGCAATGACACTCACACAATTTGCAAATCAATTTGCTAAAGTTATTATTTTCCGACGCGAAAAAAGTTTAATAATTTGGAAGGTTCAAGGTACTTATGCAACGAGCAGCGGCGGATTAGCGATTACGACAATTATTTGATTTTTTCAAAATATGCAAAATAAAATGTTTGCATTTGTTTATTTTAATTTTTATATCTTACACACGCGCTAACTTGAATACATTTTATTTTCGATTGCTGTTGTTGTTGATTGCTTTGATAATTGTTTTTTTTTTTTTTATTAAAACATTGTTCTCTTTTTTTTTATTAATCAAGTGCAGTTACTTAAAAAAAATCTTTATTTAAAATCTTCAGTTAGAAAAAAAAGGTAAACTTCACTGAAGTATTTTTATTTAGAATCCCCGCACACGACTAACCGCGTTCAAATTTTTCAGCAGCTTTTGCGACTTTTCGCGTTTAAATTTTTCGGCCACTGACGCCTGTACGCCAAAACCACACAGCAACTCGCTTCTTTTTTCGCATCGCGTGATGTCACTTTTCAACCGTCCGTCTGTTACCATCCTACACATACACACATACATACGTACAAAAAAAGTGAACGGCAGCCTTGGCCCATTAGTGCCAACAATAGCCTTTTTGACCTGTCTGACATTTTTTTTATCTGACAGGCGTGGTACATATAGTTTTTTTTTGTTAAAATATACTTATGGATACAGGGTGGTAACATTTGTTTATCTTTACGTTAATTTTAGTGGGAATAATACTAATAATGTAAGAAAATCAAAATCAAAACCCTTTTGAAACTTTTCTCCTTCAACAGGAGATCAAGGTGTTAATAGAGACGCCGTAATGTGCGTTTCTATTGGACAAAAGTCAAAAGAGGTGTCAAATAGCAATTGGGCGATTTTATCGGCTGATTTTAAAACATTTTCATATCTCAATTGAAGGTTCTAATGTAGCCGACAGGTGGCTGAAATTAAAATTTGACATTTGCACTTCAACTGAGGTATGTTGCCGTATCTTTTAACGAATTGCAATCGCAATCTAACGTCTTGAAAAAGGAAATCCGTAACAGGTTAGTTATATGTTGCAATGATACTCACCAATTTTATTTCCAACGCTGTCGTACAATTCCTTGATGTTGAAATTAATGTCTAATCCTCTAGACTCCTTTTGTGATTCGGTAAACCGGTTGCGCCAATGTTGTACTGCTGCGTAGAAGTGCGAATCCTACCGGCTGTTGTACTGTTGTACTAGTATTCTTCCCGTCCTGGGAAAACACTTAGTAATCTTTTGAAAGCTGTATCTGAAAAACAAAGTAAATTTGGGATTACTAATATAAGAATACTCACCTTCTAAACTCGTAGCTATTCCTTTTAAAATAAGTGACACCAAACTTCATGTAGTCTTTAATTCAGAACTAACTCTGTTTTCAATCTTTAATTTCATTTTACTTAATACCTATGATAGAGATAACTACAATAACAAATTACATGCTTAAATAATTACATTAAATACAATAACAAAAACTTATTCTACTTTACCAAATCTTGGCCCACAAATAGTTGGCCTACAAAATTTTGGCCTACAAATATTTATTTGACTTATGCAAAAATTGCATAAGTCTTATTTAACTCACCAAAGTAGTGAGGTCGACATATTTCCGGGTTTCACACCTGGCTTTTGCTTGCTGTTTTGTTGTTGCATTTAAGTGCTTGGCGTTCTCATTCTTGTTAATTCTTAACAAGCAGAACTTGCACATAGCAACTTAAATTTATCAACAAAACAACAAATACCCAAAAGTGTGCTCCAATTATTATTGGATGATGTTAAGCATCATCCCAAAAATATGCCATAATATGTTATTTGTTTAAATAACATATCATGTGTGGTAAAAACACTGCTGTTTCTATTAACATTATGCAGGTCTAAAATCTGTTACTTATGCTTCTGCTGCTGCTAGTGGTTCTGATGCTGCCTTGCTGTCCTCTGCCAATGTTAATAATGTTGGTGAAATTGTTGGAATTGCCGCCTTTGCCGTTAATAACCCCTCAGTCGAAACAAGAGTCATTTTTGATGACTCCGTCGGAAAACCAGAAATGTCTAATGCGGAGTGGACTAAACTTCAGAAGAAAAAACTTATACGGTCTGTTGTGGTTGGAAACAATGAACATAAAAATACTGTTACTGAGAAAAATATTGTTGGCTATGTGGAAAAATACACAAGAGTTAATAGCTGTCATCTTACGTGCTATAAATTGGTAAAAAAGATGCCTCTAACGATAATTTTAAATTTATTAATTTCAAGCTCGGGTTTTCACCTGAATTTTATAAGCTGCTATTTTCACCAAATTTATGGCAACGTAATATTAAGGTGCGCCCTTTTCACTCTCTTCCAAGGCATGGTGAAACGCCACACCAGAATTAAGGCCTAAGCTTAACTGCCTTGCTAATAGTAGTGTTAATGCTTTAAAATTTTACTATCAGAATCTTTCTGGTATGCGCACTAAATTGTCTACAGTTAGTCATTTTATTATTTTATGATGATGAAATCGCGGACACTTCGAAGTTCCAAATCTATCCTAAAGATAGGAGTGTTTTAAAAACAAAGGTGGCGGTGTGCTTATTATCATAAGAAGGGATCTATGCTCGTCAAGATGCAGTATTGATGATTTGAATGGCTTACTTGATCAAGTGTGTGTTGCCATTCATCATCCCCTTGGAAATATTTTTGTTTGCTCGTCATATATTCCACCAAATAGTTCTTCCGAACTTTATGGGAAACATGTTGATAACATTGTTATTTTATCATCTTCTGTGGAAAGTAAAGATTTTCTTTGCGTCGTTGGAGACTTTAACTTCAGTAATTTAACTTGGGTTGCTTCTGATGATGATATTGGACTTATTTATTTATTTATTTATTTGTATTTGGTCTACGAATTAATCATACAGACTATATAATTTAAACTAATTAAAAGTATAAATTAATTTAATCTAAATAAATAAGAACTTACATTAAAGTTCACTAAATGGGGAAAGCTATTACATTAACGAATACATCTTGCAGTAGGTTCATTTAATGCATAATTTGTTCTATGAATTCGATCTTCAAACATACGGTTAATTCTTAAGTTTCTATTAGGAGCATATAAGGTGAATAAATTCGATATTTCTTGACTTTTAATTTTACCAGATAAGATATTATGAACAAATAGCAAAGAACTATAAGTGCGTCTATCTTCTAATGACTGTAATCCGAGAAGCTTACGCCTTGCAACATATGATGGTATTCCATCCGGCCATTATAGTTTATATAACGCAAATTTACTAAAACGCCTTTGAATTATTTCAATTCGATTAGAATGTTCAGCATAAAATGGTTCCCAAATAATTCAGCAATACTCTAAAATGATACGGATGAATAAAATGTAGAGAGCTCTAACTGTCATCGGGTCTACGAAATTAAAAGAATTCCTTTTTATAAAACCAATCATAGCATAAGACTTTGAAACAACATAGTCATAATGATGTTTGAAATTAAAATTTGCGTCAAAAATCACTCCCAGGTCCTTATTTTCTTGTTTACGGACTAATATAATATTATCCATGGAATAGTCGAAAATAATGGGATGAACGCATTTAGTAATTGAGCATTCAGGTTATCGGAGACTTTAATAAATAATTTAACATCATCCGCAAACAACAAACACTTGGAATATTTAAAAATTTTTGGTAAGTCATTTATAAAAATTAGAAACAATAACGGACCACAGTGTGTTCCTTGCAGAATGCCAGACGTCGCGTCAATTGCAATTTCGGAAATAGTAGAGTCAATTTCGACGAATAATTTCCGATTGGTTAAATAACTCTCAAAAAATTTCAAAAGCAAATCAGACAAACCGAAATTCTTTAACTTGCGTAATAATATCGAATGATTTACTTTATCGAATGCTTTCGAAAAATCGGTGTAAATTACATCTAACTGACTGTGATCTACCATAGCCCCCACAATGTACACGGAAAAAACGAAACTCGAAATTATTGTAAATATTAATCAAAATTTAAGAAAAATTAGTAGGTAATTTAGTAATTTAGAAACGGTTCGAGTGTCTATTAAAAATTACTAAGTGTAATATAAAAATTGCACCAAGCAGGCATTAATTTTTCGAATGCAAGTTTTTAATTTTTGCAAAGTAGATATTAAAATTTCTGCAATAAATTATTATATTTTAAAAGGACTGTACTATTTTTTAAAAAGTACATTATAAAGTTGTTATGAACATGAACTGAAATTGGTTTTTAAAATTTTTTGTATGTTGAATAAAATTGGGACGGCCAGCGAGTTTCCGTTGCCGCTTTCCCGACCCCGTCCCAACAGAACAGAAGTTCAACACATTACTTCAAAGCCAGCCAATTAGTAAGATGTTGGCAAGCCTTATATATTTATTTTTTTGCATGAACATGTTGAGAACTCAAACAGAGAAATCAAATTTAATATAATATAAATTACTAATCTTGAAATAATTTTTCTATAACTACTTTTTAAAAATTATAAAGCGGCAATCATATATTACAATATGAAATATGTAAAAATTCTAATGCCGCAATTTATTGAAATTTAATAAAATCTTTGTAAAATTTCAAAGTTTTTATGTGATAGTTAAAATGAAAAAATTAATTTTTAATATGCACTTATTAAAAAATGAAAAAAAAAAATAATTACAAACTAGAATAGAATTTTTAATAATGATATTTTATTTATTACTATAAAAGAGTAATATTTGTTTTCAGATTTTAATTTTTATAATCTCCTATTAATTTTTAATAAAATTTGAGCTGGTGTTTTTTCCGTGTAGTTACAGATCAATGCCAAATTTGTACAAGTAGACCTTCCAGGTAAAAAGCCGTGTTGCTCTTCAGAGATGGCATCTCTCACATGCTCAATCAATTTATTTTTTATGATTTCGTCAAATAATTTAGCAATTATTGGCTGCTTAACGATAGCTCTATAATCATAGGCGGCGACTATGGGGGGACAAAGCACTTTTTGCCCCCTCGCCCCCCAATATTTTAGAGAGCAAAATGTTTTCTCACGTAGATGCTACCATCATTGCCATTCAAAAGAAGCAATTTCATTTTGGTAATATTAAAATACTGATCGAAAATTTAAGCGAAACTATTGCAAGCTTGAGAGACGAATTCGCAGTGACTTGGAGTGAAATTGATGAAGAAAAAGTTTTCGTAGGCATTGAACTACCACAAGAAAAACGCAACAGAAAAGTTCCAAAAAAGTTAGATGATTCGAATAATATGCTAAAGATTGTTTCCAAAACCACGAAGAAAAATTCAGATGTCAATATGTACTATGAATTTATTGACAATATTGTGAATTGTTTGGAAGACAGGTTTGACACGAAAGCTTTCACTTTTCTTAGCCATGCATTTTGCATGTATTCCGAAGATGCATTGAATGTAGATTTAAAGGAGATTGCGTTTGAATTCATAGAACGATATGAAATTAGACGTAAAACATTTGCATTGTCATAACAAAAATTTTGTAATGTGTTGAACAATAAATTTTGATTACAATTGTGAATTGTATACTCTTTATGTGTTTTCATTTTGTGTTTGTTGTGTTTTACTTTTACATTTTCATACATTTTGATGATCATGATTCTACAACCCCCCTCCCATGAAATATCACTTGAAAATTTTTTTTTAAGTTTGGCCCCCCCCGATATTTATTGGAACTCTCCGCGTCTGTCTATAATTGCATACGTCACTGCGATCACCAGAAATAATGTGGCAAATTTTCCAACATCCAAGAAATGTACCAAACTTAAGGCACTGATTAAAAAGATAAGTTAAAGGTTTGGTAACGCTACCTATACAATTTTTAAAAAACATTGAAGAAAAAACCATCATTGTCTTGCTTGGGACTAGGCTTTAATCCTTTAATAACATTTGATACATCATCCTCATTAACCACAAAATTATTTGGACGATCTATGTCATATGCATCGAATGATACATTTTCACACAAAGTTGAACTATACTTTTCAAAAACATCTTGAAAAAATTTAGCAAATAAATTACAGGACTCTAATGTATTATTAGATTTCGAGTTTTCAAACCTCATGCTCGTTGGAAAACCATTCGTTTTTCGTTTTGGGTTTATGTATTGCCAAAAAGATTTTGGATTGAACTTTAGTTGAGTTTCAGTCTTTAAAAGATATTGGTTATACAGAAACTTATGAAGAAAATCGAATTCTTTACGTAATTTAATATAAATCAAATGATCTGATACGAATTAAGTTCTTTTGAACTTTTTGAAGGCTTTGTTTTTGACATTTTTTAAGTGTGAAAGTCTAGGATTAAGCCACGGCGGTATATTTTTAGAAACTACCATTCTCAGTGAAACAAATAGCAAAATAGCTTCCGAAAACTTTTCGTAGATAAATCTCTGCTTTAAATGTGAATAAATTACACTAAATTCATTTTCTAGACAGCTTACTAAGCTTAGACCTAGTTCAGATTAATCACATTTTTAATAAATTATCAAAAATAATAATTGAACTACAGCCAATTTCAACAATAGTTGCTACAGAGATAGGATAAACACACTCAAATAATTTAAATTTCAATGATTTACTCACAAAAACTTAATCTAAAATTTTGATAATTTAGAAATTTGTGGTTTGTTTGTTGGCTTTTAATAATAATAATAATTAAATAATTGAACTACAGCCAATTTAGCAGCGATCAAGATTCATGTAAGTTTTACAAGTTGATTCTAGAGTTGTTGTTTTTTTCCTTTGTTTTTCTCAAGTTTGTTTAACAAATAAAAAGCATTGAATCAACTTGTAAAATTTACATGAATGTTGATAGCTGCTAAATTGGCTGTAGTTCAATTATCTAGTTATTATTATTATTAAAAGCCAACAAACAAACCACAAATTTCTAAATTATCAAAAATTTTAGATTTAGTCTTTGTGAGTAAATCATTGAAATTTAAATTATTTAAGTGTGTTTATCCTATCTCTGTAGCAACTATTCACCACACAGCACTTTGCTTTGAAGTTGAATTTTATACTTTTTTAAAAGATAATAGCTGTAATGCTTATTTCTATGATTATAAAAGTTGTAATTTTGAACTTCTTAATGATCTCATTATGGGCATTGGTTGGCATCAGCTCTTTTCTGGGCTTGACACTACCAGTTGTTTTGAACTGTTTTTGAAGACTATATTTGAGAAGATTTTAGTCAACATACCTTTAAAAAGGAAATTACATAAGCTCTCTTGGTATACTAAGGGGCTTAAAAAACTTAAAAATCTTCGAAATAAATTTTCCACAAAATTCCATTCTACTGGATGCCTTGAGTTTAAAAAAAAGTTTGTTCATTATAAACGTGAATTTGACTTTTTAAACAAATTCCTTTATAAGCAGTATATTTTAAAAATTGAAAGTCGTATGAAATCTGATCCTAAATCTTTTTGGAGATTTGTGCAATCTAAAAGAGGATCCTCTTTTATTCCGTCGTCCATGTTTTATGGTGATAAGGTGTCTTATTCCATGTCTGACACTGTGGATCTTTTTATGAAATTATTGTAAATTATAGTGTAAAGTTTTTATGGACTAAAAAGGATGTTCCCTATTAAGGTTCCTTTGCCGGCAGAGTATGCCACAAGCAAAGTACTACTTGGATTCAAGTTGAAAAATGCCAATTTTAGTTTCGGCTGTTCAAACCAGAATATTTATTTTATTTCTAATTTGTTTCTTACATATTATTTTCTTAATACTAATAACAAAAACAACTATCATAATACCTTTAAAATAATAACAAATAAATATTGCAATTAAACAAATACAATTTCCTTTCCTTTCCTTTCAGTTGATCTCGTCTCTTTGTCAGTGTCGGTTGTGTTTTTGTGTTGTTTTTTTTTAATACGTATATTTCTTTGTGTTTAATAATTTTGTTCAATAACAATAATTTCATTTATTTTGCGCGTACATAATTGTCGCTGTTTAATAATAATTGGTGTTGGTAGAAATTTGATTTGATTTAGTTTTGCATGTTTGCTTACTTTAATTTAATTTATTCTTTAATGTAAACATACATACGTACGTGAGTACATTTCTTTCTACAAGCAGTGTAAAGCAGTGATCAGTTTTGTTTTTTCATTCCCTTTTCTGCTTTGTCCGCTTACATTGCTTTACCTTAATCTCAATAGGTTGTTGTTGTTGCTGTTCAACGGGTATATTTTTCACAATTTTAACCCGTTGTAAGCACTTTTAAAAATTTTTTAGGTCTTAACTTAGTCTTTTCTTTTTTTCATGATGGATTATTTTTCGTCTGAAAACTTGTTAGCTTGCTCTTTAAGAGATCAATGTAAAAGTCAAAATATATTGAATGCCATGTTTTCCTGTTCAGGTCCCTGTGAACAGGTCTTTCATGCCTCTTGTGCAGGCCTAACTAACACTATTACTGATTTATTATCCTCTAATCGTTCGGGCCTGCACCTGTCCCCGTCGGTGTTTTTCGACAAAATTAAACAATTTGGGGAAAATCTTAACAATTTGAATATTAATTTCAGAGATATTCTAAATAATTATTTAGACATAACTCCTCAAATTGAAAAAAGCCTCAATGAGGCTGTTTCACCCGATGTTAGTTCGCTTCAAAATAAAACTATTACTGAGGCTGCAATGGTTTTTTCTTCTACTCCTTCGATCTCTACTCTACCCAAGCAAGCTATTTCCCTGAAGAAGAAAAGAAAACTTAAACGAAAATTAAATAAGAATCGTAAGTCGAATGTTAACTTGGGTAGTGTGGGGGGGGGCGAGTGACACAGCTGCTAATCGTGAAGTAACTGCCTTAGATCCCCCTCTAAATACCTCTCCGTCTACTTCCAACTTTCCTGCTTCTGCTCCTATAAATAATCCTCCACCCCTTTCCTCCACTATCGATACTCCTCTATCCATTTCTGTTATTCCTAATCCGCAAGGTGTTGTTACGATTGGTGGTTCTGTGGCACCTGTCTCCTTGCAAGCATTGCCAAGGTTGAAATCGATTTTCATTTCACGTCTTAATGCTAGCACTACCACTGACAATGTTATAAGCTATATCAGACAAAACCAAATTATTCCTGCCGATGCCTTCGTTTCTTGCAGGAAAATCGGTAATAAACCAACTCATGCATCTCAAAATGTAAGGGGTTTGCGTTCTAAGACGCATGACATCTTTTTAGCCACTCAGAATTTTTCTGAGGATATTATCGTTTTTACCGAAACTTGGTTAAATAACACTTTTCTCAATTTGGAACTTTTTGACAATAGTTTCAATGTTTTTAGAAGAGACAGACACTTGGAAGACATTTCTTCTGTTGGTGGAGGTGTCTTAATAGCCATAAAAAATAATTTAACTAGTTCATTAATCGAAATTGCCTGCGCATGTAATATTGAACTATTATGCGTTAAAGTTACATATTGTAACTCCAATATTTATATTCTTAACGCTTATGTTCCTCCAAATAGTAGCGCAGATGTCTACGAATGTCTTTCGATGTCCGTAGAATACAAAATAAATGAACTAGACACTAATGACGACATTTTATTGTTAGGTGATTTCAATCTGCCTGACCTTAAATGGACTCCTTCGGATGATGATACATATTTTTATGCATCGTGTCCAAAAACTCGACAACAACAAATTTTTGTTGACGAAATACTTTCAAGTTTACAACAAGTAAGTTGTATAACTAATTCTCATGGACGACAACTTGACTTAGTCTTGGCTGCAAATAGTAGTAATGTTGTTGTGAGAAATGCTATCCATGCTCTTTCTACGGTTGATTCCTATCATCCACCTTTGAGTATTGTGTACCAATCTGACAATGCAAATTTAATTAATGCATGTTCCTCCATCAATATTTATGAATTCAATTTTAAAAAAGCTGACTTTTTAAAGATGAATGAGAATTTAAGGAATAAATTAAACGACCTTATTATTTTTTTTAATAATACGAGTAATTCATTTGATGAGTGCATTGAATTTTTCTATGGTGAAATTTTTTCGGCCATAGCATTGTCGGTGCCTTATGCAAAGAGGTATGTTAATAATTCTTCATACCCCTGGAACACAAAGGACTTAAAAAAAATTCGCAATGGCCGTAATAGGGCATGGAACAAATACGTTTGTAGCCAGGACCGAAATGACTTAGTTGCTTACCAGCGACTTTTCCATGAATTTAAGGATATGTCGGCTTTAGTTTATTCTGAATATTTGGATAAAATTAGGTTGAATATTCTTCATGACCCCAAGCATTTTTGGGGATTTATTTATACAAAAAAAAAAGTCTGACGGGTTTCCATCAGAATTCAGAACAGTTGATGGGCTCACTAGCGACCCACAAATTATAGCTGGGTTGTTTGCTAATTTGTTTAAAGAATCCTTTTCTACGGAATTATTTAGCCCTGAGATCAACTATTTTGAATATATGGATAACTACCCTTTAGTTCCGATTAATGAGATATCTTTCTCACCTGAACTAATAGAGAAATATATCTCATCTCTTGATGATGACTTCAGGTCCGGACCTGATGGTATTCCTGCGACAGTACTAGTTAACTGTAGCTCTGTGCTGAGTCAGCCCCTCAGTTTGTTATTTAATAAATCAATTAGATATAGCTATTTTCCTAAATTTTGGAAAAATGCATACATAAGCCCCATTTTCAAGAAAGGGTGTAAAAATGATGTTTCAAATTACAGGCCCGTAGCGAAGTTATCATCGATACCGAAAATTTTTGAACGCATTGTGTACGATCAAGTTAAGGTGTGCTGTAGTGAAGTCATAACAACTCGTCAGCATGGTTTTGTTAATGGCAGATCTACAGTTTCTAACCTCCTTGATTTTACTTCCTTTGCATTAAGCTCTTTTGACTCTGGTGGGCAAGTTGACTGCATCTACACTGACTTCAGTAAAGCATTTGACAAATTACCACATAATTTGATTTTATTTAAGCTAAAAAAGCTTGGATATCCTTTAAGTTTTGTCAGCTGGATTGAATCTTATTTATCTGATCGCTCATATCAGATAAGATTTCGGAGGGTGTTTTCCTCCCCATTCAGCGCGGCATCAGGTGTTCCACAAGGAAGCCACCTGGGGCCGCTCCTGTTCATTTTAATTAATGACGTTACACATGTCATTAAAAACTCGCATCTGCTAATATATGCAGATGACATGAAAATTTACAGGAACGTGAAGGGGGTTGGGGATACTATTCCACTTCAGTCTGACTTGAAATCCTTTGAGGTTTGGTGTTCTAAAAATAACTTACATCTTAATCCTGATAAATGCCAAACTATGATTTTCACCAGGAGAAAAAATATTGTGGAGTTTGATTACGAATTAAAAGATAAGAAAATTGGTCGTGTTGATTTAGTCAACGACCTAGGTATACATTTTGATGTTAAATTAACTTTTAATGAGCATATTAATCAAATTTGTAAAAAATCCTCATCTCTGCTTGGCTTCATTAAGAGGTGGGCAAAAGAATTTAATAGCCCTTTAGTAACGGTGACTTTATATAATACAATAGTGCGTCTTCACTTAGAAGTGTGGTCACCATTTTATAATATTCACATTAATAGAATTGAGAGAATTCAAAATATTTTATTCGTTTTACTCTCAATGGCTTAAATTGGATTGACTCTTTAAACCTTCCTCCTTATGAGGATCGTTTGAAGTTACTACATATGCAGTCTTTGAGCTCGCGTAGAAATATTGCGGATATACTTTATCTGCATCAACTTGTGACTGGGTCTCTTGCTGCACCAGAGCTTCTTAATTATATCCATTTAAATACTAATCGCAGGAGTAATCGTAACTCTTATCAATTATTTTACCAACCTTTCAGTAGAACTAATTATATTTTCTAACATTTATGCCTTGGACCATGTTAATAAATTCATACAATTACATTCATGCAATTGTATGTTTATATACATATGATCTGGGTGGGTATGTTGAGAAAGTGTGACAAAGCTAAGAAGAAATTATAAAAAAATAAAAAATTAATTGCATGTATAATTTTTTCATTTCCATTAATATATAAGCTTTTTACTTGGTTTTAAAGCTTCATGCTAAATTGCTAAGAAAGCAAATAGCTGTAGTAGCTAAACTCTATTATTATTATTATTATTATTATTAAATCCTAAACCTATGCATAAAAAATATCATCATTATTTTCGTCTCTTTTCTTCTTGCACTAAGCCTTGCTTGTGGATCGTGTGTTTAATATGATCCCACACACAATGCTTTGTTTTGGTGTTTACACCCTTTCCAACGCATGCGCAGTGACACTTGCTTTAGCTTTCGCTTGTCGCTGATCTAATGCATGCAATGCGAGACCTTGTAAGTTTCGTTGAACTTTCTTAATTTTGCAGCATAAGTATGTGCGTAAATATTGTGCTAAGTTTGTTTGCAATGTAAGCATGTACATATGTACATAACGTAATGCAGTTACCCATTAGGAATGATGACAACAATGATTATATTTTTACAAGTGGTGTATATCTATGTGTTGCAACACCACAATAGACCAATATCCAAATTAACTAATATCTCTAAACTTTTTGAAAAAATTGTGTAAGATAAAGTTTATTTTGCTATTAAAAACTTAATTTGCCCTCTTCAACATGGTTTTGTCCCAGGTTGGTCTGCCATAACAAATCTCACTGTTTTTACCAAGTACTGCATTAATTCAATTGAGGAAAGCTGTCAAGTCGATGTTATCTACTCGGACTTTTCTAAAGCCTTTGATAAAGTATCACATAATTTATTGATTTTAAAACTTTCCAGTTTTGGTTTCCATTCAGTCTTTCCTTCATGGCTAATTTCATATATTTCCAACAGATTATTTTTTGTAGAAATTGAAAATACTAATTTAAAACTTTCAAAGTAACTTCCGGTGTACCACAAGGTAGTATCCTTGGTCCATTACTTTTCATTATCTTCATTAATGATATCTCTTCCTGTTTTTTTTCAGCACGCTTCTTATTGTATGCTGATGATTTAAAGTTTTTTATAAAGTTAAGGATATTTCAGATTCTAATATTCTTCAATTGGAATTGAATAATGTATGTGCTTGGTTCAAAGAGAATAATTTATCATTGAATCTTAGAAAATGTTATCATGTAACTTTTTCCAAATGTAGTTCGTCCATTTTGTTTACG
Organism: Meiosimyza platycephala; assembly: GCA_963662105.1. Taxonomy (NCBI): domain Eukaryota; kingdom Metazoa; phylum Arthropoda; class Insecta; order Diptera; family Lauxaniidae; genus Meiosimyza; species Meiosimyza platycephala. The sequence goes on from OY759210.1 coordinate 46,868,020, forward strand.
TATTGTTTTGATAATATGCTCCTAAAAAATGTTGATGAAAAGCGTGATCTTGGAGTTTATAGCTCATGTAAATCGTATTTTACCAAAAGCATATTCAGTCTTGGCGTTTGTTAAGCGTAATAGTTATGCTTTCAAAGGTCCTTTTACATTGAAACAACTCTATACATCTTTCGTAAGGTCCAATTTCGAGTTTGCATCCTTCATATGGAATACATATTATGGCTTACACATTGATCGTATTGAGCGTATTTAAAAGAAATTTTTAAAACTTGCTTTACGATTGATTCCTTTTGCTGCATGCTTATTAACTTGGATTTGCTTGAAATTAGACGATTGGTTCATAGTATGATGTTTATTTATGATATTATTAATGCAAATATTGATTGCTCAGATCTCCTTGAATTGATATTATTTAATATACCTTCGCGAACTTTGAGGTCTTCAGATTATTTTTATATTTAATGTCATAGGTCTAACTATGCCATTAATGAGTCCATTAATAGAACTCTTATTGCTTTTAATAAATTGTATAAAAATAGCACAATTGATTTTTGTATGCCAAAAAATACTTTTAAGATTGTTACACTAACTTTAAATTATTATATTTAAGTTATAAGGTTATTTTACCCAACAATTCTGTTCTAGTCTGTAAGGAAATTCATTCCAAAGACATAATACTAAATAAATAAAAATAAATAACCAAAGGGCTCTCGGTGGTAAGAGTACCGAGTGTAAAACTTTAAATGCGTTTTTCTGAAAACTATGTTTTCAGAACCGGTGACCACTGTAACTCGAAAACAGCTGGATAGATTTCAATGAAATTTACACAGATTTTGAAAAACATAAAAATCTAGGGCCTGATCGAACGATTTTTTTTTTAAAACCGATTTTTTATGAACAATTAACTGTTGGTTTTTTACCGAAAATCTGGAGGTAAATGCTAATGAAACCGCCATTTTGTTGATTTAAAAAAAAAACCTTCGATCAGGTACTAGATTATATATTTAACTGACTAATTTTTCTTATCCGATTGATTTTAGATGATTTTCCAAGGATTTGTGATGGTCACCGCAAGACACTATGTATGGGACAGGGTCCAACACAACCAGCTATAACTTTTTTTATTTTTAATATTTTTTTTTAAACTTTCGTCAAGTCAAATTGAAACATTATGTAATAATTCCACATTATCATTTTTATTAAGTAAATAAAATTAATACCAAAAAAAAATTATTGAAAATATTCTGATTTTCACGGCCATGACTGGACCTGCCCCCTTAAGCTCTTTATAAATAGGACAACCCCTGTAATTAGCAATGTGATCTCCTTGATAGTTAGCGCACTTTTTTAAATTAATATCTTTTTTCAACTTGTTAATGCATTTAGAAATATGGTGAAGCTCTCGACAAGGAACACATACAGGTTGAAGGGTACAGTAAGCTTTTGTGTGCCCAAACTCTTGGCAGTTAGTACACTGTACCGGGCCGTTCCGTTTATGGGGTTCCTCTACTACCACACGACGGTGAAGCAAGAATTCTAGTTTATAAATAGGGTGAACCTCGTTATTTTTTTATTTAGTTGAATCAGGATGAAGGTCGACCTGAAGGAACCTTATCCTTGTTAACTATATTTATATTATATTTTCAGCTATAAAGCTTCTTTGATTTCAGCAGGGTCAACAGAAGATTCAATTCCCTTAATAACAACAGTAATACCTTTGCTGCTTTTAAGCTGGTATGTATAATAAGATTTTTTACTCTCGTTAAAATTTTTTGCAACAATGCGGAAATATTCCTCACTTTTAACTTGAATCTTCATTTCATGAAGATTACCTCTAGTTAAGGGAAAAATAAAAAATGTATCTTTCCCTATCAGCTGTGTTAGCTTTGTTACCAAAGCATTTGAACTTCGCTCTCGCAAATAAATTGGAGGCGGCTTAAAAGTTTTAGGTGGTTCATTAGCATTATTTTCGTTAAGTTCGCTTAACGTTGCAAATCGAAAATACCTAGATAATATATTTGAAGGTGTTGTTAATTTATTTGCTTTGTTTTACTTTGAGATTCCTACATTTCCTTTTTGAGGGCTGAGTTTTCTCTTTGAGTTCAAAGTTATATAACGATCTATACCTGTTTGAACTTTTTTATTTTCTTCGGCTACTCGTGCTTTAGGAATAGCGCCGGTGGAAGTTGGTTCTAATTCTGGAACATTATTTACCATCTGGGTTGAATAGCCATTTTCTTTCATGGCAGGAGAGCTAATTTTATCAGCTTCTTGCCTTTTCTGTGGCTGCTGTTCTCGTAGCTGTTGCGACTGCTGCTGTTGTTGTTGTTGCGACTGCTGTTGTTGTTGTAGAATCTGTTGTTGTAGAATCCGTTGTTGTTGTGCAAACTGTTGATGTTGCTGTGGTAGTGGTCCTTTGCTCCCTCCGGATGTAGGGGAGCGACCCAAAGTTCTTATGTCATAATAATAATGATATTAGTATATTATATTATTAAAATAATATGAATTTTTTTTTTAAAGCTCCAGTACCCAAAATTATTTTATTTAAACAGAGACTTTTTTTAGCCACTTCTGTTATCTACACATTTTGTTGCCGACTTTTAGGGTCTGTCAACAAAATATTGGATTCCCTGGTTTCCTGAACAGCTTTGCCTGGAGCTTTTATGCCACAGGCTACCAGCTGTTTTTGACGGAACGCCGATTCAATATTCTTCTAAATTTGTTTTTGTAGCTTGCATGTAAGAGTAACCTGTTTGTTTGCTATTTTAGCACCACAGAATTAGCTAACTTCCACCTTTTCTGCCAACCGCAGAGTCTCCATTGACGATAACACACTTCAACAAAATTAACTTTTTTTTTAAGATATTGATGGATTTATTTATATACAAATGAAGCAAAATCGGGTTAGTTACACTCTGTATCAGGGACGATATTTGGGGGCTTTTAGGGCTTTTTGAGCCCTTTTAATTTTGAAAAGCCCCGTGGCCCTTTTTATTCATTTTTGGCTCTTTTGCAAAATTTTACCAAATATGACCATTTATCTCGGTTTTTTATGATAAAATGGTTTGGCCTTGTTCTGAATGTCAAAAACAACATTTTGTACAAGGGCACATCATTTTATCATAAAAAGAGCTATTTTTTAAAAATATGTTTTCCCTGTGGGCCTTTTATCTCCTTTCAATTAACGTAAATCTTCTCTACAAGGAATTTTCAAATCAAATAATTTGGGGTTTTTTTTTAGGCCAAATATCATTTTAGGTGGTGGAGCAATATTTCATAATCTTTTCGTTTTGCGGCCATTTTACGCAGAGCCCAAATTTGTTTGTACATTATAATTAGACCAGAGCCTGAAAATAATTCTTTCAATAAATTATTTTTACAGTTTTATTTTTAAGAATATTTTTTAATATCTTTAAAGACTTATTTGAAAATTTAGTTTTAAGGGTCTTTTGCCTCTTTTTTTTATAATGAGTCTTAATGCGCAATAAATATATATCAAGGAAAGATGAAAGTAGCAGTCCCAAAAGACTAAAAAAAACGTTTATACTATTTGGAATAAAATTTTTTTCAGACTTTTAAAAATCATCTTCAAAAATAAAACTTTTTAAAGACTCTTATGTTCGATTTAATTTATAAAAGTTAAAGTATATGAACAAATCTTTTTTTAAAAATGTTTACTTTTGATCGTCAATAACAATTTTTTCTTCAACTAATGGAGAACATTTTAAATTTGGATTAAAAATAATAATGAAAATTGCAGCAATCAGGCATTTCATGAAACACCTACATACAATATGCGCTGAGAACGAATATTCGGATTAGATTGAGAAAACAATTTAATTATATATACCAAAATTTGGTAATAATTATCAAATAGTATATTTCATATAGGCGTATTAAATATTTGAAATATGTTAAAATGTCACATATTACAGTGAATTGAATAATATTATTGTATCAATTATATATTTGGTAATAATTACCAAATCATATCAAATACATTACCAAATCATAATTTGGTTGAAACAAATATTATTTTGTAGCAATCATTCGTTTGTTTATAATCACTAAATCATGTATTTGACAAACAAAAATTTTTTTTCGCAAACGTATACTCGATTTGTGCTATAAATCGATGACCACAAATATCGGAAAATCCTTATATAAGATGTCGTTGGCATTTATCATATACAATCATAAATACCTAAATTGCGTACCAAGCAGAATATATTTAAGTAGTGTTTTACTTGAATATGTTGTGAATTGCAAAGTTTTCATGTTAATGAGAAGTGAAATCAAATAAAAATAGGATTAACAAATTATATTCAACCCAAACAAATTTTTTCAATCGACTCAAACTAATATAACGTTTGGCCCGATTAGCAACCATTTAAATTTCAATTAAGGACATGGTAATAACTACAAAAATTTGTTGATAGTTAACAAATATTTTAATAATCTATCAACCAAATACATTTATTTAAAGGAAGCATACTCTTTTCTCAGTGTGTATTTTCAAAAAAAAAAAAAAAGGATTTAAGAAAAGTTTTGATTCTTAAAAAAGTGGTTGGTATTTTAAGCTGAAGTTCTGATATTGAACTAAAAAATTGAGCGTAGCGATCCTAGGCTTAGTTTTCGATCCTAGGTACTTTTCATAAAATGACTGATTGCTGTTTTATTCATGAATGTTTTGTATGCAAAATTTTTCAAAATGTTCTCCAAGAACAACTTTTTAAACTTCAAATTAAAATGATTTCAAATCAAAAACCAGAAATTTTGTATATGAAAAAAGTTGTACTTGATTTATAATAGGTTAAATTTGATGTGGTAAGCCTGCAATTTTTTCGTTTGTTTCTGCATTACCTTTTAAAATAAAATTCTAAAAACGATCTTACCATAGTTAGTTCTTTAATATATCGCTCATTTTCTTCAATAACGTCATAACTCAAAAAATCAGATATTTCAGGGTAAGCATTTTAATTCAATTTCTACGTTTTTTGGGCTATAACTAAGGGTGTGCAAAGAGCAGTTCGAACCTGTTCGAGCATTCCAACAAAGTATCGAACCTTAGAAGGAGCAGATCGAGCGTTCGAACAGCCGATTGTTCGAGCGTTCGTAGCTTGCAACATGTTTGCCGACTGCTTCGCGCTGTCGAACCGTGATTCAATTCTTGTAATCAGTTGTGCTCATGGTATAATCATTAAGGAAAAAGCAAATTGTCAAAAAATTAAATTGCAACACTGAGAGAGCAGTGCTGGAAAAGTCAAAATCATATAAAAATAAAATAGTTGTTGTTGTTGACAAAATTATTACGTGTTGTTTGACATTTGCAGCACTCGAAAAAGAGGCAACATTTTTCAGTGCAGTAACCATGTTAGTTAAATCATGGTTGTGCTTTGTGTATTGTGTATAGTGCAAGTGAAAAGTTAAACAATATGTCCAACATAGCCAAGAGAAGTATTGTATGGGAACATTTTGAAGATACCGAGGAGCCAAACAAAAAAAAGTGCAAAAAATGTTTAAAAGCAGTATTGTGTACTGGTTCCACAACAACTTCACTTTGCGACATGCCAAATTGCATGATCCAAGCATAAACGCTGCCAGTAAGTTATTTTATTAATTTAAATTCATGTATTTATATTACAGCTGAAGACCAATATAACGAACTAATTAATGCACGGGTCAGTCGCTATATCGTAAAATTCGTTATATTGAAGTGTTTTTTATTAAAGAAATTGGGTTTTATTCACGCATATATTTACTCGTGTAAAAGTTAAGATAGATTTTGGAATGTTATATTTACTTGCATTACCTTTGCTGGTAAAAAAAGTTATTTCAGTTTAACAGTTATTGTTGAATTAAACAATCTTCGTAATGTGGAATAGTGAACATTTTCAGCGTTCCTAATTTAGAGCCATCAATGGAAAAATTACAAATTGAAAAACTGTTCATTAAAATAGAAATTCTTTATATCGTTATAGGCTATATTGGACGTCTACTGTATTATATTATATTATTATTATAACTATATAACCAATTTTTTTTGGTAATTTTATTGTTACTTAAAGGATTTTCCAATTTTATAAATAAATATGACTGGAAAACAGCTCGGAAGTATTTAAGTATAAACAAATTTATTTATAAACAAATATCTGATGACATTGGTTTTCATTATTATATTCATTATATATTTTATTTTTTTTATTCACTATATTTTTATTTATAATTTCATTTTCCTAATACATACTAAGTTTTTCATTTATTTAATATCTGGTGGCTTTTGATTTTGTCTTTCTAATATAATCCAGTAAAATTAGAGTTTTCTGATCTTGAAAATTAGAGCCTACCTTTTTTTTCCAAATTGATTTATTTTAATGTTTTATGACATACACCAAAAATTAGTAATGAGATCACTACGTCAAAAAAAAATTATTCTTTTAACTTTTACAAATATCTTTGACCTAGAATGATTTTTTGCCATAATGATGTCGTTTAATTTAGTTACTATAAATTTTTAGTGTACATTTGTTATAAAATGTGAAAATAAAAAGCGATATGCAGTTTTAATTTCACTAAAAAAATATTTATCCCATAGTTATAAATTTAAATCAAATGAATGACTCTTCAGCCTGCTCAGGTTGACAAACCTGCCATTACACAGGCAATAACGCGAATGATTGTAAAAGACTTACAGCCCTTTAGCATAACTGAGCAAAGTGGTTTTAGGGAATTGATAAACCTGTTGGCACCTCAATACACCATTCCATCCAGGACAACATTTTCGAGGACAATAATACCTAAAATGTATAACGATGAATGCTCCAAGATGAGAGATTTTTTGAATATGGAAATGGAGAAGGGTAAAAAATTAATTTGTATTTATGTAAAACATAACAAACAATTTGAAGAAATTCAAAAACATAGGTATTGAAGGCGCGGCCTTTACGGTAGATGGATGGACGTCACGAGCAACTGATGGGTACTTATCCTTGACCATGCATTTTCTAACCCAAAACATTGAGTTAAAAAGGCTTATTCTCAATATGCGATATTTGTCAGACGCGCATACTACAAGCAATTTATCTGACTTTTTGAATAATTGTTTAAATAAGTGGGGCCTATCAAATTTACCAACTCCTATTTATTTTGTAACGGACAATGCAAGAAACCTTACAAATGCAATAAAGCTCAACAACAATAAGTGGATGCACATACCTTGCTTTGGATATACACTCCAACTTGTAGTAAACGATTCTATAAAAGTAAGTCTTAAGTTAAGTAAAAAGTTTTCGAAATCATAGAAGAAATTATACTTCTAGGGATGTTCGGAGTTTACACGTGTGTTAGAAAAAGCAAGGAGCAAACTTATCAAACGCCGAATGGGAGATTGCTAAACAATTTAAAAATTATTTGAGCCCCTTAAAGTAGCCACGTCTTTGATGAGTGCAGATAAATACCCAACTGCGTCCAATTACATTCCCGTTATAAAAACGCTAAAAAAATGTATGGTGAAATGGACTGCGAGGCTACATCAGACGAAATGCAATCCCTGAGAACGAGATTGACAACAAAGTTAGATCGCAGATTCGGAGAATTGGAAAGAGCTTAGGAGCCAATATTGCTGGCAATGGTACTAGATCCTCGATTTAAAATTAGGTTTTTGTCACTAGAACAAAAACAGAATGCAATGACACTTTTAAAATCAAAGTGTTCTGTTTTTGAACAAAGCAGAGATATGAGTCTCGAGGAGCTGTCGCTGACCTCGTTATAGCAGGTAGGTTTTGACTGATTAAATAACCAGTTAATTACTGCTGAATATCAATAACCAAAGCAAAGAAAAATAACTTTTTTTGTACTTTAGATACCTCCATCTCCAATCAATTCTTTGAATCTCTATTTGGAACGGATGAAAATGAACCAACAAATAGCCTCAGCGATTCGGGTCATTTTCGAAGTAAGCTACAGGCCCAAAATGGACTTATATTTCGCAGAGCCCAATTGTTCTAAGCAAACTGATATTAGTCAGTGGTGGAAAAATCATATCCACATTTATGCAAATCTGTGCCGCCTAGCGAAATCTTTATTAAATATACCAGCAACGCAAACGACAAGCGAACGACTCTTCTCAACATGTGGCAATATTGTTCGGCCTGATCGAGCAAATTTGCTGACTGAGCATGTTGAAGAAATCACGCTCTTGCATGAAAATTGCTCGTAGTATTTATTTTTATTTTTTCTATTTATTAGTTCTTGTTTTCATTGAAGTGAATATTATAGTTTTCTTTGTTTTGTTTTTTTTTTTTTACATTATAAGTATGAACTGAATATTATAGTTTTCTGTGTTTTGTTGTTATTACATTATATGTATGTAAATATTTTAAATTAAAATAAAAAACTGCTTTAAACACACAATATAAGTCTATATATACATACTTATGTTTACTGGGCGCAGCCAAACCAATCGGTCGCTTCTAATTTTTAAAATATCAAAACAAAAAACGACATCACATTCAATACAAGACACAGCAATTTGTGTTGCAAGTGGCCGTGCTTCGGGTTGGCTCGTGCAGGCTGCGGTCGTTTCACAGCCTTAGGTTGCGATCAGAGTAAGTGTGTTGTTGCTCTTTTTGCATATTGTAGAATATTGTTACACAGCCTACTGTGAACGCAGCCTTACAATCAACACATTATTTGGTTGTATCATGCAAGTTCTTTGCAGGGCCGGATTCACCTTTAGGTGAATGGTGCCCCCAATTTCTTGCTTTTTATACATAAGAAGCAATTTAAAACTTCAAATACAATTATTCATATTCAAAGCAATGATATTCAATTCAGTGTTTTCAGCGAAGCCTTACAAGGTCTCTAAACCCTTTTTATGAAAAGGATCTTTCTGTTGAAAATTTTTGCACCTTCAATGTCCTTTTTCGTGCATTGTAGAAAAAATTTTTGATTTAATGATGCAGAAATATCCGCAATTACATGTTTTATTTTGTGTGAAATCAGAAAGGTTTATGTAGACATATTTTTCATCATTTTCATATAAAAAGTAGCTTATTGAAAACTTTAAATACGTTTTTCTCCCATTTTATGTTTTTTTGTTCTATTTATTTATAAGTTGCAAAATACAAAATTCATCGCGGATTTACAAATTTTACAGTAGGGACAAATTTCGGAAATACGGGGCTTAATAGTTTAATTTTGTTGTTAGAAAATAAAAGTTTAACTTTTTTGAAGTAAAAAAAAAACACTTTCAAACGATACCTTTAAAGAAAAATCTTAAGTTTCTTTAAAAGTAAACTCAAAAAATCTAATATTTTTAAACATTTTTTGAGCTTACTTTGTTTATATAAATTTAAAATAAATTATTTCTTCTTGTGGTGCCCTCTCTTCACTGATGCCTCAAGCCAAGTTTGCCTATTTGTTAATCTGCCCGCTTTGTGTGCAACAATTTAGTATGGAGCAGTTCGAACGCTTCATACCGCTCGATCGTTCGAAACACTTGATATAAAAGACACGCAGTGTAAATTTCATGTAAATTGATGGCGTGGTATTTGTGAAAATGTTATTTTAAAAATATTTTTGTATGAAAACCACCTTAAATATGCAACCCAAATAAAAGTTTTATAGCCTAAGCTATGCCACTTGATATAAGAGTTTCGTTGTGTAAATTCGGTGTGAATCGATCACGTGGTATTTGTGAAAATGCTATTTTAAAAATATTTTTGTATAAGAGCCACCCTAAATATGCAACTTAGAAAAAATTTTTTTAACCTATATCATTCTCGGGGCGGAGACAAATCCAAAAAATTAGAGATCATTAAAATCGGTGCAGGGGTTCTTAAGTTATACAGATTGTAACTAACCCGACTTTGCTTCATTTATATATAGATAAATCCATCAATATCTTAAAAACTAGAGCCAATTCAGTACTTTCATGAATATATTCGTAAACTTGGTACCTGAAACTATAGAAATCCGCAGAGAAGTCCAGGCCAACAAAACCACCAGTATAAATAGCGAAAACGCGTTTTAAAGTTTACTCTAATTTCCGAAATTGAAATAAAAAAATTTTTTCCGCACAAAGAACTGTCACCACTTACAGTGTTGATACATCTCCAAAATTAAATTTAAAAACAAGAAACACTTAACACTTAGAAGTAGTACGAATATTAAATGACGGAAGAGTAATTGGAGTTTAGGTGATCTTTGTCTTCTTTTGTGTTCATTGTTGTTGATAGTTTTTGCTGAATCCTCAAGCTTTCAAGAGTGTAGCGCGCATTTACTCTCCTTTCTTTGTCCAGTATTGTTACGGATTTCCACTTTCAAAACGTTGGAAGTACGTTAAGAAGTTGTCAACGCGATTGCAATTCGTTAAAAGATACGGCAACATACCTCGATTGAAGTGCAAATGTCAAATTTTGATTTCAGCCACCTGCCGGCTACATTAGAACCTTCCATAGAGATATGAAAATGTTTAAAATCAGCCGATAAAATCGCCCAATTGCTGTTTGACACCTCTTTTGACTTTTGTCCAATAGAAACGCACATTACGGCGTCTCTATTAACACCTTAATCTCCTGTTAAAGGAAAAAAGTTTCAAAAGGGTTTTGATTTTGATTTTCTTGCACTATTATTATTATTCCCACTAAAATTAACGTAAAGATAAGCAGATGTTACCACCCTGTATCCATAAGTATATTTAAACGAAAAAAAAACTATATGTACCACGCCTGTCAAATGTAAGAAATGTCAGACAGGTCAAAAAGGCTAATGTTGGCACTAATGGGCCAAGGCTGCCGTTAAATTTTTTTTTGTACGTATATGTATGTATGTGTGGTTGGCAAGCGACATCACGCGATACTAACAAAGAAGCGAGTTGGAGTATAGATTTTGATGCAGTTGAAAAATAATTGAATCGCGTGCGGTCGCAAGTGGGGGCAAAGTCTTCGAAGAAAAAACAAAAAAAAAAATTAGTGTGCATTAAATATGCCTAAAACAGTTGGCGAAAGATTTTTAAGGCGTTCGGTACTCGAGGCGAAAATATCACTTACGTGCGAAAAAGGACAAAATAATACAGACTGAAATTTGCGGTGGAAAATTATGACCTATTTTTTGTCCGTATTAATTGAAAATTACTTTTTTTTTACAAAACGCGACTAAAACTAGTTCAATACGTGACGTTTAAAATTGATCATCGAGAAAATTAATTCCGTGTAAAGTTAGATAGAAAAAGAAAAGGACTGATCCAAATCGTTCGGTAATCGAACATTCTTAACATTAAATAAAAGCAATTAATAAATTGTAATTAAAAACCTAATTTTCAAAAAAAAAAAAGGCACATGCCTTAAATGTGGCGCAGTGGCTGCTAAGTGTCAGACATCAGCGCATGAGATAACCATGGAAAAGGGTTTCGGTTTGTTGTTTTTCCTTCATAATTAAAATAATAAAAAAAGGTCCTCGTTTGCGATTACAATTCCAATTTTAGTTTTTTTTTTATAAACGATCGTAAAATTACCTAACAAAAAAAAAGAATAAAAATTAATGTTCATCGTGTTCGCGGAAACGTGAGTGACAAAGCGCTAGTGCTCCGCTTTACATACACCCTGAAAGGAAAAGGGTAAAGATATAATACATAGAAAGAGACAGAAATAACGTCGTTGACAAAGCTGTCAGAAAAAAAACTTAAAATCTGACATTAACAAAGTGGGAACGGAACACAAATAACCAATTGACAACATACGTACTGCAGTCGGTAACTAACAATAAAACAAGAAAAAATTAAACGTAGAATTTTAACCAAAACGTGAACAAAAGGAATTGCAAAGCTGTGAACTATTTACATTAAGAGAGAAAAGTCTCAAAAGTGAAATATTTTCAATGGAAAATCGAAAACTCACGAAAAGTGACATGTAGTGTAATTCTTTTGTGCAAATCAAAAAAAAAAAACAAGAGGTGTTTAGGCTATGGTCTGACCTACAGCAAACTAATAGACATTTACACTAAACTCAAAAATGTATAAATCAACACAAAAAAAAAGTTTATTTAAAGCAACATAATAAAACTACAGAAACAAAAACATAAAATCACTAAATTTTTACAAAACAACATAATAAACATGTATCACTAATAACAACACCAACCAACATCAGCAACAACAACGTCAGCAGCAGAGGCACAAGCCGTCAACCACGACAGCCTACACCGCTATACACAACGCCACCATACCTACAAACGACGTCATGTGTAAATATATATTTAAATTATTACTAAGCATAGTTTAACTATATCTTATGATTTCTTTTTCGAATTAGAGTTAAAATCCTATCTCTTTTATTACTAAATAAGATTCAAATTTTGATATGTATAGTAAGATAAAACGAATTTCAATTAAGTCTTGAAATAGTGAATTTGACAATAATTCATCCTGCACAATTTCACCTGAAACTTTCAAAGATACAAAGAAAAAAGATTATTAATTTTTTATTAAATCTATTTCCATTTTGAGTTAAAGCCTTTTGTTTTAAATCAAGGTCAATTGACAAATTACTTTAGAAGTGTATCGGAATTTGTTAGTATACTTCAACACTTGAAAGTTGCAGGTTGCAGTTGCTGACTTGTTTTCCAATTGACTACTTCAGTCTTAGTAAAGTACTCTAAAGCTTTAATTTGCTAAATATATATATATTTTCTAAAAAGAAGCAAAAACTTAAAGAAAAAGTGATGAACTTTAAATTAAATAATGAATTGAAAAATTAAAATTTTCTTTTATAATTTAAAAATGAATTGCTAGGCAGTGAATTTGGGGGAGATGCTGGGGTGGGTGGAGCCGTGATGCCATCGGGAAAAGTTTGGGGGAAGGGATCTGGGGTTTTTCTGCTCCCCGTATGAAAATATTTTTTTTTAATTTTTTACATTTTGCTATGCGTACGCCCGTGAGTGGCAATGGGAAAACCGCGCCCTAGCCGGGATGTCTAAGTGCTTGACACTAATGACAAGTGAGTTTTCTCTTCTCGATATTTGCCAGGCGTAACATAGATGGCACCCAACGAAAGCAAAATGGCTTTCATTTTGTTTTTGGTTTTTTTAATTTTTGTTGAATTTTTTGAAACGCAGGGGCATCCATTGCAAAAGGGATGACGGGGTTAGCGATCCCGCGTATCCCAGCGAATCCAGGAAGCGTCTGTACCCACATTGGGCGGCTTCCTGGTCAGCGTCTGTACCCACAGTGGGCGGCTGCAACTTCTAACCGACCCTCATGGTAGCGTTCATCCCGTGTTGGATTGCGTTTCCGACGCGGGCGGGGTCTCGCATCAGTCCCAGTTACTGGACACCTTTAAAACCGGTGCTGCGTGCGGTGCGAGGCTCGGCTCGTGTTGGGGGGGCAACGTGTCCAACGGAGGGTGATCCTACCATAACGGTCGGTGAACAAATTATTTTTATTTTTTTTTAGTTTTTGAGAAAAAAAAGGGGGAAACACTTTTTTTTTGTATTTTTTTGGGTGTGCCCCTTGCATCAGTATGGGTGAGGCCTGGTAGCATCAGGACGTGATGCCAGAGCCGGCCCATGTTGGTGTAGGGTGGGCACACGACGGGAGTAGCGAATTTTCTAGTTACGGGTCCTTTCTTTTTGGCATCGCGGTTTATTCGCGCTGGCATTTCCCCTGATTAGCAAGTCATATTTTTGTCAAAAGTTTTTTTTGAAATCCTAACGATTTTTCTTTGCGGTTATTTACAATTTACTTTTTTTTTCCATCCGATACTTTTTTTTATACATATATTTTCTCATTTCTTATTATTTAAATTTTTTTTTCCATTTAAATCATTCCTTTTTTTTAGCGTTTACTTTTATTTGTCTGCAGTATTTGGCCTGACAGGGCTTTCTTTAAATTTAGAACTACTTTTTTCTATTATCTCACATTTATTTTGAAGTTTGATTAGTTTATTCAATACTTCGAAGGCTTACGATTTCCCTCCTTGTAATTAGTTATAATTACAACAAAAATTTTCTTTATTTTTTTTTATTTTATTTTTATATTTTTTTTATATATTTTTCTTCCGGTCGTTCGGTTCCTAGAGTGGCACTATATTTATACTTTATAAATAGTGTGCATAATACTCGATCTACTCGAGGAACTAACACCAAAAGAACCCCAATTAGAGGTAGAGGTAGACCCACTAGTATCGAGCAAGTACGTCGAGTTCTAACCGGTCATTTGTTACTTCCAGAAACCCTCGAGTGGTGCATTCACCAGCTAGGTTTTCGACTAGGCTTCCATAGTCAGTATTGAGCGTGCGCTCCAAGATCGTGCCATTGTAGAATTTTCTTTGGTAGATCAACCAGAATCCTTGACAGTCCAACCTGATCCTTCGGTAGGTCAACCAAAACACTTGGGAGTTGACTCTGACGGGTCAAAACAAAATCTTCTCGATTTTTCCAATTTACAATTTTTAAATACAACGCCTTCTGAGCTAAACCCTCAAAACCCCAATTTTGATATGACCGATTCAGAGCCCGAGGCTTCCCCTGAAAATGCTCTAACTCACGACAATCAAGAAGCAACCACAAGCGCAAGTGCCGCTGCGATGGACTCTCTCGTCAGACTTCTGAGTCAGGCAATCCTTACCAGCCAGGACGAAATGAAAAGGGATCTACAGGATATAAAATCCAACGTTGATAGCCTAAATAATAGGATATCTGCTCAAGCCCCACAATTTTCCAGAGGCGATCCTCAACCTCGTCCACAACCGGTTTATACCCCTAGGGCTGAAAATTTTCCAAGATTGCTGGACTGGAAAATTTCCTACGATGGATCTGGCAACGTCGCCGATTTAATTTTCAAAGCCGAAACACTTTGTGAAAGGACGAGATGCTCCCTTGATCATTTGTTCTTAAACTTTCATGTTCTTTTAACGGGGAAAGCTGAGAAGTGGTTTTGGCAATTTAGCAGGCAAAATGCTACTGCTAACTATCCACAACTTCGCATTGCCATTGCAAAATAATTTGGCAAGTCCGAAAACGATCACGAAATCATTCATGAAATGTCGTTAAGGAAGCAACACCTTAAAGAATATTTCGATGACTTTTATGATGATATGGTTTCGAGAAACTTTCGCATGAGTCGGCCTATGACAGGTAGGGTGTAGGGCAAAATAATAAAAAAGAATCTCAACGCCAATCTGAAATATATGCTGTTTAACAGCAACTCGACGAGTCTGGAAGGATTTCGTGAGGCCGCCCGAAGGGCTGAACAGGTGCTCTCGGAGACTAAAAACCAAACATCTTTTTTTAACCCACAAAGGCAGGTACATGAAATTGACATTGTTTCAAATGATGAAAATGGCAATTTTGAATTTGACCCACAAGTGGAAGCGTTGCAAGTTTCTCGCCGCTTTTCTAAACCAGATTATTTCAAAATACAATGCTGGAATTGTTTGCAGCTCGGACATTCTTATATTTATTGTCCTGAGGCGATAACCACTATTTTCTGCTTCAAATGTGGACAAAAAGGAGTATTAACTCCAAAATGTCCAAATAACCACCAGGGAAACCACAGACAGAGCGAGATGGCCACCGGGGACACACGTTCTTCCCGACCGACCCCAAGTTCAAATTAAACTCAAACTTACCAAATTTTGCAAATTTATCTCCACCGAATATTGAAAAAATTAAAATTTTGAAACCGTTCTACCGTGACTTTGCGTGTCAAACAAACACCGATTTCTTAAATTTCCAAGAGCGTGAAATTCGCTACGAAGTAGCTAAAAATCGAATTTTTAAAAATGAGCTCTGCTCCAACAAAAAGTTGAAAAAACAAAAAAGTGCAGACTAAGATACAAAAAACGCAAAAGTTACAAAAAAATAATAGAATCTACCAAACTTGCTGTTAACGGCGATGATCGTCCTTTTGCCAAAGTGAAAATCTTTGATGAATATTTAGTTGGCTTGCTGGACTCAGGAGCCAGTGTTTCTGTGTTGGGCAAAAATTGCCTGACTTTTGTGGAAAATCACAACATTTCTATAAAGCCTCTGAAAACGTTCCTTTCTACGGCTGATGGTAAGAAGCAAAATGTTATAGGTTATTGTGACCTTGCTGTTACTTTCAAAAATGTAACAAGAAACATTAATTTTTATATTGCACCGTCACTCAGCCAAGAGGCGTATTTTGGAGAAGATTTTTGGCAAGCATTTGCTATAGCTCATATATAGACATTTTTCCTCAAGTAAATTCACTTAGTATCAGTGAAGACCCATCAGAAACACCCGATTTCCATATCCTTTCGCCAGAAGAACAACTTGAGCTTGACAAAGTTATTTTGCAGTTTCCTTCGTTCGAAAAACTCGGTCTGGGTTGTACAGATTTACTCGAGCACCATATAGACACTGGAGACGCTGTGCCAGTCAAATCGCGACATTTTCCTCTGTCACCTCCAAGGCAAGAAGAAGCTTACCAAGAAGTTGATAGGCTATTGGGCATGGGAGTAATCGAGGAATCGAACTCACCATGGTGTAGTCCTGCTGTTTTGGTGCGCAAACCAGGAACAGTAAGGCTCTGTATCGACTCACGCAAGCTCAATGATTTGACCAAAAAGGATTCTTATCCGTTACCCCATATCAACGGGCTGCTAAGTAGGCTAAAAGATACATTTTTTATAAGCGGAATTGATTTGAAGGATGCTTTTCTTCAAATAAAACTGTCCGAATCCTCTAAAGAAAAAACCGCATTTGTTATCCCTGGAAGACCTTTATATCATTATAAAGTTATGCCCTTTTGGCTATGTAATGGTCCACAAACAATGAGCCGTCTGATGGACAAGGTCATTCCATCGATATTGCGTGAAAATGTATTCGTCTATTTAGACGATTTGTTGGTTTGTAGTTCAGATTTTGACACTAACATGAAGTTGTTGCGCGAAGTCGCCAAATGTTTGAGGAGCGCTAAGCTGACCATAAATGCGGCCAAAAGCAAATTTTGCCAAAGGGAAATCAAGTACCTAGGATATCGCATAGGTCATGGATGCTTGAAGGTGGACCCTGAAAAGGTAAAAGCCATCGGAGAGTTCCCTGAGCCGAAATCCCCTCGTCAACTAAGACGCTTTATTGGCATGGCCAATTGGTACCGATCCTTCATAAGTAATTTTTCAAATTTGGCTGGTCCATTGACAGATTGTCTCAAAAAGAAACCAGGTCGTTTTCAGTTGACGAACGATGCAATTGAGTCCTTTAAAAAAATTAAAGTTGCTCTTACGTCAGCCCCTGTGCTGGCTCAACCAGATTTTTCTCGTGAATTTTCCATTCAGTGTGACGCGTCTCGTATTGGTGTAGGCGGTCTTCTCTTCCAGCTTGATGATGACGGCAAGGAACACCCCATTGCTTTCGTGTCTCAAAAGCTTAATAAAGCTCAACGTAACTACACAGTTACAGAGCTGGAATGCTTGGCCGCAGTGGTGTGTATAAAAAAATTTCGCCCCTACATTGAGGGATTACCTTTTCGAGTCATAACTGACCATTCGAGCCTTAAGTGGCTTATGACTCAGAAGGATTTAAACAATCGACTGGCGCGCTGGAGTTTGGCATTGCAGTGCTTCGACTTTAAAATTGAGCACCGCAAAGGTTCTCTAAACGTAGTTCCAGACGTTTTGTCTCGCTTCGATGTAGACGAAATTTCTACACCAAAACTTACGTCAGATATCGACCTTTCTTCACCCGAATTCAATTCCACTGAATACCAAAACTTACGCAAAACAATCACTGAAAATCAATCCTCTTTGCCAGACTTGTGCATCAATTTAAATGATAATCTTGTATACAAGCGTGTCAAATTCAGGCGAGGAATTGAAAACGAAGAAAGTGATTTGTGGAGATTATGGTTGCCTAAAAGTTTGGCTGCAGAAGCTATAAAGTTTGCTCACGACTCAATTTCTGGTTGTCATGGCGGCTATGTCAAAACACTTGCGAGGGTCCGTCAAAAATACTTTTGGCCTTCCATGGTAAAAGACATAAAAACTTACGTCGAAAACTGTGACATTTGCAAATGTGCCAAACCAACAAATAAAATTTTACGACCATCTATGGGTCAATCTTTTGTAACGGACTGTTCTTTCCAGCGACTTTATTGTGACTTTTTGGGTCCTTATCCCATGAACAAAACCACCAAAAACACCTCTCTTTTTATTGCTCTTGATCATTTAACAAAATATATTTTTCTTAAGCCAATGCGTGCTGCAACCACTACAAATGTAATCAATTTCTTTCAAACGGAAATTTTTCCATCTTTTGGCGCGCTTCAGTATATCCATAGTGATAACGGCAAACAGTTCATATCGAAAGAAATGCAACAATTTTTCACTGACTATGGCATAAGTCATATTAAACCTGGCCTCTATTCACCGCAGGCTAATGCCTCTGAGCGTGCTAACCGCGAAATCATTGTAAAGCTAAGAATTTTTCTGGAAAATCAAACTGATCATTGTAGCTGGGATCGATATATACCTCAAATTCTCTCGATTTTGCGCAGCGACTACCATTCAGCGATAAAAAGTTCTCCCTAATTTGCTGTTTTTGGACAGAATATGTGCCAGCATACATCGTCTTATGAATTGCTCGAAAAACTCAATTATTTAAAAACAGGTGATATCGAAATCGAACATAATTCTGATCGCCTTAATCGAGTGCGAGAAAAAATTTGCAAAAACTTGGCAGTTGCACACGAAAAAGCAACCAAAACATACAACACGCGATCTAAACCTGTCAATTATCGCGTAGGCCAGGAGGATTTTAGAGAAAATATTAGCCAGAGTAATTTTGCAAAAGGCATTAATTCTAAATTCAACCGAAAATTTTTTAAGTGCCGAACTAGGAGGAAAACTGAAAGTGCGCTGTATGAATTGGAGGATTTAAATGGAAATTTTATTGGAACATTTCACGCGGATAAAATTCAACCCTAACGCTTTAAGTCATATATACTTGATTTTGCCCGGCTTTACGTGGGTCGTGCCACACGTGTAACTCTAAATTTTCAATTTAAAACACAGTTTTCTTCTCTTTTCAAAAATCTTTTTTTTTACAAACAGTTTGGGATAATAATTTTGTCTTGAAATCCATTTCCTGTTTGTTCTGTCAACTAAAAGTCTTATAACAAAGCAGGTTTGTTACGGATTTCCACTTTCAAAACGTTGGAAATACGTTAAGAAGTTGTCAACGCGATTGCAATTCGTTAAAAGATACGGCAACATACCTCGATTGAAGTGCAAATGTCAAATTTTGATTTCAGCCACCTGCCGGCTACATTACAACCTTCCATCGAGATATGAAAATGTTTAAAATCAGCCGATAAAATCGCCCAATTGCTGTTTGACACCTCTTTTGACTTTTGTCCAATAGAAACGCACATTACGGCGTCTTTATTAACACCTTAATCTCCTGTTAAAGGAAAAAAGTTTCAAAAGGGTTTTGATTTTGATTTTCTTGCACTATTATTGTTATTCCCACTAAAATTAACGTAAAGATAAGCAAATGTTACCACCCTGTATCCATAAACAAAAAATAAATCTATATGTACCACGCCTGTCAAATGTAAGAAATGTCAGACAGGTCAAAAAGGCTAATGTTGGCACTAATGGGCCAAGGCTGCCGTTCAATTTTTTTTTGTACGTATATGTATGTATGTGTGGTTGGCAAGCGACATCACGCGATGCTAACAAAGAAGCGAGTTGGAGTATAGATTTTGATGCAGGCGGCAGTTGAAAAATAATTGAATCGCGTGCGGTCGCAAGTGGGGGCAAAGTCTTCGAAGAAAAAACAAAAAAAAAATTAGTGTGCATTAAATATGCCTAAAACAGTTGGCGAAAGATTTTTAAGGCGTTCGGTACTCGAGGCGAAAATATCACTTACGTGCGAAAAAGGACAAAATAATACAGACTGAAATTTGCGGTGGAAAATTATGACCTATTTTTTGTCCGTATTAATTGAAAATTACTTTTTTTTTACAAAACGCGACTAAAACTAGTTCAATACGTGACGTTTAAAATTGATCATCGAGAAAATTAATTCCGTGTAAAGTTAGATAGAAAAAGAAAAGGACTGATCCAAATCGTTCGGTAATCGAACATTCTTAACATTAAATAAAAGCAATTAATAAATTGTAATTAAAAACCTAATTTTCAAAAAAAAAGGCACATGCCTTAAATGTGGCGCAGTGGCTGCTAAGTGTCAGACATCAGCGCATGAGACAATCATGGAAAAGGGTTTCGGTTTGTTATTTTTCCTTCATAATTAAAATAATAAAAAAAGGTCCTCGTTTGCGATTATAATTCCAATTTAAGTTTTTTTTTATAAACGATCGTAAAATTACCTAACAAAAAAAAAAGAATAAAAATTAATGTTCATCGTGTTCGCGGAAACGTGAGTGACAAAGCGCTAGTGCTCCGCTTTACATACACCCTGAAAGGAAAAGGGTAAAGATATAATACATAGAAAGAGACAGAAATAACGTCGTTGACAAAGCTGTCAGAAAAAAAAAACTTAAAATTTGGCATTAACAAAGTGGGAACGGAACACAAATAACCAATTGACAACATACGTACTGCAGTCGGTAACTAACAATAAAGCAAGAAAAAATTAAACGTAGAATTTTAACCAAAACGTGAACAAAAGGAATTGCAAAGCTGTGAACTATTTTTATTAAGAGAGAAAAGTCTCAAAAGTGAAATATTTTCAATGGAAAATCGAAAACTCACGAAAAGTGACATGTAGTGTAATTCTTTTGTGCAAATCAAAAAAAAAAACAAGAGGTGTTTAGGCTATGGTCTGACCTACAGCAAACTAATAGACATTTACACTAAACTCAAAAATGTATAAATCAACACAAAAAAAAAGTTTATTTAAAGCAACATAATAAAACTACAGAAACTAAAACATAAAATCACTAAATTTTTACAAAACAACATAATAAACATGTATCACTAATAACAACACCAACCAACATCAGCAACAACAACGTCAGCAGCAGAGGCACAAGCCGTCAACCACGACAGCCTACACCGCTATACACAACGCCACCATACCTACAAACGACGTCATGTGTAAATATATATTTAAATTATTACTAAGCATAGTTTAACTATATCTTATGATTTCTTTTACGAATTAGAGTTAAAATCCTATCTCATTTATTACTAAATAAGATTCAAATTTTGATGTGTATAGTAAGATAAAACGAATTTCAATTAAGTCTTGAAATAGTGAATTTGACAATAATTCATCCTGCACAATTTCACCTGAAACTTTCAAAGATACAAAGAAAAAAGATTATTAATTTTTTATTAAATCTATTTCCATTTTGAGTTAAAGCCTTTTGTTTTAAATCAAGGTCAATTGACAAATTACTTTAGAAGTGTATCGGAATTTGTTAGTATACTTCAACACTTGAAAGTTGCAGGTTGCAGTTGCTGACTTGTTTTCCAATTGACTACTTCAGTCTTAGTAAAGTACTCTAAAACTTTAATTTGCTAAATAACAAGTACTCTATTTTAAGTAAACGGAAATATGTATGTATATTTTCTAAAAAGAAGCAAAAACTTAAAGAAAAAGTGATGAACTTTAAATTAAATAATGAATTGAAAAATTAAAATTTTCTTTTATAATTTAAAAATGAATTGCTAGGCAGTGAATTTGGGGGAGATGCTGGGGTGGGTGGAGCCGTGATGCCATCGGGAAAAGTTTGGGGGAAGGGACCTGGGGTTTTTCTGCTCCCCGTATGAAAATATTTTTTTTTAACTTTTTACATTTTGCTATGCGTACGCCCGTGAGTGGCAATGGGAAAACCGCGCCCTAGCCGGGATGTCTTAGTGCTTGACACTAATGACAAGTGAGTTTTTTCTTCTCGGTATTTGCCAGGCATAACAGTATTTTTATGTTATCGAAATCAGCTGTATGCTTTTTCTCCAATATGTACTGAGCTGAGGCTGTTAGTTTTTTCTTTTCTAATGTCAGCTTTGTGCTGACTTTTCATTTTATATAAAAGCTGCAAACACGTATGTCAAAAAGTAAATTGCACTTTATTCACTAAAATAATCAAAATAGAATATTCACGTAAAATCGCACTTCAAAATAAAACGCAACGGCATTCTTGCGAATGCACGGTCACAACTACGGAAATAGAGTTATTCGTATTTCGCCAGCTTTGATTTCACGGGCTGCTAAGGTTGAATTGTTTTTCAAAAAGTAGCTCAGTACAGGGGAAATAAGTACGACTATGAAATATTTTAGAAAATCGAAAGTTTGCTTAATTTTATTGAATTTTCAACTTAAAAATATAGTAAAATCATTATTTATGGAACGATCCAGATCATGAAATATGTTTCTTGAATCTAGTCCATTGTTTAGAATATTAAAAAAATCGTACAATCAGTCAGTGGCGGATCTAGAATTTTTGATTGATTTGATTTGATCAAACCTGCACCACATTCGGTTTCGCTCGCCTTGTAATACAGGCTTTACTAATCGCCTAACCTTCATTAAATCAAAGACTTTAGCAGTAGATTTTTTTCATTCAATCTTTGATTCTACACCTAACCCCCGTTTTACACGCTACTTTTTAAACTCGTTTTTTTTTAAATAAAAAAATTTATTTAAAATATTGGTCAAAATTAACATTTAGGCTTCACTTATATTTATTTATAATCAATTTTAATCTAGTATTTTGTCAACACTGTAAAAAAAAGCACACTTACATACAAACATCAAATCTAAATTAATGAATAAGGATGAATCAAGTTTTTTTCATTTTGTCTTTTTTTAAGGTGCTGTTGCCTTATAAGTTAGTTTATGATATGAAGAACAATTTGACGAAAATTCAGCTGTGAAACTCAATTTTATAAGGTGGCGCCGTTGGGTCAATTCTGATGCCCAATTCGGATTCAGCGCAAAAAACTACTTCGAAAAACAGCCCTCAGCAGCTCAACATTATTAATCAACTATTCATTTAGATACCTTTTTAATAATATATAGTTTTTCCATACAATTTACATGTTAACCTAACAAGCTTCGGCGCCACCTTATAAAATTGAGTCACGAGAGCTGCATTTTCGTCAAATTTTTCTTCATAAACCATAAACTTACTTTACAGACAACAGCACCTTAAAAAAAACAAAAAGTAAAAATTTAATGTACATATACATCATATCTGAAAAAAAAACTGAAACACTTCAAAGAAAAGGTGATTTCCCATCCTATATTCGTAATAAAACTACATGTGTATCAGTTCATGTGAATCATTGACATACAGTCAATGGACGGTGTCGTATGTCAAGATATTTTTTTAACTCTAACCTTTTTTAAAATTTTTTATAATTTCATATTTTTTGGTGTAAAAAATTCTAAGTAAGTGAACGACAACTATGGCTTTGTAGCATTTAATAATTTAAGTACAATTTTTTGCTAAATAAATGACTGAATTCAGTACATTTGAGGTTGTTTTCGTTTAACACGGTTATTCATGTAAAAGTTTTGTTTTCCATTAACACGGTTTTCTGAGGAACCGACACCATCGAACATCAAATATTTCTATGCTTAAATATTTTATGTATACACATAAGACGTGTTCAAAAAAATCTCATTCTTCGAGAACACTCGAAATTTGCAAATTAATTAATATTTGAGTATATCCTCAATTAAAAAAAAAATTCTAGGGTTGATACCAAAGCTGCAAAATATGCATTTTTGGGAATTTGAGTAAAAATATGAAAAAAAATAGACTTTTTTCTTACATAAAATTTTGAATTTTTATTTTTTTTTCGATTTTCCATATGCACAAATAAATAAGAAAGTATCGGAATAAAATTTACCGCTATTTCTTAAGCCTATATATAACGAAAAAATGTATTTTCTCTGCGCAAGTATTAGTACTTCTTGTATAACAGATCAAATCCTGTTTTTATTACATTCACCTTACTTACTTTACTTACTTGGGTGGCCATAACAACCCGTTACCGGGTTACGGCCGACCTCAAAAGCTCTCTCCAGGCGCCTCTGCTTCGCGCGCGCCTTCTCCAATCAGGCACACCAAGCGTGGATAGGGTTTCTTCGGCTTGGTCTTTCCATCGGAGGCATGGTCTTCCTCTCCGTCGTCGCCCAGCGGCTTCCGCATCAAACACCTTTTTCGCCGGAGCTTCTTCGTCCATACGCACAACATGTCCCAGCCAGCGCAGACGTAGGATAGTGATGCGCTTGACTATGTCGATGTCATTGTAGAGCTCGTACAGTTCATGGTTCATTCGAATACGGTAGTCGTCGCCGACGCGAACAGGACCGAAGATTTTGCTAAGAATTTTTCTCTCAAACACCCCAAGTGTGGCTGCATCGGTCTGCGACACAACCCATGCTTCTGCACCGTAGAGTAGCACGGGTAAGATGAGCGTCTTGTAGAGTGTCAGTTTTGTCGGGCGAGAGAGGTCTCTACTACTCAATTGCTTACTGAGACCGTAGTAACACCTATTAGCAAGAGTGAGTCTTCGCTTTATCTCCAAGCTGATATCGTTTTGAGTGTTCACGGCGGTGCCAAGATAGGTGAATTCCTTGACAACTTCGAAAGTATAGCTGTTCGCAGCAATGTTGGATCCAATGCGCCGCGTCTCCCTGCTTGTGGACAGCATATACTTTGTTTTGCCCTCGTTCACCGTCAAACCCACCTTCGCTGATTCTTTTTCGATAGCAGAAAATGCAGCAGTAACATCTCGCTTACAACGTCCAATGATATCAATATCATCGGCATATGCAAGGAGCTGGACACTTTTGTAGAAAATAGTGCCATTACGATGTACACTGGCTTTTCGCAACACCCCTTCTATCAAAAAGTTGAAGAGGTTGCAGGATAGTGGATCGCCTTGTCTGAAACCTCGTTCGGTATCAAATGGTTCGGAGAGGTCCGTTCCTACCCTGACGGAGCTGGATGTGTTGCTCAACGTCATTCTGCAAAGCCGCACTAGCTTCGCAGGTATACCGAACTCAGACATGGTGGCATACAGGCAATCCCGTATCGGGCTATCGAAAGCAGCCTTAAAATCGATAAAAAGATGATGGGTATCGATCTGTTTTTCGTGGGTTTTTTCCAGGATTTGACGTAGTGTGAAGATCTGGTCTATGGTGGACTTACCAGGTCTAAAGCCGCACTGATAAGGCCCAATCAGTGTGTTGGCGAACGGCTTAAGTCTTTCACACAGTACGGTCGACAGGACCTTGTATGAGATGGCAAGAAGACTGATTCCCCGGTAGTTTGCGCAAATTGTAGGGTCACCTTTCTTCAGTATAGGACAAAGGACACTGAGATTCCAATCGTCGGGTATGCTTTCTGCTAGCCATATTTTGCAGATGAGTTGATGCATGCACCCTATCAGCTCATCGCCACCGGTCTTGAACAATTCAGCAGGCAGGCCGTCAGCACCGGCCGCTTTGTTGTTCTTAAGTCGCTGTATCACAACTCGTACCGCGTCATGGCTAGGTGGTGGTACGTCCACACCATCGTCGTTGATTGGTGGCATCGGGTTAGTTTCTCCAAAGGCGGGATTGGTGGAGTCATCGCCAGCAAGCAGCTTGGAAAAGTGTTCCCTCCATAATCTCAGTGTACCTTGCGTATCCGTAACCAGATTTCCGTGTTCATCTTTACAGGTAGATGCTCCGGGCTTGAAACCTTGGGTCAGACGCTTGACTTGTTGGTAAAATTTTCGAGCATCATTCCTGCCTTGTAACACTTCGAGTTTCTCACGCTCACGCCTTTCCTGCTCTCGTTTCTTGCGTCTGAAAAGGCGCCTCTCTTCCTTTCTCTTTTCCCGGTAGTTTTCGCGTACGGCTCGCGTTGCGGCTGACTGCAGTGTTCTTTTGTATGCGGCGTTTTTCACTGCAGTAGCTTCGCGACACTCCTGGTCATACCATTGATTTCGCGGAGGTGGGCGTCGGAAACCAATTACTTCCTCAGCGGCAGAGCGCATGGAGCGGGAAATATGCGCCCAAAGTCCACCGGCATCATCGGGTAGAGAGTCAGGTTGAAGGAGCAGTTCTGAGAGGTGAGTGGAATAGGCTTCGGCCGTCCGATGTGATTGCAGTTTAGCGACGTCCAGCTTTCGTTGCATACCAGAGCGTACATCCTTTGCATTGCACAGCCGCATGCGTATCTTGGCTGCAACAAGATAGTGATCGGAGTCAATATTGACTCCACGGAACGTACGAACGTCTAGCACGCTGGAAGCATGCCTTCCGTCGATCACAACATGATCGATTTGGTTTTGTGTTTTCTGATCAGGGGACAGCCAAGTGGCCTTGTGGATGTCGAGGTGTTGAAATCTGGTGCTACTTACTACCATGTTTCGCGCCGCGGCGAAGTCAATCAGCCGTAGACCGTTGTTTGAGGTGGTCTCATGGAGGCTGAACTGACCGACAGTGGGGCCAAATATACCTTCTGTTCCGACCTTTCCGTTGAAATCCCCGAGTACAATCTTAACATCGTGGGCCGGGCAGCGGTCATATACTTCCTCGAGTCTCGCGTAGAAGGCATCTTTGACAACATCGTCCTTTTCCTCCGTCGGGGCGTGCGCGCAAATCAAGCTGATGTTAAAGAATCGAGCTTTGACGCGGATCGTAGCCAACCTTTCGTTCACAGGTGTAAACCTGGAGATATGGTGGCGAAGTCTCTTGCTTACAACGAATCCGCATCCTAATTCGCGCCTCTCCGCATGGCAGCTGTAGTAGATATCGCAACTTGTTTGGTTAGAGCAACCTTGTCCTATCCATCTTATTTCCTGGATGGCGGTGATATCAGCCTTAATTTTTTTGAGGGCATCCGCCAATTCGATAGAGGCACCTTCCCTATTGAGGGTCCGGATATTCCAGGTGCATATCCTTAAATCATAGTCCTTTTTTCGTTTGCAGTGGTCGTCAACATTGAGGGGTTCTTTATCCGAGGCTTTTTTAGTTTTCATTGGATTCTTTTTTTTTACGTGGCGGGTACCAAACCCTGCGCACAACCCATTTTACTTCCAGGGAGGACGCGCTGCACACATTCGCTCACTATCTCAGCGGATGCAGAGATAGCTACCCAGATGGAGCCAGCGGGGAGGCTGTGTGTCAACTTGCTAATGGTTGGCTCAGAGATCGCTCTGGCAATCCCCAGGTGGAAAGCAGTCAGAAACTTTACTCTGATCAACCAAAAGCCAATCCATCCCATTCACCTTAAAACACTATAATTGGAAATTGTCAATGCTACTACATGAACTTCTCTTAAAAAAATAAATGAGACAAATAAATTTAATTTTTTGAGATTGTTTTGAACATGTCTAATGCACAAACACTTGTAATATTAGAATTTTAGTCGTTTTTCTTTTTGAGATTCAAGCGCGATATACATATCTATATATACATAGATACATAGTTGTGTTCTGTGACAGAAATAAATAAAATCAATTAGTTAGGTTTTTTAAGAGAAGACCTGTCTTTAAATCCGCAAATCATTATTTCATTATTTGAGTGATTCATCTTGAGTGCCTGGGGGGGCACGTGCCCCCATGGCCCCTCCCATGGATCCGCGCCTGCAATCAGTTACGGATTAGCCCCTAAGCAAATTAATTAATTGCTTAAGGTATCACATCTGTGGAGGGCACCATAAATATATCTGCTATTTCAGAAATATTTAATAAACTTATAAATACGTTAGACGTCATTCCTCTGGATGACATGCAAGATGGAGAAACCAAATGAGAAGCAGGTAATTTGACAGAAAAATTACAGGAATTAGCGTTCGTACATATGTTGGTTATGTGGGACGAAATTTTGCAAGCCTTCCAAAAAGTCAGCAAAATATTACAAGACTCGGAAAACTCTAGAGACGTGCGCCAGTCTTTACAAATCGTTTGTCGAATTTTTAGAAAAATTACTTTGATAATTTAGATGCTCGCGCAAAAGAAAAGCTACCAGATGTGGATTTCAAAGACAAGCGTCAAAAAAATGTCCAAGGAAGGCCCAGTTCCTAAAGTAAGTCTCAGCCCGAGAGAATAATTTAAAATCATGAGTTTTTATGGCGTCATTAATAAACTGAATGTAGAGATGCGAAGAAGCGGACAAATGTATAAAGAATTAGCAGATAAAATCTCATTCCTAACTAAAATACCCGATGTCGATAAAATTATGTGCCCCGATCAAACATCAGAATTTAGAAATTTTTAGAAATTTAGTAGACGTATATCCACAAGACCTTAATACAGGCACGTACCAACCCGGCTTTGCGTGGGGGCCCCCATTCATTCATATTTCATAAATAAAATAAGTTCCAGTGATTTGCTTCCAACAAGTTCATAACAAACTCACGCATAATTGTACAAAAAAATACTCAATGAAAAAATTGAATCAGCGTTTCCTAATGTGGACACAGCCTTGCGTATTTTTTATGCCTGATGATATCGAACAGCACAGCGGAACGATCTTTTTCGAAATTGAAAATAGTAAAAAAATGAGAAAAGAACGACAATGCTGCAGGAAAGGCTCGATGCGTTATCAATATTATTTATTTAATTAGTACACGTCCTTACAGACTAGAACAATATTGTAGGGTGAAATGACCTTATATAAACTTAAATGTAATAATTTAAATTTAGTGTAACAATCTTAAAAGTGCAGATTTAAAAGTATTTTTTTGCATACAAAAATCAATTGTGCTATTTTTATACAATTTATTTAAAGCAATAAGAGTTCTATTAATGGGCTCATTAATGGCATAATAGACTTATGACATTTAATATAAAAATAATCTGAAGGCCTCAAATTTCGCGAAGGCATATTAAATAATATCAATTCAAGGAGATCTGAGCAATCAATATTTTCATTAACAATATCATAAATAAACATCATGCTATGAGCCAGTCGTCTCATTTCAAGCAAATCCAAGTTAATAAGCCTACAGCGTGATTTACCAGGTGTATAACTAAGTAATGTCGTTTTTTTTGTCAAAAAAAAAAACATGTTTATTTCAAGTTGATCTCGTCTTTTTGTCAGTGTCGGTTGTGTTTTTGTGTTGTTTTCTGATACATGTATTTCTTTCTGTTTAATCATTTGTTCAATAATAATATTTCCTTTTTTTTGCGTACATAATTGTCACTGTGTAATAATTGGTGTTGGTAGAAATTTGTGTTAGATTTCATTTTGTATTTGCTTACTTTAACTTATTCTTTAATTTAAACATTTGTATATACCATACAAACGTGAGTACATTTCTTTTTACAAGCAGTGTTAACCAGTGATCAGTTTTGTTTTTTCATTCCCTTTCTTGCTTTGTCCGCTTACATTGCTTTACCTTAATCTCAATAGGTTGTTGCTGTTCAACGGGTATATTTCTCACAATATTAACCCGTTGCAAGCGCTTTTAAAAATATTTAAAGTCAATATAGAAATAAAACATTTTCATTATAACTTTTTCTTTTCTTTTTTCATGATGGATTATTTTTCGTCTGAAAACTTATTAGCTTTCTCTTTAAGAGGTCAATGTAAAAGTCAAAATATATTGAATGTTTTCCTGTTCAGGTCCCTGTGAACAGGTCTTTCATGCCTCTTGTGCAAGCGTAACTAACACTGACTTATTATCCTCTAAACGTTCGGGCCTGCATTGGTACTGTCCCCGTCGGTCTTTTTCGACAAAATTAAACAATTTGGGGAAAATCTTAACAATTTGAATATTAATTTCAGAGATATTCTAAATAATTATTTAGACATAACACCGCAGATTGAAAAAAGCCTTAATGAGGCTGTTTCACCCGATGTTAGTTCACTTCAAAATAAAACTATTACTGAGGCTACTATTATTTTTTCTTCTACTCCTTCGATCTCTACTCTATCCAATAAAAGGCTGCAAATGACATCTTGAAGAGCAAACATTGTTATGACTCTAATTCAATTGACTGATCGAGTGTTGTCATTGCTTTTGCAGCATCAAACGAATAAAGTCTTGATGCTCTCGCATACCCGACAAAAAACGAGCAACAACACTTTATGTCAATGAAACGAAGAGCACCACAATAGTAAACAGCATGTAGCATAGGCCCTTTTATTTTTTTTGCCAGGTTTTTTAAAAAAAAACAGAAAAAAAAGAGATTATTGGAAACTGAAGTAAATTGCAGTTGGTCCAGAAATGCAAGTGCGATTCCGATATGCGCCTATTTTTTTTAATTTAACCAAAATAAAGTTTAATAATTGTTTAATTTTATTTTGTAAAAAAAAAATAAATAAATAAATAAAATAAATAAAAATTTTGTTTGGCCTGGGATCGATCCCATGCAGGTTGGGTCGACGCACTGCTTAGCCCATTGAGCTAACGGCCCTATGATGGAAATCCGAGCCAATGATGCACTGCTTAGCTAGAGATTAGGATGCAATGCAAGAATGCAAGGGCGTTATGATAACATAGAAGATCGAAATCAAAACAAAGGGTTAAGCAAGAAAATTCAATAACATGCAAATGAGATAAACAAGTAGCTGATCTTATTTTTATGAAAGCCTGATAGTGGCAGATCATGTTTTTTTATTCCTTATGATTTTTGGAGCATTTTCGACCTGTTTTTTTTGTAGGTTATTTATTTATTTTTTTTTGCCTTGGAAATTTCTAGATCAAGGTTAAGGTGACCGTGACCGTGAAATTCTGTGCAGGACATTAACCTAAGGTCTCGTAAAGATTAGAAAAAAAAAACATATTTCCAAAAAACCGGTTTGACCGCAAAATCACCAGACTGCGAAAGTTAGAAATTCGGTAATTGGGCGGATAAAGTGGGACCACAGAAGGTTAGAAGGTTTCTTGCTAATATAGCAAAGCTTCAAAAATCAGTCCACGAAGATTTTTGAACACGAGAGTAAGCGGCGGTAATTCCAAGCAAAAATTAAACAAGAAAATAAGTGACTTACAAACTAATTAAGTGCTAATGTCGTGCAAGTTGTAATTTAAAAAAAAAAGAAAAGTTTAAAATAAGTGCAGGACGAAAACCCAGAAAAAATAATTAAGTTCTTAAACAAGAAAAAAAAGGACCTTTAAATTTTAAAAGAATAATAAATCTAGAGTGGACTAAAACTAAAATTTCAAAAAAAAGAAAAGTTACATTGCTATAAGTGAAAAGTGCAATTTTTGAGAAAAATCAAAGAAAATCAAGTTATGGTCAATTCTCCGGAGTTCACCGCTGACGGACGTGTTTTCGATCGCCTCCATGGTCATTTAATAATTCGAGTGATAAAAAGTAATTTAAAAAATATAAAACTCCTGAAAACGGTTGTGGAAGTGAGTGCCCATAAAATTAATGCACTTTGCATTGATTTCTTGTGCGTTTGCTGTCTTTATTTTCAAAAAGTAAATAGAAAGAACACAGTTCTGCATAAAAAAAAAAAATAAACAAAGCTAGCAAGACGGTGGGTTATGCCGGTGGAGCGCTCTCCGCCTATGCAGCGACGTCACTCTCTTTCCAATCAGTGCGTTTCTACATTCTCGAGTGCTTGCAACAACAATTCAACAACAACTAATAATATTCTTCCCGCGCATTCTATTCCAAGCGCTCATTCGAGTAATGCGCATGCGTTGTTTTCTCAAAACTCTTCTCTGAGTACATGTAATAATCCAAAGCCGCTAAGTCTGATGTCTGCAGAACAGGTGCTGTCCTCTTCTCTCTCATGGGGAGCTCAATGTTCAACTCCGAACATCTCACCAGCACCTACAAGCGCAACTGTCTCTTTGCCAGCAACAACTCTGGCAACAACTAGTAATGTGTAATTACTACATCGTCATCTGCATCACTTACACCAATAATGTCTGTAGGCACAAATTCATATGTATTGAGCAACAGCTTAGCAACATTAGCTATGCAACATGAATCCAGTGTAGAGCAACAATGTTCGGTATTGCATCAACATCAGCAGCAGCAGCAGCAGAAACCACAACATAAACAGCAGTTGCTATTACAACAACAAAAACAACAATTTCGTCAAATGCAACAAACTCAACAACAACCAAAGTCAAACACACAAAATAAAGGTAAAAATATTTTGTTTCAAAAAAATAGTGAAGTTCAAACTGGACTAGACCGCTACATCCAAGTAAAAAGAAAACTAAGCCCACAAAAAAATGGAGGCAATGTACAAGCGGCGAAAGTCATTAAATCCACCTCTACAGGTACAATCAACGCCAACAATAATAGATTTGCAATATTAGCAAAAAATGATGATGATGAAGCTGGTGGTAGCGGTAGGCAAAGTATTAAAGATCATAAGCCTCCACCTATTTTCTTGCGTGAGCGTAACTCTAATGCCCTTATAAATTATATTACTAGTCTAATAGGGAAAGACTCATATCATGTAGTTTCACTTACAAGAGGAAATATACATGAAACAAAAATCCAAATTTACGCGGAATGTAATTACCGTACTTTAGCACGTGATCTAGAAGCCAAAAAAAAGAATTATTACACTTACCAGCTGAAAAGCAGTAAAGGTATTTCTGTAGTACTTAAAGGTATTGAATCTGATTTAGACGTAATTGAAATAAAAAATGCTCTCGAAGAAAAAGGTTTCCATGCCAGAGCAGTTATTAACATTGTAAATAAGGATAGGGTTCCTCAACCTATGTTTAAGGTAGATCTACTCCCAGATGCTGCCAAGCTCAAAAAAAATTAAACGCATCCAATATACAAGTTGCAATATTTATTGCACCGAAAAATTTCTGTCGAGGAGCCCCACAAACGTAATGGGCCGGTCCAATGCGTAAACTGCCAAGAGTATGGCCATACTAAAACCTATTGTAATCTCCGTACTGTATGTGTCGCATGCGGTGAACTCCACCACAGCTCCTTATGCTCCAAAAAAGCGGAAAATAGCACAAGCTCAAAAAAATGTAGCAATTGCAATGGAAACCATACTGCTAACTATAGAGGCTGTCCTGTATATCAAAGCCTAAAACAGAGGGTAACTTTACTGAAACAAGCTGCTCGCAATCCAACTAAAAATGTATTTACCTCTGCCGCTTCTGCCCCCCAACAGTTCTCTGCTGCTTCTGCCCCCCAGCAGTTCTCTGCTGCTTCTGCCCCCCAGCAGTTCTCTGCTGCTTCTGCCCCCCAGCAGTCCTCTGCCAACTCTTTTTCACCAGCTATTTCTTATGCTAATGTTGTAAAATCAGGCTCTCAAATGCAACACCTAACACCACAGGAACATGGAATGCAAACGGCGTAAGCCAACATAAACTAGAGATTTCAAACTTCTTGTCTCGGGAAGATGTAGATGTAATGCTTCTATCCGAAACCCACTTAACAAATAAATATAACTTCACTATTCCAGGCTATATATTCCATAAAACCAATCACCCAGACGGAAAAGCCCATGGCGGTACTGGTATACTAATTCGAAGAAGGCTTAAACATTCTTGCTTAGGGGCTTATGCCCAAAACTATCTACAAGCTACTTCAATTATCTTGCAAAGTAATGGCAAAGACCTTTCTTTATCTGCAGTTTACTGTCCTCCCCGCTTTGCTGTATCAGAGGCGCAGTTTATGGACTATTTTAAAACTTTAGGTGATAAATTTGTAGCAGCCGGTGACTATAACGCAAAACACATTTTCTGGGGCTCCCGCATTAATAATCCCAAAGGTAATCAGCTGTATAACGCAATAAATAAAAATAGCAATCTGGATGTTGCTTCTCCCGGAAAACCTACATATATAGAAGGAATGACGGGAAAGTCAATAAAGGATCAGGGAATATACAATCATTGCAAAGGATCTGAAGGTAAAATTTGCAAATATCCTTTTGTAATTAATTCGATAAAAAATAAAACGATATAAATAATTATATTCAAAAAGAGTGAGTCCGTCTGAAGTATCACACCCGATACGTGAAGATATTTCATTTCAAGTTTCATGTACTTAATTTGCACAGTAAAAAAAAAAATAGAAAAACTGAAATCTACTACGATTAAATTAAATAATTAATAAACTTGCGACGGGTGTGAAATTTGTTTGGATTCACCCAATAATTTAAAGTAAAGTTTTTTTTTGTGAAATTAAAATCCGTGAAATATTTTTTTATTTTCATTATTTCATGAAGCGGGTACGAAAAGGAGTATTCACCGCCGGACGAACAAGGAATAATTCCAGGAGCTTAGAAAGATAAAGTCATAATTCCGAAATAATTAAATTATCAAATCGTGCCCGTGGAAGATCCTTTTGTATGTATGCTTATGTATTCTTATGTATTACTTTTGTATTTTGCATATTGTTGCTGGGTTTAAAACATAACCAAAAACAGTTTTTTTTTATCGCTGCACAATTTTTGTTTCTGCGTTTTAAAGTTGGAGAAAATTCAATGAATTCATCA
The DNA here is from genome assembly GCA_963662105.1 of Meiosimyza platycephala. Lineage (NCBI taxonomy): Eukaryota > Metazoa > Arthropoda > Insecta > Diptera > Lauxaniidae > Meiosimyza > Meiosimyza platycephala. The sequence goes on from OY759210.1 coordinate 46,902,394, forward strand.
GGAAATCGTTGTCCTAGGAAAATTTCCTAAAGCTCACCCGGAAGTGTATTTGTTTTTTCGATTTTATGATTAACTTGAAAATAAATAATTAATGAAAAATTTAAATTCTAAATTTTAAAAATTTAATGATTTTGGAATTCGCGCTTTAAACAAAAATAAATTTAGCTACAAAAAAAATACGTAACATAAATTTAAAATAAATCAAAAAAATACGTAACATAAATATAAAATAAAACAAAAAAAAATTGTTACATAAATTTAAAAATATCTAAAGAATAAATTTAAAATTTGAATTTGCAAATAATTCCTAGATGTAAGTGATAGTGAACAGTGTACTATTTAGTGTAAGACCTCTACAACCCGTCAGATTCGCATTGTTCTAAAGAATCATTTTTGTGTGGTTTAATTCTTTTTTTTTGCCCAATCTTAAAGAGCTCTTTAGGCAGGTAAAAGGAAATCATTTGGAAATACGAAAAATTATAATGTGATTTAATGATTAGGTTGTGTAAGTCACCCCCTTAAATCTAACTTTTATATTTAAATATATTTATGCATTAGATTTAAATTCTTTGGTTAGTCTTTTTTTTTTATTGTACAAACGTGTATTTGTTCAATTACATAATATTTGAGATTTTCTTATTAATTATTATTAGTTCTTACGAATTTACTGTAGTTACATTCAAAATTTATGTGTTAACCTGTGTAATTCCAGGTATATTCTGATTTATTTCAATTAAATGTAAATTTATTTCAAATTTTGCTTGTGATTAAAATTGGCAAGTCCAAAAAGATAAATTAAAAAGAATCTTTAATTGTTTTCTGTGATCCAATTTTATCAGATTTTTTTTTTCTTGTTGTTTTTGAGCTAGCTTGATGGCTGGTTAATTGCGCTGTGTGGGGGATTAGAAGCGGGCCTGGTAAAAGGGTAAATCGGTGATGCGGTGAAAAATAAAATAAAAATTTTACTTCAGTGGGATGACGGATATGACGTCATCATTGGTTGGGTGGGCGCGCTACAGACTGCAACAACTAGCCTGAGATATGTGTTCGCGTTAATTTTTTTTTTTAAATTAATTTGAATTTATTCGTTTTTTTTGGCAGTTCACGCAAGATGATTCGCTGTATTTCAGTGATCGATTTTGTGTGTACTTTCATTTACTTCGAGTTTTGTTTTTGATTAAAATTATTTTGTTTTGATTTTTGATTGATAGAGTTCTATTTTTTTTGAAATCGTATTTTTTCGTAATTTTTTTTTGTACACCGGCTGAAGCTGGCGTGACGGGTCGTTCCTTCCCTGAGGATTTTTATACTGAGCTTGCCGATGGTCACGTCAGGTAATCTCAACAAGGTCTTTTGAGGCCATACAATTTTTGAAATTTCGTTGAGAGAGATCTTTGAATATCATCTATCAAAGATCGTACAAAAAGGTCGGTTGCTACAAGCATTGTCAATATTGTGATTCTTAAATTCCGTTGTGGCAAGAAAGTATAAAGAAGAGTAATAATACATTTATGTGTGTATGTGTGTATGATTTATTATGAACAGTGGCACAGTTAAAAAACGATTAGGGCTGCAGGGGACTTCTTTTGAAATGATTCTATGTGGGTGTTATGAGATCAATTGGGTGTAGAGCCACAATGGAAAAACTTTGATATGTTATGCAACGTTTAATACTAGGAAAATTGCACTTAAAATAAATTGGAAATAATTATGAAAAATGGAGGTTTAAGAAAATAAGGAACCATTTGACAAGGTATTTTGAAGTTATTTAATTACTCAAATTAATATACAAATTAAAGAATACAAAAAAAATTATTCTTATCAAAATAACAACAAATGTTCATGGAGATAATGCAACTTGGATATGATTACTAACGTAAGTGCTTTTTTCGTATTCTAATTTTGTACATAAAATTCATACAAAGTAACAAAAATTTCTAGAAAGATTTTAATCCCAAAGGCACCTGATGGTGACACTGTACCGTTCTATATCACACTTTCTTATTAAATTGCCTCACATTCTTAAACTTATGATGCAAACAATGAGTGCATATTTCGCTGTTCAGCTTGAAGCCAAGAACAACGAATTCACTCAGCTCTTGCTATTGCTATGTCTGCTTTTATATTGCATTTTTTTTTAATAAAAAGTGTATAAGATTACAGCATGAAATGTATGTCAAATGATAGAGCTCGACGAGCCTAAGCACAATATATAGGGTTGCCTTGCCAAAGCCTGTCCTAAATATGGGTTGCCACCCGTTTTTCGGGCGATCATTTTTTAGAAAAAAGTTTATGGTTTAAGATTCCAGCTTAAAATGTATGTCAAATGATAGAGCTTGTAGAGCCTAAATATAATATATAAGGTTGCTTTGCCAAATCCAGTCCCAAACATGGGTTGCCACTTGTTTTTTGGGCCGAGACTTTTCAGAAAAATTTTTTTCAGAAAAATGTTGGTTTGAGATTTCAGCTTGAAATGTGTGTCAAATGATAGAACTTGATGATCTCTAAAAAAATATATAGGGTTGCCTTGCCGAATCTCGTCCCAAATGTGGGTTGCCACCTTTTTTTTGTCCCAATTTTTTTCAGAAAAATGTTTATGGTTTGACATTTCAGCTTGAAATGTGTGTCAAATGATAGACCTTGATGTTCTATAATAAAATATATAGGGTTGCCTTAGGACGGGATTCGGCAAGGCAACCCTATATATATAGGGTTGCCTTGCCGAATCCCGTCCCCTATATATATAGGGTTGCCTTGCCGAATCCCGTCCCAAGGCAACCCTATATATTTTATTAGAGATCATCAAAGTCTATCATGTGTCATACTTTTCAAGCTACGGTCTTAAACCATAAACTTTTTTCCAAAAAAAGTTTGCCCAAAAAACAGGTGGCAACCCACATTTGGGACGGGATTCGACAAAATTACTCGAAATATTTATTTTAAGGCTCATAAAGATCTATCATTTGACATGCAAGTTAACACATTTGCCTCGCCATAATCTGCTGACTAAGCGTCTACCAATTGCAACGTGACCTGCACGCGCATCCACTGTGAGAACCACGTCAGGCAAATTGCTGTTGTTACGAAACTGGATGGGAAGCGTAGACGCAGCACTTTTAGGGCACAAATTAGGTTTAGACTTAAGTAATAATAAAATTGTACTTTACTTTATTTTTGGACTCCGAAGCTATCGGTAATAAATCTGTGTAAATTAATTTGGAGTTTTTTAATATTCTTTCAGGTAAAAGGAGGAGGAGCCAGTGGCCGGCTCCCATCTTTAATTTTTTTGGTGCACCCTAACCGGTGCACCTTTACTGGCGCCCGAGCAGGGACCCGCCACGAAAGGCGGGTGCCCTGAGGATCTTCCGGATATGAACAGCCGGAGAGTTAAAGGATTGGTCTGAATAAATAGACCTTAGTGTGCCAAGTGCTTGAATAACGAGTCTGAATAGATAGACTCTTGAATTGTGAAATCCTTTAGCTCTCGTGCGAGGATATGTGTGTGTGCAGTTTAATAACCGTTAGAGAGAAAACGTGAAAGTGCAAATACAATTTAACTGAAACTAAAAAGATAAATTGCAAATTGAGGCTGCGATCCCCAAGGGGCCCTCCAGCCTATAAAAAATCAAACGATAAAAGAAAGGAAAGGGAGAATTCCTTTAAGCCTAAATAACAAAGTTTTTAATACAAGTAAATTAAAAAATATGAGCTGCGAATCCCAAGGGACCCTCCAGTTCAATAGTAAAAACTTAGCTGCGAATCCGAACCCCACGGACCCTCCAGCTTAGTTTATAAGAAACTTTTGGTACAGATAATAACAATAAAAATTGTGACGAAATTTTCAGTCACAAATTAATAAAAATAAAATATTTTGATCTTGGAGTCCTACGGGGTAGCTCCATGATATAAAGAAATTTGCGCCTGAGAGTCCTACGGGGTAGCTCCGGGAAGCAATAAAAATATAATGATAAGACTGCACACCACAAGCTACGCAAAAACGGCAGGTCCTCAAGTCCTTAGTGGTTAACATGTTCAATCCTGGTGATGACTGCACTTATAGAGACTTGGTACACTTTTGGATTAGTGATGATCGTTCCCATGAGAACACGATTATCCTTCCGGTCTCTGCAGTCTTCCATCATACCCATGAGAACATGTTGGAGATCACAAATGATAAACACTGTTGTAAGGTAACTCGTACCTTAGTAGGTTGCCTGCGACTATCAACGTGGACGACCAAAAAGGATAACGCGACCCTTCGTGACCACTGTTAAAAACACTGTAGCCGTAAGATCACAGTCAGTTGACTAATACCACTTTTTATCCTTTCAGATGCTATTCCTGTGGTAATTTCAACTGTTCCGGAAATTTCTCAAATAATTTAAAAGCGATTTGTGTCAGCCCAATAAAAATTCGATAACTTTTAATAAAAGCTTTTTTTCTTTTTTTAACTGTGTTCGCTTGCAAGGAATACTTGGTGCGTGCCTAAGCCTGCTAAAAATATTTGTGCGTGAAAAAAAAGAGAAATTCGTGCTTGAGCCTGAAGGAAGAAATCATCGTGACCAGGTGGCAAGTGCTTTGATAATATTTTTTCGTGAATAAGTGGTGAGTTCTTTAAGTTTCTTCTTTATACGAAATGGACAACTTAGCGCAAAAAGTAACCGAGTCGAACGGCTCGATTGGGACCCTGATGGCAGAATTGAGAAAGGCTGACGTTAGAATCCGTCAGTTGGAACAGGCCAATGTGCCTCTACAGGCGGCTCCTGTAGAATTGCCATTAGGGGGTCCCTCCTTCTGAGGAAGAGTTAAAAGAGATCGGGCGACTCCCTGACGCGGTAAAGGAAATTCAGCCTTTCGAAGGGGATCCTGTACAATATGTATCTTGGGTCCATTGTGTAGAGGGTGTCCTGGGTGACTATCATATAGTTCGAGGTAAGCCCATATATAGGGCAATTCTAAAAAGCGTTAAGGGTAAAATAAGGGGCAGCGCAAATAGCGCGCTGATCTCGCATAACATTTTTGATGACGACTGGCCGGCCATGAAATCGTGCCTTTCGTTACATTATGCTGATAAAAGGGACATTTTTACCCTGGAGCAACAATTAGGGCAACTGGTGCAAGGCGGGTCTAAATTAGACGAATTTTATGCGAAAGTGAACCACCAGTTCTCGCTTATAATCAATAAATTGAAGACTGAGAGTTATTCCGCGGAAACGGTCGATGCTCTAATGGAAACATATAGGGATAGGGCACTTGACGTATTCATTAGTGGTTTAAATGGCGACTTATCGCGGATGATAATCGTCCAGAAACTAAGGTCCTTGCCGGAAGCGTATACGGCATGTTTAGATATACAAAATTTGAATTTCCGAAACTACCCAGTGCACAGTGAGAATGTGCATAATTCAATTACGGTACCAGTTAACCAGTTATCCAGAAGAGATAATCCTCCACCTCCATCACCCAGGAGGACTTTTATTCCAAACAGAGGGACAGGTAGATTTAACGCTGGCCCGCCAAATCATTTTAATAATGATAGGTATACTCCCCCGAGGCCGAACGCACCAAAACCAGCGGAGAAAATGGAAGTAGATCATACCATCCAAACTCGTCGTGTGGACTACGTTAACAGACCACAACAAGGGAATCCCTTCAAACGCAAGTATGCGTCAGATAATTTCCGACCAAAGCAACAGAGACTATTCAACGTCGAAACGGAGGACGAAACCTACGAACAGGAGCGGAATCAAGAAGAGGGGGCCTATGCAGCTGTGGCAGAGGAAAATATAGAAGACCAGGTAAATTTTATGAACGGGGTCTGTCCAGCGTACCTTATATAGAATACGTGGACAGAGAAGGCACGGTGTTAAAGTTTCTCGTGGACACCGGTGCCAATAAAAACTTCATCAATCCTTCCATTTCAAACCATAGCACCAAACTTTCCAAGCCCTTTTTTGTCCAATCTGCCGGTGGTAAGATTCCTATATCTGAGGAAGTCAGGGGCAGATTCTTTTATCAAGCTGGTAATGATACTTTTTTGACGTTTTATGTCCTGCCAGGTCTGGACTCTTTCGACGGTATCATCGGTGACGATACGCTGAAGGAACTCGAAGCAGTAATTGACAGGAAACAAAATTTACTAATAGTTAAACCAAATATTAGAATTCCCCTTTTGGATAAAATTTCTAAGCCGGTGTACCCGGTCCTGGACAACCATTTATCCAAGAATACCCAAAAGAAACTAGAACAAATGATCGACAAGTACAGCTCACTTTTCGGACCGATCAGTGATAAAGAGGTTGTAGGCACTGCTGTCAGGGCAGAAATTAAAACAACGACGGAAGAGCCAATTTACACGAAAAGTTACCCATATCCTGCTCCCATGAGGGCAGAGGTGATGCGACAGGTGGAAGAACTCTTACGCGAAGGTATTATTCGACCCTCAAAAAGCCCGTACAACTCACCAGTCTGGGTTGTGCCAAAAAAAGCAAAAGCTAACGGTGAAAAGCAATACAGGATGGTGATTGATTTCAAGAGATTGAATGCAGTCACCATTCCCGACACCTATCCGATACCGGACATAAGCTCCACTCTAGCCAGCCTTAGTAAAGCAAGGTACTTTACGACCCTTGACCTAACCTCAGGATTCCACCAAATCCTGATGAAAACGTCCGATATTCCCAAAACAGCGTTTTCGACAATGAATGGGAAGTACGAGTTCCTCCGATTACCCTTCGGTCTCAAAAATGTACCCGCAGTATTCCAGCGGATGATAGACGACGTCCTTAAGGAATTCATTGAAAAAATTTGCTACGTATATATTGATGACATCATCGTATACGGAGCAAGTGAGGATGAACATCTTAAGAATGTCGATGCAGTATTTTCGAGACTCCGTGAAGTCAATTTAAAGGTTAATTTGGAAAAAACTCACTTTATGAAAACCGAAGTAGAGTTCCTCGGTTTTGTCGTCACGGTCAACGGTATTATAATTGACAAAAAAAAAGGTAGAAGCCATTCAAAATATTGTCCCTCCAGAAAATTTAAAAGAGCTAAAGAGTTTTCTCGGCTTAACGTCTTATTATAGGAAGTTCATATGTGACTACGCTAAGGTAGCGAAACCTCTAACTAATCTTACAAAAAGCGAGCATGCCCAAGTTAAAGCAAATGCTTCGAAACTTGTCAAAATTACACTGGATGCTGATGCGCTTAAGGCTTTCGATGCGCTAAAGAAACTTCTAATCTCAGCCGACATTTTAGTTTTTCCTGACTTTGAGAGACCTTTCAACCTCACGACTGACGCATCGGATTATGCTATAGGAGCGGTCTTATCCCAAGGAGAGATCGGCAAGGATAAGCCAATTTGCTACATATCCCGATCTTTGAATAAAACTGAGGAAGGGTATGCGACGAACGAAAAGGAGATGCTCGCAATCGTATGGGCCCTCGACAATTTGCGATCCTACCTCTATGGGGCGAAAAAGATCCGGATATACACTGATCATCAGCCATTGACTTTTGCTTTAGGTAGCAGAAATTACAATGCCAAATTGAAGCGATGGAAGGCCAGGATAGAAGAGTACAACCACGAGTTGATTTACAAACCTGGTAAATCAAACTTGGTGGCAGACGCTCTTTCCAGACTAAAAACGCAGATAAATATCCTTAGCTCCCTCCGAGACAGATACAGCATCGGAAGAAGGTTCTGGAACCATATCCGCGAGTGAGGCAAGATCTGCAGCTGCTACTATGCATAGTGCTGAACAAGATGCCAGCGACTTCATTCCTCATGTTGAAGCACCTCTAAACGTCTTTAAGAACCAGGTAATAATCGCACTGGGCAAAAACTTACAATCTTACATAGAACCACATCCTGGGTATAAGCGTCACTTTGCTAGGATGGCTGTTATAACCAGGGAGAAACTTACAACGTATTTGAAAAATGTTCTTAACCCATCGGTCGTAAACGGCATAAAAATACCAGAAACTTCTTTACAACTGCTCCAACAAGTTTATTTAGACCATTTTGTTAAATATAAAATAAGAATTACTCAAAGAGTGGTGGAAGATATCACTCTCCAGGAAAGGATTTGTCAGCTCATTGAAAACGAACACAGAAGGGTACACAGGAATCCTCGAGAAAATACGCAGCAGATTCTCGAAAAATACTACTTTCCGAGAATGACAAGCCTGGTTAGACTATACACGTCAAATTGTACGACGTGCAAAGTACACAAATACGATCGACATCCCATTAAGCCCGAGCACCAACCGACTCCTACATCCTCATATCCTTGCGAAATTCTTCACATTGATATCTTTGAACTCGAAAAAGAGAAATTTATTAGTTGCCTCGATAAATTTTCAAAATTTGCTAAGGTCTTTCATATAAGAAATAGGTCAGCAGTCCATTTATGGGAGAAGTTAGCAAAGGTCGTTCACTTCTTTACCACTCCAAAAATAGTGGTAACTGATAATGAAAGAGGGTTCATGAGCCCAACGGTATCAAATTTTATTTCTTCATTAGGTATTGAACTCTATAAAACACCATCACAAAGAAGCGAAGTGAATGGACAGGTGGAGAGACTTCACTCTACACTCATAGAAATTTATAGGTGTTTGAAAGTGGAACACCTACAACTTAGAGTAAAGGAACTGTTGTATACGTCAGTAGACCGTTACAATAACTCAATTCATTCCATAACGAAGACGAAACCTATCGATATATTTTTGAATCGAACGTCAAGAGTAAATTACCAAAATTTAGTGAACTTCAGGGATAGGGTATATGACGACGTAAGGCAACGTATTGAAACAAATCAGGTAACCAGGAATGCTAGGTTGAACAAAAACAGAGAAGAGCCTCGAAGATACAAGGCAGGAGAGACAGTTTTTGTTGCCGATAGACAAATCAAAGGCAAGCACAAAAGACGATTTAAAAAACATATAGTTGCGCGGGATGGCAGGGTGACATTAACCACCGATGGTGAAAGCAGATTACACAAGGCCGACATTAAGAATGTGAGGAATATAAATAGGGGCTGGGAAATTTCTGAGCTTTAGCGTTAAAGTCACAAAGCTACGAAGGTCACAGGATTTCCAAGGTGGCACTAAAAATTAAAATAAAAGCACAAATAATAAAAAAGAACACGAAAATAAAATATAAAATAGAAAGGCAGAAGAAATTTAAATAAAAAAAAGCACAAATAATATAAAAACACGAAAATAAAAATGACACAAAAATTTGGAAAAAAGCACGCAAGTAAAAATATTAAAAAGAACACAATTATGGGCACAGAAATAATATCGCAAAAAAATGAGAAATTTATCTAAGAAAAAGCGTATAAGCTTCATAAAACAAAGAAAAATCTTAATATTAAGAGTATGAAGATAGAAAAAATATGACAAAATAAAATTGTCCAAGTCCACTTTAACGTCACTTTATCATATGAAACTTTTGTTTTGAATAAACGAAACACTTAAAGCAGCTCTTCCTTTACGAGCTATTCTCGCTTGACCGAATATGCAGGGCTTTGAGAGGAATAATCGCTTTAAAAATTGAAGATTTGTAAGAATACACTTTTTTAATAATGTTTATTTTAAATTTTTTTATGTCCGAGCTAGGTTATTAATTATCTCTGGAGTCTGCGGCTTCAACGTCTTCAAACTACAATTCTCCACTGGTGACCATAGAACATGGAAGCGGTTGGATCGTTAACGGCTATTTCAAACTGTTGCACATAATTGATCTGGATTACTTGAATGCAGTTGTATCGGAAACAACAAACGTCGTTGAGCATGATTTAGAGCAGAACCCTATGAAGTCCATTATTGAATTTCACCTAAGTCAAACAAAACTCCGTCTTGATGAGCTGCAGAAAGGAAAAACGAGAAAAATTCGCTCCATAAACTGGATTGGATCAGCCTGGAAATGGGTGGCAGGATCACCTGACGCCACTGATTGGGATTATATCCTCAGAAACCAAAATGAGTTGGTGGATAATAACAACAACCAGTACCTAATCAACAGAAAACTTTTTAATGCAACGAAGGAGGCTGTTGAAAAAGTAAACGATATGGTCGCCTATGCCAATAGCATCGAGAAGAGCATGAACTCAGAGAACCTCCAAATGTTAATCTCTAATAAGGTTTTAGTGTTGAAGGAACAAGTATCCGAAATTGTACGTGCATCTCAAATGGCAAAAACGGGGATCGTTAACACAAATCTCTTGGACCAATCTGAAATCGAGCGTATAATTGCTGAAGAAAAGACTCTCCCTTATCAGAACCTGGTGGAGGCAATGGAGTACGCCAGACCGTCTATATATTCAAACGGAACGATTCTCATCTATGTGTTGTCGGTACCAAAGGTGAAACCCAGTCGCTATCGACTATTATTGGGAAGAGCGACCTCATCAAATGGCAGGAGAATAGATCTCGATTTCAAAGAATTTATGATAAATGAAAGCGAAACCTATGGAATTGTGGGTGATTGTTTCTCAATCAACAATGCAACAATATGTGAAGAAAATTCATTGAGAAAGCTGCCTGAAGACGGATGTTTGCCAAGATAAGTAAAGGGCGGAAATGCAAGATGTCATTTTGCGGCTGACAATGGAGCAACGGTAGAGCTGATCAACGACAACACTATTTTCTTAACCAACTTCAAGGGTATCTATCATTCAAGGAGAAAACCAAACCAGAATCCTGAATAGGACATTTCTTATTCAATTAAACAACGAAACGGTGCGTATCGGGAACCAAAGTTTTTCAAGTAAAATGGCCAGAAATATTCAGGCATTGCCATCCGTGCTCACTAACGTTACGAGTATTGGCCTAAAACTGAACCTAGAATACATCCACGGATTGAGCCTAGAAAACATCAACCGCCTTACAAGGCTTGGCGTCAATTTTCACGTCTCCACTGCCGTAGAGGCCATCATCCTGCTAGCAATAGCCAGCGCATGTTACATTACTTGGAAAAAGCTGACAACGAACGTTGAAATACCAATGATCCACAAAGGGTTTTCCATCGAACCAACCAGTACGAAGGATGTCCTGCGGGACGAGGACATTTAAAGGGGGGGCAGTTAACACATTTGCCTCGCCATAATCTGCTGACTAAGCGTCTACCAATTGCAACGTCACCTGCACGCGCATCCGCTGTGAGAACCACGTCAGGCAAATTGCTGTTGTTACGAAACTGGGTGGGAAGCGCAGACGCAGCACTTTTAGGGCACAAATTAGGTTTAGACTTAAGTAATAATAAAATTGTACTTTACTTTATTTTTGGACTCCGAAGCTATCGGTAATAAATCTGTGTAAATTAATTTGGAGTTTTTTAATATTCTTTCAGGTAAAAGGAGGAGGAGCCAGTGGCCGGCTCCCATCTTTAATTTTTTTGATGCACACTAACCGGTGCACCTTTACTTGCATATCGAGCTGAAATCTTGAACCATAAACATTTTTCTGAAAAATCTTGGCCCAAAAAACAGGTGGCAACCCATGTTTGGGACTGGATTTGACAAAACAACCTTATATATTATATTTAGGCTCTACAAGCTCTATCATTTGACATACATTTTAAGCTGGAATCTTAAACCATAAACTTTTTTCTAAAAAATGTTGGCCCAAAAAACGAGTGGCAACCCATATTTAGGACAGGCTTTGGCAAGACAACCCTATATATTGTGTTTAGGCTCGTCGAGCTCTATCATTTGACATACATTTCATGCTGTAATCTAATACACTTTTTATTAAAAAAAATGGCCCAAAAAACGGGTGGCAATCCATATTTAGGACAAGCTTTGGCAAGGCAAGCCTATATATTGTGTTTAAGCACATCGAGCTCTATCATTTGACATACATTTTATGCTGTAATCTTATACAATCGACTTTTCTACAGCCGGCTCTTGGGCTACAAATTCTACTTATAGTGAGCAGAAGCGCAGGAGGCCCTCTTTTTGTCCCTTTTCCGGAAACTAAACTTTCTTATATTAGCAATAAAAAAAATCAATTCGCGCTCTCATTTGGGTACTCACGTCAGGCTGTATTCGGAAATGAGAATTCCGTCTGATTGTAAGTTGGCACATTTGCTTAACCAATAGCTTGGTTGGAGTCTCTAAAATGTGCTTTTAGCACTGTGATCTCTGATCAGCTGATTTACAATGTGTAGTGCGCTGAGCGGACGGGCTGTTAGTTAATTAGGAGAACCCCTGATTCAATTATAATGGAAGATTTATTTTGTCAAACTGAAAATAATCCATCCGTGGAAGTGGAGCAAGAAGTGAGAGTGACAACCTTGTTCCGCGCTTTGAAAAAATGTGTGGTGATCACCAAGCTCACACATCACATTGCATAAAATACCACTGAATTTTTTCGTATTTCTCTGTAATAATAATATGTATATTCTTTTGTGTCAATTCTAATATATGCACAATGCGCCAATTATGCTCCGGTATTGAAGTTTTATTTCAGTTTAGTAGCTTCAGTCACAAAAGTGTTCAATATAAAATAAGTATAAAAATAACTACCCAAGTTCATGAAAATATGAAATAATTTAGTTTTGATCTATTTAGCTAGTTCTATTTGCAAGTTTTCTGTAAACGATTTTTTAAAACTTTTTTTTGGAAAAAAAAATACAGCCTTTTAACTAGAAACATGTTTTTATATTTAGTACACACATTTAAATTCAAATATTCAAGTGAGTTACCTAAAAACAACTTCATCGATTTAAAAAATTAAAGAGATTGCAAAAATTGATTTTCAAAAATCTCAAATCCAAAAGACCCCTCGAAATAAAATCCTGGATACGGCCTTGGAAGCGGCTATCCCTTTACTACCAAAATGTAAGGGGTTTGCGTTCCAAGACATATGACATCTTTTTAGCAACTCAGAATTTTTCTGAGGATATTATCGTTTTTACCTAAACTTGGTTATATAAGACTTTTCTCAATTTCGAACTTTTTAACAATAGTTTCAATGTTTTTAGAAGAGACAAACACTTGGAAGACATTTCTTCTGTTGGTGGAGGCGTCTTAATAGCCATAAAAAATCATTTAACTAGTTCATTTATCAAAATTGCCTGCGAATCAAATATTGAACTATTATGTGTTGAAGTTACACATTATAACTCCAATATTTATATTCTTAACGCTTATGTTCCTCCAAATAGTAGCACAGATGTCTATGAATGTTTTCGATGTCTGTGGAATAAATAATAAATGAACTAGACACTAATTACGACATTTTATTGTTAGGTGTCTTCAATCTGCCTGAACTTAAATGGACTCCTTCGGATGATGGTACATATTTTTATGTATGTATCGTGTCCAAAAACTTGACAACAACAAATTTTTGTTGACGAAATACTTTCTAATTTACAACAAGTAAGTTGTATAACTAATGCTCATGAACGACAACTTGACTTAATCTTGCTGCAAATAAAAAAAATAAAAATAATAATAATAGAGTTTAGCTTAACGTGACCAAATATTTTTGACCAAAACGCGGAGCAGAAAAAAAATTGATGAAATTTTTCTTAAGATTCTTTTGTTTTAACTGCAAAAAATTGTATTTAGGTACTAAAAAAAAGGTCCTCACTTTGAAATCCCGAAATCAAATATTTCCATTTATTTTTAAGGAAAATCATATATTGACTACATATTTCCAAACTAAACCCATTTCAAACCATACAGTCGGAGTGATTTCAAATTGCGGAATTTAAAGTTTTAATGTCAGAGCTTGAAAAATCGCTGAAAATTTTTTCAAAATAGTCGCATTTTCATCCAAATCAAAATAATTAATTTTTATATAGCTTTTTCGCTGACTGTACTTTTGTGGGCTTTGAATGTTTTGTTTGCTTGACTTTGTCAGCGCAAAGTTAAATATGCGTACAATGTTTTTATATCTTTCTCATGATAAAAACTTATTACGAAAATAACGGTAAAACAAAAGTATGCAGAATGCACGATTTGCAGAAAGTAATTTGGAATGCTGCTTTTGTTATTTGCTTTGAAAATAGTACCGTAGAGTGGCTTGGCAATGATGAAAAACAAAAAATTGACATTTGGATTTTGGAAAACAAAATCTCTTGACCTCAAATATGTTTTAACAAGCATTGAACTCATGTCATTTCTCTCTCATATTAATACAAATCCACAATAAAATTTTAAGCGAAAAAAGCCTTGGGGTTTTTTAGAGAAAATCAGCATTATTTATTTTTCATAAAAAGCGCAATAGTTCCGCCAATTTTAAACAACTTTCAAAATTTCTTAAAGATTCTGACAGAGAATCAGAAGTTCTATTAGAATCAGAAGACAAAAATTAATTATTTTGATTTGGCTAAAAATGCGACTATTTTGAAAAAGTTTTCAGCGGTTTTTCAAGCTGACACTAAAATTTTAAATGGGTATAACTTCGGAAAAACTGATTTTCACTCAAATCGGGAGATGATATGTTCCCTTAATTACTTTGAAAAACAACATATTTAATCTGCAACCAATTCCGCAATTTGAAGTATGGTGTATGGTTTGAAATGGATTTGGTCTCCAGTTATTTGTATTATTTTTTGTATTTTCTAAAAAAATTAGGTTCTAACTCACCGAAAACCCTAGCAAAATGAGACTTATTATTTTAAATGAAAACGCGGAACGCGTGGAGCAGAAACTCAAAAACGCGGACTTGCTCCACGAAAAGCGGATCATATGGTCACGTTAGTTTAGCTACTACAGCTATTAGCTTTCTAGACAATTTAGCTTCAAGCTTTAAAACAAAGTAAAAAGTTTATGTATTAAGGGAAATGAAAAAATTATATATGGAAATAATTTGTTATATGTATTTTTATAAGTTTTTCTTAGGTTTATCACACTTTCTCACCATACCCACCCAGATCATATGTATATAAACATGCAATTGCAAGAATGTAATTGAATGAATTTATTAATATGGTCCAAGGCATAAATGTTAAAAAAAAAATTACCCATCATGCTGTGGGGCTTGGACAACACAAACATAAAGACCAACAACCATTAAGCTACAAAATTAACTATAGTTATTTTTCAATCTAAGCTTGAGTTACCCTTTTGACAAGCTAATATCATATACATCGCAATTATTAATAAGAGTAGTCATGCGATGAAAAGGAGCAGTAGCCATATAATTAGTTCTACTGACAGGTTGGTAAAAAAACAGTGGTTTTGTTGCCCTGGATGTCTCTGCGGATTTCTATAGTTAAGGTACCCAGTTTACGAATATATTCATGAAAGTACAGAATTGGCTCTAGTTTTTAAGATATTGATGGATTTATCTATATATAAATGAAGCAAAGTCGGGTTAGTTGCACTCTGTATAACTCAAGAACCGCTAGACCGATTTTAATGATCTCTCATTTTTTGGATTTGTCTCCGCCTCGAGAATGACATAGGTTATAAAAATTTTAACTAAAGTGCATATTTAGGGTGGCCCTTATACAAACATATTTTTAAAATAGCATTTTCACAAAGACTAAGTAATCGATTCACACCGAATTTACACCACGTAGCTTTTATGTCAAGTGGCATAGCTTAGGCTATAAAACTTTTATTTGGGGTGCATATTTAGGGTGGTTCTCATACAAAAATATTTTTAAAATAACATTTTCCCAAATACCACGCAGTCGATTCACATGAAATTTACACTGCGTGCCTTTTATATCAAGAAGCATTGCTAAAGCTATAACATTTTTATATAGACCAGATCCATATCAAACCATGCAGTCGGTGTGACTTCAAATTGCGGAATTGGTTGCCGATTAAATATGTTGTTTTTCAAAGTAATTAAGGAAATATACCGTTCCCCGATTTGATTGAATATTATTTTTTACGAAGTTTTAGTGTCAGAGCTTCAAAAATCGTTGAAAATTGTTTCAAAATAGTCAGATTTTCATCCAAATCAAAATAATTATTTTTTGTCTTTCGATTCTAATAGAACTTCTGATTCTCTGTCAGAATCTTTAAGAAATTTTGAAAATTGTTGAAAATTGGCGGAGTTATAGTGCTTTTTATGAAAAAAAAAACAAGGCTGATTTTCTCAATCACCCCAATTTTTTTTTTCGCTTAAAATGTTACTGTGGATTTGTATTAATATGATAAAAAAATTACATGAGTTTAATGCCTGTTAACCCACATTTGAATTCAGGAGATTTTTTTCTCCAAAATCAAAATGCCAATTTTTTTTTTCATCATTGCCAAGCCACTCTACGGTACTATTTACAAAGCAAATAACAACAGCAACATTCCAAATTACTTTCTGCAAATCTTGCTTGCAATCTGCATACTTTTTTTTACCCATTATTTTCGTAATAACATTTTATCATAGGAAATATATAAAAACATTTTAAGCCCATATAGCTTTTTCGCTGACAAAGTCAAACAAACAAAACATTCAAAACCCACAGAAGTACAGTCCGCGAAATAGCTATATTTGTTTAAAGAATCCTTTTCTACGGAATTATTTAGCTCTGAGGTCAACTATTTTGAATATATGGATAACGACCCTTTACTTTTGTTTAATGAGATATCTTTCTCACCTGGCCTCATAGATAAATATATCTCATCTGTTGATGATGACTTCAGCTCCGGACCTGATGGTATTCCTGCGACAGTACTAGTTAACTGTAGCTCTGTGCTGAGTCAGCCCCTCAGTTTCTTATTTAATAATTCGATTAGAGATAGCTATTTTCCTAAATTTTGGAACAATGCATATATAAGCCCCATTTTCAGGAAAGGGTGTAAAAATTATGTTTCAAACTACTGGCCCGTAGCGAAGTTATCATCGATACCGAAAATTTTTGAACGCATTGTGTACGATCAAGTTAAAGTGTGCTGTAGTGAAGTCATAACAACTCCTTCGGATGATGGTACATATTTTTATGTATGTATCGTGTCCAAAAACTTGACAACAACAAATTTTTGTTGACGAAATACTTTCTAATTTACAACAAGTAAGTTGTATAACTAATGCTCATGAACGACAACTTGACTTAATCTTGCTGCAAATAAAAAAAATAAAAATAATAATAATAGAGTTTAGCTTAACGTGACCAAATATTTTTGACCAAAACGCGGAGCAGAAAAAAATTGATGAAATTTTTCTTAAGATTCTTTTGTTTTAACTGCAAAAAATTGTATTTAGGTACTAAAAAAAAGGTCCTCACTTTGAAATCCCGAAATCAAATATTTCCATTTATTTTTAAGGAAAATCATATATTGACTACATATTTCCAAACTAAACCCATTTCAAACCATACAGTCGGAGTGATTTCAAATTGCGGAATTTAAAGTTTTAATGTCAGAGCTTGAAAAATCGCTGAAAATTTTTTCAAAATAGTCGCATTTTCATCCAAATCAAAATAATTAATTTTTATATAGCTTTTTCGCTGACTGTACTTTTGTGGGCTTTGAATGTTTTGTTTGCTTGACTTTGTCAGCGCAAAGTTAAATATGCGTACAATGTTTTTATATCTTTCTCATGATAAAAACTTATTACGAAAATAACGGTATAACAAAAGTATGCAGAATGCACGATTTGCAGAAAGTAATTTGGAATGCTGCTTTTGTTATTTGCTTTGAAAATAGTACCGTAGAGTGGCTTGGCAATGATGAAAAACAAAAAATTGACATTTGGATTTTGGAAAACAAAATCTCTTGACCTCAAATATGTTTTAACAAGCATTGAACTCATGTCATTTCTCTCTCATATTAATACAAATCCACAATAAAATTTTAAGCGAAAAAAGCCTTGGGGTTTTTTAGAGAAAATCAGCATTATTTTTTTTTCATAAAAAGCGCAATAGTTCCGCCAATTTTAAACAACTTTCAAAATTTCTTAAAGATTCTGACAGAGAATCAGAAGTTCTATTAGAATCAGAAGACAAAAATTAATTATTTTGATTTGGCTAAAAATGCGACTATTTTGAAAAAGTTTTCAGCGGTTTTTCAAGCTGACACTAAAATTTTAAATGGGTATAACTTCGGAAAAACTGATTTTCACTCAAATCGGGAGATGATATGTTCCCTTAATTACTTTGAAAAACAACATATTTAATCTGCAACCAATTCCGCAATTTGAAGTATGGTGTATGGTTTGAAATGGATTTGGTCTCCAGTTATTTGTATTATTTTTTGTATTTTCTAAAAAAATTAGGTTCTAACTCACCGAAAACCCTAGCAAAATGAGACTTATTATTTTAAATGAAAACGCGGAACGCGTGGAGCAGAAACTCAAAAACGCGGACTTGCTCCACGAAAAGCGGATCATATGGTCACGTTAGTTTAGCTACTACAAATATTAGCTTTCTAGACAATTTAGCTTCAAGCTTTAAAACAAAGTAAAAAGTTTATGTATTAAGGGAAATGAAAAAATTATATATGGAAATAATTTGTTATATGTATTTTTATAAGTTTTTCTTAGGTTTATCACACTTTCTCACCATACCCACCCAGATCATATGTATATAAACATGCAATTGCAAGAATGTAATTGAATGAATTTATTAATATGGTCCAAGGCATAAATGTTAAAAAAAAAATTACCCATCATGCTGTGGGGCTTGGACAACACAAACATAAAGACCAACAACCATTAAGCTACAAAATTAACTATAGTTATTTTTCAATCTAAGCTTGAGTTACCCTTTTGACAAGCTAATATCATATACATCGCAATTATTAATAAGAGTAGTCATGCGATGAAAAGGAGCAGTAGCCATATAATTAGTTCTACTGACAGGTTGGTAAAAAAACAGTGGTTTTGTTGCCCTGGATGTCTCTGCGGATTTCTATAGTTAAGGTACCCAGTTTACGAATATATTCATGAAAGTACAGAATTGGCTCTAGTTTTTAAGATATTGATGGATTTATCTATATATAAATGAAGCAAAGTCGGGTTAGTTGCACTCTGTATAACTCAAGAACCGCTAGACCGATTTTAATGATCTCTCATTTTTTGGATTTGTCTCCGCCTCGAGAATGACATAGGTTATAAAAATTTTAACTAAAGTGCATATTTAGGGTGGCCCTTGTACAAACATATTTTTAAAATAGCATTTTCACAAAGACTAAGTAATCGATTCACACCGAATTTACACCACGTAGCTTTTATGTCAAGTGGCATAGCTTAGGCTATAAAACTTTTATTTGGGGTGCATATTTAGGGTGGTTCTCATACAAAAATATTTTTGAAATAACATTTTCCCAAATACCACGCAGTCGATTCACATGAAATTTACACTGCGTGCCTTTTATATCAAGAAGCATTGCTAAAGCTATAACATTTTTATATAGACCAGATCCATATCAAACCATGCAGTCGGTGTGACTTCAAATTGCGGAATTGGTTGCCGATTAAATATGTTGTTTTTCAAAGTAATTAAGGAAATATACCGTTCCCCGATTTGATTGAATATTATTTTTTACGAAGTTTTAGTGTCAGAGCTTCAAAAATCGTTGAAAATTGTTTCAAAATAGTCAGATTTTCATCCAAATCAAAATAATTATTTTTTGTCTTTCGATTCTAATAGAACTTCTGATTCTCTGTCAGAATCTTTAAGAAATTTTGAAAATTGTTGAAAATTGGCGGAGTTATAGTGCTTTTTATGAAAAAAAAGACAAGGCTGATTTTCTCAATCACCCCAATTTTTTTTTTCGCTTAAAATGTTACTGTGGATTTGTATTAATATGATAAAAAAATTACATGAGTTTAATGCCTGTTAACCCACATTTGAATTCAGGAGATTTTTTTCTCCAAAATCAAAATGCCAATTTTTTTTTTCATCATTGCCAAGCCACTCTACGGTACTATTTACAAAGCAAATAACAACAGCAACATTCCAAATTACTTTCTGCAAATCTTGCTTGCAATCTGCATACTTTTTTTTACCCATTATTTTCGTAATAACATTTTATCATAGGAAATATATAAAAACATTTTAAGCCCATATAGCTTTTTCGCTGACAAAGTCAAACAAACAAAACATTCAAAACCCACAGAAGTACAGTCCGCGAAATAGCTATATTTGTTTAAAGAATCCTTTTCTACGGAATTATTTAGCTCTGAGGTCAACTATTTTGAATATATGGATAACGACCCTTTACTTTTGTTTAATGAGATATCTTTCTCACCTGGCCTCATAGATAAATATATCTCATCTGTTGATGATGACTTCAGCTCCGGACCTGATGGTATTCCTGCGACAGTACTAGTTAACTGTAGCTCTGTGCTGAGTCAGCCCCTCAGTTTCTTATTTAATAATTCGATTAGAGATAGCTATTTTCCTAAATTTTGGAACAATGCATATATAAGCCCCATTTTCAGGAAAGGGTGTAAAAATTATGTTTCAAACTACTGGCCCGTAGCGAAGTTATCATCGATACCGAAAATTTTTGAACGCATTGTGTACGATCAAGTTAAAGTGTGCTGTAGTGAAGTCATAACAACTCGTCAGCATGGTTTTGTTAATGGCAGATCTACAGATTCTAACCTCCTTGATTTCACATCCTTTGCATTAAGCTCTTTTGACTCTGGTGGGCAAATTGACTGCATCTACACTGACTTCAGTAAAGCATTTGACAAAATACCACAGAATTTGATTTTGTTTAAGTTAAAGAAGCTTGGATTTCCTTTAAGTTTTGTCAGCTGGATTGAATCTTATTTATCTGATCGCTCATATCAAACAAGATTTCGGAGAGTGCTTACCTCCCCATTCAGTGCGGCATCAGGTGTTCCACAAGGAAGCCACCTGGGGCCGCTCCGGTTCATTTTAGCAATTAATGACGTTATACATGTTATTAAAAACTCCCATCTGTTAGTATATGCAGATGACATGAAAATTTACAGGAACGTGAAGGGGGTTGGTGATACTATTCCACTTCAGTCTGACTTAAAATCCTTTGAGGTTTGGTGTTCTAAAAATAACTTATATCTTTATCCTGATTAATGCCTTACTAGGATTTTCACTAGCAGGAAAAATATTGCGGAGTTTGATTATAAATTATAAGATTAGAAAATTGGTCGTGTCGATTTAGTCAAAGGCCTAGGTATACATTCTGATATTAAATTAACTTTTAATGAGCATATTAATCAAATTTGTAAAAAATCCTCATCTCTGCTTGGTTTTATTAAGAGGTATTAAGTATTAAGAATTTGACAGCCTTTAGTAACGGTAACTTTTTATAATACAAAAGTTCGTCCTCACTTAGAGTACGCCAGCCAAGTTTGGTCAACATTTTATAATATTCATATTAATAGAATTGAGAGAATTCAAAAAAAATTTATTCGTTTTCCTATCAATGGCTTGAATTGGGTTGACTCTTTAAACCTTCCTCCTTATGAGGAATGTTTGAAGTTACTACATATGCAGTCTTTGAGCTCGCGTAGAAATATTGCGGATATACTTTATCTGCATCAACTTGTAACTGGGTCTCTTGCTGCACCAGAGTTTCTTAATTATATTCACTTAAATACTTATCGCAGGAGTAATCGTAACTTTTATCAATTATTTTACCAACCTGTCAGTAGAACTAATTATATGGCTACAGCTCCTTTAATCGCATGACTACTCTCATTAACAATTGCGATATATATTTATAATATTAGCTTGTCAAAGTGTCAACTCAAGCTTAGATTGAAAAATAACTTTAGTTAATTTTGTAGCTTAATAGTTGTTGGTCTTTATGTTTGTGTTGTCCGAGCCCTACAGCATGATGGGTAAATTTTTTCTAACATTTATGCCTTGGACCATATTAATAAATTCATACAATTACATTCATGCAATTGCATGTTTATATACATATGATCTGGATCCAAGCTTTTCCCTTGAGCCTCAAGAGCCTGCCGTTTCTGTAACTCCACCTTTCCGACAGATGATTGCAGATTCAGCTGCTGCAACTCCTTCTTCAGTTGATCTACTTTCAGTTTGTCAAACTTAACCACTTTTTGTTTTTAATTGATTGTTAATTATTTTTACACAATCCCAATTCTGACACCTATTGTTACGAAATTTCCTCTCTCTTTGACAATAATTTCAATCTCTTACACTTTTCTGAATTCGATCACTGGATTGAGTAGCAATCAAGAAAAACGCAAACTTTATTTAATTACAAAATGGTTTATTTAAATCACAAACGTTAGTTTTTACACGGTACAATGGTTTATTTGTTTTTTACATTCAAACTGTATAGACAACCGTTTCACTTTATTACTTACAATCAACTGTTCAACTGTATTACTAAAAATCAACTGTATCACTTTAAAATCAACTGTTCAACTCTATGGCTAATGACGTTTTACGTTCGGCACTGCCGAGCGGTCACGCCGAGTCGGCGCTTATTTATGTACGAATGAATTGGAGAAGACACACACAGCGGCGGCGCAGAGCGTTTTCGTTTTTGCTACACTCGGCTCTTATTTTATTTCAAGCGTCGACCGGTTTTATTGCTCCGCTCGGCTCTAATTTATATTGTAGTTTATGTGACGAGACACACGGAGCTAATTTCGTGTCGGCGTATTCAGTTTGTACATTTGTAAAAATTAAAAATCAATTTAAAATAAAAAAAATATTTTTATAGATTTTTTAGAAAAAAAAGGACGATGACTCAATAAACATTGAAAAGTTGATTTGTGAAATTGAATCGCGTATCAGCAAACAACTAATTTTGAAAATTCTATTTTTTTTTCTAGCCACTGTACAATACGCAAAATCATTCGGCTCAAACAGCTCTGTGTGTCATAGTACTATTTTACGCAGCGCGGACCTCCCCGCGGCACAAACCGCCTCGTATGT
This sequence comes from Meiosimyza platycephala, assembly GCA_963662105.1. Taxonomy (NCBI): domain Eukaryota; kingdom Metazoa; phylum Arthropoda; class Insecta; order Diptera; family Lauxaniidae; genus Meiosimyza; species Meiosimyza platycephala. Next base: position 46,925,213 of record OY759210.1, read on the forward strand.
CATTAGCCTATTACTTAAAATCAACTGTTCAACTGTATTACTTAAAATCAACTGTGTCTCGACAGTTCAGACGACAACCTTTTATACTAAAGTCACCACTTTCTCGAACCATCCACCACTATCCAGAATGCCATTTCCAGTACCTTCTAGACGGCGTTTATCGACGTTGATAATTTTTCTCGGTTGTCGACTTTGATAATGTCGTACTGCAGCAACATCCGGTTTATCATTCATAGTACAGAAACCACACTTGGCCGCTAGATGGTGTACAAGTATTTTTGAACGGTCAGTGATGCTAGCTAGTATTGTTTAATTTTTATTTCGAGAATTTTCTGGCATAAACCAAATTTCGCTACAATATTTTTTTACTTGTGGCTTACTTTTCGAGTTATTGCGCAAAACTTTTTTTGTCGGCCTCTTAGAACCAGGCCCACCACTAGTCTGCAGGCTGACGCTTATTTCGATCATCAGCTATATATAAACTATCATTTGCGAAAAAAAATTAAGCGAGAGAAAATTGCTTTACAAAATGCAACGCTGCCTCCCGTACTATAATGCTTATTTTTATGATTATAAAAATTGTAATTTTGAGCTTCTTAATGATCTCATTGGTTGGCATCAGCTCTTTTCTGGGCTTGACACTTCCAGTTGTTTTGAACTGTTTCTGAAAACCTTATTCGAGAGAATTTTAGTCAACATACCTTTAAAAAAGAAATTACATAAACTCCTTTGGTATACTAAGGGTCTTAAAAAACTTAAGAATCTACCAAATAAATTT